>OX038895.1:5944194-6687905 GCA_943789525.1 Agriphila geniculea
ACCTTACCTACCTACAAAAAGCATGATTTTTGTTAAATTTTATCACTCTGCAGGCTGTATCTCATGAACCGTAATAGATAGACTGTTAAACTTTGTTAGAGTGTGTATCTCTGTTGCCACTATGACAGCAAATAAAAAAAAAATAAAGGGAGAGAATACAAGAAACGTGATTTTTTATGGTTCATAGTATTCAATCTTGTACGATGGTACGGAACCCTCTCGGTGCGCGAGTCCGACTCGCACTTGGCCGGTTTCTTTGAACTTGTCTTGACGCGCTGCTGCGTGTAGGTATAAATTACAGAGGAGGCGGCAGCAGGCAAAAAACTGCAATTATTTTGTAATGAAGGTCATTTGTAATTACCTCGATATTTTTTAGTACCTACCTACCTAATGTCTGAAATTTCCAAAAACTACACTTACCTACCTACGCTATGCGCATGCGCCATCATAGGTACCTACCTTAGTACCTACTCATTCATCTTTTCGATTTCATACTAACAGTCAGAATGGTTCCTTATTTTCTACATAGGTAGTTAATACCTACCTACTTATAGAAAAATAAAAAAATATTCAATTTCCAATTTCGATGATAGGTACCAATCCAGTTAAAAACTGTGTAGGTAGGTAGGTACCTATTGCAAATAAACCCATTATGACTTACACGGTCGCTTTTTATTCAAACGCAATGTTGAGGTAATATCTTGATAACATCCACCCGTAGGTACCTACGTACGGTCGAGTTTAATAATATCTGTGCATTTTTGGACTATGTCGCATTAAGTTTTTTGACATCGTCTTTGACTTTCTGTACAAATAGTCACAATAATTAGGTAGGTAAGTACTAGGTACGACAAAGTTCAAAAGTGCAAAGATATTAGAGAACTGGACACAAGAAACTGGACACACGTGTGTCCAGTTGGTCGCCACGCCCAGTCTTTTTTGCAAAAAGGGTACAGTTGAATTAATAAGCGATTTTATGAAAAAAGCTGCCTCACTTTTTTTTTAAAAAACCTTATTAGCTTAAAATGTTGAAATAAAACAAATATGTAACAATTAAATAATATTATAATATTAGGGTGTGTATCATACCACCGTTGTTTCTGATTTCCATAACACAAGTGCTATAGCTACTTACTTTGGAGCAATGTATCTGATGTTGTCAAATATTTATTATTTTTTATATCAATAATATTTAAAATATCACTAGGTCTATTCTTAGTCTAATAAACCGCCCCAAGTAGTCCCCGGTGCAAATGTGCCCATAACGCTGGCCGCGTTGGATGGCAATGGATTTTTTATTTATTTATATTAATATGTAGACAATTATACCTACAGCCAAATACTCAAATTAGTTAAGGCCACCTTAAAATCAAAATAGGTACTTGTCAGAGACTCTATAACTGACAGCTTCCTTAAAGAGAAGGAGACTTTAACTTAATTTATTCGGCCGTTAGCTAATGCTACTTTTTTATCACCTATAGGTACTTTTATTACAATCTAAATTTATCTAATAATTTAAAATAATTTGATTAAATAGATTAAATAGATAAGTTATTGCTGAGAAAGTATCTATACCTATTTCACAATTAATAAACGCCAGCTTTGCAGCAGGGAAATATCCAGATGAGCTTAAGCAGAGCTGTGTAAGACCTATTCACAAAAAAGGAAAATATAATGATGTATCTAATTATCGTCCAATATCCTTACTATCATCTATAGATAAAATCGTTGAAAAGTACTTATGTGACCAGATACATACTTTTTATCAGAAAAATAAAATAATTACGCCCAATCAGTATGGTTTCCAGCCCCTCAAAAGTACAACTTCACTATTATCTAAGTACTGTGATGAAATTAACAGTCACATGAACGAACGTAAACATGTTCTAGCCCTGTTCATCGATTTTTCACGTGCTTTTGACACCTTAAATCATAAACACCTACAAAGGAAACTTGAAGATTCTGGTATAAGGGGTCCTACTCTAAAGTGGTGTGAAAATTATCTTAAAAATAGGTCTTATTCCGTTAAAATAGGTGACGCACACAGTGATGTCTTGTCTGTCACAGAAGGAATAGCTCAAGGGTCTGTTTTAGGTCCAGTCCACTTTATAGCTTATGTCAACGATATGAATAATGTACTTAAACATTGTGCATCATATCAATACGCAGACGATACGTGTTTAGTCGTGGCTGACAAAAATATTGAAACAGCTCTTGAACGACTTCAACAAGACTTCGACTCCCTTATCAAATGGTGTCATGATAACCAACTTATTCTTAATGCCGACAAAACAAAATTGGTGCATATTCGATCATCTGTTATCAAAACATTAATTGACACAAATAAAAAACTTATAGCGCACGACCACGTATGTTTCCATATACAACAACAAAAATGTACTTGCCCCGTAATTGAAACAGTAGACAAGCATACCTACCTAGGCTTAGTAATTGACAGTAGTTTCAGTTGGCTTCCACATATCAATAATATCTGTGACAGACTTAGAGCATTTCTGGCTAATATAATTATAATAAGAAATAGAATACCTTATAAAATACTAATATTGCTTTACAACTCGTTAGCTAATTCAATTATTACCTATGGCATTACCTGCTATGGCAGGACGTTCAAGACTTACCTTGATAAAATTCAGAGCTGCCAAATCAGAATTTTAAAGAAAATCGTATCATCTGCAGTGAAAGAAAAATATAAAAATAACGCATACGACCTTTTCAAACACTGCAAAGTTCTACCTATACACAAAATGTTCCAGTATTACCTTTTAAAAGAACAGTTCTTTAATTCTGAAATCCAAAAAAAAAATCAATCACAAAATTACAACCCGCAAAGTAACTAACGAACAATTAATAACCTCACAAGCTTGTAATGTAAACGAAAAATGGACAACGCACTATTTAGTTCCTCGTTTATTAAACAGCATTAATGCATCCGTGAAAAATTGTATCACTAGAAATAATATAAAAAATAAATTAAAGATGTATTTCTTGAACAGCCTGTAGTAGCGATGCACTGCTGTGCATCATGCACAATGCGCGTGACCGTCAATCGCTCGCGTCAACATAGCATTCTCTCTTTCATGCATAGATTACTTGCTTGACTCGATGCGGTTCATACTTGTTTACTTGACATGACAATAAAAATTGTATTATCACGTCACGAAAAGGTTACGAATCTATAGTTTATAACCAGTTTTGTTTTGTTAATATTAAATAGCTGTTGCGAACTTAACTTTTGTATCACGCCAGACAAATCTCTGTGGTTTATGGTGTGTTTTTTAAATATGTAATTTGTATTTATTGATTAAATAAAAGAAAAAAAAAATACTTCGGATATCACTGAAAAATCATATAAGAACATACATAATCAGATTTTGCTCTACTCACAGTGGAAGACTTATATTACAATTAGTATATTTTACATTATATTTTATGAATTGTGGTTTAATTATGAATGAAATTTATTGCTTTTTCAGCATATTATGTAAATTAATATTTTTGATAGCTATTTTTAATAATACTATTTTTTTGAATTGCCTTTTATACTACCAATACATTTGTCAGTTTACAATTCTGCTTCTTGTCATATACTTAATAAATGATTTGAATACGAGTGAAATTAAAAATAAATTGCTGTCGTTTAAATAACCTAATACATAAAGTGCAATTATATCTGGTGACTGGTTATATGCTTGCAAAAATTAATATGTTGCTTCATTTAATAAAAATTTAACAAATAATTCAGTACTATAGAAATATTTATTTTAAAATTCGATCAAATAATTAATAATTCTTTTGCTATAGACGAATTGTCAGTGTCAAACAAATATTTAAGTTCACCCGAAAATTGTAAAAACTATATACCTAGAGAAAATAATCAACTTAACATAATTACTCAAAACATTTGTAGTATATCAGCCAATTTAACAGATTTCCAAGCTTTATTACATAATATAAACATTACTCAGGATGTAATTGTACTAACAGAATGCTGGTTTAAGTGCAATCCCCTTATTCCACAGCTGGACGGCTACGACTAACATTCCACAAGTGAGATTTTGAACCAAAACGATGGTGTTGTAGTATATATTAATAAACATCTCCCAAACATAAAAGTAATGGAACCAACCTTCGTTGATGCTACTTGTTTGGCTGTACAGGTTGGTACTGATATATGTAATTTAGCTATATACAGATCTCCTTCCTTTAGAGATGCTTCAAATTTTCTGTCCTCTCTTGATCGTGTCTTAACGATGTACTCTCACTTTGGAACGATTGTTATTGTCGGCGATATTAATATAGATATATCTGAGAACAATTCTGACACCAGAACATCGGACTATTTAAACCTTGCAGCTATACATGGACTTCTCCCAGCCCACAACTATCCAACTAGGGGTAAATCGTCACTGGATCACGTCATATTAAAAACAAGACTCAATGCTACAACAGTAGTCTTGGAAACTACAGTAACCGATCATCAGGCTGTGATCCTCTCACTGAGTAAAATTGATAAACCCAATTTGCATAAGATAAAATAAAAAATAGATTATACTAAACTCACTGAATTGATGGAAAATATTGATTTTGAACCAATTTTCAACTACTCTAACGCAAATGATGCACTGAAATACTTTATGACCTCGATCAACAGAGTGATCACAATTTGCACTTCCCAACATACGGTGCCACATCGTCTCAGAACCATTAAGCCTTGGATTACTCCAGGAATACTGAGATGTATAAGGAATCGTGATCGCATGCACAAAAAGCTAAAACAAACACCTAATAACGAAATTCTAAAAACAACCTATAAGCGATATCGTAACTACTGTGGTAATCTACTGAAGAGTTTGAAGAGGGAGTATGAAAGAGAAAAGATACGGAATGCTGGATGTAATAACAAAAAGCTTTGGGAGGCTATTGCAGAGGTTACGTGTTCAAAGAAAACCAACAACTCAGCTGCTGAACTTATCAAAACTACTCCACAGACCTCTATAAATGAAATAAACGAGTATTTTGTAAGTGTTGGTAAAGTATTGGCTAAGGAGTTTAAAAATATAAAACCCAGTGTCAAAAGTAATAAAGACCATATTTGCAACTCTCTTGTCCTTCTGAAAACGGATGAGGCTGAACTCATCAGAATCATTATTTCTCTGCGAACAGACTCTGCAGTTGGCATTGATGGAATTTCAACAAGGATTCTTAACCAGTATGCTTACCTAATAGCTAAGCCGCTTGCACACATTTTTAATTTGTGTATTGCTACTGGTGAATTTCCAGAACTATTTAAAGTAGCACTCGTCCATCATGTGTACAAGGCTGGGGAGAAAGACCGTGTCAGTAATTACCGCCCAATTTCTGTTCTGACTTCCTTATCTAAAATATTAGAAAAGATCATGAACGGCAGCTTAAAGAATCACCTTGAATCGAATAACCTTCTTCATGGTAACCAATATGGTTTCCGTGAGAAAAGGTCTACCAGTGACGCCGTTCATGACCTGACTAATCAATTGGTCGAGTCTTTGGACAAACTGGAATTGCTTGGAGTAAGGGGAAACCAATTAAAACTGTTCCAGAGCTATCTGCAGAATAGAACACAATGTGTTAAAATTGGTGACCTCATTAGTAATAAACTACCTATTGAGTATGGCGTTCCTCAAGGTAGTGTCCTGGGACCAACATCATTTCTAGCATATGTTAATGATATGTGTAAAATCAATTTACAAAACACGAATTTAATCGCTTTTGCTGATGATACCGTGCTCGTGACTGTGGCTGAAACTTGAAGCGACGTATTTCAATTTGCTCAAACTAGCTTTGACAGAGTTTCAGAATGGCTAAGAGACAACACTCTTACATAGACATTCTCATGCACATGATGACAGCGCTAATCAACAATGTGTCTGTCTTAAGCTCTCTAGGTCCACGTCTATTAAATACCTAGGTATCACCCTAGATGAAAGGTGTTCTTTTTTCCCCACATTGATATTATGACATCCAGAATTCGCAAACTCATATATATTTTTAAAAACCTTCGCCACGTTGCGGATGACAAGGTCATAAGGATGGTATACTTTGCCCTTTGCCAGTCTGTCTTAAGCTACTGTATCTTGGTATGGGGTGGTACGTCGAAAACAAATATGCTGAAATTGGAGCATGCACAGCGAGCAGTGCTAAAGGTGATAAAATTTAAACCCTTTCGTTACCTTACTTCAGACCTATATACAATCTGTGAGGTTCTGACGGTTCGACAACTGTTTATTCTGCAGATAATATTAAAACAACACTTCTCTAGTGGTAACCTACACCCACAACAAAGTGACAAGCGAAGACCACTAGTGGCTATACAAACAGCAAGTAAGACCAGCTTTGGCAAAGGCTTCTACTACTTTCTTGGTGCATTTCTGTACAACAAAATCAATAAAATATTATCGATACACAAATTGAATAAATATCACTGCAAACAAACAGTAACTAAATGGCTGCTTAGACTAAATTATGACGAAACAGAAAGTTTACTACTTATAACTAAATAAAATTAATAACAAATATTGTAAACTAAAACTGAGATATCTAAAACTAAAACTCAACAAAATAGAAAGATTATTACTTAAAACTAAATAAAACTAAAACCAGATATTATAAACTAAAACTAAGACTATATACAACTAAAAATAAACAGCAAAATATAGGGGCTAAATTACTTTATCTATATAAAAATTAAAAATAAATCTATATCTAATAATCATATAAAGCAAATGATGGTGATATAATAGGTATACAATTTGCCTTCGAAATTGTGTATTTATAAACTTATTAACGTTTTCAGTGTAATTTATCTTAAAAATTCTAATCTAATAGTGCAAATGGAAGGTGTTGAACCAGCTGTTATATTTACTGTAACTAGAATAAGTAGGATAAATAAGATTGTACTACAAATTTTGTAAAAAGGTGGAAAATAAACATTTATTATTATTATTATTTACATAATTGAAATCAACAAAATGTTATTTTCTAGGTTAAACGCAATGACTTTCTTAGCCTTAAAAGATACACTCCACTCCTATACAAACTTGCAAAACTTGCTAAATCTCGTTGAAGTAAAGTTTGTACGAGAGTGGAGTTGAAACGTTTAACCTTAAGTAGCTATAGGTGACATAAAATAAAATATCAAAATAATTATCAATAGAGCATACTTATGCAATAGACCATGTTTATGGTAGAATGTATCGTGGACTTTTAAAACAACTCTTTATGACAATTTATTGTAACACTACATTCTGACAAATAAATGATTTGTATTTGTATGACATAACAATACTAAAATGGGTAATTATACGAACAATAATCACTCATCATTGAACTACAAAAATAATAACAAAAATATCAAAATATATGATACAGCTGTTTCTTTTAGCGATTTTAGGGTTGGTCCCATAGAAAAAGTTGTTCAGTTTGATGGTTCCCCTATCTACCATATTCGGCTTTATTTGGCTATTACCAAACACCTTGTTCAAAAAATTATCATCAATATAGTGAGCATACTTACGATATAACAATTCTAAAATAAGTCATTTTACAAACATATTTATTCTACAACAATATTAGATACTTTGGAAATAGAGTATCAGATGGCCTACTCAAATGGCCAATTTTCTATTCGTTCGCTAACTTAAAGTTTAAAAATAAGCTATTAGACAATCAAGTCACACTTTGCAAGTTTATGTAAATCACAAACATTGATGTATTGTATAGAATTGACAAGCCTACGAAACGTAATTTTAGAGGTTTATGGCTTATTTTTAATTTTTAAGTTAGCGAACGAATAGATAATTGGCCATTTGAGTAGGGGGCCAGTTATAGTTAAGTATCTCAATCATTTTACAAAGACGTTAAAACAAAGACGATAGAGTTCAATAAAATCAGCAGTAAAACATATAATATTATTATAAGCCATATAAAGCCGAATATGGTAGATAGGAACCATCAAACTGCAGCAGTGGGAGAGTGGGACGTTTCGGGGCCGATAATGATTGTGAGTTGTGACACAAAACATTTATCTGCGTGACTGTACTTTATCATGAATTCGAGTAAAATGCGAACGTGTGTCCAGTTAGACAAGACAAACTGAAAAAAGACCTCAGTTATGAGTCTAGACGCAAAACGATTTTGACGATATCATTAGCATACTTGACCAAAGGTAGGCAGTCTAGTTCAATTGGATTATTCACCAACTGGACACAAGAGACTGGACGGACACGCGTGTGTCCAGTTAATGAAACTCTAAATTAGTATCACTTGTTATTTCGTCATCTGGACACGCCAAGATTTTGACGCATGTCCACATAGTGAAACATAAAATAATCACATTTATGTTTTCGCGAACTTAGTGAAAAGAAGACCAGATTTAGAAAAAAGGAAGGTCTAGAAGCAAATCGTATTACTTTTTGATAACCGATGTTGTCTTATTTATTTGACCCTGCTGAATCCAAAAATGCCGGTTGCCAACCCCTCCCCTCCCCCCCCCTTTTCCCCCTCCAAAGTGTCTCTCGCCGTGGTTTTTTCATTTTACAGAAAAACTATTTACAAATGGGAGCAAATTATCAGAAAAGAAGTTAATCTATCTAGGAAGCGTCGACGTAGGTATGGTATGGGCACAGCTTCATCCGTGGTATCGGTATGGAGGTAGGTGGCCACTAGTAGGAAGGCCAAATGGAAGATAATCCTCCAGGCTGGGTGGTATTAGCAGGCGTCCGTCACTCGCTCTAGGCCACGATTTATATACCTACTTCTCGGCGGCGTATCGTCCACGATACAACTGGCAGAGGGCCGCGCGCCTGCCTGCTTGAGTGCTCGCACCGCACGTTTCCCGCGGTTACTCGTCATTTTTTCATAATATAGTAAATAGTGTAGGAAATGAAGCGATCTTTTGTATGGAGACCCCAATATTAAATCCTCAGTCGATAAAACTTTGCAGGGATGTAACATAGTATGAACCAAAACCTATGTACAAATATCCGAAAACAAAAAAACTATTTAGATTATTTAAAAAATATGTTTCATTTCTGATACTTTTTCATTAAAAATAGCAAATACTTATTATATGCTGATGACTTAAAAAAATATCGTATTATATAAAATGTTAATGACCAAAATAATCACACACCTCCACCACAACCACCAACCACATCCGATTAGTAATGTAATAAGTTTATGTTTGGTGAATTGTTCTACTTACGACTGAAAAGGCTCCTGGCTAAAAAAACGTAAGATTGCAACTAGGGCTTCCACTCTCGGACCTATTTCACAATCTCGGGATCGAGACGAGACTATATGGCTGACTCTCGGGACTCTCGAAATTTCGAGACTCTCGAAATGATGATATGACGCATTTTTTTATGATAGATAGGCAAGCGCTTGCGCGATATCACACCTGATGGTAAGCGATGACGTGATTTACGATGGAACGCGCTTGCCTAGAAGATACCTAATTACTCGCAACCTGAAGGCACCCAGATTGTACCTGACGGGAAACACAGACTTATGCAAAGAGTTCCACTCTCTGGCGGTACGGATGACAAAATTTGAAGCAAAATGCTAATTAGTATCTCTGGTTGTCCGATTGAAGAAAGGAGATGCGGAATTAGGTTGTGCACTACCACCTTACACTCACCGAAATGTACCCGATAACAACCTTGCGACCTTGCGTCTATGCTCGAGACTTTGGAGCTTATTACAGAAAAGATTATCGTTGCCGATGAGCTTCCTGGCCCTCCGCTCAAAGGATTCAAACGTCTGGAGCTCGTATTTGGCGGAGCCATGCCAAAGATGACAGCAGTACTCCATACATGATCGAACTTGCGCTTGGTATAGAATGAGCAGCTGTTCCGGCGTGAAGTTAAGTATTTTCTCACCTTTGCGAAAATGCTAAGCTTTTTAGATGCCAATTGTACTTTATTCCAATTACTAGCGACCCGCCCTCGCTTCGCTTCGGTGTAGTGTGGAATTTGACACCATGTATTATACGTATATACCTTCCTCTTGAATCACTCTATCTATTAAAAAAACCGCATCAAAATCCGTTGCGTAGAAAGATTTAAGAATACATAGGGATACCCAGAGAAAGCGACTTTGTTTTATACTATGTAGTGATAGTAATACTTTATTCTCGATGAAAGAGCCAAAATTGAGTGTTAGAGTCAATGATATACCGAGAAGGTATAGTTGTTCAGTAATCGGCAATTCGGCACGGATACACCTCGGAAAGTGACTCAGGTCGAAACTACTCCCCTTAGCAGAGAACAGACACGCCTGGGTTTTTGATGGATCTAACCTGCCTGACCTGATTGGCATCGCCCCATTCGGAGACTGCCTGCGGAGTGACAGGTTCGTGTTCTGACCATCGCCTCCCTAAGACACTGGTCTTGTTTTGCACTGACTCGAGCATCAGATATGTAGCTCTCTACAACGGTGTTGTCATCTGCGTACCCCAAAATACCGTATATTAGCAGGTCATTAATATGCAGCAGGTGTTCCTGTCTAGTCCACCCCTGAGGGACCAATCCCTGACTCCGGCATTGATAGCCAACTGGTCGGATGAGTAGTCATCAATGACAACTCGAATCGACCGATCCCTCTGGAAGTCCGATATCCAGACACAAAACCGGTGGGAAGTCCGTATGAAAATAGGTTGCAATAAGGCTATCATGCCTCACCCTGTCAAAAGCCTTCAAGTTATCAAGAGTAACAGCGAGCGCCTTTCCATACCTCTCGATGGCTTCTCTCCATTTGCAGGTGGTATACTTATGCTAGAAGATCTTCAGTGGACCGGTTTCGGCGAAACCCGTATTAATGGTCACTGAGGAGGTCGTTTGCTTCTGGACACGACAGGAGCCTATGGTTTAGTACACGTTCCTTTATCTTACAGGAAAATAATATATCAGAATTGAATTAAATTGAAGGACGACGAAAACAAAAGTTCAGATCTTAGATGTAAGATCGTACCTATTGTGTTTGTTTGTTTGTTCTGTTTATCTTAAAAAGGACACGTTATAATATAACTACTTATTAACACGCGCAACACGCAACTTTATATGAAATATATGTAGTCTACCTAGCGTTTGAATAAGTCTCGAAAATCTCGAAAATCCCGAGACTGGAAACTGAAACTCTCGGGACCAAATATCATTCGAGACTCTCGGGAAATCGAGACTCTCGAATCCCGGGATGGAAGCCCTAATTGCAACGCATGCCGGGTGCAATTATGTTAAAGTCTTTTGGAAAATTACTGAAAATTAGAAATGAAAGGTCAGCTCGTGCGGTGACAACTTATTGTTTTCTCTGTGGTGAACGTGACGTGAACCAAGGAACATAATTATACCCTCAGTGGACGTTAGTGCTGACAACTGACATTTATTTTTCTTAATCGTACAAATGCACTAAGTAGTTTTGATTCCGATATCGAAGTCAACCACCCTAAAAATAGCTTTCTACCCCTATTCAACCCTGTTAGGGGATACATTAAAAAAAATATGAAACACGTATTCAATAAACTTTGTAAAAGAATGTCTATGCCAAATGTCAAGTCAATAGAGTTGATACAAACTGTTTACGTTACTGTAAACTATCGGATATACTGCTCACAGTCAATGTGAGTGAAAGAGAGAAAACGATAGTTTACGGTAACGTATACAGTTTGCAACAACTCAGGTAGCGTCACTGGTACGAAGAATCTAAATTTATGTAACTGGACTGGTATTCTATTAAATTACTAGTAAAAAGCATGATAATTATACGTGCACGCATTGTTTTAATATTCATCATACATCATAAAATCAAATAATGCCCATAACTTTTTTTTGATTGGACACCTTATTTTAGTAAATCGGTTCAGTAAGTTGTTATCTATAAATACCGCTTATATCGTTGGCCCTGGGCAAGAAAGCGGTTATATAAAAAATCAAATTGTTCAGGAGAAATAAAAGAAGCTATTTTGTTTATATTTCAGCGTACAGTGATCCAAAACAGGCGTCCAGTATGTCAAATAAAAGCTAATTTTTGACCAATTTAACACAATTTAAATTGTAGACATATACACATCAACTTTGTCTAGGGATACAGGTGTTATTTTCATACAAACGAGGTAACTTTGAAGCCTTGGTTTCCTGCCAGGGATGTACCGTGCTGTAATCTGATGATGGCCATCCAGGGACTGAATGGAGTAGATTCAGATTGCTATACACCACACCCAACTGATCTGATCAGCATTCTAAAAGATTAATGGGTCAGAGTTCTCGGTTTGAGGATTTCCATACATTTTCATGCTATTTTCGCGGTTTTTTTAAACATGTCCATTAAGTTTTTAAAAAGCTGGTCAGATCAGTTGGGTGGGTATAGCGATCTGAATCTCCTCCATTCACTCCCTGGATAACCGTCATCAGATTACAGCACAGTACTTCCCTGGCAGGAAACCAAGGCTTCAAAGTTACTCCGTTTGTATGAAAATAGCACCTGATATCCCTAGACAAAGTTGATGTGTGTATTTTAAATAGCTAATGAAATAATGAAGAAAATGTATAATACAAATTATAGACGATATCGTTTTAATTGTAACATCATTAACGACTTTATTAACACGCTGACCACTGACATTCACGAATGAAAGTATATAATACGACGTAATTTCTACTTTAGATCTCGAGCGTATCGGCCCTTACCACCTTTTTCAGTACAGTACATCGCCGGTCCAACAATGAATTTACGGAAAGAAAGGCGTAAAAGCTTATACTGTTCCTTTTTGTTTTGGAAAATAGTGTAAAGATGTTCACTAATTTTTTGTTTCATGTTTCATAGAGTAATGCATACTACATAACTTAGTCGTAGAAAATTTTCCGTTCAATAAATCTTTTAATTTCATTTATTTTGTTGAAATATTAATAAAAAAATCTGAAAAAAATAGGTGTGATAGATTTATACTCTGAGAAGCCAAATAACATTAAAAAGGGCGTAACCAGCGATACCGCGTTCTTGCCCGGAGCCAGCGATATAATGGGCCGGCCACCATCTTTGTTACGTCACACGACTGTAGCTTCGTTGTTTATTACTTGATTGTAATGATTTAAGATTTACTAAAAAGCTTATAAAAGTAACATTATGTTGTATAATAAGCTAAATTTCCACAATCCCGACGGTTACCGAGATATTTTTTTTTGTCAAAACGTCGTTTGTTTATTATTTCATATGACATTAGCTTTACATGAACGTACGGATAAAATCAAATAATGCATTACATTTCCTTTCATTCAACACCTTATTAAAGTAAGTAAATCGGTTCAGTAGTTATCTAGAAATACCGCTAAATAAAATTGACCGGCCGCTATCTTTGCTACGTCAAAGCTCCCTTCCCCATACCCCTAGGAAGTGGCAATCGCACTTTTTGTATTCAGAAAAACTTACCAAACAAGTACATAGGTACCTACTAGTAGTCTGTATGATGGAGCTGAGTCGAACGAAAATCGTTTTTAGCAAAATTTTATACAAATCAATAAATCATGGGCCTGTACTACAATGTCGAAGGCTGTATTTAAAAAAAACTACTTATCGTGTCGTTATAAATTTAGCATTGATGTCTCGAAAATTTAATGAAAATAATTTCTTCATAGATAATTTTCTCCCATCTGTAATAGTTTTTCTGTAAAATGAAAAAAAACCACGACGAGGGACACTTCGGAGGGGTGAAGGGGGGAAAGGGGAGGGGAGGGGTTGGCAACCGGCATTTTTGGATTCAGCGGGGTCGAGTTAATAAGAAAACATCGGTTACCAAAAAGTAATACAATTTGCTTCTAGACCTTCACTTTTTGAAAATCTGGTCTTCACTAAGTTGTCGAAAACATAAATATGATTTAATTTATGTTTCACTATGTCACAATGACGAAATAACAAGTGATAGGTACTAATTTTGAGTTTCACTAACTGGACACACGCGTGTCCAGTCTCTTGTGTCCAGTTGGTGAATAACCCAATTGAACTAGTCTATCTAGTTAGGTACCTGGGGTTCAAGTCTGCCAATGATATCGTCAAAATCGTTTTTCAATGGTGTTTGAATGGTAGGCATTACTTTGTCACACACCTATGCGAACGAAACACTTGTAGGTAGTTAGAGAGCTGGAGGTAGAGTTGCCAGACGCCCGGGATTTCCGGGATTGTCCCGGAATTACGTGCCTTGTCCCGTGTCCAGGAATTACACCTTACTGTCCCGGATTTATACCTACCACAATTTTTTAATTCTTTGTACAGTGTGTACCGTTTGCTGTCTGCGCTTCACGTTGTTGCTAGAGTCTGTCTAAAAAGTCAGTTTACATGGGTAATTTCAAGAGTAATAAAGTTTGAAATCATTTGCACCCCCCCCCCTGCTATCGTTGTTCCGGAATTGACGCCAGCTGATCTGGCAACCCTAGCTGCGGGGGCCAAGGTTTTGGCAGACTCTGTTAATATCGATGATTGTAGGTACCTACCTACCTTAAGAAATATAATGACCGCGTCTGCCACCATGCATGGCAGCGCTGCGTTGGAGAATGTTACTGGGTCTGTTAAATCACTTGAAACTTTATGATCATGTAGCCAAAGCATGTACCTACCTAGCTAAATGTCTAGCAATACACGTGTTTTTGTTTCATTTAAATCAAGCGAGTATAGTTTCGAAGTTTTAAGGGCTTGAAGGAAATGCCAAGCGCACTGAAATATGTGCTTTAGTACGTACGACGTAAGGTTCACCTGTATGACCAATGACGTCATAGGTCACACAAAATAACAGTAATTTCTAGACCATATAACTTTTCTGTTTTAAGAGAATCGCAAAAAATTTTTCACAGTTGTTCATATG
Organism: Agriphila geniculea; assembly: GCA_943789525.1. Classification (NCBI taxonomy): domain Eukaryota; kingdom Metazoa; phylum Arthropoda; class Insecta; order Lepidoptera; family Crambidae; genus Agriphila; species Agriphila geniculea. The sequence goes on from OX038895.1 coordinate 5,959,097, forward strand.
GCCAATGTAATAAGTCGAAGTTCGCAGGATGAGGATGAACAGCGTCACCGCCGATTGACAAGACTTGATGACATTGAACCAATAGTGGTTTATTATGCGCTGATGTTTACAAACATATGAGACGAACCCCGCGAGGTCCCACCAGCGTGGAAGCCAAGCTTGGTGACGTTATATTGAAGGTGTGTGTGACCGAGAAAGTCCCAATATGCTTGGAAGCGACCTCAGTGCTGATCGTTGATTCGATACAGAAGCAAAAATAAGAACAGTCCTTATTCTATTGACAAAACGAAACGCTACCGCAAGTCAGGAGGCTACAGCGCCATCTAGTATGCGGCGGCAGGACTAAACTCATTGTGGTTCTGAAATGGTTTGTTACAACAATATATAGCCAACAATATTTTTGTTGATTTTGAGTAAGCATAAAATTATTAATGTTGATAAATATACAATAAATGCATTCAAGAATTAGACTTGATATAATTTTTTATTTAAGCTTATTTTTCGTAGATTTTTGTTATGCCTAATATGATTAATGTTGATCGGAATAATAATTATGTTAATTATTTTATTTGAATGTCAATAAAAACAATTGAAGTTCCTAATTAACATGCTTATTTCACCTTAGCCGAATTTAGGGAAAAATGGGTCGAATGAAGGGCATACGCGTCAGAATTTAGGAAAATTGGGTCACTCGTCATATATTATTTTTTCTTAATTTTACTATTATTGTTTCCTTGATTTTCTTACAATTATTATAAAGAACAATCATGTAGCAATCGTAAATAACAAAAATTACAATGCTGTAGTTCAATTTTAATATAAATATTTTAGATTTAATCTCTAAAATTGCTGACGTAGCCAAATTTAGGGCATTTCACCCTAGGAATGAAAGAGAGCACCAAACAGTCGGTGAGGGAGCGGGTGTAAATGAGACAACTACATACACGTCCGTTGGTGCGTAATGAGGCCCCGGTTAATCACTACGGTTTCGAGAATACCTGTGGCCCTACCATAAGTTGATGAAAACTGTTTACGTTACAGTAAACTGTCGGATATACTGCTCACAGTCAATACGAGTGAAAGAGAGAAAACGATAGTTTACTGTAACGTAAACAGTTTGCAACAACTCAAACTTGCACCGGTCTGCGCGAGCTCATACTAGTGATACTCGATCGTCGTAATTATGCCGCTGTTTCTTAGCGGACCTTAACTTATCTACTAACCTGAACTTCTCGCAACTCGATGCGAACAGTTGCAACCAATTTAGTGTGAAAAACGATCAAGTGGTAGGAGTGGCAGACAATAAAACTTAAGAAACCCGCCAAGCGATAAAACTATTATGTATTGGGGACGAAATGATATTTTCGATCTGTTACTTGACTCCGTCCGATTGATGCGCAATTCAACTACAGCTATTAAAGGCTAAAACTTCGTATGCTACTCATAAAAGCTGGTGATTTTTTTTATGAGGGTTTATTGCAAGGGTAGAAACGAAGACGAGATAAAATATTTGGTGTAGAACTTTTTGTTGGCCAAAATAAATGGCAAAAATCACGTAAAAACATAAAAATCACTAGATATATTAAAGTCACTGGAGTGAAAACTTAAAGATGCTCCTGGATTAAGCTTCAAAACATATTATAAAAAAATCACCTTGTGTACGATTTATTAAAATACATTACTATACTTTCTCCAAAAATATGATTGTAACGCACCCTATCTCCTTAACCTTAAACATAAAATCAGTGATTATTTTTTAATTAAATATTAAGTATGTAAATAAGCAAACGCATCATAAATCTCCACTGTAGAATTTTATGAACATTACTTTTCAGAAGTTAGGTATTTTTTACCTATATCTCATAACGCTTATGGTGGAGAGGGAAAGCAGCCATAGTACGATGTTATAATAACCCTAATCCTTATTTAGAAAAACGAAAATGAACTGTAGGATTTAATGTGATCAAAATTTTATTTTGCCTGGACTACTCGATCGAAACCAAAAATCGCGTGACCTCTCAGTTTATACAACTTATTGAAAGTACCTGTCGTAATGTTAAAATGTATCCGTATGGCGCTGCTATTGTGACGTCACCAATATTTCCACCAATCAAATCGTCAGATCACGCGAATCGCGTGATTTTATTGGTGGAAATGTCGTTGGTTAGCGGTTACGTACGTACGATTCTTTCTGTCATTTGTGTCTGTTGTGTGTGTCGAATAATGTGCCGGTTTTACTTGTGATTTTCCTCGTTAAGATCCTTGTGATGCATATTTCTCTTCGGTTATGTTATTTCCTTTCTTCGAACAAAGTAGTACGTAAACGAAACGAATCTTTTCGGAAGTGCTAATGCTAGTTGGGTCTGGTTCGTTGCACTGCAAAAGTTAAACTCGCTAGAAGTTGTTTCCCAGGAACGATAACTTTCTGGGTGGATTTAAGCAAAGAAAAGCTTTTGAAGAAACGAGTGGATTGGTAAATTTTGAAGACCACCTGTCCAGTTTCACATGGAGGACGGAGACAAAGAAGAGAACTTTAACAGAATAGCGACCCAACCCAAGTATCTTGATCTGATGACATAGGTACAGCTTTTTTTAATAATTACCTGACAAGAGTGCGGCTCTTATGTTGATGAAAGAATACTTTGTTACTAAATGCATTACACAAGTTTAGTTTTCTTTTACTAAATAGGTAATGTCTTGTTACAGAAGATTTTGTTGTATATGAAGGTGTTATAATTTAAAAATAAGTTTTTTTTACAGTTTATAACATCATGAACGAACACAATTAATTTCAAAATCAAAATGAGATGATCAGGGCCTTCTTATACTGAGAGATCAGGTAAGTCAAATGGAATCGAAGAATAGTAAGTAAACTCTATGTGGAATAATGTTAATATCTTAATTATCTTAATATGAAAATAGCATTGTGAATGCCTAAAATCTAAAAATTCAATAGTGGTACCTAATGCAAAACATTACCTACTGCACTTATGAAGTCACAGTAGCTAGTATTTTTGATATGTATACATAATTGCTATTACTTACAGGTACCTACTGAAATTACTTAAAAGTTCCATTGATGGGAAAGCGATGTTAAATTGTGGCCATGAAAATCAAGGCTTACTTGAACAGACACTGAGAAGTCGTATAGCCAGACGTTTAGAAGGGATCTTCTAGCGGAGGAAATCGAGGAGTTAAGCAGTAACTAGTTCTGCAAACGAGGAGACACCGTTAACATCAATTCATAATGAAGAAATTCATGGTAGACAACTAGGTATTGTTATTAATCTTTTAGCCTTGTCTTGCAACCATAATATTTTTTCCGAATATTGCATTTCCTCTTGGCATCTTTTTTAATTTTACAAGCCTCTAGTGTTTATAACTTTTTAGGTTCATAAATTTAATATAATTCTATTTAATTTTCATATTGTCGCACTGCACTGCAAAATTTCTGTGGCGCGCTCAATGTGGACAGTATCCTCCATGGGAGAGTCCACGACATCATGGGTTTTTTGTAATTAACATCTTTCATTACAGCTGTTGCAAGATTTTAATCACATGTACAAGAACAACAAGGACTTCTTTTATTCAAATATTATCATCTACCAAAAAAGCATTATCAGATTGGCTAAATCCGAGTTAAGAGACAAGGACGGTTAAAAGACAGTTGAAGGACAAGGACGTCAAACAAGCGATACAGAACTGTATCGATTCCATTAAGTGGTAAGTCTTCATATTTATTTATGGTTCTCACTTCTGAGATCGTCGGGATTTATGGTCACACATAGTAAGGTGAAAATTGTAAAGTTCAATTGCTGCCCTACTGCATTGCAGCTGTTCGCAATGTATGTCCGTTATATCATAATATACTCATCAACTTTGTCTAGGGATATAGGTGTTATTTTCATACAAACGAGGTTACTTTGAAGCCTTGGTTTTCTGCCAAGGATGTACCATGCTGTGATCTGATGATAGCCATCCAGGGATGAATGGATGAGATTCACTTCTCTATACACACCCAACTGATCATTCTAAAAGATTAATAGGTCAGATTTCTCAGTTTCAGGATTTCCATACATTTTCATGCTATTTTCGCTGTTTTTTTAACACATTTTTATTAAGGTAAGGTACAGATGCCGGCATATACAGTGCCTTTGGGCTTGAACTAGCGATAATTTAAAGGCGTGTAATACACCTAATTTTATCGACAAAAACACCCACATGTTGGGGTCTATCCCCACTCCTGTTGGAATGGCCGCCATTTTAAATTTGACTTTTTATTTTAGATGACCCTGCAGAAAAATATTAATTTCTCCGGATTTAGAAGTCCTACAGTTATAACAAAAATATTGTTTGAAAGCTAATAATATCACCTAGTAATTTAAAAATAAAATCTTTAAATTTTTGATTTAAATACGTCATAAAAAATTACTGAAATAAAATTTTATACGAAATTTGTGCGATTTTTTTGAGTTTTTATTACATTTCTCAAAAACTAGGACATTAATGTCCATTTTTTTTGCACTATTCAAATACACAGGAATATTATCTACAAAACGGTTTTAAAATATATTGCTCTATGTTGCATAGTTTGAGAGTTATTTTTGTTTGAACTATGACCCTTACGTCACCAAAAAATGAATATTTTCGAAAATGGACATAATTACAAGCATTTTGAACATATTTTAAATTAGGTTGATAATATTATCTGAATACTAATTTCATCAAATGATAAAATCTAGTTTTTAGGAATTTTGATTTTTTTTATTTTCGAAAATAACCATCAGAAATCAGAAATCAGAATATTTATTTGCACAATATTGTGTACATTACATTGAGATCGATGACAATGTTCCTAATAAAATTTCAACAATATTCTGCCTTAAATCTGTAGGCATGCAAATGTTAGTACTTGTAATTTAGTACTTGTAAGGGTCATATTCAAACATCAATAGCTCTCGAAATATGCAACATAGAGCAATAAATTTTTAAGTCGTTCTGTAGATAATATCCCTGTGTATTTGAATAATGTAAAAAAATGAACATTAATGTCCTAGTTTTTGAGAGATGTAATAAAAAGTCAAAAAAATCGCACAAATTTCGTATAAAATTTTATTTCAGTAATTTTTTATGACGTATTTATACCAAAAATTTAAACATTTTATTTTTTAAATTGATAGATGATATTATTAGCTTTTGAACAGTATTTTTGTTATAACTGTCAGACTTCTAAATCCGGAGAAATTAATATTTTTCTGCAGGGTCATCTAAAATAAAAAGTCAAATTTAAAATGGCGGCCATTCCAACAGGAGTGGGGATAGACCCCAACGTGGGTGTTTTTATCGATAAAATTAGGTGTATTACACGCCTTTAAATTATCGCTAGTTCAAGATCAAAGGCACTGTATATTGGCAAGAAAAAGAAAGAGACAAAAGATGCGCAGTAGCCATAAACACTAAGTTTATGGCTACTGCGCATCTTTTGTCTCTTTCATTCTCTTGCCAATATATATGCCGGGCAGTTTACCCTGCGCGAAAGTGGCGCCGCGGTGAATTATATTTAATATTATAATTCTAATACAAAATTTTAAAAATGTTTATCGTGGAGATTTTAGTTTTATTTTCTACGAATGACTACGAGGGAATGTTAGAGGAGATGCCACATTTACGAAAGTCGTCTAATTACGATTCCGGCTGGACAAGAGAGTGCTCCACCGACAACCGGTATCATTGTCTTCAGCATGATCTCCTGAACAAGAATACAGCGGTTGTCGCATTATAAAGTGGTGGAGGGGGAAGGGGGGGAGGGAAAAGATGTGGAAGTCGAGTATCGGAAATTGGTTAATTTTCTCAACAACCACTTGTCCGATTTAAACAAATAAGGTGTCTTAGAGTAGGTAATATCCTTGACAACATATTTTATTTAGCAATGGTTTTTGTAAATGCTATAGTTTATTAAATAATTAGAAAAAAGTCGAATTTCAAACAAATTCATTTTTGGTTTCGTAGATTTGAAGCAGTAAATTAAAATAAAGTACAGAAGTACATATAGTATAAAGTACTACGTAAAATTTGCCACAGTCATTAGCTTGCTGTTTGTTTTTTAGTTTTGAAATTTGGCTGGAAGACAGCAAATTTATCATCGATATAGTGCGGGAGGTCACTGTCCGAATAATATGGAAACCGCTTTAACGAAAGTCGTCTAATGACGATTCCCGTCAAACCAGCGAGTTCTCTACCGACAACTGGTATCATTGTCTTCAGCATGATCTCTGGAACAAGAATATAGTGGTTGTCGCATTATAAAGTGGTTGAGGGGGGAGGGAGGGGAGGGAAAAGATGCGGAAATCGGGTATCAGGGTTTGGATAATTTTTCAGTAACCGCTTGTCCGATTAAAACAAATAAGGTGTCATATGGTAGATAATACCCGTAACAATAAATTTTATCTAACAATGGTTTTTTTAAATACTAAAGTTTATTACAAAAATTTCAAAAAGATGAATTTCAAACAAAGGCTTTCTTAGTTTTGCAGAATTGAAGCAGTAAATTGAAAGAAAGTATTATGAAATTAAAACTATGAGGATTTGCCCTAGAAAAAAAATATTTGTACATAGCACAGTTGTTTCACTATATGGAATAATAAACTTGTTAAACATTTTTATCTAGTAACTATGCTTAAAAAATTTTTAGGGTCGCGTGGCGAAATGTTTTCTACCATTTTTTTCGAAAATCCTCTACAGAATTAAAACTATAAAGATTATCCTTGGAAAAAAAATACTGGTGAATAGCCCAGTTATTCCACTATATATAAAATAACAAACATGATAAACATTTTTGTCTAGTAACTATGTTAAAAAAAAAGGTTTATTAGTTCACGAGGTGAAATTTTTTCTACCATTTGTTCGAAAATCCTCTACAGAATTAAAACTATGACGATTTGCCCCAGAAAAAAAAATTGTGAATAGCCCAGTTATTTCACTATATAGAATAATAAACTTGTCAAATATTTTTGTCTAGTTACTGTGTTAAAAATATTTTGTGCCGTGCAAACTCATTTAAACATAACTTTGCAGGTCCACCGTGTTATGTGACACAAAACAATTTTTAACACAGTTACTAGACCAAAATGTTTGATAAGTTTATTAATCTATATAGTGGGATAATTGATCTATTTACTATATTTTTTCTGGAGAAAATCCTCATAGTTTTAATTCTGTAGAAGATTTTTGGAAAAATTATATGTTAGAGAAAATTTCGCTGCGTGACAGAAATATTTTTTTTTAACATAATTTCTAGACAAAAATGTTTGATGAGTTTATTTTTCTGTATAGTGCAATAATTAAGCTATTCACCAGCATTTTTTTCTGAGGCAAATCATCATAGATTTAATTTTGTAGAGGATTTTGGAAAAAAAAAAAATTGTAAAGAAAATTTCGCCACGCACCATAAAACATTTTGTAACACAGTTATTAGACAAAAATGTTTTACAAATTTATTATTCTATATAGAAAAATAACTGGACTATTCACTATTATTTTTTATTGGGGCAAATTTTGATAGTCTTAATTCTGTAGAGGATTTTCGAAAAAAAAGAGATAAAGAAAATTCGCCACGCATTAAAAACATTTTTTTTAACATAATTACCAGACAAAGATGTTTGATAAGTTTATCATTCTATATAATGGGATAACTGGGCTATTTACCGTTATTTTTTTCCTGAGGCAAATCTTCATACTTTTAATTCTGTAGAGGATTTAAGAAAAAAAAAATGGAAGAAAAAATTTCGCCACGCGACACAAAAAAAATTTTTTTAGCTAGTTACTAGAAAAAATGTCTAACAAGTTTATTAGTCTATATAAGGGAATGACTGGACTATTCACCGATATTTTTTTTCTGGAGCAAATCTTCATAGTTTTAATTACATAGTAGTTTATTTCAATTTACTGCTTCAATTCTACAAAACAAAAAATATTTATTTGAAATTCATATTTTATCTAATTATTTCATAAACTATAGTATCTACAAAAACCATTGTTTGATAAAATCTGTTGTTAAGAATATTACCTACCATATGACAGTTTATTTGTTTAAATCGAACATGTGGTTATTGAGAAATTAGCCAAACTCTGATAACCGAGTTTTGCACCTTTTTCCTCCCCCCCCTCCCCCCTCCACCACTTTATAATGCGACAACCGCTATATTATTGTTCAGGATATCATGCTGAAGACAATGATACCAGTTGTCGGTAGAGCACTCGCTTGTCCGACGGGATTTCAATTTTGAAGGCCTGGCCCCTCCTCTATGTAACGATACCGTCTAAAAATACTAGACTATGGGCCCTAACATCTCCACGATAACATTATTAAAATGTTTTTCTATTTATAACTTATTAAATAAAAACCTCTGAGGGCGCCACTTTCGGTCATACAACCGCCTTAAGTTGCTTTCTCATTTGTCCGCAAAGTTTGCGAACGATTTTATACTAGCTTCCTGATGAGCTAGACTTGAAACTTTAAACATAGGTCAAAAGAAGGCCACAGGAACTCTATGATAAAACCATACAACCCCATCGTGTTTGGGCTCGTTAGAATCGTCTTGACGAGTACTCTAATGGGAGATGAGGTCCAGGGTCTGATGATAAAGCTGGAAGGCCATGCCATAGGAACTCAATATTGAAACCGTGCAACCCCATCGCGTTGGGCTCATTTGAATCGCCTTGACGAGTACTTTGTTGGGAAATAGTTTCCAGGGTCTGGTGATGGAGCCGGAAGAAGGACACAGGAACTCCTAATTAAAACCACGGTACCCCATCGAGATTGGGCTCGTTTGAATCGTCTTGACGAGTACTTTGTTGGGAAATAGTGTCTAGGGTCTGATGATGGAGCTGGAAGAAGGCCAATAGAACTCGGTAATAAAACCATGCAACCACATCGAGTTTGGGCTCGTTTGAATCATCTTGACAAGCAATTTAATGGGAAATAGTGTCCTAGGATCTGATGATGGAGCCGGACGAAGGCCATAGGAACTCTATAATAAAACCATGCAACCCCATCGAGTTTGTGCTCGTTTGAATCGTTTTGACGAGCACTTTGTTGGGAAATAGTTTCCAGGGTCTGATGATGGAGCCGGAAGAAGGCCACTGGGACTCTGTAATAAAACCACGCAACCCCGTCGAGTTTGGGCTCGTTTGAATCGTCTTGACGAGTGCCCCGATAGGAGATGGTATTTTCTTAGTCTTTGCTCGTTAACTAAAAAAGCAGAAAATAATAATTTACTGAAAAAAATATTTTTAATAACACGTTTTTAAAACGGACTAGTTAAAACAGACTAAAAAGTAAAAATAAATTCTTATGTAAATATTTTATAACCCTATAGCTACAGAAATTTTAAACCTCAAAACGTGGGGCGCATGCTAAAGACAGTATGGATGACAAATTTTACAAAATGCGCCCCACGTTTTTAGGTGTAAAATTTTTGTAGGTTATAAATATTTACATTAGAATTTATTTTTTTACTTTTTAGTCTGTTTTTACTAATCCGTTTTAAAAAAGTGTTTTTAAAAATATATTTTTTAAACATGTACATACATACATACACTCACGCCTGTTTCTCATGGGGGCAAGGCTTCAAATACCGTTAAAAATTAGTAACGTAAAAAAATAACGTTAAAACTGGACATTAATAACGGTAAAATTGATAACTGCAGGGTCATCTAAAATAAAAAGTCAAATTTAAAATGGCGGCCATTCCAACAGGAGTGGGGATAGACCCCAACGTGGGTGTTTTTATCGATAAAATTAGGTGTATTACACGCCTTTAAATTATCGCTAGTTCAAGATCAAAGGCACTGTATATTGGCAAGAAAAAGAAAGAGACAAAAGATGCGCAGTAGCCATAAACACTAAGTTTATGGCTTCTGCGCATCTTTTGTCTCTTTCATTCTCTTGCCAATATATATGCCGGGCAGTTTACCCTGCGCGAAAGTGGCGCCGCGGTGAATTATATTTAATATTATAATTCTAATACAAAATTTTAAAAATGTTTATCGTGGAGATTTTAGTTTTATTTTCTACGAATGACTACGAGGGAATGTAACGATACCGTCTAAAAATACTAGACTATGGGCCCTAACATCTCCACGATAACATTATTAAAATGTTTTTCTATTTATAACTTATTAAATAAAAACCTCTGAGGGCGCCACTTTCGGTCATACAACCGCCTTAAGTTGCTTTCTCATTTGTCCGCAAAGTTTGCGAACGATTTTATACTAGCTTCCTGATGAGCTAGACTTGAAACTTTAAACATAGGTCAAAAGAAGGCCACAGGAACTCTATGATAAAACCATACAACCCCATCGTGTTTGGGCTCGTTAGAATTGTCTTGACGAGTACTCTAATGGGAGATGAGGTCCAGGGTCTGATGATAAAGCTGGAAGGCCATGCCATAGGAACTCAATATTGAAACCGTGCAACCCCATCGCGTTGGGCTCATTTGAATCGCCTTGACGAGTACTTTGTTGGGAAATAGTTTCCAGGGTCTGGTGATGGAGCCGGAAGAAGGACACAGGAACTCCTAATTAAAACCACGGTACCCCATCGAGATTGGGCTCGTTTGAATCGTCTTGACGAGTACTTTGTTGGGAAATAGTGTCTAGGGTCTGATGATGGAGCTGGAAGAAGGCCAATAGAACTCGGTAATAAAACCATGCAACCACATCGAGTTTGGGCTCGTTTGAATCATCTTGACAAGCAATTTAATGGGAAATAGTGTCCTAGGATCTGATGATGGAGCCGGACGAAGGCCATAGGAACTCTATAATAAAACCATGCAACCCCATCGAGTTTGTGCTCGTTTGAATCGTTTTGACGAGCACTTTGTTGGGAAATAGTTTCCAGGGTCTGATGATGGAGCCGGAAGAAGGCCACTGGGACTCTGTTATAAAACCACGCAACCCCGTCGAGTTTGGGCTCGTTTGAATCGTCTTGACGAGTGCCCCGATAGGAGATGGTATTTTCTTAGTCTTTGCTCGTTAACTAAAAAAGCAGAAAATAATAATTTACTGAAAAAAATATTTTTAATAACACGTTTTTAAAACGGACTAGTTAAAACAGACTAAAAAGTAAAAATAAATTCTTATGTAAATATTTTATAACCCTATAGCTACAGAAATTTTAAACCTCAAAACGTGGGGCGCATGCTAAAGACAGTATGGATGACAAATTTTACAAAATGCGCCCCACGTTTTTAGGTGTAAAATTTTTGTAGGTTATAAATATTTACATTAGAATTTATTTTTTTACTTTTTAGTCTGTTTTTACTAATCCGTTTTAAAAAGTGTTTTTAAAAATATATTTTTTAAACATGTACATACATACATACACTCACGCCTGTTTCTCATGGGGGCAAGGCTTCAAATACCGTTAAAAATTAGTAACGTAAAAAAATAACGTTAAAACTGGACATTAATAACGGTAAAATTGATAACGGTAAAACAGAATTTAACGTTATTTTTTCGTTCCATGATAACGATAACATAATAATATGTTATTGTATAAAAATATTTTAAAGCAATGTGTAATTGACGTTGACGCCGCCGTAAAGTGATCAGTCTCGGCGGTAGGTACTAGGTAGTAGAGGTACCCACCTACAATATGCAATACTTATTAAAATTATCATCAAATATAACGTTATTTTTTAACGTTATTTATCTTAATATAACGTCAAATTAATGTTATGTTACTAGGTATCGTTAAAAAAATAACGTTATCAAGGTATCATATTGAAAATAACGTTACGTAACGTTATTTTTACTGTTAATTGGTAACGTTATAAAGCCCTGCATGGGGGCAGAGACTATGGATTGCCACCTGCTACGATCCTTGCACACTTCTTTCGCTTCATTCACATCCATCAATCTTTTCATACATGCCTTGCGGTTTTTGTCACTGCGTACACCAGCCTTTTTTTAACACGTTTTTATTAGGTTGCTTTCTTGTTTGTGTGTTCGTTCGTTCGTTTGTTTTTCCGCAAAGTTTGTGAACGATTTTGTACTAGCTTCCCGATGAGCTAGAAACTTGAAACTTTAAACATAGGTCAGAACTAAAAGGCAATGCAATATTATGGTGCCATTGAGCTGATCTGATGATGGATCCGGAAGAAGGCTACACGATCTCTATGATGAAACCATACAAACCCATCGTGTTTAAGTTCGTTAGAATCGTCTTGACAAGTACTCTAATGGAAAACGAAATCCAGGGTCTGATGATGAAGCTGAAAGGCCATGCCATAGGAACTCAATATTGAAACCGTGCAACCCCATCAAATTTGGGCTTGTTTGAATCGTCTTGACGAGTTCTTTGTTGGGAAATAGTTTGGAAACTATTTCCCATACTCCCTCCCAGACCCTGGAGGGTCTGATGATGGAGCCGGAAGAAGGACACAGGTACTCTTTAATAAAACCGCGCTACCCCATCGAGATTGGGCTCGTTTGAATCGTCTTGACGAGTACTTTGTTGGGAAATAGTGTCCAGGGTCTGATGATGGAGCCCGAAGAAGGCCATTGGAACTCTGTAATAAAACCATACAACCCCATCGAGTTTGGGCTCGTTTGAATCATCTTGACGAGTACTTTAATGGGAAATATTGTCCGAGGATCTGATGATGGAGCCGGAGTCCCAGTGGTCTGGGACTCTGTAATAAAACCATGCAACCCCATCGAGTTTGGGCTCGTTTGAATCGTCTTGACGAGTGCTCCGATAGGAGATGGTATATTTTTAGTCTTAGCTCGTCAACTAAAAAGCAGAAAATAATAATTTACTGAAAAAAAAGCTTTTTTAAAAACACGTTTTTAAAACAGACTAAATATAAAAAAAATCGGACTAAAAACATTAAAACAGACTAGTAAAAACAGACTAAACAGTAAAAAATAAATTCTTCTATACCTAAAAACGTGGGGCGCATGCTAAAGACAATATGGATGATAAATTTTACAAAATGCGCCCCACGTTTTAAGGATTAAAATTTCTGTAGGTAAGTACTTATAGGGTTATAAATATTTTTAGAAGAATTTATTTTTTACTTTTTAGTCTGTTGTTACTAGTCTGTTTTAATGTTTTTAGTCCGATTTTTTTATAATAACCCCTATTTAGTCCGCGTAGGTTTTTCTGGGACGCCCTTGTGCAATCGTTCCTCCCACATTCGCACAATATATATCTCTTTCGTGATTCGCCTTTCATTCATCCTCTCTAAGTGACCAAACCACCGGAGCTTTCTTTCTCAATTCTTATCACTATATCATCTTTCAGACCACACCTTTCACGAATCACAACATTGCTCACTCTATCACTCAATTTTACTCCGCATATTTACCTCAACGATCGCATCTCTACCGCATTTATTCTGCTTTCATTCTTCTTCTGCCATACCCAAGATTCACTTCCATACATCAGTGGCCATTCGCGCCTTTGCAGAAACGATTTGGCTACTCATAATCGAGTGTATAGCACCACTCACCGAATTTCCTTTCTTCACTCGTCTTTCTATGTCTTCCTTACTTTTTCCGTCCATTGTGAACAAACTCCCCAAGTATACAAACTCACGAACTTGTTCCACTTTTTCGACACCTAGCATTACCGTATAGTCAGTCATTTCTTTATCTCTCTCAAACACCATCACTTTCGTCTTAATTACATTTACTTTCATTCCTTTTCTCACAAAATCATCATTCATAACAGACATCATTTCCTGCAACTCTTGCGCAGCAAGACGCAAGTATAATTTGGTCGTCAGCGTAGAGGAGGCACTTGATTTGAGTCCCATTCATCATAACTCCACAGTAACGTTCTTTCAGACCTTTCATACAACTGTCCAAAAACAGATAAAAATTTTAAACATGTCCTTCAATCTTTTAGAATGCTGGTCAAATTAGTTGGGGGTGTATAGCGATCTGGGTCCCTATTTTTGAATCGCTCGACTTGCGTCGATCGCTCGTTTCCACTAATTTTCGTTCGACAAATCAACTCAAATGTATGAGATGTCGAACGAAAATTAGTAGAAACGAGCGCTCGACGCAAGTCGAGCGATTCAAAAATAGGGCCCCTGAATCTCCTCCATTCACTCCCTAGATAGCCATCATCAGATCACAGCACAATACATTCCTGGCAGGAAACCAAGGCTTCAAAATTACCTTTCCACCTGTATCCCCAGACAAAGTTGATGTGTGTATAATATATTTTTTGGATGTAGCCACCAGGATATTTAATAACAAACAACCAAACCGATTTCCATCCAGAAGTTCATCAATTTTTTTTGCTTATCTGTTTTTTTTTTCTATTTCAGATAGTAAACCAGAGTCAGAAACTAATGCTGCGTTGTTACAGCAGTATTATGAGTATGCACATGTTATTGTTATGTTATCCATTTTATAAAAACACACTTTTTTGTGAGATTTTGATTTAATTTTTCGAATGTGCTGAAAGTGTCTCAGTGCGGTTTTGTGTAACTAGTTAAGAGAAGTAAAAGTGGAAACAAAAAATGTTGTAATTTTTTTAAAATAAATAAATAAGATCTCAATATATTTGTTTTTCTTTACAATTATATTTAAGGATAACTACTCATTTGCAACACCAACGATATAACTAATAATGAGAAAACTGGAGTGCGTTTAATTAAAATTTGAATATATATATATAGGTACCTACCGTTGCATTTTGTTGGTGTTGTCCAAAAGAGTATATTATGGAGATTCTATAAAAATTATTATCAAACAGTAGTTAATGGGGCGGATTGCACTATCAATTTTATGGCGTGATACACGCATATTATCAAAACAATTTGAAATGTTGTGATAGACCAGTATCACAATAATGTTGACAGTGTCTTCCACCCCAATAATAATAATTCATCTTGTTTTCTCTACATATAAGATCCGTATTTGTTTGTTTGCAATAATTGCAACAATTATTGTTTTGATATTGTGTTTGTACTGCTTACAGTTAAGTATTTTGTCTTAGTGTTGTTACATAACTTGCTTGTTTCATTCATAGTTGGCTTATTTCGAGAGCTTGCATCTGTTTTTTGTACCTACATCTCTAGTCATTTATGTTTTGTTTTTGTATCCTCCTTCTGGTGAACAAAACGCAAAAAAAATATTCAGGTTGATTTTTCATCACTAGCCACATTTTGTATACATATTATTATTATTATTTACAGTTAACTTGTTGCTTTATCTTTCTGTTATTACATGACTTGCTTGTTTCAATAACAATTTGCTTGTTGTGAGATCTTGTTTAATCTGCATTTTGTACTGTTATTTTCTCCACAGGTAGATTTTTTGTTTAGCTGCCAAATTTTGTATACTTGCTCAGTCCATCAATCTGAACAATTTTCACGTGAGCAACTCTGAAATCACGTTGAGAAATCGGCTGTTTCATACATTTTGGTCAAGTAATGAACTTTTGTATAAAACACCTGTTTTTTTTTCGTGATTTTAGAGTTGTTCCCCATACCAAAAGTTGTTCAGATTAATGGTCTAAGCAAGTATACAAAATTTGTCAGGTAATAAAAAAACTACCTGTGGAGAAAATAACAATACAAAATGCAGATTCAACAAGATCTCACAACAAGCAAATTGTTAACGAAACAAGCACGTCATGTAATAACAAAAAGATAAAGCAACAAGTTAACTGTAAATAGAACAAGCACATAATGCAGATTCAACCAGTAAACATAGCAAGCAACATGTTGATAGAACAAGCATGTAATGGTAACAACAACAAGAAAACTTAACGTAGATTCAACCTGACGTAATGTCAAAATAACATGATAAGTGGGTTGTTGAATCAACGTGGCAAGCAGGTCAAACCTATATGCTTGAACATGTAAGAGCAACAAGATAAATTAACAAGCTAACTGCTGAATCAATAAGCTTTTCATGTTATAAAAACAAGAAAATTTAATGCAGATTCAACCTGACGTAATGTCAAAATAACATGATAAGTAGGTAGTTGAATCAACGTGGCAAGCAGGTCAAAATTATAAGCTTCAACATGTTAGAGCAACAAGATAAATTAACAAGCTAACTGCTGAATCAACAAGCTTGTCATGTTACAACAACTAGAAAATTTAACGTAGATTCAACCTGACGTAATGTCAAAATAACATGATAAGTAGGTTGTTGAATCAACGTGGCAAGCAGGTTAAAACTATATGCTTCAACATGTAAGAGCAACAAGATATATTAACAAGCTAACTGCTGAATCAACAAGCTTTTCATGTTACAACAACAAGAAAACTTAACGTAGATTCAGCCTGATGTAATGTCAAAATAACATGATAAATAGCTTGTTGAATCACGTGTCAATCAGGTCAAAACTATAAGCTTTAACATGTTAGAGCAACAAGATAAATTAACAAGCTAACTGCTGAATCAACAAGCTTGTCATGTTACAACAACTAGAAAATTTAACGTAGATTCAGCCTGATGTAATGTCAAAATAACATGATAAATGCTTGTTGAATCACGTGTCAATCAGGTCAAAACTATAAGCTTTAACATGTTAGAGCAACAAGATAAATTAACAAGCTAACTGCTGAATCAACAAGCTTGTCATGTTACAACAACTAGAAAATTTAACGTAGATTCAACCTGATTTAATGTCAAAATAACATGATAAGTTGCTTGTTAAATCAACGTGGTCGATTTAACAAGTTTAAACTTGTAGCTTTAACCAAAGAGCAGATTGGCGCTATTTTAACCAGAAATAATGTTGCTGGCAACATGAAAACTTGTTGTTTTTTTTCTCAGTGAGGGTCGCGGTGAGCCGCTGGATGCGGGCAGCGCCTCCTTGGAGGAGGCCTATACCCAGCAGTGGGTGTCGTGCGGCTGATATGATGACATAGCAAACTAAGGGTTCGTCGGCTCTACTGTCTAGATACTAATTTCTCAAAATGCAAGTAGCGTTGAAAGATTTAAAAAAATAAGTATATCAATAGGTATTTTGGTAGTCACTCTCGTCCTCTCAACTCCAATCAAACGGTCCTCAGACCGCGAAATGGCAAAACAAACGCTGCATGTTGCTATTATGAATATTAAATTTCACCCCTCATAAAAACTAGGGTTGAGCTATGTACAACATCGATGTCGATAGTCGATACTTTATTGACCGAGAGAGTGCGAAGTATCTCCGTTTCAGCTTCGGAAAAAATGCTTTCGTATCGTATGTGGCTGTCCGTATGTTCTCCTCTACAGGTCGCATTTTTCAACCGCTTCTCGTGAATTTTTGTGAGCAAGGTGTAGATATTTTTTCACTTTTTCGAAATTTTTCAAAATGGCGGAGGTATGTGGGAAAACATATTTCAGCCATTTCGATTAAAAATGTACTAGTAGTGTCATATTATTTGTTATTCAGTTATTCTTCTTAATCTTTTTATTTCTTAATCATTTTAACCGCCTCTGTGGTCTAGTGGTTCGCCCACCCGTGTAAGACGCAGAGGTCCCGGATTCGATTCCCAGGGGGGGGGGGGTACAATTTGTACTCGGTTTGGTTGGTGGTAGGGCTTATTTCAAGTCCGCCTGGCTAGCTACCACCATCTTACCTAAGGCAATTAGAGGTAAGATAGCCAGTATTCCGGGTGTAGTGCGCTTCCACCTTCGGCCTTATCGTCATTTAACATCAGGTGAGATGAAGGCCATGCACTATCCCGTTGTGTATAAAAAAAAATCTTAAAATGTAGTAAAGGTACCAACTTACCAAGGGTATACCTAATTCACCTATTGCTGCCCTGTGTGAATTAAGTGTACCAATTAAAATACTTAATTCACCCTGGGGTGATTTAGCTCAGGTGAATCAAATCTACGTGGGGGGTTTTCAACTGTTTAATATCTCGGGTGCCATTACTTTTCTTCTCTAGAAAAGCTCTAAGTAATAATTTCTGTGTGAAATGAATTATCCGTCTGAAGTAAATAGGGAACATGCATAAGTCACCGATTTTGATAAATTTGAGCTTGATCGCTGCGGACACGTATAAAAACATGATGGAACAGAAAAATAAAAAATAAAATGTATTACTTTAGTTTTATCACACAAAGAAAAATAACGAATTTATTTTTTCGTTTTCGGATATAATGCACTTAACAGTCGGATAGAACATCAAATAAGAAATAATATTTTGTATGACACATATGTACTTAAACGCAATATTTAGGGAGATATTTGAAAATTCTTGGCTAACTCCATACTAATGCACTGAAACGTGACATGAGTGACGTCACAATTGACCTTTTTGTATAGAGCGTTTTCGGCGGGTGCTGCTGCGTGCTAACTTCAAGTAACTATATCACGAGAAAAAAACACAAGAGAAAAGTTTTAATATTACAGTTGATTTTCTCACGCATTATACTTTTGATTTTGATACAAAAAAAATCATGCATGTTCCCTATTATCGATAGATTTAAAATTTTAAAACCATGAGCCCCCACCCCTCCGGCCGCCATGCCACCAGAGATTCGCGCCTATTTTCGCGGCGGGGTTGCCAGTAATGAATACTCTACGCTACCGCACATGTGGCGAGATTGGGCGAGCCGGCTGTTTGGCAGCGTTTCACGCTTCCTTGGCCAGGATTAGGGGGGGAAATAAAAAAGTTGGCTATATTAACTTCTTGATACTGGACTGATAGAATAAAGTTTGTATAAACACCAAAATTAAATAAACTAGATGTTAGTCTTAGAAAGTTCTGTTCCATTTTTCTCTTGTAAACATAATTATTATCTTGGTGTTGGTGACCCAGTGCAATTTTAAAGTGAAAACTTAACTACCTACTAGAAATATAGATGAAACTTATGTATCAGTCTTGCCACTTTAAAAATATTGTTAAGAAAAGGAATGCACGTGAGCATAAAGTCAGCAACAATAAATGATTTAAAAAATTGGAACGTCACGTGTTTCCGCTTCTCTATCGGCCCAGCCAGAGCGACCAATCGATTAGACACCTGACACGTCACAGATTTCTTTTTTAAATATCGAATGTGTGTAAAGGTACTGGCACGTGAGGTCAAGCCGAAAAGTTGTAGTTATTGCCTACAAAGAGTTTCCGCTTCATTGTGTGTTCGAGAGAAGTTATAAATTCAAATAAAGAATGTTTGATTCACACACGCTTAATGAACAGGTGTCGTCAACATTTCAATTCTCGACTAAAATCTCGAGAAAACTCGAGTAATTTCAATTGAAATGTTGACGATCCACGTAGTTATGGCTTTCTCTGTGGAGGATACCTGTTCATTAAGCGTGTGTGAATCAAACATTCTTTATTTGAATTTTTAACTTCTCTCGAACACACACAATGAAGCCAAAACTCTTTGTAGGCAATAACTTCAACCTTTTTCGGCTTGACCTCACGTGCCAGCTATTTTACACAGATTCGATATAAAAAAATCTGTGACGTGTCCACTAACATGGAATTTTTTTTTCTTATTAACTGGACTGGCTGTCTGTATGATTTGACAGCAAAGTTCCTGTGCCTATTTGAAACGCCACTAGCGTGAGTCTAAAGAACTAATTTTGACGTGTACAATGAAAATGGGTGCCGTGATGGTCTCTCCAGACTTCAGACATTAATACCATGTCCCTCACGCTATGCTCACGCTACGTCCTACAGCGCCAAAATGGCAGAAATCAAATAGGCACAAGAGCATTTTGACAGTAGCCAGTCCAGCCAGTCAATGGACGTGTCGTTTGTACTATTATGTATTCTGTGGTGTCGTGTCTAATGGTCGATATAGAATTGGAAACACGTCACGTTCCAATTTTGAAATTATTTGTTGCTGCTGACTCACGTGCATCCATTTTTTCTAGTCCGTATTTAAGTTTTAGTCTGATTTTTATACCTGCTTTTTAATTCGTTTTAAATACGTGTTTTTTTAAGTTTGTTGAATTATTAATTTGATTTCGAAAATAGTTTTAGACAAAAAATCTAATACAGGGTCATTCTAAACTTACCATCCTTTCAAGGATGTGTCCAGTCCATAAAACTAAACAACTTTCTCCAAGAAGCAATTGTGTCGAATTTCGCCACAAAATTTTGGTCATCACTAAATTGATCACGTGATCTCTTTGATTTGTATGGATAGTCGATGTTTTTGTTCCTTATAGAAAGTTGTTCATTTCATGGACTGAACACATGAACACATGAATGACATGAACTTAAGAAGAGTGAATAAATATACTTAAAAATTAACCGTGTATAATAATGTGTTGTATTAAAAATATTTCTCCCTCTTTCTCAATTATTTAGTTTGAACTCATTTTCAAATTTTTTCCGTCATTTTGCTCCGATTAATATTTTTCTTTCTTTCAAAAGGTTGTGTCTCCCTGGCACGCACCACAGACAATAAATTATTTTTCCCCGGCTACCGTGCGCGCAGCGGCCAATCCTTTAATGTCCCAAGATTTATTTCAAAACGTTCGGAGCTATTAAAAAAACACGCTACAAAATATTAAACGACACCTAAAATATTATACTCCATTTGTTCAAATTAACTAATGGTCGCTATATCTTGATTGCGCAGGTAAAAAACGAAATACTGTAATTTGAACTTTAGATAAGATATTTTAAGGATGATTCTCGAATGAAAAATCAAAGTTTATATTAATACGGTACAACGACTTTATTATTTTCGTTTTTACAAATAGTTAACTTATTATAAATTATAATACAACATCGAATTATGTAGGTACGACTTAATTTTTCACCGTGATTTGCTGCAAAAATACGCTGTAACAAAATAAAAAATAAATTAATATAGCTGTATGTTAATAAAAACTTGATAAATTTGTTGAATCGTCAGCGAATACGAATCGAATTGGATAAGTACTAATTAAATAATAAAACTTGACTGAAACACAACATTTCATTTTTTTTAACCGATTTCAAAAATTGAAAGGAATAAGTCTGTCTATTCGTCGCGTATATTTTTTTACTATTATGTACCTATATTCCCTAGTTACCTACTCGAAGACGTCTGTACCAAACTGATTTAAAATATTTGAACGATATTACATCACGTATGTTCCCAAGTGGGTATGTGTTACAATGCCGAAGTAGAAAAGACCGAATTTTACAAGACCTATGGACGAAAGACCGAAAATCAAAAGGTCGAATGGTTGTTTGGCCGCACGTTTAAAATCACGAAAGGACATTTTACCGAAAATACTAAATCCCGAAGCTTAAAAAACCGAAGGTTATAATACACCTAAGTTCTATACCCCGAACTACTTAATACCGAATTGGCTGTGGAGGTGCCTTTGGGCTTCGCCTGAAATGCTTTATAGCAAATTTAGCTGCCGGAAATGAGTTTAAACTAGTCTACTGGGACTTAGAAACCATAGACCGTAGGTCACGAGATAGGTGCGAGGAGCGTAGCGACGAGCATGTTAGGTTGACTTGAACCCAGCCAGAAAAAAAAACTATTTGAAACTCAATTGGTGGATTTTGTCAAAATAATGACCATTTTACACGCATTTTTGAGTAAATCAAATTAACAGCAACGCCTACTTTCATAAACGTATGTGTTTGTGTAGGTAGAGTAAGTTATAAGTATCGACATTTTAATTTTCGGGATTTTAAACTTTTAGGGATTTCGAACTTTCGGGATTTCGAACTTTCGGTCATTTGATAATCGGTCTATCGGATTTCGACATTTAGTATGTTCGGTATTTTGAAAATAGGTGTTTTATGCATCGATATTTCGGTTGTATGTATTATGATTGTATTATTTTCGGCATGGTAATGCATACCCTCCCAAGTTGGTCCCATTTTTTTTGCAATTTTGAAATCGGTTCTGTAGTTTGGGACCACGGTTAAATTATTTTTTCAGTTGTCCCATCATTAAGGGACGTTCAATGGAGCTACGGAAGAGAAGGGAGTTTTTATGCAACCTATTATACTAAAGTTGGCCTGTGTAATAGCTAAAATGTGAACTGAGCTAAAAATGCATTTTGTGGTAAAACTCCGCAATCGGCAGAGCTTTTAGAGAGAAAAAATCGCTACGGTTGATACCGCTGCGACTCTCATTACAGCTCGCGCAACATAACTGGACCCAATTTTTTGTATCACGTGATCGGCGCACTACAATTTTTGTACCTACTGAAAATTGCTACTGCGCAAGCTTCAGTGTATATGGTTTGGTTTAATTTATGTTGCGCGAGCTGTAGCTACTTGTGAATAGGGCTCGAGTGTTCTACTACGAAAGAATGATCGCGACGGACAATAAATTAGTACGTACTTAATTATGGACCTTACGTGCGTTCACGCTGCAGTACGTTTTGCAGGATCGTTTTTTACTGATCCGTACATATGAAAAGAATATTCAGATCACCGATTCATGGAACATAGGCAGTCAGCAGTCGCTCAAAGCGCTTGAAAGCGTACTGACGATTAGGTGCTCCACTTCCTGGCCTTGCGAGTGTGTGAACACGCTCATACAACTACATACCGATAAAACAGAGCTGTAAGTGGCCGTTCACATAGCGATCCATCTTACAGGTCCGTTCTATCGGATCTTCGGATACTTATTATTTAGCGATGAAGTATGTAGTCGTTGCACGAGCGTGTTCACACACACGCACAGTATATCGAATTCGTATGTGCACTGTATCCATAGCAACCGATCCGATAAAACGATCTTGTAAATGTGGTGTGAACATCACATCCAAAAAACTTTTTTCACATCCTGCACGCGTAGCATGAGCAAACGGGACTCTTGTCTACGAAGACTTGTCGTCTCGACCTTCTCGATTGCTGAGCACAGTTTGACAGACAGGTGGGACTCGTTCTCAGAATTTCGAAACCTTTTAATGTCTTTTAATAAAAAAAGTGAATTTGAAAGGTAATCTTTTTATTTCAACACCAATAAACGTCAAAATTATCTAAAATGATCCGAAATAATTTAGTTTAAACATGATTCTCATTTTTTTTATAAGTTCTAAGATAAAGAGGCACTCAAGAAAGCGTTCTCTTCCGTAGACAAGCTCTCTCGAGCTCGAGAAGAATAATATTGCCAGTAGAAAATAATTACTTTATTTCTCATAAAGCACCGTTCCTTTCTATAGATTTCACAACGCTAAAGTCTTAAAACTAATTAAATATAGCTGTATGGATATAAATTCGTTTGCCTTTCTTTTATTGAGAGTATTTTGAAAAGATAACACAGACTACTAACGAAATTGTTAATTAAGTAGTCTGTGTAAAATGACGAGAAAATTACGAAATATTGAAATCAACGTATGAAAATAATTTTAATTTAAGTTTTTAAGGAATAAAATATAAGCACGGACAATTTAGATTTATTTTTATTGCGAAATTTAGATTCATATAAAATGAAATACGTAGAAAACTATTTCGAATTTTCTTATTGGTCTGTGAAATCTCTCTCGACCTTCTCGACTACTCAATGGGTGGTAGACAAGTTTCTCTGATTCAACTGTGAAATTAATGTCAGTTGAAGAGAAAAGCTCGTGTTTGTCGACTTTTGACATTAGGCCACGACAAAGAACAATACGAGTCTACTAGTTGTTAAATGCGAGCATGAGTATCTCGATCTCAATCCGACAAAAGTGACATTTCGGTGTAGACAAGCCATTGTTCTGTGAGTCGAATCTTATCTCGATGTTGGTCATGCTACGCGTGCAGTAGCGACGGATCCGTAAAAAACGGTCCTGTAAATACGGATCTGCTGTCTGAACGCATGGTAAAACGGATCGGTATTTTTACTGGATCCGATATAGGTACTGTATTGTGAGTGAAGACTCTCTTATCCTTGAGAACATTGAAGTGTCATGATGTCTAATAAGCCCTCTACATGCACAGGGCCGGCCGGAAGGGCTTTCGGGTAAGCCTGCGCATGTGTAAGGCCCAAAAAATTACCCTACAACATTTTTGATTTCGGGACACTCGCACAGGTTGTTGTGGCCGATACCGTTGCCTTTCTCAACAGAGTGGAATGTCAGGACGCCCGCGTCCGAGTGCTTCGTGCGAGATTCCGCCACTGTCTCGTGCAACTGCACAACAGATCAAAGTTACATTTATATTATGATAATACTCGCGAGCATAAATATGGAATCACAGGCCTATTTTCGTACAAACGAGGTAACTTTGAAGCCTTGGTTCTCCGTCAGGGATTGATCGAGCTCTGATCTGATGATGACCATCCAGGGAGTGAATGGAGGAGATCCATATTTACTATAACTGATCTGAATAGCATTCAAAGAGCTATTCGGGTATTTTTTTTAAATCATGATAATTGCATTAAAATATAGGTAATACTTTCAAAAGCCTAGATAAAAAATTGGTTGGCACTCCGGGAGTGCCGGCAGAAGTGAAAACTTGAATATTAACGTTGTGCATTTTTGATATTTTTAAATTAGCGACAAAGGATTAAAATTATTTCTTTTCTATTACTATATAGTCAATTCAATCAGTTTGTAATAGAGAAAAATTCTAAAGATTTCGCGCCAGTGGCCTTTTTAATTTCTACATGCACGCATTCTACGATTTAAACTTATAGTCACGTACACACAGAGTATAAATAAGTCTATAATTTCACCGAAGAGATCGCTGCTATTAATTCCATTTTCAAAATTACCGCGTTGCTGGTGACACAAGTGTGTACGTCTTAAAATGACGCGCCACCATTTTCAACGCGCCCCGTAGAAAGAGAGGGTGATACTTCCGCCACCAGCTGTCTACTCTCCATCCGTCACATCTGTCTTACGCATTTTCGTTCAGCCACGTGATTCTTACTGACGCGAGTTTAGCATTTTTTCCCCATTACAAAAAAGCGTACAACGCCGCTAAAGAAGTTTTCACTTCTAAAACTTTACCCATGTCAATAGGAAACGTACCTTAACAGCCAGATCATAAGGCACGATCTTGTCCCCCTTTGAGTGCAGTATCAGGATGGGAAACTGTGGCACCTTCACCAAGTACTGGTCGGTGGTGAAGGAATACTCCGAGGAGGCGGCGAACGGTTTTATGAACGTGTCATGGTAGTACGGCAGCCAGGACACCAGCTTCGGAGGAGAGAAAAATCGTTAAAAGTGGCCACTTTTTTTACATTGAAACGTCCTAAGCAAAGGTTTGGTAAAAATTCGTTAAAGTATGTTGAAAAAAAAAATGTAATACAGCCCGCGCAGATGAAGAATGGGACTAGTAATTTCAGTTAATCGCGCTTGCCACAATAAGTATGAGTGAGAGAGCGATTCGGTTTCGTTATATGGTGAATGAGTGAGAAGTGAATATGTACAATGCCATTTGCAATCCCATTCTTTCGGGTGATAAGCGCGGTCCAGTCCCATTCTTAATCTTCGAGGGTAGGTAATACCTTAGAGAAGGGATGCCTCTCGATTTCCTCCGTGAGGTTGTTGAACGGAGCCTCTAACACCAGAGCATCTGGTGGAGGCAGCTTCTTGCCAGCCGCTTGGCAATGCTCGTCGAAGTGTGCTGCCAAGTTTGATATCACAGCTGTCCCTGTGGGTGAATAAATGCAGTTTTTAGGGTGCCGTAGTCAAGCCAGCAAGAAACCCTTATACACTCGCGAGCAAAAATATGGAATCACAGGCCTATTTTCATACAAACGAGGTAACTTTGAAGCTTTGGTTCTCCGCCAGGGATCGACCTAGCTGTGATCTGAAATAAACACCCAATTGATATGATCAGCATTCTTGCTATTGCTTGCACCGCCATAAAAGGGAAATAAAAGGGGTCAATTCAGGAAATGCGGATAAATTCGCTATCGAGATGATGGAGAAAACACACTTCAACAGTTCAATTAAAAAAAAGAATACCCAATATGGATACTATAGCCCATGAAGTTGCTTAAATATTAAAAAAATGAGACAATGTAATGTTGCTCAGAAACTGGATCTAGTAATTGATTCGTTCGACGAGTATTTCAACGGTTTCTAGAGACATGGCTATGTCCGAAGGGGAAAAGTATATAACAACACCTACCATTAAATTAGGTAGGATTAAATTAACTTTGAAGAATTTTTTGAAAAGGTGCGATTTTTCTGACGCCGAGTGTATTATATTCTGTGGTATTGTACCAAACTGTGTCGTATCGTATGCGATTAAAAAATTTTTTGAATGCTGTTCTAATTGTTTGTAAAAACAAAATGAAGACGACTTCTTTAAAAAAATCCTACCTTCAATTTTAAATTTTAAGGTGCTTTCCCTCCGTGTGGCAAAGCTTCGGGCCACTCTGAACGGGTTACCTAGTAGGCCATATCGAATACCAAATGATCGAAAATCAAAATATCGAACACTTTCATCGAACGGTCAAAAAATCGAACGTTCAAAATATCGAATTTACAAATAATCAAACGATCAAAATATCTAATGGTTAATACATCGAACGCTCAATAAATCGAAATATTTTGCGTAGTTTTTTTACATCATGAACAAAAACATCTAGGTAATTACATTATTAATGGCCTTATCATCTCTTTATCCTTTTTTCTTAGGTATTTCCAAACTAGCTTGCTCTTTTACGAAAATTTCTATTGTTTTTTTAAAATTAAGTTTCATAAAATTGCATCAAAATATTTACTGGTTGTTCATGATGCAAAAAACTATGTAAACTATTGATTTTCGATAAATTAATAATTCGAATTATTCAGCGTTCGATATACTAACCATTCGATATTTTAAACGTTCGATTATTTGTAAATTCGATATTTTGAACGTTCGATTTTATGAGCGTTCGATTTTTTGACCGTTTGATGAATAGTGTTCGATATTTTGATTTTCGATCATTTGGTATTCGATATGGCGTAAGTAACCCCTGCTAAACGGCTAGAGTGGCACTTCTGCCTAAAACTCCAACTTTTAATTTAGTGCTATTGTCTTACCAAGTGAATGCCCCCAGAGCAGCACCATGGGCTTGTTGGTCTTGTTCAGCGACTCAATCAGCCAGGAGTACACGTGGAAGGCATCCTCCACCACGCCTCGCTCCGTCGGACGGATTCTGGTCGAGTCGCCGTAACCTGCAGATTTACCGCCTCTGTGGTCTAGTGGTTCGCCCACCCGTGCAAGACGCAGGGGTCCCGGGTTCGATTCCCAGGGGGGGAACAATTTTTACTCGGTTTGGTTGGTGGTTGGCTTATTTCAAGTCCACCTGGCTAGCTACCACCATCTTACTTCAGTCTGACGGCATAACAACAATTTAAAAAATTGTTGTGTTCCGGCAGTTAGAGGTAAGGTAACCAGTTCCTCAGCGATGAGGATTCCGGGTGTGGGGCGCTTCCACCTTCGGTCTTATCGTCACTTACCATTAGGTGAGGTAAAGGCCAAGCACTACGTCATTCTCTATAAAAAATATTATTAAGGCGGTTGAATGACCGAAAGTGGCGCCCTCAGAGGTTTTTATTTAATAAGTTATTAATAGTAAAAAAAAAAAAAAAATGTTTATCGTGGAGATTTTAGGCCCCATGGTCTAGTATTTTTAGAAGGTATCACTACCTGCCCACGTAGTCATTCGTAGAAGTAGATAGCAAATGTGTCAAAAACGGCCACTTTTAACAGTTTTTCTATCTACTTCTAGCAGTGACTACTAGGGAATGTGACGATACCGTCTAAAAATACTAGACTGTGGGCCCTAAAATCTCCACGATAAACATTATTAAAATTGTGTATTAGAATTATAATATTAAATAAAATTCACCGCGGCGCCACTTTCGCTCAAGGTACCACCTTAAGTAAAAGGAAACACCATCCTATAGAAAATTAACAAAATCAACGTTTCGTAGTCCCCTGTTTCCTCCTCCAAAACTAGACCGATTTAAATACTTTTTTCACCATAAAATAAAAAAAGGTTTGGAACACAAAATCCTATGTTTTGCCTTTTTTTAATAATCTCGTCAAAGGACATCATCCATTTTGGTCCAAATGTGAAAGTGCCGGCCAAAAAGCAAAAGTACTTTATTCTGATAGATTTTGTCCACTTAAGCATTTTTTATTATGGCACCGAAGCTGTAGCACCGCTATACTTGATTTTAAATAAGTTCAAAAAGTCTGACTTTTCATACGTATTTTGGCACAAATTTAAAACAGTTGGCCAAAAAGCAAATTCTGATAGATTTTGACCGCCTAAGCATTTCTTATTATGGCACTGAAGCTGTAGCAACACTGTACTTGATTTTAATTGAGTTCAAAAAGTCTGTCTTTTCATACATTTTGACACAAATGTGAAGCGGTGCTACACTTACAGCTTCGGTGCCATAATAAAAAATGCTTAGGTGGACAAAATCTATCAGAATAAAGCACTTTTGTCTTTTGGCCGGCACTTTCATATTTGGACCAAAAATGTATGAAACATGGATGATGTCCTTTGATTGCTGGTAAACAATGGCGATTTTTGAACGTTATTTAATTAATTATTTATGAAAAAAAAAGGGTAAACTAGGAACAAAGCCAAATTCTTTCTTAAAATTTTAATAAAAACATCTATTTAAATCAATCGTTTTGGAAAAGGAAACAGGGGACTACGAAACGTTGTTTTCGTCAATTTTCTTTAGGAATTTTTAAATTATCTCGATAAAATTAATATCGAAGAGGATAGGACAATAAATTTCCTACCTATTAATAAGTACCTATGCTCAATAATTTTGAACATGATTTGTGACTGCCCCCTACTCAAATGGCTAACATTCTATACATTTACGTTACGCTTTCTATTAAACCTTTAAAATTAACAGTAAACTATAAAATTACGTGCCGTTAGCTTGTCAATTCCATACAATACATCAAAGTCCGTGATTTACATAAGTTTAGGGTGCTTCTACACGGAGCATGTTGCTTATGCGCATGTTGAGGTGCGGGTTACTTGCGCGGGCGCACAATGCTATGGAGCAGGGGCCGTACCGGCTAACTTACATGGCTATCGTAATCGCTTTCATTTGACAGATGGATGTGATACATTGCCACTTTTCTATGGTCAGTTTTTATTTATGCCAAATAGAAGTAGCAATGTGTCACATCCATCTGTCAAATGAAAGCGATTACGATAACCATGTAAGTTAGCCGTACGGCCCCTGGGGCCGTATTATGACCTCTTATTTCCTGGCAGGTTTCTGACTGTCTATCAATCTATCTCTTTTAATTGCTATACAGCGAGAAAGAGATGTAACTATAGCAATTCATAAACCTGGCAAGTTTTAAGAGGTTGTAATACCCCCCCTGGACCCGCTTTACGTGTTTCCACAGAGCAGAGCATGTAACCTGCGCAAGTGCTCAACTTGCGCGAGCTACTTGCACCGTGTAGAAGGACCCTAACGACACGTGATTTTATCGTTTAATGCTCATAATATTTAAGCTTTAGTTAGCGTAGCGTTCAAACGCATAGAATGTTGGCCATTTGATTCCTTGATATTAGCCAAATGTTTCTGAACCAATTTTTTTTCCTAAGAGTCTTGTTTTATTATTAAACACTTAATTGAAATAGGTACTTAATCAATCTTAAGTTAATCAAGTGTTTTCATAAAACTTACCTCGATAGTCAAATGTTATGACGTGAAAGTTTAGTTCCTGAAATACTTTGTACATCTGCAGTCTATGTGGAGATGCTCTGTGGTTAGAATTACCTGCAATCATTGACAATTTGTAATTTGCGCACTATGACCAGAACACAGTTTAATAAACAATACTTTTTTAGGGTTCTGTACCCAAAGGGTAAAAACGGAACCCTATTACTAAGACTCCGCTGTCCGTCTGTCTGTCTGTCTGTCACCAGGCTGTATCTCATGAACCGTGATAACTAGAAAGATGAAATTTTTACAGATGATGTATTTCTGTTGCCGCTATAACAACAAATACTAAAAACAGAATAAAATTAATATAGGGGCTCCCATACAACAAACGTGATTTTTTTGCCGTTTTTTGGTACGGAATCCTTCGTGCGCGAGTCCGACTCGCACTTGGCCGGTTTTTTTACTTAATTTTTCAAAGTGATTAACTAAATAAGATAAAATAAGAGAGAAAGATAATTAAATATATCTAATACCTACCTAGCAAATTATTCTGTTATTAAGTAGCAATAATAACTGAAAATAGCAAGTCTTATTAAATTTACCAAATTCGTTCGCAGACGCACGTCTATACAACGTCCATTTTAAATGCCCCTGTGGTCTAGTAGTTCGTCCACTCACCCGTGTAAGAGATGTAGGGGTCCCGGGTTCGATTGTTTAGCTGCCACCATCTTACCTAAGTTTGACGCCAAAACAACGGCAGTTAGAGGTAGGGCTGCCATCTCTAAGGCCTGCCGCCCAGGACCGGAAGCGTAAAAACCCCGGACTTTGGAGCCTTGACCCCGGACATTTGATTTTTTTATATTCACTTTTAGCTTGGTTATAAAACACATTTTACCCAATACTTGACTGGAAAAAAATAGAATTTTAAGCTCTTTTTTTGCATAAAATAGTGTGTTTTACTAGTTATGATGGTAGAGCTGGGGTGTCCAATCCAACACAATTTTGTGGAGGGCTAGGGTCCAGTTATAGTAGTTTTGTAACCGTAGCGTTCCAAAATAAATGACCAATTAGCCAGGGGCGGCTCGTAATTAAAAAAAAGGCCGATTTTTAGTCAGTCTCATCCACTAATCTTGTAATCTTGCTTGTTTATTATCCTTACTAATATTATGAATGCGAAAGTCCGTTTGTTTGTTTGTTTGTTTGTTTGTTACGCCTTCACGTCTTAACTACTGAACCGATCATCATGAAATTTTATCAAAAAACTTTCCACGCAGACGAAGTCGCGGGCGGAAGCTAGTATATTAAATGAATATAGTACTTTTTTGAGCGGAGTTTGATCCAAAACCCGGATTTTATTTAAAGTCCGTGTTTTACCTGGACTAAAATCAGAACCCCGCTCGGACGCTCCCCGGACGCCCTCCAAACTAGGACAAATCCGGGGAAACCCGGACGGATGGCAGCCCTAGTTAGAGGTAAGATAGCCAGATTCTCGGAGATGAGGATTCCGTTTGTAGTGCGCTTCTACCGCCTTATCGTCACTTAACATCTGAAAGTGAAGGCTAAGAGCACTATCCCGATGAAAAAAACAAATACTACGACTGTAAAGCCTACATTAATAATGACGGCAATGTTGACTCCATACATAATTTAACGTAAACTAAAATTTTAGCTAAGTTTACGTTAAAGTGGTCCATACACCTTACGATCCGTCGTTACGTTCTGTCTTTTGTAACAAATTGAAACGACGGATTGCAAGTGTGTTCGTTCGTTACTACAAGAACTATTATTGTTGAAGAGTGGATACATTTTTCCATGTAGCAAAATGGCCAAGCTATTTTGACTAAGGTGAAGAGTTTTTGAAGTTAGGGCTTGTAGAGTTAGGGCGCGTAGAGTTAAAAGCTTGGCTCTACATGAGGTCTGATAACTTTTTCACAGTGCAAGCCATATGGAGTCTTGGCAACACTATACATGAAAGTGTTTTTTGTGGGATAAATATTTCAGTGACTTTTAAAATAAACAATGGCGGCCACATAAGCAATTAAAGATGCCAGTCGAATTTCTCGTCGAACTTTGAAGCCTTTGTTCTCCGCCAAGGATTGACCTAGCTGTGGTCTGATGATTGCCATCCAGGGACTGAATGAAGGAGATTCAGATCGCTATATACACCCAACTGATCTGATCAGCGTTCTAAGAGATATAAGGATCAGAGTTTTCAGTTTCAAGATTTCCTTACATTTTTATGCGAATTTAGCGGTTTTTTTTAACATATCGTTACATCTCTTAGAATGGTGATCAGATCAGTAATCAGCAATCTGAATTTGCTTCATTCACTCCCTGGATAGCCATCCTCAGATCCACAGTTCAGACAGATTCTCAAAAGGTCAGATCTGATAAAACCGAACATAGTACAGCTGCACACAAATTAATATGCGGAAACCAAGCCTTCAAAGTTACCTCGTTTGTATGAAAATCGACTAGTGTCTTTATAATAATAATTTTAATAATAATAATTTATTTCAATAACATTTGTTTACATTTTATGTACAGTGACCGGAGCCCTCTTTTAAGCAAAAAATGCCTGTGTCAGGTGACTCCGCTCTTCCATAACTACTTAGTTATAAACATTAGAAGCTAGAGTTAACAATAATTAAAATAAAATTAAAGATAAATATATATGTGTGTGTGTGTGTGTGTGTGTGTGTGTGTGTGTGTGTGTGTGTGTGTGTGTGTGTGTGTGTGTGTGTGTGTGTGTGTGTGTGTGTGTGTGTGTGTGTGTGTGTGTGTGTGTGTGTGTGTGTGAGTGAGTGAGTGAGTGAGTGTGTTGTTTGTATGTAAATGTGATTGTGATTTATTCCGAGTGATTCAATAACATCTCTGTCTCATCATAATCTAAAGACATTAGAAAGTTTGTAATCAATTTCTTACATTCGTGTAGTGACTTATCATATATATTTAATACTCTATTTATTTTTCTTTAATTATGTGACCGCTGTATAATAAATATTTACCGTGACAATACAAGACTACAGTGTTTTTTGTCCTGCTCAGTTCTTCGTGCAGTCTTTCATCCAAATTGATATAATCCCTTACTACGAACACATCCCGGAACATACAGCAAGGGACAATGTGCCACACACCTATAGGAATAAGTTTCATTTCATCAAACTCTCCTTTGAACTTCACGCACTTCTGGTGGCCAGTAACCTTAATACGAATATATATCGAGAAAAAACTCGACAGAGTAACTTTGTATGAAAATTTGTACAGCGCCACCTACCACCGCAAAGTGAGCTAAAATTTCCCAATCAAAAAAGCTCATGTAAGGATTTGTTCCGGATTCGTCATGTTCTTGAGTCATCGTATTCCAGATTCGCCGTATTCCAGATTCGACATGTTCCAGATTCATCAGAATACAGTCGATGACATATTTTTTATTTATTTATTTAAGTACTTATTTATTTAATTAAAAGGTACAACAACAGCATAATATACATCGGGGGTCAGCCGGCTCGAGGGTACCAGTCTTCTCCAAGATTGTCTAATTTGGAGATATCACAGGCGTATGACGTCGGTCATCGCTGTGAGAAAAACGGACATCAGTCGAATAATAGGATAATTTCAACAAGTAAACAAACAGATTACATTTTTGCCGGCACTACATATTCGCCAAGTATCGGCACAATTCATCGTACATTGCCGGTTTTGTAACAAATGCTTCAAAGAGGTTCTTTCAAAAGCATCAACGTACGATAAATTGTGCCGAGATGCTTGGCGAATATGTAGTGTCGACATTTAGTTCAAATATTAATTAATCGATTAATCTGTAGCATGTTCGTAATAAAAAAACGTGTTAAAATATTGACACTTTAATGATAATTTGTCCATTTAAGTAGTTTATTTTATTGTGAGACCATTTTTGACACCCGCATCGAGATGGCGCGGCGTGCAAGTAATTTTAAACTTAGAAATGGTAAAGCGCCAGTGTTATCGATTGTAAGTATTACGTACGACGAATCAGGAAATCGGCGAATCTGGAATAGGAGAGTCAGGAACATGACGAAACCGGAACAAATCTACTTATGTAAGTACCACTTATAACGAGTTTTTTTACGCGCTATTTTTCTCGATAGATGTTAGTGATAAGGGTACAGATTGTCAGTAGATTTATCTTGAAGAAGAAACGATTGCTGCATTCATACTAAAGAAAAAGAGATAAGAAGGAAAATAGTAATTACAAGTACCTAATCGCCTCTATGGTCTCTAGTGGTTCGCCTACCCGTGTAAGACGCAGGGGTAACGGGCTCGATTCCCAGGAGGGTAGTACAATTTGTACTCGGTTTGGTTGGTGGTAGGGCTTATTTCAAGTCCGCCTAGCTAACACCATCTTACCAAAGTCTGACGCCATAACAACAATTTTATAAATTGTTGTGTTCCGGCAGTTAGAGGTAAGATAGCCAGTTCCTCAGTGGTGAGGATTCCGGGTGTAGTGCGCTTCCACCTTTGGCCTTATCGCCGCTAACCTTGACCATAACAGATGCATTATACACTTGTGTAAACTCTTATTAATGGATGGGAATAATGATTTGAACCTAGATGTTTGGATGCGTCCGTGAGCCCGCGACAGTATTGCCTACGTCATATGACATCACGATGAAATGCATGGCACACGGTCGGAAAAGTTGTGCTGAGCGAGGATCAGAAGATTATCGCAAATGAAATTGGCCGGAAGCTTGAGAAAATCTTCCACTTCCGGTCAAAATTTTAAGATTATATTTACGTCATGTGACATCAGTAAGAGACCCGTGTCATCATTTAGTTTTCAATCGTAGAGAGAGTAAACATAAGTCTGTCAGTTCTGAAATGGCCGGAATACCTTAAACTTAAAATTTTTGTTTTTTAGTCATTTCAGAACTGACAGACTTATGTTTACTCTCTCTACGATTGAAAACTAAATGATGACACGGGTCTCTGATGTCACATGACGTAAATATAATCTTAAAATTTTGACCGGAAGTGGAAGATTTTCATAAGCTTCCGGCCAATTTTATTTGCGATAATCTTCTGATCCTCGCTCAGCACAACTTTTCCGACCGTGTGCCATGCATTTCATCGTGATGTCATATGACGTAGGCAATACTGTCGCGGGCTCACGGACTACTAGAGAATCTATCGAATTCATGATATAAATAATAGTTTTTTATGATATGAAGGTACCTATTTTGACAGGACACTTATCGACTTTCGAATCGAACTCAATCTTGAAGTTTCTACCACCAATCACGTTACAGCTGGAGGGATTCTCGTAGTCCAAGTTTCTTGGATAATTTACTGAAAATTTAAATTTTTCATAAAAATTTACACAACCAAAGAATAACAAAGTCAAAGTGTCTTTATTAGCACTTTTGAATCGTCTATATTTTCCAGACTTTTTAAACTGACAAGAAGAACAGGCGCAATAAACTTATCAGCTTTAACGACATAACGACAATTTCAATTTCAATTCAACACAGCTAAACAGCAGAAGTGTGTTTATCTCTCAGTACACAGAAACAAAGAAAAAAATTATTGGTGTGATCTGCGGTTTTTATCCTTATTTGTCCTATTCAGTAAACAGTCTTTGACAGTTGTAATTACTGTACGCACAACGAGATAGTGCTTGGCCTTCACCTCACCTGATGTTAAGTGACGATAAGGCCGAAGGTGCACTACACCCGGAATCCTCATCACTTAAGAACTGGCTATCTTATTACCTCTAACTGCCGGACGGAACACAATTTTTTTGTCAAATCACTATTTAAAATTATGTTGTCTTATTAAATCAAATTGTCTTTAAGAACTATGATATCTTTCGTATTAGGTATATGTGTGGAAAACTATTTGTTGTATTTTATAAATGGTTACTTTTACTTTAGTTAGTTGGGTGGAGTTTACCAAATAGGACAAGTAAGGATAAACAAACAGACTGTTAGTACGTCAACATGCTGGAGGAAATTTCAAAAATACTGACTGCAATTTGAAAAGATCATTTTCCTCTGTACGGATTTGCTATATTTGAAGAGCAGTGGGATAACTGCAACCTGCACCACGAACAGGCTCGCCGTGAGGGAAGCACCAGTCACCAGGATGGCACTGTAATGGTAAACTTATGGTGAATATACCAAGGAATCGGAAATATAGAATGATCACTTAGATTACCATTATTATTAAATTCACTTGCCCCTTGGGGTACCATCAAGCAAATATTTTTGCCCCTGGAACCCTCTGAATAACAATCACCTTAATATATTATTGTCCGTCCGGTAGAAACGGCTCTCGCGGACTGCAGGATAGACGAACGATACATACAACTCATCAGGCATCTCCAACAAAACGCGCAGTCCTCAGTCCGTCTACATAAGCTTTCAGATTACTTCCAACTTGGCAGAGGAGTCCGTCAAGGCGACACAATCTCTCCGATTTTTTTTACAGCTGCATTGGAAGGTATCTTTAGGAAACTCGACTGGAGTGGAAAAGGACTAAACATTGATGGGGAACGACTTAACAACCTGCGATTCGCTGATGACATTGTGCTTTTTGCAGACAATGTGACTGATATGGATGGAGCAAATGATTGAACACCCACAAACCGAATCTGAGAGGGCAGGCCTAGTAAAACCATGACTGACATCCCTGATGCAACTCACCTGCAGTTGCCTTTTGAAGCGGTGGATCACTATATTTACCTTGGCCATGTGATCACACTTGGTAACGCGAACCAAACCGCTGAAGTGGATCGCCGAATTACACAGGCTTGGGCTGCATATGGTGCAAACAAGTACCTACATTCCAGGCTCAAAGAAAATACCGCAACACCTTAAAACAAACAAGGGTCTACAATCAATGTGTTCTACCAGTGATGACCTATGGTATGGAGACGACAAAACTCACCGAAAAGTCCACTAAAAAATTTCGAGTCGCACAGCGAGCAATGGAGAGAGCAATGATTGGAATCACTTTGCTGGACCACAAACGCAATGAATGGATTATGCGCAATACGAAGGTCATCGACGTCGTGGATACCATTCAACGCCGTTAATGGAGATGGGCAGGACACATTGGTCGCACAAGCACTGAGAGATGGACCAGGAAGGTACTGGAATGGAAGCCAAGACAAACTACGCGAGGTAGAGGTTGTCCACCAAAAAGGTGGGTCAATGCTGGTCAATGCTACCATGCTGGTAGCAATTGGTTCCAGGTGGCGCAAGATAGAAGATCGTGGAAAGCTTTGGAGGATGCCTATTTCGAAGACGGATGAACGAAAGGCTGATATAGATAGATAGATATTGTCCGTGGTCCCCATCTCAAATATTTCAATCTGACGTAAAAAATATTAGGGGTGCCACAGGCCATATAATTTTCCTATGGTACCCCTTTATCCCCCTTGGGTGTTCCATGGGCTAAAATATTTGCTCGGGGTACCCCAAGGGGAACTTAGGCTGGGGGACCACGGGCAAGTAACGTGTGAAAATGGGGAAAAAGGTTTTGTACCCCTAGCACAAACCATCTATATGTATTTAGAAAAAAACGCGCGTAAAAGTACTCGATAGAGGATTTGTCTATGAAAAATCTCGTTTCGCTTTTCGGCGGTAGATGGCGCTGAACAAATTTCCCATACAAAATTACTCTATAGAGTGTTTTTACGCGAGTTATTTATCGATAGCTGTTCGTGCTAAGTGCTTCTTTACGGAGATGCGGGGCGTCGCGCGTCGCGTGCGGCGGCGCGGCCCGCACTAAATTCAATTCAAACATATGGCATTGTATGAGTCTGTTTACGGAGAGGCGATTTTACACGCGTTTGCTTGAAATGGGGCGGCGCCCGCGACGGCGCCCGTGACGGCGCTCGCGACGGCAACTCTCGATGAAGCGATTCCCGCGGCCGGCGGAACCTTCTGCCAGTCTCTCTCTAAACTAAAACTAAAATTAGTCGATTTGATTGAGCGCCGCCCCCGCCCGCCGCAGCGGGGCCCGTCGCGTGCATCGCTAGCCGTCTGAAGATTCACCGCGGGCAACGTCGCGGGCGACGCCACGCGACGCGTCTCTATAAACAGCATCATATAGTGCCATATGTTTGTGTTTACGCGTGCGATGCTAAGTGCCGCTTCACGCGCCGCCTCTCCGTAAACACAAAAAATGTCCGACGCGCCGCGAGAGGCCCCGTCGCACGCGCCGCCTGACGCCCCGCGTCTCCGTAAACGAGCACTAAGGGTACTGGGTTCGAATTCTGGTAGGGACCCTTAGATAGGGGTTTAGGGGCATTATATTTATGGTTTACTTATATCATGAACAAAAGAATTTGTTACAAACATTTTTTAACAAAAAGAGTTTTTTGTACTTACCCAATCATCTTGAGGAAGTGGTAGTAATCTATCTTTTTTTTCGTTATTTTTAACAATCATTTTACTTTTTTCTTTTATTTTTCAATTTTTATTACAAAAATAGCGACTTGTCATTTTGGATGTTTTATTTTTGTCATGTTTTTGTCAAATGTATTTTCTTTTTACTGTAGCTGTCAATGTCTTCCATATCTATGCTTCAAGATCAAAGAGGTGGATCAACATCAGTCTAGGCATTGTCTTTAAAGTGTCGATAGCATAGAAATAGCAGCGAAATTTTTCTATGTCTATGGTCGATAGCGTCTAGTCCAAGAACTATGAATATAAGGTTCTTGGTCTAGTCTGATTGAAAACGTGTTTTTTTTTTGTGGAGCATGTTTTTTTTAAGATTACATAAATCAAAATTATTAAGGAAACACTTATGAGTTCCACTGACATGAATAAATTTTTTTTATTCAGTGTATGAGTTCATATTAAAGTTTTCTGTTCATTTTTTAACCTATTAATTTTTTGGTTGAAAAGTAGGTACCTACCAAGTTTTCAACAGTAGACGCGCACGCGGTAAAATCTTCATTCGGTTTATGATTTTTTTGAAGTACCTATGAACTTAGAACGAAAAACGGTGTCTCCAGATTGGGGGGATTAATTAAAATTAATTAATTTTATTTTAATTAATATTTTCTACACAATGGGGTGTGTAGAAAATTTTAATTATTGGGGAAAAAAAGAAAATCTGTTCTTCATACAAAACGCAACATTTTAGAGAACAAAAAATCGCTTTGGTGGTAAAAAATAATCTTCTTTTCATACAAATGTATCATTTTGGGGAAAAATAAAATGAGAAGCGAAGCAACTTTCGCAAGGGTCGGTCACCAACAATTTCCCCTGGTAGAACGAGCAGGAATTTTACTTTTAGCTAATACGAGGCATATAACTTGATATCGGGTGGAGATTGCGCGAAACGCGTATTTTGGGCATGCGTAGCGGTGAGGGGCGCGGGCGGCGGGAGAGGGGCGCGCGCTATTGGTCGCTCACAAGAGCACATGCGCCAACTTATCCCCACTCCGTCGAAAACTTTTCAAGATACGTGCCTAGTACTGTACGTTTACTATTTATGTTATCAGTTCACTCTGTTCAGTTGTACATAATAAATAAAATGACGTAGGTAAATAACAATTAGGTTACAACAAAATCTTGCATGCCTGAATTGCCTGATGATGTGCTAGATGTAAAAATTATCTATTTTACCCAAAAAAAGTAGCCTATCGGTGTAAGAAAACAAAGAAACTATTGTTTGTATTGCAATAAACATTTATTTTGTAGTCCAAAAATGTAACATATCTCCAAGTACAAATTATGACAAAAACTAATAATTTTCACACTTTAATTTACTGGCAGTCAAAATATCTTCCGTTATTTTAAGTTAATTAAACGCTTTTCTTGTAAAGATCAACGAAGTCTCTGAAACAAAAATAAACACATAGAAAGAAAGAAAGAAAGAAAAAGAAAGAAAATAATTTTATTCAGCACAGAGGTACAGAATATTAAAAAACTAACTTAGATTAAAATACATGTGCTAAAATGGCTCCCACTCAGCATTATGCCACAGCACCCTAGAAGAGCACCATGACGCTGATTTTCAGTGTTCACCAGTTCCGGAGGAGAAGGAGGCGCCAAGACTTACATTAAATAAGTATTACTAAAAATATCATGGCTATATAGAAGGACATATTACTTTAGAAACTTTTCTGTAAAGCGTTAGTTTAATTCACACAGCTCAGTCACGTCAACGTTTAGTCTTTTTTCAATAGGCACAAGTTTAGACAGTCACGTGACGCGTCAGTCACCAGGCAACCAGTCGAACCTGGTATGGAAACCACCACAGGTGTTCTGAGATTGAGACTAACCGTTTACGTGACTGAGCTGTGTGAATGATCTTTTATATTAGGGTACTGTTATTTAATTTATGATTTAGGCAGTGCTGGATTAACCCTTAAGCAAATTAAGCAATTGCTTAGGGCATCACGTCTGGGGGGCACCATAATAGGCAACGAAAAAAAATTGAAAGAAATTTGTTTTTTTGTAAGCAATAAAAATACAAAAATGTTTTAATTCAATTCCATTTGTGTCGCCATGTAAAATGACTTACTACAAGATAAGTGGATGAAATTGACAAAAAACTCGCGTTGCGCGGCCGTTTTTTTTAGATATAGACAGGCAAGACAAGAGTACAATATTAATGAACTAGCTGCCGCCCGCGACTTCGTCTGCGTGGAAAGTTTTTTTGCTCTCCCTCGGGAACAATACTGTTTTTCGGGATGAATGGTACCCTATGTCCTTCTCTGTACTCCTGACAACGTGTATGCAAAATTTCATGACGATCGGTTCAGTAGTTGAGACGTGAAGGCGTAACAAACAAACAAACAAACAAACAAACGGACTTTCGCATTTATAATATTATAATATTAATAATATAGTAAGGATGAAACTGACAAAAAATTGCGCTTCGCGGCCATTTTTTTGCTATAGACAGTTGATGAAACTGACAAAAAATCGCGCTGCGCGATCATTTTTTCAACTAAAGACTGTAATTTTTCTGAAAAGTCAGGAATTTTGTGCATATTCTAGACAGGCATCCTCCCTTACGTAGATGGTAACCCTATATAGGGGGCCCACAGGCGTGAATTGCTCAGGGCACCAAGTGGTCTTAATCCGGCACTCGATTTAGGATTTTCGTACCTGATGTTAGATGGAAGATCCTCTTCATTACAGAGCCACTTGTGACCCCCTTTACTAAACTCTACAAACTTGACTGGAGGGTCCTTTTCAGTTCGGGGTTCTACCGCAGCTTTATACAACTGTAGAATAAAAAACAAAATTAATCATCACCATTCAGCTATAATGTTCACTGCTGAGCAAAGACCTACGCTAAGAATCTCCATATAGTGCGGCGGTAATCTTAAAAAAGACGCTTAGAAAACACTTTTCGTACAAGTCATTTCAGAAATATGAAAATTTGGTACCGATGCATTCAGTACGATGCCCTGATTACAAATATATAAGATGACAATTGCGAAAGTGGTGGGGGTAGAAACTGTGACGTCATAAAGTTTTCAGTACAAAGAAATTTTTTTTTCATACCATGTGGTATATCAAATGAAAGGGCTTTGTGAGTAGATTGCGAATATATAACACACTATAACATTTTCACTACTTGATCTAACAAATTATTAGCAAACGTCGAAAAATTTCGCAATTCAGAGTCGCCATTGAACAGGTCTAGATTGAAAACGACTGAATTTATTTTTACAAAATACATAACAAATAACTCTGCACATACTCTTTTCGAATGTCTAAAGGTAATTGATCAAAGATATTTAAAAATAAGAAAAGGACATCAGTTTTAATAATAGCATAATTTTCTGCTTTTTCTTAATTCTCAGATTCCTTTAATAATTGATAAAAAAACAAATAAATAAACTTTCGTATGTTAATCATTTCTTGTCCTACTTAGTAAACAGTATTTGACAGTTTCCATGCTTCTTTTAAATTTAAATCACTTATAAAAATGTGTTAACAATATCTTTGGTTTTCAATGCGTGGAAAACCATTTGTTGAATTTTATTCATGATTATTTCAAAAAAGAATTGAGTAAAGTTTGTTTACCAAATAGGACGAGTAAGGATAACTAAAAGTAATGACAAATACACATGGAAAACACACACAGTTGCTCAGAGACCTAAATAACCTGACGAAACTCAATAGGCAAAAGTTATTTAGAAAAAATCAAAACAATACACAAAAATCAAAATCTTTTTAATGGGTGTAAAAGGGGCTTAACGGGTGTAAATAATAATTCATAAATTACAACAAATGTTATACCACGCATAGAATACCAAAAATATTGTAAATTGTTAATAATATTTGATTTAATAAGACAACTTATTTTAAAAATAGTGATTAGGTTTAAAAGAAGTATCTTGAGTGTCAAAATTTGGTTATTTAAACCTTCGTATGTTTATCCTAACTTGTCCTAGTAAGGATAAACATACGAAAGTTTATTTATTAATTTTTTTTATTAATTATTAAAGGAATCTGAGAATTTGGAAAAACCAGAAAATTATGCTGTTATTAAAACTGATGTACTTTTCTTATTTTTAAATATCTTTGGTCAATTACCTTTAGACATTCGAAAAGAGTATGTGCAGAGTTATTTGTTATGTATTTTGTAAAAATCAATTCAGTCGTTT
Source organism: Agriphila geniculea (assembly GCA_943789525.1). Classification (NCBI taxonomy): domain Eukaryota; kingdom Metazoa; phylum Arthropoda; class Insecta; order Lepidoptera; family Crambidae; genus Agriphila; species Agriphila geniculea. Next base: position 6,001,243 of record OX038895.1, read on the forward strand.
TCAATCTAGACCTGCTCAATGGCGACTCAGAATTGCGAAATTTTTCGACGTTTGCTAATAATTTGTTAGACCAAGTAGTGAAAATGTTATAGTGTGTTATATATTCGCAATCTACTCACAAAGCCCTTTCATTTGATATACCACATGGTATGAAAAAAAAATTTCTATGTACTGAAAACTTTATGACGTCACAGTTTCTACCCCCACCATTTTCGCGCTTGTCATCTTATATATCTGTTATCAAGGCATCGTACTGAATGCATCGATACCACATATTCGTATTTCCGTGATGACTTGTGCAAAAACTAACCTCAAACCTTGTTTTACCGCCCTACTAATAAGCTTCTAGGCTTCCCGCGACTTTCACCATTGCCCTGTTTATCAAATATTACAAGCTACAAATAAAATTTATATGAAAAAGGGCATGTCCCATCGCGCCTATGTCATTTGCCTCACCATTCTCAAAAAATTAAAGTCTATCGCGTCTAAATCAAAGTAGTATGTCAGAGTAGGTATTTTAATCTAGAATCAGATTAGTAATTATTTTCTGCATTAAAAAGTGGGATTTTTAAGTTAAAGCGCTTTTAAATCAAAAATTTTTATCATGATAGTACTAGTTACTTACATTTTTTTCACAAAATACTTCAGAAAACAACTTAATGTTTTTGTAATTGTTTTTCTAAATATACACATCAACTTTGTCTAGGGATACAGGTGTTATTTTCATACAAACGAGGTAACTTTGAAGCCTAGGTTTTCTGCCAGGGATGTACCGTGCTATAATCTGATGATGGCCATCCAGGGACTGAATGGAGTAGATTCAGATCGCTATACATACCCAACTGATCTGATCAGCATTCTAAAAGATTAATGGGTTAGAGTTCTCAGTTTGAGCATTCCCATACATTTTCATGCTGTTTTTGCGGTTTTTTAAACATGTCCATTACGTTTTTAGAATGCTGATCAGCTCAGATGGGTGTGTACAGCGATCTGAATCTCCTCTATTCACTCCGTGGATAGCCGTCATCAGATCACAGCACAGTACATCCTTGGCAGGAAACCAAGGCTTCAAAGTTACCTCGTTTGTATGAAAATAACACCTGGTATCCCTAGACAAAGTTGATGTGTGTATAAAACAATTCTTGACTGATACTATAGGTACCTAAATAAAATGTAATTAGCATTTTTTAATTATGAAAGTAATTAAATAAAATGAAACTGGGGCAACGCTGGGACATCTCCTTTTATAAGTTCATGTAAATTACTTATGTCTTTTTCCAAATAATTTATGCAAGACACTTAAAAATTGTCAGACGGAATGGAGCGTCGCCGGACACCCTCAAGATTTTCAATTGAGTTTTTTATAAGTTGTAGTTACTTAATTTTTTTTACAAGTTTTAATTTAATATAAGGGTGAAAACATATTAGTTAAATAAACAAAAACATTTCTAGCGTTTAATTTAACATGTTTTGATAAACGGATTTGTGGAATAATTATTTTCATATGGAAAATGCTTGTTTTTAAAAAGTACAACATTTGTATGTTTTAATAAAGAGGGGCACAGATCGTCGGTCCACCTTGTCGGGGGTCTACCCACGGAGCGTCGTCGTCCGGTGCGCGCGAGCCATTCAAGAAGCTTTCGGGCCCAACGGCCATCGGTTTTATAGGGGCTACACATGTGATCACATCGAGGAGCACGATGGCCCAGCGATTACGGAGGTTAGGCAACTTTCGCAAGGGTCGGTCATGGGATGGGTGACCAAAAACTATTATCTCGAGCTCCTCCGTGCTTCAGAACACACGGTAAGCCGTTGGTCCCGGGTGCATTAACACCCACCAATCCGCGTGGTGGGTTATGCTCCTTATCCACCTATAATAAAGGCCTGTGCCCCAGCAGTGGAGACAGCGGCTGATGGTCACACATGCACACAACACCGGCCCGGCCTTTTTTTATACTGAAGAAAAATGCATTTACGCACTTCTCCTCCTGCGGGTGAGCAACATTCAGCGTTGCGGCTCCCTCCACGACTGCCTCCCGTTATCCCACCCAGCCAAGTGGCTCGGTGGGATCTCGGGAGGAGGGAGTACCCACTAAAAAATTTCAGTATCTGCCTACACGCCGCCGACTGGTCATGGGGGGCCCTTGTGGGAATCACCCCAGTAGCACCGGCCCGGCCTGCAGTCCTGGACGTCTAATCCTTCCGGCTAAATCTAAACGTGCATAGCATGAGGCGAGGACTGAAAAATTTGAGTACCAACCTAACTATAAAATTACCCTAGAGTCGGTACTCAAATTGCGTCAAATCCTAAGCGGCAGAGAAGTCTGAGTTTGCGATTAAAATCGTTCAGGAATATCGTCATAACAGAACAGGTAAGTTGGTAAAATAATTTGCTTACCAATTTTCCAATAGTGCATGGTATGATATTGTCGTCTGTCGAATGCAACATCAGTATGGGAACATGTTTGATGGCAGCCACATACTTGCTGCAATCTAAAGCCACATTGCGATCACTTGAAAACCTTTTGTGGGCATACTCTTTGAAGTACGGGAGTATCAATAGAAACTGCAAAAAAGGAATACTTTAAGTTGACCTAGATTTGGGGAAAGGAAAGCAAGATAGAAAAAGAATAATGGAAGTTTTTGATATATGGCCAATGTCTAGCTTTATCGCTAATATTATGGGCCTTCCACATGCACAGGCGGCCGGAGAGGCCGAGAGGGATGGAGCAATACAAAGAAAAGGGACATACTGAGAACATTCCCTTTTCTTCGTCCCTCTCGGCCTCTCCGTGTGGAGGACTTATTAGGAAGATATTCTCTCTACTTCAATATCTTTAAGGTGTTGGTCTAGTCTCAAAGTTTATAAATCGACTTACATCGATCGGTTTAAAATGCTCAACACAATCCGCGCTTCTAGTGAAACCACATTCCAGAATCAAGCCTTGTGGGAACGCCAAGGGTTTCTCCAGGTTTAACAAGGTGGAGCCGTATTCTTCCAGTTTGCTTAAACTCTTCAGTGATATGCTTGATCCTGAATTTAAATATGAAACTACTTTTAGGCCCGTATTTATAAATCGCTCTCAACGTAGAAAGCTATGAAGCTTGAGATCATACTTAAGACGCTGTTCCTAAAAGAAGAGCACCAATATGATCTCAAGATAACTCTCAGCGTTGACAGTTGTTTATAGATACAGGGCTTAGACATGTTTTAACTCTGGCGGACATAAGCACCAAAACATGGGAACTTATCTAAAAAATCACTCCTCTTGCCCCCTGGGGCCCTATTTTTGAATCGCTCGTATGACTTAGTTTTGTCGCATGCGACTTAACTCACACTCGTCTTCCAAGTCGCATGTCGCCGATTTTCCGTACTTTTGAATCGTTCGTTTACGGTGCTGTCAATATAAATGAAATGTTGAATTTTATCCGTTTCACGCGGAATCTAGAGAAAACTGGTAATTACCGCAACGAAAACGAAACGTAATATCCATGTTTCTATTGGCTGTTACATAAATATCTTTGTTTTTAGTAGAAAAGAATATCGCTCGCCGTGCCATATCGCTCGACTGCAAACGAGTGCCCTCACCCACTCGTTGCGGTCGAGCGATTCAAAATATGGAAAGTCAAATGTCGAACGAAAATCAGTAGAAACAAAGCGCTCGACGCCAGCCGAACGATTTAAAAATACGGCCCCTGTAGTTTGACAAAACAATAGGTACTTCGGTTCCAACTTTTTAATTCGAACAGCTAAGATGTGGAAAGACCTCCATGCGTCTGTATTCCCCGAACAATATAACTTGAGCCAGAGTAAATAGGCATTTACTGACTGTGCGTGCTCCATCTTAGTCCTCCTTGTCACTTCTCATCAGGTGAAAGTGAGGACAAACGCGCAGACAGTCCATACATAAAAAAACCGGACAAGTGCGAGTCGGGCTCGCCCACCGAGGGTTCCGTACAGACCTTACATCTATACATAAAATAAAGCTATAGAAAAGTTATGTCGGTACAAAGGAAATATTTTGAAAAAAAAGTGGTTGGTAGTTATTAGTTTTTTATATGAAAACTGTACTACGGAGAGTTCAAGCTTTATCCCAGGTCCTACCTACAGAAATTATGTGAAAAATTGCTTAGATTATAAGTTGGACTCCAAGCTACCAAACTGTAAAAAAATACCATCAAAATCCGTTCAGCAGACTGCTATAATTAGATAACCATTTGAAATCCTTTGTCGCCACGTAGAAAATAACCCTTCCAGGGATTACGACAAAGAATTGACCACGGGCGAAGTTTGAAATGGAATAGTACATTACTGCAGCGGCACTCAAGACAATCATTGAAGAACATACGTGAGTCCATCAATGCCTAGTTGCGGCCAAGGCTTGTGTAGTACTTTTAAACTTTTAACTTTTTAGTTTTAAAAGTTTTAAGCTTTTTATTTTAATTTTAATTTACTTTCAGTAATTGATAAAAGAAAATGGAAAGTGGAATGTGCACATAAAGGCCTTTCGTTTGATACACATATTGAAAAAAAAAATCCGGTTTTTTTTCCTTTATTTCCAGTTTTTCATTTTTTTCCAGTTTTTTGGAAAGTGCTCATCAAGGCCTTTCATTTGATACCCATATTGCAAAAAAAAATAAAAATTTTTTTGTTTTTTTTTTTTTTTTCTGTTTTTTGGAATGTGCTCATCAAGGCCTTTCATTTGATACCCATATTGCAAAAAAAAAATACCTTTCGTTTTTATTTTTTTTCCAATATACCAAAAAACTTTTAAAAAAACTTACATTTGATACCCATAGGTAATGAAAAAAAAAATTTTTTTTCGTTTTTAATTTTTTTTTTTATCTTTTTGGAATGCGCTCATCAAGGCCTTTCATTTGATACCCATATTGCACCAAAACAGTTTGTTTTCGTTTTTATTTTTTTTTTCAATTTTTTGGAATGTGCTCATCAAGGCCTTTCACGTGATACCAGTACCCTTAGCACGAACAGCTATCGAGAAAAAAAAAACGCGCGTAAAATTACTCGATAGAGAATTATCTATGGAAATTTTAATTTAGCTATTCGGCGGTAGATGGCGTTGTACAAACTTCCCATACAAAATTGCACTATCGAATGATTTTACGCGCGTTATTTTTTTCGATAGCTGTTCGTGCTAAGGGTACTGTATACCGAATATTAAAAAAAAAATTTTTGGAATGTGCTCGCTCATCAAGGCGACATTTGATACCTATATTTGTGTTTCATTGAAAAGTTCGCTCCATTTCTGAATTACACGTGTGTAATGAGTTTTAATTTAATAGAAACATTACTGGACAGACGCCGGCAATTTTGTATGAAAATCCATTAATTACACGTTAGTAATGGATTCTCATACAAATATTGACGGCGCGGTTTAGGCCTGTCCGTAAACTCCGATTTAGCACGAAGAAGGTTGTCAAAATAATGTTCGAATTTCCAAGCATTTTTGAGAAAAAATAAAATAATTACAAACCCACCGCACCTGTTTATACAGGTGTGTGCAATACAAGTACTGTTGATTGTCAACAGATGGCGCTGTATATCAATAGTACACTGTATAATGTTCTGTGAAATGGTTTTATCTATCGCAATGTTATTAGAGAAAATGGGTGTATTCCAACAGGACCCTTTGGTTGTGTGAAGCCGAGACTTTTATTGTAGTGGTGGCTACCTCGGCTGACCTTACCGAGTAAACTGTCTTGATTATACTTGGTGCCAAATGCTCCAAGCAACATTGGAATGCGATGCACCCGCATTTTAATGTAAACTGAATCAATCTACCACTGAACTATTCAACACTTGACACTGGCAAAAATTACTTCCAAGAAGAAAGTAGATTGCCAAAACAAAAATAAGAAGAAGAAGACCCCCGTCATACAGCGTGACATACCGCCATGTTGCGAAAATATTTAGAGCCAAATTTATTACTTATTAATTTTATTTTTAAAAGTCATTAACTATATCAATATTTGAAAGGATCTGAATAATTAATAATAATAAATATTGAAATTTTAAAAAGAATTAGTGGCGCGATTAATCCAAAAGTAATTAGAAGTTAAACTATGACCGCGCATACCGTTGTTTCACCAAGATGATTAATAATTACGTATTTTAATGACCATATTTTATTATGATTTAAATACAAATATACAGTTTTCAGATTTATTCCTGTAAGTGTAGTATAAGACGCTATTACCTGCCAAATTTCATAGTCCTAGGTCAACGGGAAGTACCCTATGAATTTTGATTCCTTTGAGAGTATCGAAAATGCGTTTTTTGCGCCCTAAACGGCAGTATCTTTTTTTTACGTTAACTTAGAAGTTTGATTTTTTTACAGCTTCAAGGGCCCGTAGACCTTAGTATATGGTTTAAATTTCAATTCGATACCTCCACGCGTTTCCGAGATAAAGGGTCTTGACAGACAGACGGACGGACAGACAGACAGACGGACAACAAAGTGATCCTATAAGGGTTCCGTTTTTTCCTCTTGAGGTACGGAACCCTAAAAAAAAGATTCATCGACACTCAACTGTCAAAATCCATTGTCAATTGATAGTCAAACGTGATAAATCGCCCTTAGCGACCCGTGGATCCACCGGCACTACCCACTGGTGGGTCCACGGGTAAATTGCGTTTACCGTTCGACCCACACCCACTGCACTAGAGTTGGGAGCAAAATTTAAATCATATCGCCCTTCAGTCGTCATGCCAGGGGGCAGAGTTTGTTAAAAAGTTTTAATTTTACCTAATGAATGTCCCCATACGAAGACGGGGCTGTCCCCACTATTTCCTTTTACCCACGAGTAGACCGCAAGAAAATCTTCTGCTGCTCCTAATTTGGTAGGCATTAAATTCGTCGAGTCTCCGAAACCTAAAAATAATAATGTAAAGTTCAGTTTTTTTGGAATTCGGGTACGATTACCGTAATGCAGGGGTGACCAACAAGTCGATCGCGATCGACCAGTCGATCTCTGGAGGCAACGCAGTCGATCGCGAGAGACATAACAAAACTGATTTGCTTGTGACAGCAAAGCAAGTAGCAACCGAACGGTGCGGGAGGCGGGTACGGCGGTTTTGTAGTGAAAAATACCCCAAAATTGAAAAGGCTTTAAGTCGATCTCAATAGGCCAGGAAATTTTAAGTAGATCGCAGCCCTAGACAAGTTGGCCACCCCGGCCGTAAAGCCGGCCATATACGCTAGGTTATGCATGATGGTTATGCCTGTAAGGTCAAAACCGTCATGCATAACCGAGCGTGTGTGGGATAAAACTGCATGCCTGTCATGCATGCCTGTCATGCAAGCCGCTCGGTTATGCCTGTGGTCAAAAACGTCATGCATAACCTAGCGTTATGCATGACGGTTTTGCATGAAGGTTTTGCATGAAGGTTTTGCATGAAGGTTTTGCATGATGGTTTTAAAGCCTTAAATATTGAAGATGGGTAATTTTACTGAAAGAAGACTTCATTTTGTTTATAAAAATATATGGAACTGCATTCAATGATTTTTGGAAAATCGCCTGCCTTAACCAGGAATCGAACCCACCAAAAAAGAAAACATTTTTGTATTTATTTTTACAACACCAATCGAAAGGGTTACTTATAAGGATTACTTTTTTTAAGTGACACTGCATCTTAAACAAATGGAAGGCCATGAAATTTAACATTTAAAATTTAATAATTACGGATTTCATCAATTCGTATCGAATCAGTCAATCAATTAAAAAAATCTTTGAATGCAGTTCCATATATTTTTATAAACAAAATGAAGTCTTCTTTCAGTAAAATTTCCTACCTTCAATATTTAAGGTACTTTCCCTTCGTGTGGCAAAGTTTTGGGACACCCTGTATATTTAATAATATGCTTATTTCATCTAAATGAATTAATTCTGCTAGAAGTCATTCATCCCAAAAATATAAGTGAAGAAATCTGAGGGACAGGGCAAATCTACAGTTCTTTTTTAATTGCTCCAATGCCAACCACACCACACACGCTAGGTTATGCATGACGGTTTTGACCACAGGCATAACCGAGCGGCGTGCATGAGCGGCTTGCATGAAGGTTTTGCAGCTCGGTTAAAACTGTCATGCGTAACCTTACGTGTGTGCTCTCTATTGAACTCGGTTTTGCATGAAGGTTTTGCAGCTCGGTTAAAACCGTCATGCATAACCTAGCGTATATGGCCTGCTTAATGAATGTGGAAAGTCCGGTTTTTGAATGAGCATAAAACGTGAGTATTCATTTTTTGTTTGCTCTTACTCTAGTCTGCTCACCCTCACCTCCGACTGGGTTAGTTATATAAAGCCAGTACAACATAGCGTGACCAGTGTGTGTTGCCAGTGATGACTTACGGCAGTGAAACGTGGTCGCTAACTATGGGTCTCATAAGGAGGCTCAAGGTCACCCAGCGTGCAATGGAGAGAGCCATGCACGGAGTTTCCCTGCGTGATCGAATCAGAAATGAGGAGATCCACAGGCGAACTAAAGTAACCGACATCGCTCGAAGGATTGCTCAGCTAAAGTGGCAGTGGGCTGGACACATAGCGAGAAGAACCGATGGCCGTTGGGGCGGAAAGGTTCTGGAATGGCGACCGCGCACCGGACGACGCTCCGTGGGTAGGCCCCCGACAAGGTGGACCGACGATCTGGTGAAGATTGCCGGAAGCCACTGGATGTGGGAAGCGCAGGACCGATCGTCGTGGAAATCCTTGGGGGAGGCCTATACCCAGCAGTGGGTGTCGTGCGGCTGATATGATGATGATGACAACATAGCGTAATCTTCTTAATAATACATAAAACTTTTTTTATGCACAACGGGATGCGTATTCCCTCAACCGTATTGAATTCGTCCCCTCCTAGAGACGAATACGATACGGTTTTGGAAATCAAAATATGCCCCGTAAGCGTATTGATTTTGGCTCCATCAGTAGACGAAATCAACGCGGTTTTGTGAATTTATTTGTATGAAAGGATATCTTTCAAAAAATAAATAAATTAAAAAAATATTAAAAACACGACTGCCCTGGCAAAAATGAACTAAAAAGTTAACAAGTGTCATTGCAGTCGGGGGACCTTTTTGATCAAAAATTGATCCATAATAAGGTCCCCCGACTGCAATGACATTGCCAGGGCAGTCGTGTTTTTAGGGTTCCGTATCCAAAGGGTAAAAACGGGACCCTATTACTAAGCCTCCGCTGTCCCTCTGTCTGTCTGTCTGTCACCAGGCTGTATCTCATGAACCGTGATAGCTAGAAAGTTGAAATTTTTACAGATGATGTATTTCTGTTGCCGCTATAACAACAAATACTAAAAACAGAATAAAATTAATATTTAAGGGGGCTCCCATACAACAAACGTAACTTTTTTGCCGTTTTTTGCTCGTTATTAATAACGACAACAGGCAGACAGTTAAAATTTTCACAGATGATGTATTTTTGTTGCCGCTATAACAACAAATACTAAAAACAGAATAAAATTAATATTTAAGGGTATATATTTAAGTGTATCCCATACAACAAATATATTTTTTTCCTGATATTGGTACGGAACCCTACGTGCGCGAGTCCGACTCGCACTTGGCCGGTTTTTAATATTTTATTCCTTTTTGGAACAGAGAAACTGTATGATTAACCTACACATAAGCGTATTGATTTCGTCCTCTCCAGTTGACGAAACCGATACGGTTTTGGAAAATAATTTATACGACAAAATTCACAGCAAAAGCGGGGATCTACTGATGGGGTCGAAATCGATACACTTACGGGGCATATTTTGATTCCCAAAACTGTATCTTATTCGTCACGAGGGGACGAATTCAATACGGTTGAGGGAATACGCCAACGGGATAGTGATTAGCCTTCACCTCACTGATGTTAAGTGACGATAAGGTCGAAGGTGGAAGCGCACTACACCCGGAATCCTCATCACTGAGGAACTGGCTATCTTACCTTTAACTGCCGGAACACAACAATCATTAAATTGTTGTTATGGCGTCAGACAGGTGCGGGCACATTTGTCTGATGCCACGCGTTAACACGTGTTAACACGCCGTCAGATGACATCGGTTTTCATAGTAAGTGTATGCACTAGGTTCACACTTATCTGATAACACGTCCATACAAATACGGCGCGCCATCGTGCTCCTAGATGTGATCACATGTGTAGCCCCTATAAAACCGATGGCCGTTGTGCCCGAAAGGTTCTAGAATGGCTCGCGCGCACCGGACGACGCTCCGTGGGTAGGCCCCCGACAAGGTGGATCGGCGATCTGTGCCCCCTCTTTATCAAAACTTACAAGTGTTGTACTTTTTAAAAACAAGCATTTTCCTTATGAAAATAATTATTCCACAAATCCGTTTATCAAAACACGTTAAATTAAACGCTAGAAATATTTTTGTTTATTTAACTAATATGTTTTCACCCTTATATTAGTCATTTCGTTAAACAAAAAAATTAAAACTTGTAAAAAAACTTAAGAACAACTTATAAAAAACTCAATGGAAAATCTTGAGTATTTCTGAGGTTGTCCGGCGACGGCGTGTTAAGACGTGGCGTCAGACTAATGTGCCCGCACCTTTAGGTAAGATGGTGGTAGCTGGCCAGGCAGACTTGAAATAAGCCCTACCACCATATATATTTTTTACGTTTTCTCTTCTATATCAATAAGCGGTGGAAAGATGTTGCCATTGTCTTCACTCCACGCTAGCCAGTTTCAGAGTGTTGTAAATTTTACATCGGAAAATTTCTGATAGTCTTCGCGGGAATATACCGGGTTATTTGTAAAACACCAACAACCTCGAAAGAGTAGATTACCAACATCATAAACAACAACATTTGTTCTACGACTTTTGATAATCCGTTAGATTTTACTTTCATACAAAAAAAATATCATTTTAATTTACCTTTCGTATGTTCATAACAATACGCGCGGCGCGCGCGGCAGGCTGATTCCTAGCGACCGGTTTCAGTTCACAGATGGATGTGATACATTGCTACTTTTCTTTGCTATGTTTCTTTTTACCCCAAGAAGAAGAAGTAATGTATCACATTCATCTGTCAAATGAGACCGGTCGCTAAATAGTTATTAATTAGATAATCAGTCTGCGGAGTGCCTGGTGCGCGCGATCCGCCCCGCCGCGCCGCCGCCATCCATAGACGTAAAAAGTGTCGAACACTACAATAAAAACTTGAAAATTCATTTTTCGTGAATGTATTGAGTTATGACAAAAGTCGTAGAATAAACGTTGTTGTTTATGATGTTGGTAATCTACTGCTGTGCTGTGAGGTTGTTGGTGTTTTACAAATAACCCTGTATATTGCTGGTTTACTGACGGACAGATGCTTGCAGCGCATGAGTAAGCTCTAATCTATGTCGACCCGCGCGCGTGTCCCGTTTAAAGCAGCGGACGCTCTAAGTCATTGTCGTCCGTTGCCTTTTGCGATATCTCTGTGAAGGGAACGCGATTCTATCTTGCAGGATGCTAGATGATAGACAGAACCTTTACCTCTGTAGTCAAACGCAACAACATGTATATCCATTTGCTGTAGAATTTTGTACAATGCAACTCTATGCGGTTCTGCCACAGTTTGTGTCATACCTGAAAAAAATATACAGCATGTGTTACAAAAAAAAAACCCTTTTAGGCGAAGATCGTAGATAGAGTAACCTGCATACAATCGCGGAAAAAGATACTTACACCCAGAAAACCATTATTTTGATAAACTAAATCTATTATGTGGGGATTTGTAACTGAAATCTATATGTTATTCTATTGTTTATATTTGACTTAATCCTCCTACAAGTAAATAACTATTAAATAAAATAAATCTTTTTTTTATTATTTTATTTTATTTATTTAAACACCAACATAATACCACTGAAATGTTATTACTACGTATAGAAGCGACAGATCTACGGCACAAATTCTCGCAGCGATTGCAAAGATGGCGGCCACGCACGCACAGCGCAAGCGCGAGTTGTCAAAGAAAAAGTAGCATGCACACAGATGTGACACATTCTACATAATGATAAGGATATACCTACTTGTTTAATAATATTGCATAAAATTATAATAAAAACGCAATTCAATTAGGTAATAGGTGCATGTTAATACTTACCCGAAAAATAAAAAAGGAGGGTGGGCATTTAGTACCCGCAGTAATAACAATCATTAGGTATCGTCGAAAAGATTTTTTTATAAGAAAAAATATTACTATGGAAACATGGAAAAATATTTACTGACCCAGATCTTTGTCCGGAAATCGCGGGAAGCTCGTGCTAGTTCAAGTTGATATCATAATTATAAATACGATTTTATACAATACTTTGCTATATCTGCTGCTTATAATAATTACTCTGTCATAGCATTAAAAAAAACAAATTGAAATAAAAATCCATAATTGCAATTTAATCTTATAAAATTGAAATTCAAAAGAGAAGATAAGGCACTATCTAACGTTTTTTTTTTGCAAAAATAATCGTGTTTTTTTCCAACCCTGCCACCGACGACGATGCCAAAACTTACTACTGATGTAGGTATAATACAGTCATAGCGCTGTGCTAAAATAGCCGAATTAAGTATTTCTCAAACAAAAAATGTAACAAAAACATGTGTTGAAATTTTTTTTTTCCAAACTGCCAAGTCAGATTTTGATGCCGCTTTGCACAAGGGTGTAGTTGAGGTATACCTACATAAATACAACAACAGTGTCGCTATTGGTTCATAGACCACTTCCCATACAAATTTTCCCACTCTCCTTTCTCATACTCTATCGAGCACTTCTACGCGCGTTTTTTTTTTCTAGATAGATATTCGTGCTAAGTGTAATGTACATGTTACGGCTAATGCCCGAAGTGCGGCTAAACCTAGTTTTAGCCGGCTAAAGCTAGGTGTAGCCGATAGCTGTTGGCTAAAACTAGGTGTAGCCGATTTACTCTTAAAAAAGTTATTTCTGTTGTTTGTTAAAAAAAAATAACCTCGAAATTTAAGGCTCACGCTACGCTGCGCTTCGCGCTCGCCTTAAATTTCTAACCTATATTCGGGACCTACAGGGGTAAAGCAAATCGTTTCACCTAGTTTTATTTAGCCAACAGCTATCGGCTACACCTAGCTTTAGCCGGCTAAAACTAGGTTTAGCCGCACTTCGGGTATTAGCCGTGACATACACATTCAAACTCGCTATTAGCCTCGCCTGCCTCGCCACTTGAGCGGGATGAGTATTGAGTAATTGCGGCAATGGAGCACAGTTGTTCCGTGTACGCACCGATGTGCCTCGACAGTAAAATATAGCAGGGACTTAAGATTAATAATCACTTTTAATTTATTTCTTTTTTGACAAACTCCTAAACATATTTTTCGACTGACATGACAGCGTAAGTTAAGTACCTACAAGGTGGCGGCGGTGTCGTCCTACATCATAGGCGCTTCTTAACGGTATAGAATAATAAAGGTACAATATTGTAAAACTGTGCTATTAGTTCACCTATCCTAGTTTAGTACCTACGTATACAATCTGTATGGTTCACTTTACATAATCTATGATTTTCATACAAAATGTCGGGTCAGTAGAAATAATGTATAAAAAATAGTTTTGGTTGGTTTATGTTGATGTTTTGTTTACATACCGATGATAAGTCACTCCACTATTTTTTTGCTTTGAAGTGGAACAATTTTTACACGTCTTCAATACACAGATCGGCATTTTTATCACCACTATTGCACCGTGCGTTCGCGGTGAGCGTTGGCGAGTGACTAAATGAGTTGAGGCCAGTTGGCCTCAACTCATGGAGCAAAAATCGGGGCTGTGAGGTCGATTCCATACGTAGTAATAACATTTCAGTGCATAATACTAGTAGATTGTAATACAAGACGCTAAAATGACCCATTGCATACGAGGTAGTTTTATTCCCGAGCTTTAGCGAGGGAATAAATAGAAACCGAGTTTCAATGGGTTTTAGCGTCGTGTGTTACACTCTACTTTTCACTACGATTGCGAGAAAATAAAATACAATATTAAATACCTAGTTTATACTTCCGTAAACGAATCCACTCGTTTTTCTATCCTCCACTTCATAAAATTTTCATACAGTATGATTTGTTCTTGACGGCAAAAGATTAAAATTATTTCTTTCCTATTACAGTCACACAGAAAAATTCTAAAGTTTACGCGCCATACTGTAGCAGCTAAGAAACACAATGCACGCATTCTACGTAAAGTCACAGAGTATAAATAAGTCTATAATTTCCCCGAAGAGATCGCTGCTATTAGTTCAATTTTCAAAAATAAAAATGAGAAACAGTATTAAGTCGAGCGAGTCTTTATTCGTGATTATTCTATCTATGAATAATATATCATTGGTAATAGACAAACATTAAAAAAGAAAAAACTTTATCCCCTAGGGGTTTTTATGCTATTTTATCTCGGCTCTTGTACGTTACTATGACGGACTTTTTGAGCAAGAGGAGTGAAAACACCATTAATAGGAAGCCTCGTTGCTCTAAGATTATGGTACAAATTTACAAAAAAAATATAAAAATTTAAAGTGATGATTTCATGATAAACTGCGATTAAATACTACTATGATAAAACCATAGAATAGATAATAGTGATAAAACCCTAGAACCTAGGGATTGGACGTTAAATAAAACTCTTGATTTTTTTTAAGTTACTTATAGGTAGGTACTTGCCATGACTGTATACCATGATGGGCTTCTGAGAATGTCTCAACTGGTCATCAAAAAACCTGTTGATTTCTTCTGGATCCTCACCTAAACTATTTGATTTTTCTACTAAGCTTTCAGGCAGTATATGCCATGCCACTGTGAACAACAAAAAACATGAATAAAGTAATCATCATATCAGCCGCACGACACCCACTGCTGGGTATAGGCCTCCCCTAAGGATCTCCACGAGACGATCGGTCCTGCGCTGCCCGCATCCAGTGGCGTACCGCGACCTTCACCCTCACGTCGGTCCACCTTGTCGGGGGCCTACCCACGGAGCGTCGTCCGGTGCGCGGTCGCCATTCCAGAACCTTTCCGCCCCAACGGCCATCAGTTCTTCTCAGAATAAATTAATAAGACATATAAGCCTGAAAATATCAGTAGTTTCAGTAAAAACCATGGATTAATATTTTATTGGTAAAGACACTGAAAAACATATTTGTAAAAGTTTGTAGAGATTCATACCATGAGTGTATGAATCGCACAAGGACGCTTTTTGGATTCACTGTTTCATACCAAGCAACATTTTTAATGTAATTTACCAGCATTTACTTTGAATTTTTTTGGTAACATTGATTTTATTTTATATGCAACAGCGAATTCAAAAAGCATCCTCATGAATCGCAATTCATACCGTGGGATGAACCAGCCCTGGTATGAATCGACGAAAGACCCCTTTTTTTTAAAGTTCAGAAAAAAAATCAGAAATATTTTTATTGCTGATAGTGGGCCGTTATAATAACAAGTAACCGATCTCATCATAGAAGATATGATATGAGAGCTTGGATGAATTAACCACTGGATGCGAAATGACAGCCATATTCGCCTTTACCCCTCTGCCACTTACTGTGACCGATAGCCTCAGTAAACGATTTTGCGTTGTCAGTGTGACTCGAGAGCTCGAGGCGAAACGTTGATAGAAAAAATGGGCAAATGCTCCGTATTGTACTGCAAAAATACTAGTGGAATATCAAGAAATGTTTCTTTTCACGCGTAAGTACATTTTCAACCTATTATAGTAGCTATTTCTTCGTAAAATAAATAATGGTTAATTCATCCAAGTATGAGAGCCTCTGTGTGTGAGAAAAAATCGGCGATTTCATACTGTAACCCTAACTACAGCTTGACTATAAAGAGTTGACAAATATTGAGGGCGCCACTTTCTATGTAAACACGTCAAAATCACGAATAATTTGCCAACACTGACTACATTATAGTAGGTTCTGAAAATTTTTATTTCCATTTTATTTAATTTCAACTCTTTATGGCCAAGCTGTAAGTATTTATATTTTTACTGGAAATTTTTTTATTTATTTATTTATTTATTTTTACAAACACAAACTTATAACTATCATTACAGGTACTGTCTAACCCAATGCGATAGTTACAGCATTTTATGCCTACTTATAACTAATTATAACAAATTATCCACGCAGCTAATTTTGTGAATTCACTCACAGAACAAATAAATAAATCCGTTTCTTTATCAATGAGGTTGATTGTGTGGAATGCGCGCGTCAGTGGAGCCTTGCGCAGTAAGTTGGTGCGAGCTGTAGGCACCTCCAGTAGGTTCGGTCGGCGCCGTCGCCATACGTATTCATTTGGTACACAAATACACATCAACCCTAGCACCTCCGTATTATTTATCTTACCTCTTAGTACCGCAAAGAGGTATGAAACCAGACTGAGCTCCCTCCTAACTCCTAGCTGGTTGTATCCTACCATTCCCAAAACGAATAATGTTGGATACTGTAATGGGTAAAAAGGGTAAACTCCATAGAGCTTTAAGTATAAATACCTAACAAATTTGTTCTGTACCCTTTCCAACATAAGATTATATTTCTGTTCATGAGGGGCCCAAATCATCGCATTGGATTCCAAATGACTTCTAACTAATGAATTATACAAAGCTATAATGGCTTGTACATTTGTGAAATTATTTACCGTTCGCATCATAAATCCCAATGTTCTAAAAGCCTTTTTGCAAATGTCTAATATATGTTCTTTAAATGCTAAATCCGCTGTTAATTTTACTCCTAAATCCCTAACCTGTACTACCCTACATAAAGGAGCTCCATCAATGTGATAGGGGTATTCTATGGGGGTTTGTTTACGTGTAAAAGACATCGCTTGACATTTTGATGTGTTGAATTGTAACATGTTCTCTTGACTCCATGTGACAATTAACTGCAATAGTACAAACAAAAAGATAGTAGGTACTTACTTATAAAAAACTTATACTTAGATGTGTTGAATGAAGTTTATAAGTAGGTTAGGTAGTAATAGTGTACAGTCAGCAACAAAAGTTTTGTAACATTTTAGTACTTTGTCATAGCAACTTCTTTTACAAAATGCTTCAAACTGTGATAAATCTGTCAAAGAATTTAATATGACAAACTACTAAGAATCGTTGCTGACCGTACCTAATTGAATAATACCTCTTAGTTTGATTTTAAATACTTACTAATATCCACTTCCTGTTTGTCTACAGTTGAATTAAATTTTAACATCAAATATCTTCCTCCATCGACTCCGACATCTTTAAGACTCTTTAGATTCAAGAATGGAGTCCGAACTGAAAATATAACAAATTATTTTAAATAATTTTGTTACGCTTGCGACTATTAAAACTAAACTTGTTCGAGTTGGATGGTTCTTCTTGATATGACCTAATAACCTTTAACAATTAATAAGTAAATATCTGGGCAACCGAGCTATGCTCGGTTATTACTATTTATTGTAATATGGTGGTGTTTTGGTGATAATCTACATTGTTATCTCAAATATTAACTACATTTTTTAAAACTTGTCTGAAAACAATAAAAATTAAAAAAAAAATATAATCACCAAGCGGGAATCGAACCCATAACACTCGTTTCTTGCCGCCCGCGTCTTAACCCGTTGGACCAGACGGACAGTGGCCGGCAGGACGAAATTAGCGACCATATTCTGCGTCGAAAGAAAAACGCATGAAAACTCGAAAACAGGCGTTTTCCCAAACATAATACTAATCTACATCGATTTACGAGTTTACCCCCGAAAACCCCCATATACCAAATTTCAGCGAAATCGTTAGAGCCGTTTCCGAGATCACAGAAATAAATTTATATACATATAAATAAATATACAAGAATTGCTCGATTAAAGGTATAAGATTCACAAAATGAAAACCTATAGGAATTAAATTTTCATCACTTACTTTTATTCAGGAATAAGAAGTAACATATAAATTTTTCGTGAAGAAACAATGGCGGCATAGACAAATACACGAGGAATGTTATCCATGTTACACCAGACCCGAAGAAATAATACCTGGAAATTATACAATGTTACAGTCAAAACCAGTCAAAAAAACACTTTTGAATGTAAAATTGATACGCTCAAGTCAAAAACAGACCAAGTAGCAATTTTGGCGAAATAGAGTTAATGACGTAGATCAGTAGTATTTAATGAAATCAACAGGCCTAATATATAAAAACGATCAAATGCTCACTTTAAACGGTCAAAACACATGACCAAAAATTCGACTAAAGTCAAAAACAGACCATGTTTCGCTTAGATGGGCGGTTTTTGCCTTGAATTCTATTGAAGAATAAAGAATAAATCCCGGTAACCTGCCTTAATCCGGAAAAAAAACTGATAAATATATGTGAATGAATCGATTAAATGTGCGTATGAAAGAAGAGAAACTTAATGATAAAAAAGCTCTAACCATATTTTTTCGAAAATGTATTTTTTTCATTTTTATTAAATAAATATAAGACCTGATGATACTGAAAATAATTCGGAGTCTGATGAAAATGATGGGAATGAGACTGGCTATGACTAAATATTAAATTTGAACCTATTTGTATCATTAACCAAACCAAGCCAAACTAGATCTCAAGTCAAAAACAGACCATATAAATAATTTTGTCATAATTTTTAAAAATATAAAGAGATTAGTACTTTGTTTATTTTGATAACGTAAAAGTGTGACTAAAGAATGAAATTACTTTATTATATTTTTTATTTCCGATGTTTGAAGCATTTTTTTTAAACCAGAGTTTTTTTGAATTCCCAAAATTTTAAAATTTGTTCTTGGTCTGTTTTTGACTTGAGCGTATCAATTGAGGCAAAAGTGGTTTTGACTAATTGACATCGTCAATTTTTCAGGCTAGACTAGAAAATTGTAAAACTTTCTACCCTACGATTACTAACAGAAGCAACATTTGCAAGTGTCGGTCACGGATGGTCGACCAAAAATGTATTAGGTATGTCGAGTTATCTTTGGTTCGGAATGCCGCTGGTCCCAGCTGGCACCCAATGATTAGGCCCACGTGGTGGGTGGGCCATCCTCCTTAACCATCCATAAGGAAGACCTGCATCCCAGCAGTGAGGACACTAATTTTTATGCACAACGGGATGCTTGGCCTTCACCTCACCTGATGTTAAGTGACGATAAGGCCGAAGGTGGAAGCGTACTACACTCGGAATCCTCATCACCGAGGAACTGGCTATCGTACCTCTAACTGCCGGAACACAACAATTTGTTGTTATGGCGTCAGACTTAGGTGAGATGGTAGTAGCTAGTCAGGCGGACTTAAAATAAGCCCTACCATCAACCAAAATAAGTACAAATTGTACCTCCCTGGGAATCGAACCCGGGACCCCTGTGTCTTACACGGGTGGGCAAACCACTAGACCACAGAAGCGGTTAAAAAACGCTATTACGCTAACTATAATAACTGATAATGATGAAGAAATGCTACTCGTAGTTTAGCTTGATGATTACGTAAAAACCTACGTTTTGACCTATGACCATGACCATTGTTTCTAACTTTGTAGTTCCTGACGCCAACTTTCAACTAACAATACTTATTTGGAAAATTAAGAGAAAAAAAATCTTAAATTTTAACTATAACCTAATATAACTATGTACCTAATATTATACTACAACTGAAATGGAATTATACGTACATTACAAATAAGTTAGGTCTTAATATGCATCCCTGTGGTACTCTTATTCAAAACTTTCAGGGACATTATCTTTTACTTATGCAACGTGTTACAAAATAACCCCTAATGCCGAATA
This sequence comes from Agriphila geniculea, assembly GCA_943789525.1. NCBI lineage: Eukaryota > Metazoa > Arthropoda > Insecta > Lepidoptera > Crambidae > Agriphila > Agriphila geniculea. The sequence goes on from OX038895.1 coordinate 6,021,060, forward strand.
GGGTAGATAGGGACCATCAAACTGAACAACTTTTACTACTGGACCAACTCTGAAATTTGCTGTTTCATACATTTTGATATTTTCTTTATTATTTTTTGTTTCAGATTTTTTTTCACGATTCCGGAGTTGGTCCCATAGTAAAAGTTATTCAGTTTGATGGTCCCTATTTACCATATTCTTTATTTTATAACACGTTGTACCTATAAAAGATAGATAGAAAATAGTCGTACAAAATGTTACAAAACATAAAAAAATATGCACTAATTATGATTATACTCACAAAGACGAGAAAAATGAGACAACTAAAACAACTGTTATAAACATTTTTTACAAAATTATTCACTACTGATTTTCTAATACTTATTCACAAAAAATGAACCATACTTCTGTTGGTTAAATGTTTTGACGTGTAACTGAGAAACAATGAGATGTTTTTTGCGAAGTTTTTTATACTATCTAGCGCCTCCGACTTCATTCATAAATATACAATTTTTTTTACTGTCATCCGCCTCTGTCGTCTAGTGGTTCGCCCACCTCGTGTAAGGCGCAGGGATCACGGGTTCGATTCCCAGGGGGGGTACAATTTGTACTCGGTTTGGTTGGTGGTAGGGCTTATTTCAAGTCCGCCTGGCTAGCTACCACCATTTTACTTAAATCTGACGCCATAACAACAATTAAAAAAAAAAACCGGCAGTTAGAGGTAAAATAGCCTTACGCTTACACTTTCGGCCTTATCGTCACTTAACATCAGGTGAGATGAAGGCCAACTATCCCTTTGTAGTTAAAAAAAAAACAATTTAACCATACCTACCACATAATACATAATAGTAGGTACAGTCAGCAGCACATCAAGCTATACAAAACTGTCAAAAATCTCCAATGAATTTTGAACCTTAGATTGCTTGTTTTTAAGTTTAGAATTGATTGAGAAAATTTGGCACTTTGTGGAAGCCCAGCGTGCCGTTTACTGTACATAAACTTAACGTACCGTACCACAGAATATTATAATAGTAAAAGTAACCGACATCGCTCGAAGGATTGCCCAGCTGAAGTGGCAATGGGCGGAACACATAGCGAGAAGAGCCGATGGCCATTGGGGCGGAAAGGTTCTTGAATGGAGACCTCGCACCGGACGACGCGAGGCTCCGTGGGTAGGCCCCCGACAAGGTGGACCGACGTGAGGGTGAAGGTTGCGGGAAGCCACTGGATGTGGGCAGCGTAGGACCGATCGTCGTGGAGATCCTTGGGGGAGGCCTATACCCAGGAGTCGGTGTCGCGCGGCTGATATGATGATGACTAAAGGTCCATGAGATTGATGAGCTCGATGGTACAGTGGGTTGGCGTATTTGGCCTGTGGTTGCTACAGTTAAGCAACTTTCACAAGGCATATCATAGGATGGGTTACCAAAAATGTATTACCTACCTTGAGTTCCTCTGGATTTCGAACGTTAAACGGTTTGTACCCGCTGCAATTGCTGTCGTAAACATCCATGCATCCGCATTGGGCCTGCGTGGTGGGTGGTCCATCCCTACCCTCATAAAAGAAAAGCCTATCTCCCAACAGCGTGGGGATGTCACAAAATTTATTCCGCTTGGTGGCGCTACTGCTGCTGGAGAACTTTCTATGGCATTTACCCCCGATTTTCCAATTTATTTTAAACTAGCGTCCGCCCGCGGTTTTATCCTCGTAGTTCCCGTTCCCGTGGGAATACCGGGATAAAAAGTATCCAATGTTTTAATCCAGGCTATCTACTGTGTGCCAAATTTCAACCAAATCCGTTTAGCAGTTTTTGCGTGATTGAGGAACAAACATCCAAACCCACAAACTTTCACATTTATAATATAAGTAGGATGGTTGATACTAATAAATATTATTATGGCGGATGGTAAATGAAATTAAAGATTGAAGAAAACCAAAATATGTCGGAAGAAAAATTGATATTTACGCCGAAAATTCGCTTCCAACATCCAAAAATTGATGGCAAACACATACCTATAAACAACAAAATGACAGGTCTACATTTACACTAGCGCCAAGTTGGCAGTAGTGAGCCGACTGGTGGACGATTTGTGAATCAGCAAAATTATCCTGCCATTGCGGACAACTCTCTGCAATTTATAATGTACCTAGATAGTCCTAAACTAGTCAAAATACATAAAATAAAACAACCAATTCGGGAAATTGTTATTACGTACATCCCAAAACCATCTGCTTCTGTCGGGATTTGATCCCGGGGCTAGGTCTTATAAATATGTATCCAACAATCATTAAAATTATAAATTTTTCAGAGAAGGCACGAGAAACAAAAATAATGACAAATATCATTTCTATTCATATATAGGCAAAACAATGTATTACTTGGTACCATTTTAACGTTAAGAAAATATTTCAAGGTACGAGTTTAGAAGTCAAGGTGAATCAATCGTCATCTTCCGAGAGATATCGAGATAACAGAAATACATCATCTGTGAAAAATTTCAACTGTCTAGCTATCACGGTTCATGAATACCTACGTTACAGACAGACAGAAGGACAGGTGGAGTCCTTGGATGAATTAACCACTGGATGCGAAATGACAGCCATATTCGCCTTTACCCCTCTGCCACTTACTGTGACCGATAGCCTCAGTAAACGATATTGCGTTGTCAGTGTGATGCTAGAGCTCGTGGCGAAACATTGGTACAAAAATGGGCAAAATGCTTCGTATAGTTCAGCAAAAAAAATAGCGGGCAATCAAGAAATGTTTCTTTTCACACGTAAGCACAATTTCAACCTATTATAGTAGCTATTTTTCGCAAAATAAATAAAATTTGGTATGTAAACAAAGTAGGGTGACTTAGCTGGTTTGCCGGCCCCCTTTGGTTTTCGGCCATTACGGAAAATGTAAGAATGTATGAAAGAAATTTTTCGTGAAATTTCTTTTTCGCGGTATTATTAAAAGTTGCCAATACGCTTATTTATAATGTATACAAAATATAATTAGAAACAAATTACGAGACGTACTGCCTCCAGGAGCTGACGTTTTCGAAAAACTTTCTAAATATTAATATTTTCATAATATAATTTTAAACAAAATATATCACATTTTTTTAATAGTTAATATTATTAAGAGATACTTATACACAAAAGCCAACAATAATCAACAAAAAGCAAAATTTTTCTTACAAAACGTTTTCAAAATCATGTTTGACTTCCGTTAATTTTCGTCTTGAAAGTCATTTCGCGCGAGGAACTGCTGTTAACACTGGTAATAGAGCCGGAATTATCAAACTGCTTGAAAACAAGCTGAAACGACCTCTTCAATGGCTAATATGTCAACTGCACGCAAATGAGTGAAGTTTAAGACATCTTTTTGAATACTTAGACGGTAGTACTACAGGGCCGAAAAGCTTTAGTGGTCCGATAGGGAAGGCACTTAATAATTTTGAATGTCTTCCAGTCAAATCATTTACTGCCGTAAGCTATTGTTTGCACAGATATAATGAAGAGCCGTGATGATTTAAGTACAGACCAACTGTATATTTTAGAAATGTGTCCAGCAGTCAGCAAGGGCGAGTGTGATGAAAAATTCGCGACACATAAACTTGGTAAAGTATGTTATTCGAGGTGGTTTACCACGGCAAACAAAATTACCCACGACACTACCAGTAGTGCGCCTTGGTAGTGTCGTGGGGAAGAAGGGCGAAAATTGAACAGGGTAGGTGTGTCGTTAAAAGTAGCAAAAAAATAGCATAATCTTATTTTTAGTACCGGATTGTGTTATTTTTATTTAATATGATAAAAAAATTGTCCTCCAGAATTTAACATTTTTAATAATTATTATTTGCCTTTGGTTTGGATTTGGTTTATTTGATAAACCAAATCTTCTGGCGGATAATATTGAAGAAAATAATATTAATCGCCAAAGAGTCACATTTCAAAGATTAAATGCTAATGACCAACATATTATAGAATTTCCCAAGCTCACAAACGAAAAATTAATTTTAATCGCAATAGGAACGTACCACCTAAAGTTGGCGCGCGCGTTTTTATTGCAGTGAGCATATGAAGGCTGGAAGACAACTTTTTTATATTTCTAAAAGCCCCACCCAACTTCATTAGACGTGTTTTATTAATAATGTTATGCGTAACTAATGATTTGAATATTATTTCTCGCTTTTTTAGAGATATTTAATTTTGAAGCTGTTTTTGTTTCAGGTTTTTTGAAGTTTCTCGCTTTTTTAGAGGTATTTAATTTTGAAGCTGTTTTTGTTTCAGGTTTTTTGAAGGAGGTTTTTCTTTTTTGTTAAAAAGTTTTTTATTTTCAACTTTTTAGTGGTAGGTATATAAGCATGTAAATATTTTTTAACTGTATAAAATATTTTCAATGGTAAAATGCCCACTATTCAATTTCCAAATTTACGCTGTTTGTTTTTGAGGAGTTCCGTTGTGTCTTTGTAGTCCAAGTCTAGTCCGTCGTCCGTAGCAACGTCGCATCGCAGACCATGGTTTGCTTTTGTTTTGGATTGTCATAAAACTACCAAAATCCAAATCACTTTACTTGTACTATTTGAATATGAGGAGTTCCCTTGTGTATCTTCGAAGTTCAAGGTCAAATATCGTTGAAATTAAAATGTAACCACTCTTGAAGTATACCCTTTCAAACAAAAAGAGAATCATCTAAATCGGTACATAAACAAAGATGTTATGTTCGAAAATCCGTGAAAACACGTGTGATGGCAAGCTAAATAATTGTCATTTTTCAGGATTATGAAAAAACTACTAGCCAGATCTCTGTAAATTTTTTATGGGACCACACACAAACTTTGTTCTTTGAGATAAAAAAAAATTGTATAAATCGGATAACAACTGACGTAGTTATGGTAAAACATACATAAAAAAAGTACCGTCGACTTGAGAACCTCCTCCTTTTTTTGAAGTCGGTTAAAAAAATAGAAACGAGTTCTAATGTGCGGAATCCACACGAAGCGAAATATAAGGTAATGGTCGAAAAGTACAAAAGGTCTTGAGTTACCTATACAAGAGGGTGTTCGGCTATTACCCATTTCTGTTTATCTTAAAGTAAGTTAACTATGTTAGTTATGTAATTGGGCGCCTCCTGTTAACTAATAATAATAATAAATAAATAATAAGGGGCCCCAATGCGGATTGGTGGGGTGTTAACGACTGAAAATGCAGCCAAAAACAATGACATATCATAGGCCATAAATAACGGCTTAGCGTGCCTCACAAAGTCACGGAGGAGCTTGAGGTCATTTTTGGTACCCATCCCATGACCAAACCTTTGGAAAAGTTGCTTAACTGTCGCAATCACTGGGTGATGCGCTTACTTACTGCGCTATCTAGCTGGTCCGTCGTGATTATTACCTAATATTTTTTGAAAATATACCTTTAGCTACGCAAAATATTAACGCCTGAAAAAAAATATTGCAGTTTTTTTTTATGTTAGTCACCGATCACAGAGGTCCCATATTTTTTTGTTATACACATAAAAGGTACTTAAACCTGAGATAGATTTAATTTGCGCCGGGGCTCGGGTAGTTTTGTATGTAGCCTGCGCATTCACCTTTGATGGCCTGGTAACTAAATGCGTTTTTGGGAGGTCATTTGCTTTTCGGCCACCTGGCCGAAAACTAATGTATGAGTTTCACAATCCATAATATTTGGCCGGCAATTATGGCCGAAAACCGGCTAAATCACCCTATAACATTGACATTATTTGACAAGTGTAATCCCCCCTCACCCCGCAAAAATTGGTTGATCGTGATTTCATACATTTTTCTTACGTTACGTATCCAGTGGTTAATTCATCCAAGGTGGAGTCTTACAGCTCGCCCAACATAAATTGACCCAATTGGCTTTGATAACTTTTTGAACATGACTGGAAATCTCAAAACCATTTCGAGGAATAAGCTTTCGGTACAGTGTCTACTAATTAAATTTAAAAATAAGTCTATATTTTTAAAGATATTTATAATATTCAATAAAAAGCTTTAACCTTCAAATGACCTTCATATGACGTCATCACATACAGATCTCCCAGCCATAATAAAAAAAAGAAAAAAGTGCAAAGACAATTTTGACAATGAACTTGGCATTAGGGATGGTGGAAGGTGGAAGTGAAAAAATATCGATATAGGTAATATTTCTCAGAAAAAAAATGGGATGAAATGGGACGATGACTAAGTAATGGATTCTAATTTTAAGGTATTGTAAAACATAAAAAATAGCAAAATAAACCCCTACGCGAAATTTTGGCTCGATATGACGAATTTTACGATGATTTTAAAGACTCAAAGTTGGAAAAAATCAAAATGCTCCAGTGACAAAATAGTGTCGACTATTAGAATCCATACGTAATTACCAAAAAAATGTTTTGGAAAAATTATTGTAAAAACATCCATCGATATATCAGAGTATTTAATATCGCCCGCAAAATATCGATGAACTTATCTCGTAATTTTTTCCACATCCCTACTATAAAATGTTTGTAAATAGAAATAAAGTATGCACATATTTTCACAATGTTTATTATGTTATTCTGCAAATTTATCAGTCCACAAGCAATCGTTACAATTTCATCCATGTAGCCTACATCCAAAATAGACACAATACATACAATACATTTCGCAATTTGGGTAGATTGGGCGTGTCAGTTTTTACAAAGTTTTTCAGCAGAGTTTCCACTGGTAAGCATTTTTATTATAATTTTACCACCTCAAAAATTATGCGGCAAATTAAGAAGGTAGGCTAGAACCGTCACAACTGGATTAAATGAATGAAATAGAAGAAATATTAACTATAACTTATTTGTTTACAAACAACCATAAAGTCATTATGACAGTTAATGACACTTGGCCTTTCTTTTTCTATAAGTAGATGGCAAAGGTTTTTTTCTTAAACTTTCCTGCCACTAATGACGTCATTCCGGTTGACCATATCCGCTCGACAAATATATTTATAAAAAAATAAATACGGGACCAAATGTTAAAATATTCAAATTAGTTTCTTAAATTGGCCTAATCTGTAGTAAAAAAATATAAAAAAAAAATCTTTTATTTTTTAACCAAAGCCAATTGTTAGTACCACGTGACCTGCGCACTACAATTTTTGTACTGAAAATTGCTACTGCGCAATCTTCTTTGTCTATTATACTAGGTCATAACAAATTTGGTAACGAACGCGTAAGTGGCTGACTCTGGGTTCACAGGATGGAGAGGCACTCTCTGATGCTAAATATGTCAGTCTGTTTGCGTGAAGTGGTTGCGTTCTTTTTATATGCAGGCTGAAAAAAGGCTATAAATTTTTTGAAAGTAAATTATAGCCCATGTTACTCGCTGATAATGTATGGTTTGGTTCAAATTATGTTGCGCGAGCTGTAGTAATAGGGTCCCGTTTTTACCCTTTGGGTAAGTAACCCTAAAAACAAATCGTTTATGAAACGTTTACCTTGTCGTGTCTTTATGTGTGTGTCTTAGCAAGGTTGCGAACTATGTTATTACATTACAACCATAGTTGCACAAAACGTGTTATGCTTACGAGCGCTACTTTGCTCATTTGTTACAGCAACTATCGACGACATTTTTATCTATAGTTTTCTCTTCTAAATCTACAATTTTCGTAACAAAAAATTCGATTAGTGAAGATAGAAAAATGTGATGAGCTTGTTCATCGTCATCATCATCATCATCAGCCGCACGACACCTCCTGCCTATAATTGGGCGTGTATTATCAACGACACCACTGGACGATACCACGGGGGTGTCTTTTTTTTGGTAACCATACCACAGCACCACACAAGTTTGGAACAGTGGTAGGAAAATATAAACGATTCACAAGTGCTTAATTATTAACTTTATTTCAATAAAGATATTTTGACTTTAACTGGCGACTAGTGATGTGCAACAAACGTCATGTCGTGACGTGATCTCATGAAAAGGAAAGGAAATTATTTTTATTAAAAACACGTGGCTGTTGCATAGGTACCTACAGTACAGTCTGTCAAGAAAGTCATAAAATTACTTTCTTTGTAATTAGTATTATTGTATGACAACAGTTAACTACTTTTGTAATGCAACAACCGCGTGTTTTTAGTAAAAATTATTTCACTTCCGTTTGATGTGACTACTGTGCCCACTAATTGTGTAATTTCAAGATCTATCGCAATCGCTTTTATTTGACAGAACATTGATACTTCTATTTTTGCCACAAATAAAAACTTACCAAAGAAATACAGCAATGTGTCACATCTATCTGTCAAATGAAAGCGATTGCGATAGATTTCATACCACCGTGTCTGGTGTGGTTACCCAAAAATATTGTAAACACCCCAGTGGTGTCGTCCAGTGGTGTCATTGATAATACACGCTACTGGGTTTAGGCCTCCTCTAAGTTTCATAGGGGGTTAACGTATTGAAAAGGTTAAGTGCAAAATAAAACTAAGCACTTTTCAACAAAACTTTGTATTCAACTTAACGTCCAAACAAATACTAGCGTATCTAAAGTATCACAAATGTGCTTATAATAATAAAAAAAACCATTTGAACTTTAAATCAACATAGAAAACAACAACAAATCCTTTTTTAATATTGCCATAAACTAGAGTGCTCGAAAATATTTCTAAAACATAATTAGAAAGGGATTAGAAAGGGACACAAATAATATGGGTTAAAGTACGAAATTGCCGATTTTTTTTTCACACACAGAGGTTCTCATAAATCTTTCATGATGTTAACTAGCGACCCGCCCTCGCTTCGCTTCGGTGTAGTGTGGAATTTGACACCATATCGGGTGTATGGGACAGCTTCGCTAAAACTGAAACAGTAGCTTCAGACCACGATTTATGATTGATAATAGCTGGAATAGGGATGTTGACTTATGAATAAAATAACGAAATACTAATAAAAATCGTAAACATATCAAACTTTTGGAGTAGCTTGTATACCTCTTGGTTTTATATATTGCGTATTATTTGTTTTATGACCCTTCAAAGTTGGGTGGACAAGTCCCATCTAAAAAGTATAAAATTTGATAAAAAAATAATACATTTAATTAGTCCGTAAAATTTATAGCAAATTTGTCAAGGAAACCATTTTGATAAACACAATATTTAATATAGCTGCCGAACAAATTTCCTACGCGTTGCATACAACGTAGGAAGGAAGGCGTGACGTCATAACTTGGTAGCCGTTAGTATGGAGCGTTTTCGGGTGAGTCATTTAAAATTTCAAACTGTGATATCTCGGGCAGTTTTCATGCTAGCGTAATAATTCTTATACAAATGTTTCTTTTTTTAGGGGTAATTTATGTAACATAAAATAAAAAAATAGTCAACATGCCTATTTTCCTCAGGAAAATTTTCTAACTTTCCGACTTTTTTCCATTTAATCTGTGATGTGTTGATAACTTCGGAAAAAAGTCGGAAAATTTGAAAATTTTCCTGAGGAAAATTCCAGATATTTTCAATCATAAATCATGGTCTGAAGCTACTGTTTCAGTTTTGGCCAAGCTGTCCCATACACCCGGTATAAACCTTCCTCTTGAATCACTCTATCTATTAAAAAAACCGCATCAAAATCCGTTGCGTAGTTTTAGATTTAAGCATACATAGGGATATAGGGACAGAGAAAGCGACTTTGTTTTATGCTATGTAGTGAAGATACTTTGGTTATACTTGATATTTTATTGAATTATTATTATAACGGCCCACTTTCAGCAATAAAAATATTTCTGATTTTTTCCTGAATATTAAAAAAGTATTTTAAAAGTGACTCCTTTTGTCATTAGCAGAAATGACCAATTATTTCGTTGTAACATAGCCTTTACTATTTTGTTCACTTAGTACATACATGTGGCACGATTACCTAATGGAACGCATAACTTTATTTGTCCTAAACATGAAACGCATACTGTTAAATGGCATAATCATCATTTAGCATAATATTTTATAGCACAATTTCAAAACGCATAATATCATAAGCCTTAATTTTGTAAAGCATAAATATTCAATGGCATATTTTCAAAAAGCATAAATGTCAAAATGCATATTTTTTAAATTGGCATATTGTCTAAAAAGCATAATCATCAAAATACATAATCTTATTACGCATTGTAATAAGAGACCTAATTTTTTTAGGCATATTTTTTAAAACTAATAATTATTTTATGAATAAGTAATCATTAAAAATATGAGCACTTCTGCTCCCTGCACCTCCTAGGCACCGGCTAGCACTCTGCAAGCAAAAACCCAGCCTGCAGCATCCGTGCGAGCAAGCACCCAACACGCAAGCAAGCATGCAGACAAGCAGGCAATATGCAAGCAAGCATGCAGGCAAGCATGCAGCATGCATGCAAGCACTATAGAGCTCCGCTCGCTTCGCTCGCTCCGCTTCAAGTGGTCAAGACACTAACCTAACCTAACCTACATAGTACACAAAAAGTTTTTCTTTATAGCGGGGGGCCTCCGGCCCCCCGACCCCCCCGAGCAGGGGGGCCAGCCCCCCTGCACCCCCCGGCAAGCATTTTGCAAGCAAGCATGCATGCATGCAAGGAAGCACTGCATGCAAGCAAGCATGCAGCGTGCAACATGTATACAAGCATTATTAAGCTCCACCTGCTTAGCTTAGAGTGGTCTAAACTCTAAACACTGACCTAACCTAACCCACCAATGGTGGTCACAATTAATGTTTTTTTTTATAAATTAGTATTCAAATTAGTTATGTTTCCTTTTATATTATGCTATAAAATATTAGTTGTTATGTATTTAGACATTACAAAATTATGCCTTTCAAAATATGCTTACTGACAACATGCCAATTGACATTAGGAATTGTAACTATTATGCTTTGAAATATTATGCTTTTTAAAAGTTATGCAATTCGATGGTTATGCGTATCGAAATTTATGCAAAATAAATAGTATGCTTTGTGATTATTATGCCAATCGAGTTATGCCAAGTAACTTTAGGACAATCGAAATTATGCGATGCGAAGGGCACCCATGTGGCACTAGTTACCCAAGTGTTTACACATGTGCATAAAAGTTTAGAAACATTAGCGTTCATGGTTGTTAAATAAATTAAGACAATGTTAGTATGGAAAATGTAAAATCTTTAAAATTTTCCGTAAAAAACAGCAATTTCATACTTAACCCTCTAATAATATCTATTATCACATAATACCCTAGGTAGATGTATCATTCGCTATAATAAATCACAATTAAGGGGCCGTACAACGTCAATTTTACATAATAATTAAGCAACGATTTTACACAGTATACACTTGATTTATCGGTCCCAAAAACAAGATTATACACTCGGCGTCAGAAAAATCGCACCTTTTCAAAAAATCTTCAAAGTTAATTTAATCCTATCTAATTTAATGGTAAGTGTTGTTATACCCTTCGGACATAGCCAACAGTCTCTAGAAACCGTTGGAATACTCGTCGAATGGAATCAATTACTGAAATTCAGTTTCGGAGCAACATTACATTGCCTCATTTTTTTCCAATATTTGAGCAACTTCATGGGCAATAGTATCCATCTTGGGTATTTCTTTTTCAAATTGAACTGTTGAAGTGTGTTTTCTCTATCATCTCGATAGCGAATTTACCCGCATTTAATGAATTGAGCCCTTTTTATTTCCCTTTTATGGCGGCGCAAGCAATAACGCTTTAAGCGTTTAATTATGGTAATTGTTATGTTAATTAAATCAAACAATTATTAATTGAAAACTCATTAAATGTACTTTCAATAGATATCAACATTAACACAATAAAACGTTCGCTAGCAATAGCAGGTGGCCAAGTCTAAACTTATTTTGGAAGAGGTGCGATTTTTTTGACGTCGAGTGTAGTACTTAGTTATGTGATTGTCAGAGACATGATAGCTAAAACTTTTCTAAATAGAAAAAAATCGGAAAATGACCTGCAATTTTGTAGTATTTCAATGATGTGCCAACCGTCAATAAACCTATGAAACTATAATTTTACAAAACTTAGCTAGTTTTCTTGTTTTGTAATTGTAATTTTTTCAAAATCAGAAATAATTTATGAGTAAGTAGGTAATCAATTAAAAAGGTTAATGTTTTCAATAATTTCGATACTTTTGGCTATGAAAATTTCTTCCAGCATTGTACGCGCCCTTAAGTAATATATCATAAGCATACATAATTGACTTCAATAATATATCGTGTAAGCATGAAAATGTTTATTTCTATAAAAGACGTATAAAAACTTAAAGCATTGATAGGTAAGTACATATTTTTGATTGTGACAACAATACTGAGTATTTTTTAAATAAATTAATGAGTTACTATTGCTTTTAAACTTCTTATTGGTGATTCTTCACGAAGTCACTGAAAAAAAAACAGAACAAGCTAGTGAAATTTTGGAAAATTGAAATAAGAAAAAACGCATCCAAAACGCAAATTGTTTGACATGAAAAAAAAATTCTCGCCGGTTAAGCAATTTTCGCTGAGGTCGGTCATGGGATGGGTGACCAAACATTTTCATCACAGTTCTTGCATGCATCGGACCTTCGGAAGACACGTTGAGCCGTTATTATACAATATATATCAAAAACGCTGTCAGATACTGAAAGTTGTGATAGTGATGCTAAAACTGAACAACATTAGGTAAAAAAACCGGCCAAGTGCGAGTCGGACTCGCGCACGAAGGGTTCCGTACCAAAAAAGGGCAAAAAATTACGTTTCTTGTATGGGAGCCCCCCTTAAATATTAATTTTATTCTGTTTTTAGTATTTGTTGTTATAGCGGCAACAGAAATACATCATCTGTGAAAATTTCAACTTTCTAGCTATAACGGTTCATGAGATACAGCCTGGTGACAGACAGACAGACAGACAGACGGACAGCGGAGTCTTAGTAATAGGGTCCCGTTTTTACCCTTTGGGTACGGAACCCTAAAAACGAAAAAAAATGCATACTCTCATACAAAATGTATTGGTCAGCTGACCAACTTACTATGGAAAGGCCAAAAAAAAAATAGTTTTTCGACCTATGTTCCTTGGAGAAAGTTGTTCAGTTTTAACAACACTATCACCTGTTTCAGTATCTGACAGTTATCTAACTAAAAACCATCTAGCGACCAGTAATAATTACGGAATCGTCGCTGTCACCATTTGACAGAAGAAATCGCGATTTCGTCGCAGTCGCTTCGTGGTTACTGAGTTAGATGAGACGAATTTTGGAGCATTTTCTTGCACAAGTGCTCTTTTTAGGGTTCCGTACCCAAAGGGTAAAAACGGGACCCTATTACTAAGACTCCGTTGTCTGTCTGACTGTCACCAGGCTGTATCTCATGAACCGTGATAGCTAGAAAGTTGAAATTTTCACAGATGATGTATTTCTGAAGCCGCTATAACAACAAATACTAAAAACAGAATAACCATACAACAAACGTGATTGTTTTGGTGTTTTTTGCTCAATATTAATAACAACAACAGGTAGACAGTTGAAATTTTCACAGATGATGTATTTCTGTTGCCGCTATAACAACAAATACTAAAAACAGAATAAAATTCATATTCAAGGGGGCTCGGAACCCTTCGTGCGCGAGTCCGACTCGCACTTGGCCGGTTTTTTGTTAGTTTTTTTTGCACTTTGGTTGTTCGCTGGAAGCAGAACTATCAGAAACTCAATTGCTTGTACGAAATCGAGTTTGACAGCGACGATTCCGTAATTATTACTGGTCGCTAGATGGTTTTTAGTTAGATATTCAGCTTGCCGGTTTTTGTTACATATTGTATTTATTTGATTCAAACCACTTGATGATTATGATGGGCTTATAATTTTTTTGTTAATTTAAACTTACCCGACGACTTCGTGCAAGTCGGTAGCCGCACAAATGTACTTGTGTCCCAAGTTCTCGCTTTTGTCGTACTTGTGCAGCTTCACAGTGGCGCCACCTTCGCGGCGAGACTCAACTATAGAGTTGTATAGCTACAAAAAATAATATTGAAGTTTTCAAAATGAGAAAAAACTGTAGGCTCGATAGATGGCGTTGACAAACAGGCAAGTGTCAACTGTAAAAACGTAGGAAAAAGAAAAAACACCGCTAACAATCAACAAACGCTAAGAAACGAAAATGTTTTTTTAAACACAGGGCGTTTATTTTTAAAAGCCAATGGACATCAGGCAGAGTCCCATAGAAAAAAACCAAAAAATGTATAACGTTTCTGTTTTTTTCAAAATGTAGGCACGTAATTAGTTAGTCATAGAAAATATTTCGATTTTTACGAAGATTAATGTTTTAAGAGTTATTTATGTTTGAAAGTTTTTTTGGTAACCCCGACACTAAATAGCAACACCAGTTTCACGACAATACGTTTCGTTAGCAGCGTTAGTGATACAGATTAGCACCACAATGTACGAGTTGGAACCAGATCAAACGGAAAATCTGTGCATATATAGCACGTAACAAAACGCTTTTGACAGTTGAGTTGACTGACATCCGGCAGACTTTTTTTTAATGCGCAATCACTTGTGCCACAGAATAAATAAACTCAGGGGAGACTTGTGAAATCGCTAACAAAGATGTCTGTTTCATTGATATGCTTTTGTTTTTTTTCAATAATTAATTAAAGATAAATAAAATAGTTAAAAAATAAAGTTGTAATTGTTTTATGATTGTAGTAACATAAAGTGTTTATAGATAACAGAATTATGTTTATACACTTTTGGGTCTTATGTGCCTGATGTCCTTTGATAGTCCACTTGTTCATCAACGCCATCTAGTGTGGCAAATAGTTACTATTTTTTGCTTTAAAATGACACTTGGAAAATCCTTCCTTCACTTCAAATATTTTCCGCGTATACTTTATAATGATACACTTTTTTATACTGATACTAACGCGTCTTATTAGTTTTTTTTCAATTCGGCATCTTTGCAGCTGCTTTCATTAGTTACAGAAAATAAAATAAAAACAGAAATTAAATAAACACAAATAAAATCATTAAGAAACCATTATAATTAAAACGCGATAGTATTCGAAAAAACCACATAGAAAGTAAACTTTTGAATTGATCAATAGTTTATTTAAAACAATTTCATTTAGTAATGTAATAAGTTGTAGTCTAGTGTCAGTTAGTGTAATTAATAGGTGTTTTACATAATTTTCATTTAAGGCTCCGTTATGCGAAATCATTAGTCTCTGTCTTTTTCTTTACGTGTAAAGAGTATGGAAAATAACCTCACTTCTGCACTTTTTCGATGTTTTTCGTTGTTTTTTCATCATAATATTAATTACAATTATCTTTCTTGAAAACAAGTTATTAGAGCAACAGATATAGGTAGTTATGGGTACGTTAAAGTGTATTTTGGTGTAGAATTCAATACGTTTCCGCTATTATTTACGTCAAAAATATGGCCCGCGAATAGCGCTTTTGATGATATTCTTATTTTTTTTACAATCATCTGTGAGGTTTATACGCAATTTAATAAGTTGTAGCTACTAGATAATCTCTTTAGCTTGTCGTATTTTTTTTGTGGCAACGACTTTACGTTTTCTATATAAAAATATGGCCCGCGCAAATCATGTTTTCCTATTATGGCCCCTTAATACTAATTATCTGTGACATTCACACAATATCAGCTCGTTTCAAAATAAAGATATGGCCCAAGTGTCACCTGACTGAAATACGTGACTATGTGCTGTGTAGTGCTTGTGATGTGATGTAACAATATGGAGACAGAATCCTAGTTCTGGAAAAGTTACATCTCTGGAAAATACTCAATAGAACACAACATAAGTTAGTAGTTCCGCGCTCATATGAACATAGCCTAAGGTTTTATTGCAACATCTTGTTTGTGTATGTGTTAGACAATAACCTACCTTAAGTCTTACAATATAAGGCACAATGACGTCATCTTCAGTGTGCAGTACATATTAAATACTAGCGTATAGCAGTCAGAACAGAAACTTTTCGAATATGTTATACAATAACCTACCTTAAGTCCTACGACATAAGACACAATGACGTCATGTTCAGTGTGCAGTATCAGCACTGGCAAGTTCGTCACGCGCGCAAGATGGCAGTCCGAACAGAAACTGTGCTCGGGGCACGCACGGAACGGAGATACGTATGTATTCTCGTAGTATGATGCTTGTGTGTTATACAATAACTTACCTTAAGTCCTACGACATAAGACACAATGACGTCATGTTCAGTGTGCAATATCAGCACTGGCAAGTTCGTCACGCGCGCAAGATGGCAGTCCGAACAGAAACTGTGCTCGGGGCACGCACGGAACGGAGATACGTATGTATTCTCGTAGTATGATGCTTGTGTGTTATACAATAACTTACCTTAAGTCCTACGACATAAGACACAATGACGTCATGTTCAGTGTGCAGTATCAGGACTGGCAAGTTCGTCACGCGCGCAAGATGGCAGTCCGAACAGAAACTGTGCTCGGGGCACGCACGGAACGGAGATACGTATGTATTCTCGTAGTAATGATGCTTGTGTTATACAATAACTTACCTTAAGCCCTACGACATAAGGCACAATGACGTCATCCTCAGCGTGCAGTATCAGCACTGGTAAGTTTTTCACGCGCGCAAGATGGCGGTCCGAGCAGAAACTGTGCTCAGGGCACGCACGGAACGGAGATACGAATGTATTTTCGTAGTATGGTAGCCAGGTTACTAGCTAAAAAAAAACAAAAAAAATATGCTAGCCATTATCTTTACGGAGTCATTCAGAATGGGATCTGTAAAACATATAAAAAAAAACCATCGTAAAAATGTCAATCATGCCGCGTTGCTGGTGTAGGTAGTGTAATAAGTATGTTTAACCTTTTCCAACGAATCGATGGTTAGCGACAAATCCGTCAAGGCATTTAGAAGTTATGGTGGAATGAAGAAACTCACACACCCACAATTTATGTTGTTTATTAATTCACTTATGTTGTTTGTACAAACATAAATTAACCTTGAACACATTACACTCGGTTATTTTGGGCAGTCGTGTAAAAATAATCCATTTTTTATATTATTCTAGTAAAATACCACTGGCCCTACTATGAGTTGATGCAAACTGTTTACGCTACCGTAAACAATAGGATGTACTGCTTACAGTCAACGCAAGTGAAAGAGAGAAAACCATAGTTTACGGAAGCATAAACTCATGGTAAGGCCAGTAAACCGACTCTTTTGTTGATAAACGCATGCCACCACTGTGTAGGTATACGCACAGAAACTCCGTCAGGGGTCAGGGTTGTCACAACAAAAACTACTCAAATATATTACATAAAAGTTTGAATTTGTAATAACAAAAGAATAAAAATAGCCAATAAGGCCTTTTCAACAATAACATTATAACACACAAAACAGAAACAGCAAACATGAAACTAGTGATTGTATTTTCGCAATTTCAAAGTTTGTCCCACAGTAAAAGTTGTTCAGTTTGGTCCCTATGGTCCCTTATCAAACCATGACGTGGATTTACAATTAAACACGGGACAAACTCTGTAAACCATTATGACGTTTTGAAATTTCGTTACGCTTCTTAAAAAATACACCCCTCTAAGGGTCCCCCCAGACCTACCGGTTTCTTTTCTTTGCTTTGCTGTTCGGCAATGGAGCGCCGGCCAAGAGGCTTCTTTTCAATCTATCGCATATTTTCAATCTAAGTACATTTCACATCTGTGAGCTTTGTTCCTTAAACGATCGTTATGAAAACACAAAAAAATAGTTCAGGTAGGTAATGATGCCACCCACGACTAGGGTTGCCAACCCTACTACATAATATAGTATCCTACTATATTAAGGGCTCGCCTACTATATTTTTTGAAAAAATATATAGTAGGCAAAACTACTATATTTTTTCAAGTGAAAAATTAAACAAAAGCAAAAAAAAAATACTTATATAAGTAATTGCATAATATTTTTTGTGATTAAACACTTGTCTTTATGGTTGTTGAATAAATTATGAAAATGTTAGTATGAAAAATGCAACTTCTTTAAAATCCTCCATACAAAACGGCAACCTACTATATTTTTATGGACTTTTTCGCCATCTACTATATTTTTACACTAAAAATCTTGAAACGACTATATTATTATTTGATCCAAAAGTTGGCAACCCTACCCTCGATCCTGTTCACAATTTATATAAATATGCGTTCGATTTATTTTTAGCAATCGGAAACCATGTTCAGGGTGGCTTATCTCCCAGAGGCTTCCTACTTCGCAACCCAAACGATTATATTTGACAACACCAAGCTAATGGCTATTTTTCCAATTTGGTCTGGTCTCAATATGCGATAGATTGAAAATGACCCTGTTGGCCGGCGGTCTACACAGCAAGGTAGAACAGCAAGGCATAGAAAAGAAACCGGTAGGTCTGGGGGGACCCAGTTTGCGCTCTGTAATTTAGGGTCCCCCCACCCTAAATTACAGAGCGCAAACTGGAGGAGATTGCGCTCGCCGACTCGGCCGCTCACTTCCCCGCGTACCCCCCATATCGCTGCCCCTCGCAAGTACATGAGTCGGACAACTGTTAGTAGTATTAAAACTGTGGTAAGGCTATAGATGTTTCTATGTGTGTTGCAATGCAACAAATAAATAATATACCTAGACAACGTGTTACTAAAATACCCCTAATGCCGAATATGGTAGATAGGGACCATCAAACTGAACAACTTTTACTATGGGACCAACTCTGAAATCGTATGAAAAAATCTGCTGTTTGATACAAAAATTAATAACGAAAATATCAAAATGTATGAAACAGCAGATTTTTTTCGTGTTTTCAGAGTCGGTCCCATAAAAATAAAATAAAAATAAATAAAATAAAAATCTTTTATTTGCTAGAATATGGTTACAATGCGGTCTTGTGTTTAACTAATCCAACATATTCTATCGAGTAGTTCGATGTGCAAATTATTAGTTATTACATGTCATAAGTTATTAATTAATTAATTTGAAATTTAGTCAATATTAACACAATTTTATTAAACTAGTCATACTTATTATATATTCTTGTCTTCAAGGAATTCTTTAACAGAATAGTACATTTTTTCCATTAAAAAATTAAACAGCTTATTTTTAAATTTATATAATGTCAAAGTTTTATGTCATGTGGCAGTTTATTATAAATTCGTATAGCCATACAATATGCGTTCTTTGAATAAACTTTTAATCTCTGATTCGGAATACGTAGGTTGTTACATTGCCGACCTCTATATTCATAGTCTTTGTTCGTTTGAAACAAATGTTGGTGTTTTTTCACGAAAACTCCCATTTCATGAATATACAAGCAAGGAAGTGGCAAAACATTTAAAGCTTTAAACAGAGGCTTACAACTATCTAAATATCCTGCACCACAGACAGATCTTATACATTTCTTTTGCGCCCTAAATACTCTTATCGTATCCACGGAGTTTCCCCATAAAATGACACCGTATCTGAGTACTGACGCAACATATCCGTGATAGGCTAGTAGAGCTGCCGTTCTAGATGCAATTTGTCTAATTCTATTTAGTGCATAAACAAAGCGGTCTAATTTTATTACTATTTCTTCGATTTGTGCTTTCCAATTTAAGTAGTTGTCAATTTGTATACCTAAAAATTTTGTTCCGCTTACATTTGCTATTGTCTTAGTCGTATTTTGGTAATTAATGTCAATTTTATTATCAGGACTATTAATTGTTTTAAATTGTATGTATTTAGTTTTTTCCAAATTTATATTTAAATTGTTATCTTCTAACCATGTCATGATTTTATCAAATTCTGTCTTGGCAGTTAATTGTATTTCATTTCTAGTTTTACATTTAACTATCAAAGTTGTATCATCCGCGAATAAAATACACTTTTGTTCAGTGACATTCGGAAGATCATTAATGTAAAGAAGAAATAGTAATGGCCCTAACACACTCCCTTGAGGAACGCCGCACTTGTTAGTAAGAAATTCCGAGGTAAAACAATTCCTTGAATTATTTTCGATTCTAGATATTTGAACACATTGTTGACGATTAGATAAATAACTTTGTATCCAATTCAAGGCTGTTCCCCTGATGCCATATCTCTCTAATTTATTCAACAATAACTGATAATTTACGCAGTCAAAGGCTTTGCTCATATCGAGAAATATTGCTAAAGTATTAAGCCTTGCGTCAATGCCTTGCGTCATATTTTTTATAAAATGAAAGCATGCTAATATAGTTGAACTATTTTTTCTAAATCCAAACTGATCATTTTTTAGTATGCCATTAGTGCATAAAAAGCCATTAATTTTGTCTAGCATTACTTTTTCAAAAATTTTTGCAAGTATCGATATTTTTGAAATTGGTCTGTAATTTCCCAATTCATCAGTAGGGCCTTTTTTGTGTAAAGGTATTATTACTACAGAACGTTTTAATGCCGAGGGAAATTGGCCTTGTATAAATGACAAATTTATAATATGTGCCAGGGGAGTGGCGATGAGATTAGCAGACTTTTTTATTATATTCGTATTTAAATCGTCATGTCCGGTACAATGAGTATTTTTTAATTCTTTTATCTTTTTTATAATGTCATATTCATTTACAGGTGTGAGATAAATTGAATTCGGAGAAATTGGAATGTCATGTAATAAATTAGATTTGGTTTTAATGTCAAAATTATTAGTATTAGTGTGATTAATAAAATATGTATTAAATTCATTAGAGATGTCATG
The DNA here is from genome assembly GCA_943789525.1 of Agriphila geniculea. NCBI lineage: Eukaryota > Metazoa > Arthropoda > Insecta > Lepidoptera > Crambidae > Agriphila > Agriphila geniculea. Next base: position 6,041,739 of record OX038895.1, read on the forward strand.
TGGGTCATAGATGTAATTCTTTTCACTAATTTTTAATTGGTGTATTTCTTTTATGTTTACTTTATTTTGTGTATTGTTTTTAATTAAGTCCCATGATGTTTTACATACATTTTCTGATTTAGAAATTATTTGCGTGTTAATTCTCTTGTGTGATTCTAGTATGCATTTTTTAAGAATTCTAGTATATTGCTGGTAGTGTTTCTTTTTCAGTGCCCTATTTGTCGAGTCTAGGCGGTAAGTAAGATAAAGTCGTCTTTTATTTATACAACATTTTTTTATGCCTTTACTGAGCCAAATATTTTTGGTTCGTTTGTTTACTTTCTTTATCCTTAGTATAGGAAAGCATAAATTATAAAATAAAATAATAGTAAAAGTTGTTCAGTTTGATGGTCCTTATCTACCATATTCGGCTTTATAAGGCTATTGCCAAGCACCCTGTATGTGCCGCAGCATATATCTTTTCTTTTATTTGATTTTTTTATTCACAATGTCATTTTTATACAATACTTAGGGCTAATTTTTCAATCCTCAGATAACAGATAAGATAACAGTCAGTTATTTTATAATCTGAATGACATAAAAGTCATTCAAAAATCTTGACAAACAAACATTGACAATCATTTTCAATTTGGCGGCATAATACATTATCAAACTAATAAAGCGTTATCTGGGCATTGAAAAAATTGTTTAAAAACAAAAAAAACCGACTTCAAAAAAACCTGCCTCTAAAAAGCAAGAAATAATATTCAAATCATTAGATACGGATTATAACGTCTATTGAAGTCGGGTGGGGTACGAACGTACCGTACGTACGGGAAGTACAACTTCCTTTTTTAGGGTTCCGTAGCCTAAATGGCAAAAAACGGAACCCTTATAGATTCGTCATGTCTGTCTGTCTGTCTGTCCGTATGTCACAGCCACTTTATTCCGAAAGTATTAAGACTACACAGTTGAAACTTGGTAGGTAGATATATTCTGTTAACCGCTTAACGAATTTAATACAAAAATAAGAAAAATAAAAGATTAAGGGGGCCCCCCTGGAATACATGGAACTGAAACTGAAAAAAAAATATTTTCTTCAAACCAACACGTATTGGGTGTCTATAGATAGGTCTTTAAAAATGACAATGAGGTTTCTAAGACAACTTTTTCTCAAAGTCAACCGTTTGAAAGATATACACCGCCAAAGTGGTAAAATGTGTGTCCCCCCCTTTAACTTTTGAAATAAGAGAGTGAAAAATCTAAAAAAAATATATGCTGTAGATATTAATAAAAACTTTCAACCAAAATTGGTTTGAACGAGATATAGTAATTAGTTTTTGAGATATAGCACATTTTCCAAAACCGCAAATATAACTTTGTCATTCATACCAACACTGTGAAAAACAAAGTTATTTTTGCAGACAAAAAATGATAGGTGGTATTAAATATGGTATGGTATAAGGCATGGGTCTCCAAACTTTTTAGCAAAAGGGCCAGACTTACTCCTCCACCAAGTTCCAAGGGCCACGATCTAGCTAGCTCCGTACCAACATACTGTAAATTACAGTATTGCTGGTACGATCCGGCCTGCTTTCGCGGGCCGGATTGTTGGTGCTCGCGGACCGGATCCGGCCCGCGGGCCGTAGTTTGGAGACCCCTGGTATAAGGTAATAACGGAACCCTACGGCGCGTGGCCCGACACGCACTTGGCCGGTTTTTTTATTCTTAAATCCCCACCCGACTTCAATAGACGTTATAATGCGTATCTAATGATTTGAATATTATTTCTTGCTTTTTAGAGGCAGGTTTTTTGAAGTCGGTTTTTTTGTTTTAAACAATTTTTTATTTGTTTATTTTTAGTGTCAGTGCCTTCTGTATTAAATAGTGTAGGTAGTTATTTAGCTAGAAAAATCGGCTCAGCCAAACGTGAGTTAATCGCGGAGAAACATACTATATACAGGTCAAACTGAGAACCTTATTTTTTTTGTAGTCGGTTAAAATGACTACACTAAAGGTATCCCCTTTCCAACACAAAAAACTTCATCTAATTCGGTTCATAAATAAGAAAGTCGTCAAGGTAGTTGATGCAAAATCATAGTATTTTCAGGATTACTTGAAAACTACTCGACCGATTTAAAAAAAAAATTAAATGGGACCATCTCGCAAGCAAACTCAATCGAACAAAAAAAGAATCATCAAAATCGGTTCATAAATGTCGAAGATACGCGCGAACAACGATAAAAAAAAACATACAATCGAATTGAGAACCTCCTCCTTTTGTTGAAGTCGGTTAAAAATCGGCCCTAAATGAGAGTTTTTTGGCGCCATTTGTCAAGTTCTGTTCGGTGTCTATTTTAATTATTTGCAAATTGATTCATAGTGGATATTCTGTCTTAAAATTGGTGCAGTTTTGTGGTACAAGTGTCTACGCAACTGAACAATATGTGGGATAATAGTCCGATCAACGGGGCTTATGCGACCCGAATAATTTTCCCGTCAATGAAATTTGGCATGTGATGACGTTAGGTAATACAGATTACAGATGCACAATAAGCCAATAAATTTTGTTACGAGAAGTTAGGTATTTTTACCTAAACATAAAAATCGCTTATATCTCTCTGTGAATATTTCCTCGGGCTGAAATACTTTCTGTATACGTACTTATGTACTTGTTAGAATAAGTATGTAAAGGAATCCAATCTTTTTTCGACTTCAGAAATACCCCAAATTTAACTTTTAACTTTTTTCAATATATCTTCTATTGAAAAAATTGTCTGTTGATTATTCTTTTTTAATATGTTTTTATATCTTTAAATACATAGCTTTGTTTAGTAAGCCAATAAATTTTCTTCTTTAATCATATTTTTTTTATTTTTTGAACTTAAGTGGTTATTTACGTAATGTGTAAAAATACTCGGTCTATTTTTATACTTTTATAAGATAAATTATTTTATACTAAAACAGATTTATCAATAATCCAAGAAATTTTCGAACGCGCATATATTTTTTATGATAATCGTCGATTTAGGATAGAGCGTAAGGGTTGACCTTCACTTAACTACTTGGAGCTGCTTAGCCACGCACTTTTGGAGTAGTGTATGCGAGTTTGATTGGTGGCCACCGTTATTAAAAATGATGTTTCAAAAGTTTAAAAGTAGTGGTAGATATTTCTGAATAAAACAATTAATAAGTGTGTTTATAAGTAGATATCGGATATCTAGATAGATAGATCAATCTCTAATTACGTCGTTAATGCATATTTTAGCCTTTTTTCCCAATCGTGCATATTTTGTTTAGTAGCGGGAGCTACTAAACAATATAGGGAGCTAGTTAAGCTAGCCTCTATTTAAATCAATAGAAATACTGGAAACAATGATTGAACGCCATTCCTCATTCCTTAGCCGAATGGTTGCATAAAAAGTTAGACGCTATTTTGCGTAAAAAACCCGAGCCTTGAAGAAAACGAAGAACATTAATGCCTACATCAACGCCACAGGTCGAACTTCGTACCTTGCGTAAAAGGTATCTCCAGTAATGACGCCAAATTTTAAATTTGGCCAATGACATCAGTTGATGCAGAGAGGTCGTTTTCGTTCAAATTGATACTGGGTGATAAACGTTTTTTGGGTTCCGTACCCAAAGGGTAAAAACGGGACCTAAGGACTAAGACTTCGTTGTCCGTCTGTCTGTCTGTCACTAGGCTGTATCTCATGTATTCGTGATAGCTAGACAGTTGAAATTTTCACAGAAGATGTATTTCTATTGCCGCTATAACAACAAATACTAAAAACAGAATAAAATTAATATTTAAGGGGGCTCCCATACAATAAACGTGTTTTTTTTTGCCGTTTTTTGCTCTATATTAATAACGACAACAGGTAGACAAATGAAATTTTCACAGATGACGTATTTCTACTGCCACTATAACAACAAATACTAAAAATAGAATAAAATAAATATTTAAGGGGGGCTCACATACAACAAATATGATTTTTTGCCGTTTTTTGCACTTGGCCGGTTTTTATATTTTGCATTGTGCATATTTTGGCCATATTAACAGTTTTTAGTGCATATTTTGGACTTTTTAGTGCATTATTTGCATGCATATTATTTTGGCACTTTGTTAGTGTATACTTTGTCCGATGTCTAGTCTATTCAAAAAGATGAGTGTATTGTGTTCACGGTTCATGTATGTTTGTATGTATGTACAACAGATTTGGATGTGTGGGGTATCGTTAGAATCCTTACATTACGCTAACTAAGTGAACATGGCCTTTTTTGGAAAACCCCCTGATGCCAAATATAGTAGACTAGCGGCCGCCCGCGACTTCGTCTGCGTGGATTTTTTTTTTGCTATCCCACGGGAACAATTCTTTTTTTCGGGATCAAAGGTACCCTATGTCCTTCTCTGTACCCCTGACAACGTGTATGCAAAATTTCATGATGATCGGTTCAGTAGTTAAGACGTGAAGGCGTAACAAACAAACAAACAAATAAACAAACAAACAAACGGACTTTCGCATTTATAATATTAGTAAGGATAGGGACCATCAAACTGAACAATTTTTACTATGGGACCAACTCTGAAATTGAAAAGAAAATCAGCTGTTTCATACAAAAAATAATGACGAATAAAATCGTCATATAAACAATATTAACGAAATGTCAAAATGTATCTAAGGCAGCCATTACAAATGCTCATGCAAGCATCAGTCAAATTCCATCAGTCATGTCAGTCACGGCTGTGACTGACGATAAACCTACCGTGAAATGGGGTGACTGATAGTTGCATGAAGTTGATTTCTTCTTTCCATCAGTCAGTCAGTCAAACGTAATTCATGACTGATGGAATTTGACTGACGCGTGCATAAGCGTGTAATGGCTGCCTAACAGCTGTTTTTTTTTGTGGTTTCAGAGTTGGTTCCATAGTAAAAGTTGTTCAGTTTGAATAGTTTGATGGTCACTATCTATCAAATTCTGTATTAGGGTTTATTTTTTGATATCCCATTACTCTCGTAGTCCGGAAAGTAGTGACACTCAACTCAAGGTATGGCGAGGTCAAAATATTGTCATTAGATGAATTCACATTTCACATGGCAATATTTAGGCAGTTGAGGTAAAACTGAGCTGATTTAACTCAGTAGCCATCTGCCCCCCCTTGGCAGGTAAAGGGGTGGCATTCATAGTTTCACGCCGCCACCGCACTTCAGAAAAAAAAAAATCGGGTTGCACTCCGGGAGTGCCGGCAGAAGTGAAAACTTGAATATTAACGTTGTGCATTTTGATATTTTGGAATAGTTAGGGAATAATTTTGCATGAATTGCCGTCTTACGAATTTATTCTGCATTTGAATTTACGAATACAGAACAGTATTGTACGAAAGTCTTATCCATAGCTTGACAGAAAATCTAGAGTTTTGACATTGAATTAAAAATTTAGCGCGTTGCTATGTTGACACAAGTGTTTACGTCTTGAAATGACGCGCCGCCATTTACACCGCGCCCCGTAGAAAGAGAGGGGGATACTTCCGCCGCCGGCTGTCTACTCTCCATCCGTCACATCCATCTTACGAAATTGTTGATCAGGGTCACGTGATTCTTACAGACGCGAGTTTAGTATTCCCCATTACAAAAAGCGTACAACGCCGCTAAAGAAGTTTTCACTTCAAAAATCATATCCCCTTCAATATACCTATCACCTCGAGTGTGATATCATATCATGATAAATCACGGATGAGGAATCCATTTTTGAGACATTTAATATACAGCTGATTCAAAGAAAAACCGGCCAAGCCAAATGAATAGTTTCGTTTTACCTGAAAATAAAACGGTTATTAAATATACTTACCTTATTCGAAGCATAATAATACACATTATAGTATTAAACTTGACTTCCGGCCTAAATTCGTGTACAACAATGCCGTCCATTGGCTAAAATCATCCAATCAGCGATCACTTCTTGTTCGCGCCAAAACTTCCACTATCGGGCATGGCAGTTTTTGGGGTACCTACCCAATTTATGTTGGTGTGACAGCTTGAGTTCACTATGGCTTCTGTTACTTAGCAATAGACTGTTGATAATGTTTTTAAATTGTCTTTTGTTTTCATGTCAATATATTTTTGGATTATAAAAGAACTACTGTTTTCTTATAGCTAATACCTAACTTAACGTTCAATTTAATATGGTAACAAAGTAAAACTGGAAGTGTGCAAAATGGTTCAATTTAAAAAAAAAGAAAGTGCTACAAAAGTTTTTCCGAGTTGGATATGGACCGTCGGCCAACTAGAGTCATTTTCGATCTATCGCATCAATATGCGATAGTCCTAATGGACCAGACCACATTGGAAAGATAGCCATTAGCTTGGTGTTATCAAATATCATCGTCTGGGTTGCGAAGTAGGAAGCTTCTGGGAGATATGCCACCATGAACATGGTCACCCATCGCTAAAAATATTTTGATCGCATATTTATATAAATGGTGAACAAGGTTGAGGGCGGCATCATTACCTGAACTATTTTTGTGTTTTCATATCGATCGAATAAGGAACAAGGATCACAAGAGCATATATGTGAAATGTACTTACCTGCCCTGACCTCTTAGACGCTTTCTGAAAGCGACACAAGACTATGGTTTTATATACACCTGGGACCTGCCCCACCCCCTACCTGAATGTCATAACATGCCAATATGTAGGGTAGGTGCACCAGTGAATGAATACCCCCCAGTGAATGAACAAATGTGTTTTTTTTTCTATAAAATAAGAAATCTTTTGTTCTCTACTCGTAACAGCATTTTTTAGTGAAAATTCATACTTTATTACCTTAACTGGCTGCACAGACGACTATGCGTGTTCCGTAGTTTCTAAATGGCGATTGTTCAAAGTAGACACGTTGTGTAGTGTTCCTGTTTCTATGGACCAGTACTAAGGACTATGGTGCGACATCATATTTTGATAATTAATAGCTTTTAAGATGATATATGATTCATTCTAAAAAGAAAATTAGTTTCTTAGATGTAATAATGATTATTTCGTCTAATAGAATGCAGATTGTAAAGAATTTCGTTATTTTTAACTAAATATAGAGGTGTTCGAGTACTGGATCAAAAAATTGAGAAATATCTAGTTAATGAACCAGGTGTTCATTCATAGGATCAAACGTATTTTTTGGTTACGGTTTATTTTGTATATTACTTTTAAAGGAGTTTGTTCATATTTAGGGGATAGCTATAGTAAATCATTGTCAATCTTTGGACTAGTCTTCAAACTAGGGTTTTCATTTATTAGTTTTTAAAATTTTAAGATTCTTCTATAGTAAATGCCTAGTTCATTTACTGATTATTAAAAACTAGTAAATGAACTATTTATTTCTTAATATTTACATTAATTATTTTTTGTTTTAAATTTAAGACCACTTCTCAAACAATTAGAATAACATAGCTGATGTGAACTATCAAAGCAACATGGTGGTAAATACGTAGGTGTAATTTCTTTAATATTGGCTGTCTTAAGTTAAATAAACTCTTCGACCTGACTCTTCAACTCATGAAACAGAGACGTGAAGTGAGGATACAGGTCATAGAGAGCAGAGAGAAGGAAAATAGGCAAGCCTCGGGAGAGGCCTATGCCCAGCATTGGGTTGGGTATCGTGCGCCATTTAGAATTTAGGTTTCTTTTGAAATTTTATATTTTTTATCAGTTTGTTATGCTATAAAATATCGTGTACAGACATAAATTAACGATTTCTGTTTACATCCACCATATGAAACTAGTAGTTAATTTATTGGATTTCAACCGTTCGTTAACTGGATTTTGCCGTTCTTTCACTGGTGATTTGGGGTACTTTTGTGTAAAATTCGGATTATCTAAATAACTATAAGCATTTCAGACATACTAAAGATATTATATTGAACATTAATAAATTCTGAATAGTATGTAGTGCCATTATCATAGCAAAATCATCCAAAAATAGGTATTCGTAATTTTTAAAGTTTCGAATCGCCTTAAGGGTTCATTCACTGGTGCACCTACCCTAGTCGATAACTTTCTATTTTGTGAAAAAAAAAATTGTGTTTTTTCATAAAATAGAAAGAAACTTTCTACCCTAGCCGCGCGCATGCTTCCTGAAAACTAACCAAGCCGATGTCTAACATGTTTGTAATAATGCCACCTACGACCCTGTTCACGATTTATATCAATATGAGATCGATTATTTTTTAACCGACTTCAAAAAACAAAAAAAAGGAGGTTCTCAGTTTGACCTGTATGTATGTATGTATGTATGTTTGTCCGCGATTATCTCGCGTTTGGCTGAACCGATTTTGATACAGTTTTCAGAAAGTTTTTGTTAAACTTAGGAGAAGATTTCAGTGTTTTAACCGACTTCAAAAAAGAAGGTTCTGAGTTTGACTCCTATGTATGTATGTGTCTTTGTCCGCGATTATCTCGCGTTTAGCTGAACCAATTTGATGCGGTTTTCAGAAAAGTATTTGTTACACTTAGGACAAGGTTTTGGTATTTTAAGCGACTTCAAAAAAGGAGAATCTCTTCTCAGTTTGACCCGTATGCATGGTTGTCCGCGATTATCTCACGTTTGGCCAAACCGATTATTCCATCTACCTACCTAGATAATATATCTAATACAGAAATTACTTACACTAAAAAGGAAAAAATAAAAAAAATGTTTTAAAAAACAAAAAACCGACTTCAAAACCCCACTCTACCTCTAAAAAGCAATAAATAATATTGAAATCACTAGATACGCATTATCATTGTAATAAAACACGTCTATTGAAGTCGGGTGGGGCTGTTAGAATAAAAAAAAACTTGTCCTCCAGCCCCACCCGACTTCAATAGACGTGTTTTATTACAATGATAATGCGCATCTAGTGATTTCAATATTATTTATTGCTTTTTAGAGGTAGAGTGGGGTTTTGAAGTCGGTTTTTTATTTTTTAAATTTATTTTTTATTTTTTTTTGCAAGCTGAGATCATTGTATGGGAGGCCATTATGTTCGTTCAGAGTGGCATATCTCCCAGAAGTTTCCTACTTCGCAACGCAAACGATAATATTTGATAATATCAAACTAATGGCTATCTTGCCAATGACACTAGTTGGCTCAGTTGGCTGACGGTCCAATAAGGCTGTAGCGGAAGCCTCAAAGGTGCAAATAGTGCACCTAAACGGAAACAACTACAGGCACTGGAGATATTTGAAACAATGTGCAGAGCAATTCCCGGAGCTGAACAAATTTTACAAGGTAAAATGATCAAACACGGAGAACTAGCAGCGACTACTGATGGCTGCTGCAAAAGTAAAGTATGAGAACATCATCATCATATCAGCCGCACGACCGACACCCACCGCTGGGTATAGGCCTCCCCTAAGGATCTTCACGACGATCGGTCCTGCGCTGCCCGCACCCAGTGGCTTCCCGCGACCTTCACCAGATCGTCGGTCCACCTTGTCACGGTCGCCATTCCAGAACCTTTCCGCCTCAACGGCCATCAGTTCTTCTCGCTATGTGTCCTGCCCATTGCCGCTTCTGCTGAGCAATCCTTCGAGCGATGTCGGTTACTTTAGTTCTCCTGCGGATCTCCACGTTTCTGATTCGATCACGCAAGGAAACGCCGAGCATGGCTCTCTCCATTGCACGCTGGGTGACCTTGAGTCTCATTATGAGACACATTGTTAGCGACCACGTTTCACTGCCGTAAGTCATCACTGACAACACACACTGTTCATAGTCTTTCGTCTTAAGACACTGAGGTAAGTCGGACGCGAAGATTTTTCGAAGCTTCCCGAATGCTGCCCACCCGAGTTGGATTCGACGTGAGATCTCTTTCTCAAAGTTGGACTTACCTAGCTGGACTGCCTGTCCTAGGTATACGTAGTGGTCAACAACTTCAAGGGTAGTGTTCCCAACATGAACTGGAGAGTGTACAACATGGCAATTTGACATAATTTTCATCTTATCCATGTTCATCCTGAGACCCACTCTTTGGGAAGCACTACGGAGATCTTCGAGCATTGTGTTCAGGTCTTCCATGGTATCAGCCATAAGGACTATATCATCGGAAAAACGAAGGTGTGTTATGTACTGGCCATTAATGTTGATGCCGAGTCCTTTCCAGTCCAAGACCTTAAAGATATCCTCCAACGCAGCTGTGAACAGTTTCGAAGAAATAACGTCTCCCCGTCTCACACCACGCTACAGTTGGATAGGATTTGTACTCTGGTTCTGTACTCGGATCGACATGGTGGTATTTTTGTATAAATACCTCAACACCTCGATATACCTATAGTTCACTTGGCACCTTTGGAGAGACTGCAGCACCGCCCAGGTTTCAATCGAATCAAAGTCTTTCTCATATTCCACGAAAGCCAAGCATAGTGGCGGATTATACTCTTCGGTTTTCTATATAACCTGCCGCAGCGTATGGATGTGGTATATGGTGCTAAAGCCTTTTCGAAACCCGGCTTGTTCGGGTGGTTAGAAGTCGTCGAACTTGCGAGCGAGACGATAACTTGCTGATAACTTCTTCCAACTCGGTTAGCTTCGCGTCGATCCTCAGTTTGCGCGTGTTATAAGTTGCCAGGTGCAGTTGTCGTCGTTGTTGGTAGGGATTCTTAGCACCCCCTGCCCCGCCGTTACCGTAGCCGCTACCGTAGCTAGGAATAGCAGGGCTGCCGGGGACTGGGGGCCGAGTTTTCGATCCATTGTGCATGAGGGGGGTTTGCCATAATCGCCACGCTTGGCAGGCAGGTTGGCGATCGCAGTAGGCCAAGGTATTTTTTTGGAGACGCTGCTGACCGTCTCTTGAAGGCTATGCACCCTTACCGCCGGGCGAGGATATGGTCGTGGATGGAGTAGTGGTCCCCCTCCGCTCGACCATGAAATATCAGCTAGTGCTGGACAGTCGGTGGAACTTTAACGTCCACTTCCAGCAACTGGCTCCCAGACTGGTGAACGCAGCGGCAGCCCTCGGCAGATTACTGCCCAACGTCGGAGGGCCAAACAAAAGTTTTCGGCGTCTGTACGCGGGGTTCATACGCAGTATGGCCCTGTATGGGGCCCCAGTATGGGCAGACGCCTTTAATGCGGAAAACAGGGCAGCATTGCGACGCCCCCAAAGAATAGTGGCCTCCCGAATCATAAGGGGCTACCGCACCGTGTCGTGGTCCGCGGCATGCACGCTTGCCGGTACGCCTCCATGGGAACTAGAAGCCCAGGTTCCATCGGAGGTGTATTGGCAGCGCAGGGAGGAAAGGGTCAGGGGAGACCGGCTTGCCCCGGAAGAGAGGCTTAATGTCCGGCGTATAGCGGAGGAAAGGTTTTTGGAGGAATGGGGGCGCCAACTAGAGGTACCGATAGCGGGACATAGGACAGTGGAGGCCATTCGCCCAGTTCTCAAAGATGAGGGAGAGGACCCACGGGTCCATAACGTTTAGGCTGACACAGGTACTTACCGGGTACGGATGCTTTGGTAAGTACCTGTGTCGTATTCAGAGAGAGGCGACACCGGTGTGTCACGACTGTGGCACACCTGAAGACACCGCGGCGCACACATGAGCAGGTAGCGCATTCCATTCTTTTGCAGTTTGCATAAGAAATATATTGGCAAAGCGCTTGGTACGGACCCTTGGAGTATCTACTACATAAGGGTGATATGCTAACCTGCGTCTGGTATCTCGATGGTGGAAAGGGGCTGGAGGAACAGGGTTGTGCAGTTCCCTCGCACATTCTCCAAAGTGTATTCTGTAAAAAACCGATAAACTAGCAATTTTGCGACGGTGACTGAGGCTCTGAAGTTCTGCCGTGGCCAATGTTGAGTTGCCGATTAGCCTCCTGGCACGGTTTTCAATCGATTCAAGAAGTTCAAGCTGATATTTAGCAGAACCATCCCACAGATGGCAACAATACTCCATAACCGGACGAATCTGCGCTTTGTATAACAGAAGCAGCTGGTTCGGTGAGAAGTACCGCTTAGCCCGTGAGAGGACGCCAAGTTTCACTGGGGGGTGTTCATTCACTGGTGCACCTACCCTACATATTGGCATGTTATGACATTCAGGTAGGGGGTGGGGCAGGTCCCAGGTGTATATAAAACCATAGTCTTGTGTCGCTTTCAGAAAGCGTCTAAGAGGTCAGGGCAGGTAAGTACATTTCACATATATGCTCTTGTGATCCTTGTTCCTTATTCGGTCGATATGAAAACACAAAAATAGTTCAGGTAATGATGCCGCCCTCAACCTTGTTCACCATTTATATAAATATGCGATCAAAATATTTTTAGCGATGGGTGACCATGTTCATGGTGGCATATCTCCCAGAAGCTTCCTACTTCGCAACCCAGACGATGATATTTGATAACACCAAGCTAATGGCTATCTTTCCAATGTGGTTTGGTCCATTAGGACTATCGCATATTGATGCGATAGATCGAAAATGACCCTAGTTGGCCGACGGTCCATATCCAACTCGGAAAAACTTTTGTAGCACTTTCTTTTTTTTAAATTGAACCATTTTGCACACTTCCAGTTTTACTTTGTTACCATATTAAATTGAACGTTAAGTTAGGTATTAGCTATAAGAAAACAGTAGTTCTGTTATAATCCAAAAATATATTGACATTAAAACAAAAGACAATTTAAAAACATTATCAACCATAGACATAGAATAATTTTCGCTGCGCTCAAGAAGACCAACAAAACGTGAAAAAGAGAAGTTAACATCATACGGACACGGTCTATGTAAAAAGGAGACAAAGGATCAAGTGACATGTGCCAACATTTTTTACAGTAAGAGCCCCTAGCATCCCGCCTAGCAAATGAGCAATCACAGTTTGTTTAAAATATTTGTTAATCTTAATTATAATTTAAAATAAAGGTATCGTAGAGCCATGGTGTCTTGTGCTCTAAGTAATTGTGATGTAACAAAAAGAAATAATCCAAGTAATCACACTTTTCACAGGTAAATAAGATATTGCCACACATTTCTCTTAAACCAAATTTCTCTACATTTATTCGTTTATCGGCGAAAAAAATAGTATGGATCAAAGTTTATTAATTTCCTTTGCCATATATAGTCATACTAGCGGCCCGCCCCGGCTTCGCACGGGTGCAGTGCAATGTAGTTACTAATGTAAAACTGTGCTAATGTGGTGTCAGTGTGAAGTTATTTGATTATACTACAGGATATCTACATATATACGATGTACGCAAGGGGTGTTAAAATATAATTAAAGTGTGTGTGTGTATGTCTGAGGCCACCTAGCTCCCAATCTTAAAGATCGATTTTATTGCGATTTTTATGTATAGTTTAAGAGAAGCGTACAGACGGCGGGAAGCGACTTTGTGATGTTTAGCTTTTGCCCGTGGCTCCGCCCGCGTGGGAGTCGGTAATCGTTGTAAGTCTTCCCTTGGAAACCAATGATCGGGATGAAAAGAAGCCTGTGTTAAGTATTCCAGACTATAATCTATCCCTGTGCCAAATTTTGTCTTAATCAATTCACCCGTTCAGACGTGATTGAGTAACAAAATGAACAACATCCAAACATAAAAAATTTCTCATTTTTACAATTTTGTGATATTTAGGTAATAGCTGCACCCCGCGGTTTTACCTGCGCAATCTGTTGATTCTGTAACCAAACTCGCATCTCACTGCGAACCTCACTTCACTTCGCGTGAATTGTTATTAGAAATTAGCTAACTAAATGAGAAATTTTACCGATTACGATAAATTTAGGTAGCTATCTAAAATATTTTGTGATGAAAAAAAATCTTATCATTATCTTATTTATGATTTAGATTCACGATTTTGTATTAGGTAGGAGGTAGGTAGGTACTTAATAAAATTTCTTAGCAGTAATATAACAAAATAAGTATTATAATATTATGTAACATTTAATACTCATACTTAATAGTTTGGTAGGTATCTTCTTTTTAAATAAAAATCTATGTACCTATGTTTATTTGTTCCTGGTTCCTGGCTAAAATAACGTGACATTGCAAATTATGTCGAGTGCAACTTATGTTGTGCATTATTATCCGGCTCTCAATTTCAACACTTTACACCACATTCCTTGTCACGTTAGATATCTGATATTTGCTAGATTTTGCCACATTTTATAAGTAGTCTAATATTTCGTAAAATAGGTAGTAAAAATCAGGATAAAATCTTATACAACATGAAATGTCAGCTCGTGCGGTGACATAATTACAATCTCAGGGGAGGTGACAACCTGACAACTGACATTTATTTTTCTTAATCGTACAAATGCACTAAGAAGTTTTGATTCCGATATCGAAGTCAACCACCCTAAAAATAGCTTTCTACCCCTTTTCAACCCTGTTAGGAGATACATTTCAAGAAAATACGAAGCACATATTCAATTAATTTTGTTAAAGAATGTCTATGCCAAATTTCAAGTCAATCGGGCCAAGGAATCGCTTTCTCCCATACAAACTTTGCCACCCTGTTTTACCCCCTTAGGGGTTGAATTTCGCAAAATCCCGTCTTAGTGAGCACCTTCACCCTAAAAGAAACCCCCATGCAAAATTTGAGACTCCTAGCACTTGTAGTTTCTGAGATTTCGTGATGAGTCAGTGAGTGATTTACTCTTTTATATATATAGATTTTATGAATCTAAGTCATATTTTACGTATCTCATATAAAATGTATGCATTCGTTTTCGGATCACCTGGTTATTAACATTGTTGTTCTTTGACATTCTATTTCTATGTTATCAACAGTCTATTGCTAAGTAACAGAAGCCATAGTGAACTCAAGCTGTCACACTGACATAAATTGGGTAGGTACCCCAAAAAATGCCATGCCCGGTAGTGGAAGTTTTGGCGCGAACAAGAAGTGATCGCTGATTGGATGATTTTAGCCAATGGATGGCATTGTTGTACACGAATTTAGGCCGGAAGTCAAGTTTAATACTATAATGTGTATTATTATTAGGCTTCGAATAAGGTAAGTATATTTAATAACCGTTTTATTTTCAGGTAAAACGAAACTATTCATTTGGCTTGGCCGGTTTTTCTTTGAATCAGCTGTATATTAAATGTCTCAAAAATGGATTCCTCATCCGTGATTTATCATGATATGATACCACACTCGAGGTGGTAGGTATATTGAAGGGGATATGATTTTTGAAGTGAAAACTTCTTTAGCGGCGTTGTACGCTTTTTGTAATGGGGAATACTAAACTCGCGTCAGTAAGAATCACGTGACCCTGATCAAAAATTTCGTAAGATGGATGTGACGGATGGAGAGTAGACAGCCGGCGGCGGAAGTATCCCCCTCTCTTTCTACGGGGCGCGGTGTAAATGGCGGCGCGTCATTTCAAGACGTAAACACTTGTGTCAACATAGCAACGCGCAAATTTTTTAATTCAATGTCAAAACTCTAGATTTTCTGTCAAGCTATGGATAAGACTTTCGTACAATACTGTTCTGTATTCGTAAATTCAAATGCAGAGTAAATTCGTAAGACGGCAATTCGTGCAAAATTATTCCCTAACCATTCCAAAATATCAAAATGCACAACGTTAATATTCAAGTTTTCACTTCTGCCGGCACTCCCGGAGTGCAACCCGATTTTTTTTTCTGAAGTGCGGTGGCGGCGTGAAACTATGAATGCCACCCCTTTACCTGCCAAGGGGGGGCAGATGGCTACTGAGTTAAATCAGCTCAGTTTTACCTCAACTGCCTAAATATTGCCATGTGAAATGTGAATTCATCTAATGACAATATTTTGACCTCGCCATACCTTGAGTTGAGTGTCACTACTTTCCGGACTACGAGAGTAATGGGATATCAAAAAATAAACCCTAATACTGAATTTGATAGATAGTGACCATCAAACTATTCAAACTGAACAACTTTCTGAGTGTATTGTGTTCACGGTTCATGTATGTTTGTATGTATATATTTACAACAGATTTGGATGTGTGGGGTATCGTTAGAATCCTTACATTACGCTAACTAAGTGAACATGGCCTTTTTTGAAAAACCCCCTGATGCCAAATATAGTAGATAGGGACCATCAAACTGAACAATTTTTACTATGGAACCAACTCTGAAACCACAAAAAAAACAGCTGTTAGGCAGCCATTACACGCTTATGTACGCGTCAGTCAAATTCCATCAGTCATGAATTACGTTTGACTGACTGACTGATGGAAAGAAGAAATCAACTTCATGCAACTATCAGTCACCCCATTTCACGGTAGGTTTATCGTCAGTCACAGCCGTGACTGACATGACTGATGGAATTTGACTGATGCTTGCATGAGCATTTGTAATGGCTGCCTTAGATACATTTTGACATTTCGTTAATATTGTTTATATGAAGATTTTATTCGTCATTATTTTTTGTATGAAACAGCTGATTTTCTTTTCAATTTCAGAGTTGGTCCCATAGTAAAAATTGTTCAGTTTGATGGTCCCTATCTACTATATTTGGCATCAGGGGGTTTTTAAAAAAAGGCCATGTTCACTTAGTTAGCGTAATGTAAGGATTCTAACGATACCCCACACATCCAAATCTGTTGTAAATATATACATACAAACATACATGAACCGTGAACACAATACACTCATCTTTTTGAATAGACTAGACATCGGACAAAGTATGCACTAACAAAGTGCCAAAATATGCATGCAAATAATGCACTAAAAAGGCCAAAATATGCACTAAAAACTGTTAATATGTCCAAAATATGCACAATGCAAAATAATAAAAAACTGTTTATCACCCAGTATCAATTTGAACGCCGAAAACGACCTCTGTACATCAACTGATGTCATTGGCCAAATTTAAAATTTGGCGTCATTTCTGGAGATACCTTTCACGCAGGGTACGAAGTACGACCTATGGCGTTCTACTCTAAACTACTACTACTACGCGCACTACTCTAAAAGTGCGTGGCTAAGCAGCTCCAAGTAGTCAAGTGAAGGTCAACCCTTACACTCTATCCTAAATCGACGATTGTCATAAAAAAATATATGCGCGTTCGAAAATATCTTGGATTATTAATAAATCTGTTTTAATATAAAATAATTTATCTAATAAAAGTATAAAAATGGACCGAGTATTTTTACATATTACTTAAATAACCACTTAATTTAAAAAAATAAAAAAAATATGATTAAAGAAGAAAATTTATTGGCTTACTGAACAAAGCTATGTATTTAAGGATATAAAAACATATTAAAAAAGAATAATCAACAGATAATTTTATCAATAGAAGACATATTGAAAAAAGTTAAAAGTTAAATTTGGGGTATTTCTGAAGTCGAAAAAAGATTGGATTCCTTTACATACTTATTCCAACAAGTACATAAGTACGTATACAGAAAGTATTTCAGCCCGAGGAAATATTCACAGAGAGATATAAGCGATTTTTATGTTTAGGTAAAAATACCTAACTTCTCGTAAAAAAAATTATTGGCTTATTGTGCATCTGTATTACCTAACGTCATCACATGCCAAATTTCATTGACGGGAGAATTATTCGGTAGTCTCCATACAACAAATATGCTCATTAATTGGACTATAATAGAAATAGGCGCGATCTTGGTTGTATGAAGCCGAGACTTTTACTGTAGTGGTGGCTACCTCGGCAGAACTTACCAAGTAAACTGTCTTGATATACTTGGTGCCAAATGCTCCAAGCAGCATTGAAATGCGATGCACCCGCATTTTAATGTAAACTGAAACAATCTATCACTGAAATATTCAACACTTGACACTGGCAAAAATTACTTCCAAGAGGAAAGTAGATTGCCAAAACAAAAATAAGAAGAAGAAGAATACTAAATAATATACTAGAAAATAATACGACTCGCACCAGATCAACCGGCTCTGTGGTCTAGTGGTTCGCCCACCCGTGTAAGATGCAGGGGTCCCGGGTTCGATTCCCAGGGAGGAACTATTTGTACTCGGTTTGGTTGGTGGCAGGGCTTACCGCCTGACTAGCTACTACCATCTTACCTAAGTCTGACGCCATAACAACAATTTAAAAATTGTTATGTTCCGGCAGTTAGAGGTAAGATAGCCAGTTCCTCAGTAATGAGGATTCCGGGAGTAGTGCGCTTCCACCTTTGGCCTTATCGTCACTTAACATCAAGTGAGATGAAGGCCAAGCACTATTCCGTAGTACATAAAAAAAACAATTCTCGGACGGGAATCGAAACCGCGACCTTTGGTAATCCGGTCCAATGCTCTGATATCGCTGACCTACCAAGTCACTACTCAGCGATCAGAGCATTGGACCAGACATCCAAATTCGATGTGAATCGTATTTTTACACAACTGCCCAAAAAGGAGTGTATATGTGTTTAGGGTTCATGTATTTTTGTGTGTATGTGAGTTTCTTTATTCCAGCATAACTTATAAATGCCTGGACTGATTTGGATGTATGGGGTGTCGTTAGAATCCTTTCAGCATTCCGAGTGACACTGGCTATATTTTTTATATTGAAAAAAAATAATATGGCGACTGTACGACGCCACTTTCAAATGTAAAAAAAAATCTATTATTACAATATGAACATCAAATGAAAGGCCTTGATGAGCACAATCTAAAACTATATAATTTGTCACTAAAATGTGTGAAATAAAAATAAATACATAAATAAAATATATTAAAAACACGATTGCCCTGCCAAAAACGAACTAAATAGTGTCATTGCAGTCGGGGGACCTCTTTGATTAAAAATTGTTCCACAAAACTGTCCCTCAACTGCAATGACACTTGTTATTTAACTTTTTAGTGCGTTTTTGGCACGGCAGTCGTGTTTTTAATAATTTTTAATTTATTTATTTTTATGGCAGCGCAAACAATAACGCTTTAAGCGTTTAATTATAGTAACTGTTATGTTAATTAAATCAAACAATTATTAATTGAAAGCTCAATAAATGTACTTTCATATAGATATCAACATTTTACACACTAAAACGTAAGCTAGCAATAGCAGGTGGCCAAGTCTAAACTTATTTTCAAAGAGATGCTATTTTTCTGACGTCGAGTATATGCGTGTTGAAACAAATAAATGATTAATCTAATCTAAAGTCTGTCCATCCTTAATAGGCTATTTGACTAATTTTGGAAAACCATTTAAAATTATTCCTTATTACGTGATAAGCGCACCACATTGATATTTCAGGAAAAATCAATGTATTTAATGAAAAAAACAGTGTTAAAGTTTAAAATTTTAAAACCGCGCCAAAAACGCTATGGCGCTGGACACGTAACTTGTTGACGTCACAAGCCTGTAAACATTGTGATATCCTTAGCCATTTGACAGCCATCAATCGCGGATCCTAAGTCTATGGTCGTGTCAAACGCCTGAAGCCATATTTACTTACAGGCAAGTGACGTCATCAGTCATCTTAGAGCGTTTTCGCCACAGAAAAAAATTCAAAAATTATTGCATTTTTCTAGGTAAAATGAATCAATTAATAGACTTAATTTAGTCTATATAATAGTTGAATATGTTTTTTACGCCAATATCGGTTATGATGATTACAATTTGTAGTATATTTTCAATGTTGTCAAATACCCTATTGTCTTATATGGTAAACAATCTTCACCCAACTCTTTATTGAAATAATCATTTATAAAATACAACAAATGCTTTTTCAGACATAGATTACGAAATAAATTGTAAATAAATTAATAGCAATTTAATAAAGTTACTAACATATTTTTAAATAACTATTTAATTATAAAAGACGTATGACAACTGTCAAAAACTGTTTACCAAATAAGACAAGTACGGATAGACAGACTTTTGGTCGAATCATAGAAATAGAATGTCAAAGAACAACAAAGTCAATAAACAGGTGATCCGATAACGAATCAATACATTTTATATGAGATAAGTAAAATATGACTTAGATACATAAAATATGACTATATTATGGCAAAGGAAGTTAATAAACTATGTTGCATACTGTTTTCTTTGTCGATAAACGAATAAATGTGGCGAAATTTGGTTTTAGAGAAATGTGTGGCAATATCTTATTTACCTTTGAAAAGTGTGATTACTTGGATTGTTTCTTTTAGTCACATCACAATTACTTAGAGTACAAGACACCATAGCTCCACGATTCCTTTATTTTAAATTCTAATTAAGATTAAAAAATATTTTAAACAAACTGTAATTGCTCATTTGCTAGGCGGGACGCTAGGGGCTCTTACTGTAAAAAATGTTGGCACATGTCACTTGATCCTTTGTCTCTTTTTTACATAGACCGTGTCCGTATGATGTTAACTACTCTTTTCCACGCTTTGTTGGTCTTCTTGAGCGCAGCGAAAATTTTTCTATGTCTATGGGTCGAATACTCAAACGCTAATTAACTTTGAGGGTCTCTCAAACGTCGTCCTGTCGCATTAAATGTCAAAGATATGACAAAGACAGCATGCTTTTTGAGAGCCGCTCAAAGTAGCGTTTGAGTATTCGGCCATTTATCTATCTATCCCTTCCTGATCACACTGCCTAAAAAGCAAATAGACTAAGAGGGCAAAATGACCAAAACGCAGAATGACTAACTTGCAGAATGACTAAAACGCAAAATGTCTAAAATGCCTACTTTGCCTTTGCTTAGGCATTGTATACAATGCCTGCCAATGAGCCCCTTCGAGTCCCTCGAGCTCCCTCGAACCCCGTATCTCGATTTCGAACAGACAAAGAATTTTATACTAGGTAGGACAATTTGCGACATGGACGTTTTGCAACTTAGACCTTTTTAATCCTTAGGCAAACTACTGCTTAGACATTCTGCGTTTTAAACAATTTGCTTAGTAGACATTTTGCTCTTTATACATGAACATTAGGCATTTTGCTTTGTAGACATTTAGATTTTTAGGCAGCGTGATCAGGAAGGTATCTATCAATGTTACCTTAGATAGCGGATGTTTAGCCACTTCGTCAGCCAAGTTGTTGAACGGCGCTTCCAGAATCAATCCCTGTGGCGGCGGCAGCGGTTCTTGCCTCTCCAACACTGTGGCGGACAGATCTTCCAAGTTCCCCAGCAAATGGGATGATATACCTGTACCTGTTTGGACGATAATAGGCTCTATTGTCATTGGAATAGGGGTTATTTTGTTATTCTTTATGGGTAGTATTTAATCGGGTAACAATAAATTCCCATTTTGGGTATCAAAAATACTGAATACAGCGTACTAAAATACTAAGTGGGCGACGGAGCGAGGGCGACTACAGATATTGAAATGGGTGACTTTAAAATACAAATTGAGTAACTAGTTATTCAGAAAGGGCGACCAAATTACTATATGGACGACAACCTTAGGGCACACAAAATATTTAATTTATTTATAAAAAAGGTGACTATTATCCTAATCGAGATGATAAAAACAAACAAACAAACAAGAAAGCAACCTAATAAAAACCGGCCAAGTGCAAGTCGGACTTGCGCACGAAAGGTTCCGTACCAAAAAACGGCAAAAAAACATGTTTGTTCAACGACAATTTCAACTGTCTAGCTATCAAGGTTCATGAGATACAGCCTGGTGACAGACAGACAGACAGACGGGCAGCAGAGTCTCAGTAATAGGGTCCTGTTTTTACCCTTTGGGTACGGAACCCTAAAAACGTGTTAAAATACCATGTTGGGTAGCGTAAATCAGTTATATAGTTGCCCACTCAGTATTTTAGTCACCCATTTAGATTATTTGTCACCCACATGTATGGTCCGTTATATCTCTTAGAACGCTGATCAGATCATTTGGGTGTGTATAGAGATCTGAATCTCCTCCATTTAGTCCCTGGATGGCCATCATCAGATCACAGCTAGGTCAATTCTTGACGGAGAATCAAGGGTTCAAAGTTACCTTGTTTGTATGAAAAGTTGTGTCTGTGCAAAGAATATATTTTGACAAAAATGGTTGGGGTGTTTGACAATAGAACCAATTTCTAACATTTTTGGGTTTTTGTTTGTTTGTCTGTGTGTTTGTGCGCTAAATTGACCTCTAGGTACATACCTAAAGAATGTCCCCACATGAATATGGGTGGTCTCTTGGTAGACTTTTCCACTGTGTCATGAAGCCATTCATATACCACCAGAGAATCTTCCACCACGCCGTCTTCAGATGGGTGGAGGTTCGTAGAATCACCATAACCTGCCAATAAAATGAAAAAATATTTTTTTATTTGTTTTCATCAATGATGTCCTATATTCCACAGAAAGATAGATAATTCCATAGAAAGAAAATAATATTAAATTACATATTAGAATTTTCTTGTTACATGTCATTCTTAGTTGCGGATGACATCAACGTGGATGTTAATGTGACAAGGTTCCAGCGCATTCGCAATTTGCGGGGATAGTACACGACATTTTTATTTTACAATTTCAGAAAAATTAAGATAGTAAGTAATTGAAACAGTGTTTCAAATTTTATAAATTAAATTAGCTTTTGCCCGCGACTTCGTTCGCGTGATTAAGATAGTTTTGCATTTATTTTGAAAGTCACGGATTGCCTATACAGGGTGGATTCTTGAGACGGTACATTAAAGGCAAGTACCTTATCCGTTATAGTTACAGGAAAACGTTCCTAGGAGACCATCCATAACTTTTTAAGATATTATGAACTGCATTCAAAATGCTCTTTAAGGCCAACTGAAATTTGAGTACAGAAACTACAGTAAGTCACATCACAACCCCGGGCTTCACACGCAGGCACAATCTTCTACAACGTTACATTAAAAAAAAACTGTTTCTGTACTCAAATTTCAGTTAGCCTTAAAGAATATTTTTATCACAGTAAGAAATAGGATCGTTTGGCAATAAAAAATATTTCGAGTTGATTTATCGTTTTTCAGTACAAAATGTATGGGAAAAGTTTTTGGCGATTTCTGTCGTTTCTAGTACTCATACCTTAAATGGCCCCATAGAGTATTTTGATCCCCACACGAAATAGAATCGATTGGCATGAAAAAATATTTTTTGTATTTTAGCAGTTTTTTTGGTTACCGTATTTTTTTTCCAAAATCTGTGAATGCAGTTCATAATATCTTAAAAAGTTATGGATGGTCTCCTAGGAACGTTTTCCTGTAACTATAACGGTTAAGGTACCTGCCCTTAATGTACCGTCTCAAAAATCCACCCTGTATACCTAGGTATTTATCTGTAGACCTCATTTCACACATTTGAATTTTCTCATAAAAATTCGTGTACAAACTGGAACACTCTGTAGCACCCTCTATAACGGGAATTTTCCAGAACGCTTTCTTAGTGCTCACCTAACTACACCATGAAAGGTATTTACCCTCCAAAAATGGTGTCTCTATCTTCATACAAACTGGAACATCCTGTAGCACCCTGTATAACAGGAATTTTCTAAAATCCTTTCTTAGTGCTCACCTACATCATGAAATGTATCTACCCTCCAAAACTGGTGTCTCAACCTTCCGCCGTCAGGGCTCCACGCCTCAACAATGAATCAGTCAATCAATTTAGAGTTTTATATGTATAGATTGTATTTTTAACCTGTTCTGCACCAGTTAGTTAGTTCAGTTGTCTCTTACCTCTATAATCAAATGCTATAGTGTGAAAATCCATTTGTTGAAAGAACTTGTAGAGTTGTATCCTATGCGAGGCTGCGCGCGAATTGGAATTACCTGTAACGAATTGTACAAAATATTAGGTCCTATGAAATCGGCGTTTTGTAAGGTGATTTTAAAGAAGTTGCATTTTCCATAATAACATTTTTATACTTTATTTAACCATCAACACTAATGTTTTAAAACTTTTAAGCATCAATGTTCAAATACTAAGATAACATTATGCCACTTAGGATAAGCGAAAAAAATTAGTTTTAGCTAAGTTAAAAAAATATAGTGGTCATTTCTGCCAAAAAAAAGAGGAGTCATTTTTAAGGTATTTTTTTTTGTATATTTAGAAAACTATAATAAGGATTTTTTATTCATCAATTAATAACTCTTTCTACATGCGCTAAAAATAAGAATGAACTAGCAGATATTACTGGGAATAATTCAGTCAAAAACTCAAACAAGCTTTATTCAAATAAACTTAATTATTAAGTACTTTTGAATCGTCTATATTTTCCTACCACCCGTTCCAGACTTTTTTAGCTGACAAGAAGAACGGGCGCAAGAAACTTATCAGCTGTAACAGCCATAACTAACGATATTTACAAACTTTAATATATTTAATATATCGTTAGTAATTTAAGATAAAATTCAATTGTATACAAGTTTAGCACTTTTTCTGGGATGGGATGTGTCGGGTCTCCTTTGTACTTAAAATCCATCCTTAGTATTAGTATTAGTACTTAGTTATAGTAGGAATTTGTTATAGATTTAATATAACTAGATACTGTTAACCGTAATTGGCTTACAAATGATACCAACTTTAATGTAAATCTATAGAATACAAACAAATTTGTCTCACCGTGACAGTACATCATGATAGGCGTTTTGGATTTAGCCAATTCTTCATCCAACTTTCTACTCAATTCTACTCTATCAATATTATCTTCAAAATCTCCTTTCAACCTCTCGTACACTGATTTTGGCAGTATGTGCCAAATTCCTGAAACGATAAAACACAAATTATTAACACAGCCACTGAGCAACACACAATAGAAAACCTATTCAAAGTGTCTTTATTCAAAAAAACTTAATTTAAATTAGCTATCTATATTTTCCGACCCAACCTATCCAGACTTTTTTTACACGTCTGCCCAAAAAGGAGTGTATGTGTTTAGGGTTCATGTATGTTTGTTTGTGGGTATGTGAGTTTCTTTATTTCACCATAACTTCGAAATGCCTTAATTTGGATGTATGGGGTATCGTTAGAATTCTTATATCATCCTGAGTGACACGGGCTATATTTTTTTAATGTCGACTGTGCGGCGCAAATGTGATAAAAAAATTTTTTTTTCTATTATTACAATATGGGCATCAAATGAAAGGCCTTGATGAGCGCATTCTAAAATTATATAATTTGTTACTAAAATGTGTGAAATAAAAATAAATAAATTAAAAAATATTAAAAACACGACTGCCCTGCCGAAAACTGACTAAAAAGTTAATTAAAAAGTGCCAATGCAGTCGGGGGACCTCTTTGATCAAAAAGTGCAATTTGACACTTGTTAATTAACTTTTTAGTCTGTTTTTGGCAGGGCAGTCATGTTTTTAATATTTTTTTTATAATTTATTTTTTTAACTGACAAGAAGAATGGGTGCAATGCAAGAAACTTTTCAGGTTTAACAGAATAAGTAACTATATTTGCAAACTTAAATAATGTTTACCAAATTATTGTTATCAAATACTTGGTACTTAGTTAGTAGTATTTGTTTGTAGTTATAAAAAGTTAGTCTATTTATCCTTACTTGTCTTATATTTGGTAAGTATTTGGTAAATAATCTTCACCCTTTATTGAAATAATCATTTATAAAATACAACAAAGGTTTTCCACACAAATACCTAAGATATTGATAATTATTAATGGCAATTTGATTTAATAAGACAACATATTTTTAAATAGCGATTCAAGTTGAAAAGACATCTATGACAACTGTCAAAAACTATTTACTTAATAGGACAAGTAAGGTTAAATGTAGTAAGGTCAAGTATGAAAGTGGCTTTGTAGTTATGTTAATTAAGAAATGTAGATAAAATCTGAACTTATATGATTTAGTTTGAAATATTAAATCTTCTAAAGTCTAGACTAGACTCCCTTTTAAAGTAGGTATATGTAGGGCTGGAAACCGGTTTCTAATTAACCAGGTTAATTTCGATCTCAAATAGGTTTTTTCGTAAGTGTTCATTCGGAGCGGAACCGATACGCGAGCGATATTGCTTCTGGGATAAACCTGGTTAATTCCACGACGCGCGTGAATAGTGAAGCGATATATTTTGTCTCTTTTTATTTCTCGTCTTTCGTTTCGTTTCTTTGCATCGTATGGGCGGAGCGAAGAAAATCATTTTGATATTAACCAGGTTTTGGGAGCGGAATCAAAACCAAAACGGTCTACGAGCTTAACCAGAAATAATGCCGGTTTCGACGAGCAGAATCGAAATAAAAACGATCTTTTCAAAATGTATGAAGCTGCGCGAAACCTGGTTGCGAATTTTAACCAGGTTTTCCAGCCCTGGGTATATGTTTAATAGGGGCGGAAAGGTTCTAGAATGGCGACCGCACACCGGACTCGGCTCCGTGGGTAGGCCCCCGACAAGGGGGACCGACGATCTGGTGAAGTTTGCGGAAAGCCACTGGATGCGGGCCAAGCAGAACTGAGCGTCGTGGAGATCCTTTGGGGATATCCTATACCCAGTGTGGGTGGGTGGGTGTGATATGATGATGATATGTTTAATATTGTTTACTTTGACTTACCGATCTTGACAGTACAGTTATCAACTTTAGACTGATACTGCAAGCTGAGGTTGCGGCCACCTTCGATACCGCTGGCTGAGGGCTCATCATAGTCTATGTATAAAGGCCACTGGACTGGAAATAGAAAAAAAATTGTTCCGACTAATTAATGGTCCGAGTATTGTTTTATTAAAAACCTCACTATTTTAAACGGTTCATTTTTATTTTATAGCTTTGTTGAACAGTCTTTGAAATCAAAACCAGCATCAAAATGTTCCCTCTGGCCATGTGGTCCGACTTATGATACTTAACTTTTAAAATAGAAGACTGTGCAATCATAAGGTATAAACTAGGAATTTAGGCAACATAATTTATGGTTTCTTTACTTTAAAAAAAACCGGTCAAGAGCGAGTCGGACTCGCGCACCGAGGCGAGGGTTCCGTACAATCATAAATATATTTGGATATGTTACTTTAGTACAGTCTTTAAAAAGTAAGATAAACGGCAGACAGGTGGAAGGGCGAACAGGCGGACAGTTAATTTACAAATCTTAACCACAGCTGCTTATGGTGACTGAAAAACACATTGCAAACTGTTTATATTACTAAGTAGGAACTTATTCTTCGTTTATTCGTACGGCAAATAGTAGGTAATTATATTAGAACCAGCCACCAATTTATTATTGTAGTACTAGGTTACGCCATCTCTTGACTACAATTTTTTTTCTTAGGTTAGCATTCTTAGGACAGCGCCATCTGTTGACTGGTAGTGAAAGTGAAACTAAAGAATTTTTGTTTGTTTTTTGAATTTCTAAAAAAGTGTGTTACCTATATTGAGACATTGTTTTATTTTTCCTGTAATCTTTACATAAACTACTATCACATAGAATTATTTCAGATTTTTCTCTTTGCAAACTTCGGAGATAAGGGGGGGAACGGTTTTTTTTTACATTTTTCATCATAAGTCGAAAACTATGCGGCCTAAGAATAAAGGAAAAAATGTTTTAAAATGTGCAAACAGCGCTCTTTTATATGATATCCCACATGCCCTAGTCACCTCACTTCAAATTTTTAAGACCTCTTTTCAGTCCCTGTTGTAAAAAAAAAAAAATTATTTTTTATTTCTGACTTATTTGCAAAATAGTTGGGCAAATGTCATCTTACACTATTCCAAATTTCAAGTTGATACCATTAGTAGTTCTCGAGATATCCAGCTGTGACAGACAGACAGACTGAGCTACACCATAAGGGTTCCTTTTTTACCATTTTGGTACGGAACCCTAAAAATTACTTATACATGTTTATCCTTACTTATTTGGTTAACAATTTTCACCCAACTCTTTATTAAAATATTCATTTTTTGAAGTAAAACAAATGGTATCCCACATGCTGATAATTTGATATGAAGTTGATAAATTTATTAATGACAATTTAATTTGTCCATCAGCCATTTTTGATGTCCCCACTGCTGGGGCACAGGCCTTCCTTATGGGTGGATAAGGAGGACGGGCCATAACCCACCACGCGAGCCCAATGCGGGTTGGTGGGTATTAACGACTGCAAATGCAGCCGGGACCAAGGGCTTAACGTGCCTTCCGAAGCACGGAGGAGTTCGCGATAGTAAATTTTTGGTCACCCATCCCATGACCGACCCTTGCGAACGTTGCTTAACTTACGCAATCGCTGGGCCAGGCGCTAAACCACTGCGCCACCGAGCTCCTCCAACTTAATTTAACTTAATAGGACAATTTAATTTAATAGTATAATATATTTTATAATAACGATTAAAGTATACAAGACATTTCACAACTATCAAACACTGTTTACTAAATAAGACAAGTAAGGATAAACATACTATAATAAACTAAATACTTAAAAAAAAGTGAAAAGTTACAGTTTTTCTTACGAACTTAATTTTTTATTTAACCTGTTATAGTTATAATAATAATCACTCACCAAAGTTAGCAAATATAAGGTTTCTTCTAAATGTTTTTGAATACTTAAATATAAGTGGCACGACGGCCACATGGAAAACAAATAAACCAGCAGTTATTGACGCTCCTAACAATAGCACCCTGAAAAGAAAAGAAAATTTTAAAAGTATAAAGCTTTAAGCTTTATTTGGTTTTTATCAAAATTCAGAAACACAACAAACAGTTATTGTCTTTCATTATCATCCGATACAAGATGTGTTCGGAGAGTGTACATAAGGTTTTAAAAAGCCCAAGTAAAGTACTATTTCTTTAGAATCCTAGTTTACTCTTCGTGACAAAAGAACTTTACAGCTTATTTCACTATAGGGAGGTACATAAATTAAGGGTTGCCATACGTCCGGTATATACAGGACTGTATTTGACCATTGTGTCCCTTATTTCGATAAATTTGACAAAATGCGGGCCCGAACTGGGCGCGAGTGTTATAGGTATGTAAAGTATGTTACTAAAGTACATACATCAACTTTGTCTAGGGATACCAGGTGTTATTTTCATACAAACGAGGTAACTTTGAAGCCTTGGTTTCCTGCCAAGGATGTACTGTGCTGTGATCTGATGACAGCTATCCAGGGAGTGAATAGAGGAGATTCAGATCACTATACACACGCAACTGATCTGACCAGCATTCTAAAAACATAATGGACATGTTTAAAAAAACCGCGAAAATAGCATGAAAATGTATGGAAATCCTTAAACTGAGAACTCTAACCCGTTAATCTTTTAGAATGCTGATCAGTTGGGTGTGTATAGTGAACTGAATCTACTCCATTCAGTCCCTGGATGGCCATCATCAGATTACAGCACGGTACATCCCTGGCAGAAAACCAAGGCTTCAAAGTTACCTCCTTTGTATGAAAATAACACCTGTATCCCTAGACAAAGTTGATATTGTGTATATTAGTTCAATATTACTTCGAATAAAGACATTAGTTAGCCTTCTTTTTGAAGTCCCATATTGGTCCCTGAAAATTATGGCAACCCTACTTATATTATATATTATGTTTACTTTATAATATTGACTGTATAAATAAAAGTTAAGATTGGTATTGGGGTAGAAACTCTGCAATAAAAAAATACTTACTTACCATAAAAGCATTAATTATTTATTTTATTGGCAAAAACTCAGTTTAAATACATGCTTACATACACAAAATAATAAGTTTAACTTAAAACAACTTACCCGGCCGTGTAAATAGGCACACAGATGAATAATCCTCTAATATCAAACATTTTAGGAACCATTTTAAAAATAAGTTGTTAACACAAAAGGAATGATGAGATCTGGGAATATGGTAGTTTAGGTACTCCAGAAGTGAAAGTCAGAGATATTAATGCACTACAAGAAAGTACAACCATGCAAACTAGATTGCAAAATAGTAAGTAGGTAAGTGAAATTCGTAATACTTGCTATCACTGTTAAGCTACTTATTAGCTACCAACGAAATAAATACTTGTGAGACACTAACATTTCTATCTAAGCTTAACTCAGGCAGCTAACAATTAATTGCGGAAAATACTTATAAAATTAAATGCGTTTCTCGCGCAATCAAAAACTTCGAAGTTTTTTCGACGTGTGAATGACTTTGACAGACACAGTGTTGCCAACTCAATTTTTTAAAGAGAGCTAGATCACCTTCGAAAAAGAGCTAAAAAGAGCTAAATTTTTGGTAAAAAAGAGCTAAAATTCATAATTCATAATTCATAAATGTTTATTTGCCCTAGATAGGGTGTAACAGTGATGGTCAGATATAATATAATGTTGCTTAAACCTATTTAGCCATACAATGATAGCATGCAAATATTAATATTTAAACTAAAATGTAAAATTATATTTCAGTCACACTAAAATGGGATAGAAATTCCATGCATCTACCATAATCTCATCTATTTATTTTTTTACTTGTTTATGTTGCAAGAATTCATCGACAGAGTAAAAGACATTTTCGAGTAACCATTCGCGCAGGACTATTTTAAATTTTTTGAAGGGTAGACATTTTATGGCGTCTGGTATATGATTAAAAATGGTAATACACATCGCATAACAATTTTTCAAGTAGCACATTGATCTAGGTATATTGTGTAATACTAACCTATTAGGATTTCTATTACTTCTACTTGTCAAATCTTTAGACTGTGTAAATTTATTTATATTTTGATATGTGAAGACTCCCACTTCAAAAATATAAATGCATGGTAATGGAAGTATTTTTAAGCATTTAAAGTAGGGTCGGCAAGGTTCATCTGGGGCTATGTGACATATTGCACGAACACACCTTTTTTGTGCAATAAAAGCTTTTTTAGTTTCTGTTCCATTTCCCCAGATAAGTAGGCCGTATCTAAGAACAGATTCCACATAGGCGAAATAAGTGGTTAGTGCGGTGTTTCTACAAAAGAAAAGAAAGTTTATAAATGAATATTTTTATTAATAATTAAGAAAAACATAACATGTTATTATAAATTGCGTTAAATTAATAATAAAGATAAGATTATTTGTCGTCACAAATATCAAATTCAAAATTGTGTATCAAATCATAGACTTGGGGCCTGTTTCACAATGTGAAAGTAAGTTCCAAATTGCATACTCGACAGAAAATTTGACATTATTTTTCATATATCACCCGTCAAATCATCTGTAAAGTAAGCTACTCGGAACTTTCTTTTAAATTGTATTAATTTACTCGTTGGTTTGCATGAAATTTGTACATATACCTAAAATTTTGAAAGAAATAAAATAAAATCGTGTATTTGAATAGAGCTAAAATTTTAAAATTAAAGAGCTAAAGAGCTAAAATTGTTTTTTGGGGCTGATTAACTGAAAATAGAGCCAAAAGCTCTAAAAGAGCAAAGTTGGCAACACTGGACAGACAGCTGTTGGTTGACACATGTTGACTTGACAGTTGACAGAAGCCCGTTCCGAGCTGTGCGTTCCGTCGTTTTGGGTGTAGTTGTTTGGTTAAAGTTTAACCCATTTGAGTTGCATTGCAACCAAACCACGGAACGATCGAGTTGTTTTTATAACCTCTTTAGGTAGGTATACTGCCCGGCACGTAACTTGGCGAGATAAAAACGTGACAAAAAATGCGCAGTAGCCACAAATACTAAACTCGGCGCATCTTTTATCTCATCTTTCTCTTGCCAACTTATATGCCGGCATCTGTACAAATTTTTCGTTTCCATTTGGAATACGGATAATATGCGTGTTTCTCCCCCGAAAGGATAAAAACACTTATTTGGGTTTCAGCCGAAAGGCTCGACCCACAGTGAAACCCTTTAGAACATCGGCGCCATCTAGCGTATGAGGCGTGCAAACCACGCCTGACACTGTCAAAGTCACCGCAGTGAGCCATTACGTGAGCATGCGAATCTCCGTGCCACTGAATAATTCCATTCTAAAACTACCTAGAAGTAATGTACCGATGATATACGTTCTTATTTCAGATATCAAATCGATTGTACCGGCTTCCCGGCAGAATGATTGACAAAAGCATGTGGCACGGAGATTCGCATGGTTTGAGGTTATGTTTTTTGTTAAATCGTCGAATTCCAGATCAATCGGAGCCTGTACCGCTGGGTTGATGTATTTGTAGCCGTTACATATTCATTGTAACAGCTACAAACACTTTCGTTGCTCATGTAACGCAACAGGGTCAAAGATATCGCGATCTAAAGTTTTAAAAGCATGCGACTCTCCGGCCCACACACTTAAGTCTAAAATATTGATGAAAATTGCATTAAGATTAAAAATAAGCAGGTTTTTGTAATCGTTTGATCACGATAAACGACCCGAAAACATATTTTCAGAATATCTTTACTCGTTTTAGAGAAATTTGCAAATTTATTTACTATGAACAATCACAGTGTAGGGTTACCATATCGTCGGTCGGTCAGAATCATTAGGCTGTTTCTAGAAAATAGACCGATCGGAATACGTTATTTTGAGGGTATAACCTTCAAGAATTCTAAAGTTTATGAATTCTTGCCTGTCGATACATTGGCATATAATTAGTTTATTTTTGCGTTTTGTGTCACATCTAGCCGATGCATCTTGAGAAATTCGATTATTTGTGGTGGTTATAAATAATTGGACTCTAAGGCGATTCTCCCACTGCCAACGCGCGCCGTCGTCGCGGGGCGCGGTTTGGCGTTTCACGCGCGCGGTGACGGCGCAGCGCAACGCCTGTTCGGGCGGTTTTCTCCGCGCCCCCGCGCCATTCGGCGTCTGACGCGTCCCCGCCGCTTGTTTTTTAGAGGCATTAAATTTTGAAGTTGTTTTGTTTTAATTTCCAGGTTTTTAGGGTTCCGTACCTCAAAAGGAAAAAAAACTGAACACATATAAAATCACTCATGAGATTAAAACGTCCAGACAAATAATTTAGATTTGCCATCTCGATATTAATGACGGAATTTTAATAACATACGAGTAGGTAGGTACGGTCAACGGCACGCTGGGCTTCCACGACAGCGTAATGATATTCAATCAAATAAATAACAGATTTTTTACAGTTTTGTATAACCTCATGTGCTGCATAATGTACCTACCAAATGGCACTAAAATGGGCGTATATCCAAGCCACGAAACATTTGAAAACCAGAGGAAATCCCGCCATCATAACGAAACGATCATCGAAAACCAGCCGCGGGGCGCGTCGCAGTGTGTTGTACCCCGCGGTAACGCGCCTGCTGGCGCAAACTGCTCGCGGATCGCCGGCGGCACGCGGCGGTGCACGCTCACGCGCCGTGGCGCGCCTTGGTGTGTTGGACGAGGCGGTTTTCTGTACAAATTAATGTACTTGCATACAACGTAAAAGACGCGCGTGGGTGCGCCGCGACCGCGCGCGTCGCCATTGTGAGAACCGACTAAACTGTCAAAATTGTTTTAAAGTAAAAAGAAACAATAGTATTGTATTTAAGATAGCCTGCGTAGTGTACAAACCTAATTTGTGTCATTTTCGTCCATGGAAACAGACGTGGGACCCGTACATTAATAACACCGTCAAAAAAATATTACAATTTGAAAAACAAGTACCATATACCTCAGATCACTTAAAAATCCCTATGAAATAAATTTGTGCCAAATTAAGGCATGGACTTTTAATATTTTCAATTTTTTTGTTTGTCCGAGCCATTGATGCTTATAAAAAATATTAGTATTATTAGAGTTTACATATTTAATATCTTAAATACATGAGTGATGGACAGAATGAATTTGTGTCATTTTCATGCATGGATAATACCTAGGTAGGTAGGTATTCAAAAAGTTTGCGGTCGAAGCGAGTAGGCGCGGGCGCGTGGCGAGGGACGACGAAGCTCGTCCGTTTCGGTTGGATACTAAGTACGTACATACCTATAAGTCTCACGTCACGATACGAACGAACACGCACCTTTCGTTTGGTTAAGTAGGTACTCTATAGAATTACATCTCCTGTTTTAGAAATTCATACAGATGTACTATGGACAACAACGTCACTTAACCACAACTCTTAAGGTTAAAATCGGTTGCACGCCGCGCCACCGCCGTCATAACATAATATATTCACAGGTCTATAGGTTATAACACAGCTCTTACTAAGAAAAGAAGAAAAGACAACGTTGCGATTACAAAGCAAACACGTACTAGTTTTGCAAAATGTCAGTATCAATATTTATCATCTGTTCTGTACAATAAAATAAATAAAAGTCAAAAAATTTACCCTTTACTTAACAACGAGTGTAAAAAGTCTCTTACTACATGGCTTAAGACTTTAGATTATGACGCAACTGAAAGTCTCCTTAAAAATCTTGCTTAACGTACATATTTGTAGCACACACACACACACACACACACACACGCACACACACACACACACACACACACACACACACACACTCCCCCCCCACACACACACACACACACACACACACACACACTCCCCCCCCACACACACACACACTCCCCCACACACACACACTCCCCCACACACACGCAGAGTCGTAGATTTAAGTTAGTAGTATAATATAATTGTAAAATTAAAATTATGTTGCTTTAGTATTGTATCTTTATACCTTTACCTTATCTGTAATTGTTAAGTTTTTCTATGCTAAGGATGAGCGGTTCTGTCTAATACAGGTGCCTAAGCACCTAAAAGGTGGAATCTATCACTGTTTTGTGTTTTAATTGTTAAGTTAAAGGAATAAACATATTTTGATTTTTTTGATTTTGATTTAGTTCGTGCAGGGGGATACATGCGCACACAATTTTTTTGCTAACTTTTTAAGCGAAGCTGTTGCCCATAGTACATACATATCTGTTCTGTTTCCATTCTAAAACAACCTAGAAGTAATGTACCGACGATATACATTCTTATTTCAGATATCAAATCGATTGTACCGGCTTCCCGGCAGAATGATTGACAAAAACATGTGGGCCGGAGAGTCGCATGCTTTGAGGTTATGTTTTTTGTTAAATCGTCGAATTCCAGATCAATCGGAGCCTGTAGCGGTGGGTTGATGTATTTGTAGCCGTTACATATTTAAGCATGTTCCAGACGGATTAAATCACGCCTCCCAACAGAGGTGACCTTGCTTGATTTAATCCATCTAGACGGCAGATTTAATCCAAATTTCTCCAACCAATCCAAATGACCTTCAACGTCCTTGGTGGAAGGGCGCGAGTTCCAACACAGGCACGGTAATGATATTTATCAGTACTCCAACTTCATATACTGCCCGGCATTTTATTGGCAAGATAAAAACGAGACAAAAGATGTGCAGCGCCACAAATTTTAGTGTTTGTGGCTATTGCGCATCTTTTGTCTCATCTTTCTCTTGCCAATTTATATGCAAGTGTCATCTGTACAAATAGTCGAAAAGCGAGTCGTACCTACGCGCCTCGGCCCTCGAGTTCAGTCTGCAGTCTGCACTCGGTACACAAACAGTCGCGAATGCGCCGCAGTGATGAACGAAAGATGTACGTAGGTCAGGTACTATTGAGGTAATAAATATAATAGAAAAAATACTATAAAATATCGACTCAGCCCTCGCAGTTCAGACGGGCTCAAATGGCTCGGCTGCTACGGGTTACGGGTGAGTCAATTTTTTCTAGTATTTTTAGGGTTCCGTAGCCTAAATGGCAAAAAACGGAACCCTTATAGATTCGTCATGTCTGTCTGTCTATCTGTCCTTCTGTCACAGCCATTTTATTCCAAAAGTATTAATATTACACAATTGAACCTTGGTTGGTAGATGTATTCTGTTAACCGCTTAACGATTTTAACACAAAAATAACAAAAATAAAGATTAAGGGGGGGCTCTCCATACATGGAACTGAAACTGCGAACGTGTGAGGTGTCAATAGATAGGTCTTTAAAATTGACATTAAAGTTTTTAAGACATTTTTTTCTCAAAGTCTAAGGTTTGAAAGATATACTCCTCCAAAGTGGTAAAATGTTTATCCTCCCCCCCCCTTTAACTTTTGAAATAAGAAAGTGAAAAATCTAAAAAACATATATGCTGCATGTAGGTCTTAATAATTACTTTCAATAAAAATTGGTTTAAATGAGATATAGTAATTAGTTTTTCAGATATAGCACATTTTCCATAACCGCAAATATAACTTTGTCATTCATAACAACACTGAAAAACAAAGTTATTTTTGCAGACGAAAAATTATAATGGTATTAAATATGGTGTGGTATAAGGTATCTACGGAACCGTACGGCGTGTTGCCCAAAACGCACTTGGCCGGGTTTTTTTCTATTATATTTATTACCTTAATATAGAAATAACATTCTGAATGCCAAAAGTCTAAAAATTCAATAGGTACTATTGATTGAAATATAAGTTCTTACTATTGCAAAGTGCAGATTGTGCTGTTTTTATTATAAATATAATTAACCAATAATCCAGAGATACCTTACATTTTTAAATACCTGGAAAGTCCGAAAGCTAAGATTAAGTATACTTAAAATATTATATAATACGTAGGTATTGTACTAAGGATTATTAAATAATTTGTTTCTCCCATCAATAATGTATTTTTTTTTATTTTTATTTTACCATTAGTTTTTTTAATCTAGTTATATTATTGCCTTAAAATTAATTGATTGAACCAGCGCGGGTTTATTTAGGTAATTATTTCAAGGACAGGGCCGAGTTACAGTACTGATAGATATCTTTACCGTGGAATGGGAAAGAGTGTCGGCGCTAGGGTTGCCAACATGTCTAAGGCGAAATACAGTATTTTTCAAATAAGGCTAAAAAAATTAGTACACTTTAAAATAATATAGTAGTTTATGGAAAAGGCAAAAATTAGGCAAATATATTATTATATTTTACTTTTTATAATAACTATATTTTTTGAACTTTTTGCATTTTTGAACAATGTTTTGGTCAAAATCATAAACCATAAATAAAACAATCATGAATCAAAATAAAAGTCTCATATTATTTTCTACCATCAATATTAATTAAATATAAGTAAATTAAAAACTCGTTTTTAACTTACTTACGATTGTATCAGTATTACTGATTAAGTTAAGACATGAAAGAAATTCGTCCATGGTTAAGATTAAGATATATTTCGTCCATGGATTAAGATTTAATTAAGTTGTCAATTTTATATTGACAAGTTTGGAACGCAATAAGACAGATAGATACGTTCAGAATTCAGATACAATACACTATACACATAGTATTTGTTATATGGTGTGACTATACACTACACGCTATAGAATCAGTCAAAATTCACGATCACAAATTAAAAAAAAAGAAACATTTGTTTCTTAGCGATCGATGTTGAAAATATAGTATTTTTGCGTACTATATATTTCTTCAATAGTATATAGCACGCAGACCCGAAACATAGTATAATACGACATATTATTATAGTATGGTTGGCAGCCCTAGCTGGCGGCGCTTGGATGTAAACTCGTGTAGCCGCAACACAATCCACGGATGGAAACCACGCCCCCATCAAGCTTCCACCAAGGTGACCTTGGTTGGGAGGCGTGATTAAATCCGTCTGGAACGTGCTTTATTGTAACAGCTACAAACACATTCGTTGCTCATGTAACGCAATAGCGACCTAAAGTTTTAAAAGCATGCGACTCTCCGGCCCACACGCTTAAGTCTAAAATATTGGTGAAAATTGTATTATGATTAAAAATAAGCAGGTTTTCGTAACCGTATATAATAGGTCTTTACCTATGAAATTGCCGATTTGTATGGAGAATTTTCAAGAAGTTGCATTTTTCATACTAGCATTTTCTTTGTTCATTTAACAACTTGGATGAATTAACCACTGGATGCGAAATGACAGCCATATTCGCCTTTACCCCTCTGCCACTTACTGTGACCGATAGCCTCAGTAAACGATATCGCGTTGTCAGTGTGATGCTAGAGCTCGTGGCGAAACATTGGTACAAAAATGGACAAAATGCTTCGTATTGTTCAGCAAAAAAAATAGCGGGCAATCAAGAAATGTTTCTTTTCACGCGTAAGCACAATTTCAACCTATTATAGTAGCTATTTTTCGCAAAATAAATAAAATTTGGTATGTAAACAAAGTAGGGTGACTTAGCCGGTTTGCCGGCCCCCTTTGGTTTTCGGCCATTACTGAAAATGTAAGAATGTATGAAATAAATTTTTCGTGAAATTTCTTTTTCGCGGTGTTATTAAAAGTTGCCAATACACTTATTTATTACGTATACAAAATATAATTATTTATGCATAATAAAAGTTATTACTGCCCCCAGGAGCTGACATTTTCGAAAAACTTTCTAAATATTAATATTTTCATAATATAATTTTAAACAAAATATATCTCATTTTTTTTAGTAGTTAATATTATTAAGAGATACTTATACCTACACAAAAGCCAATAATAATCAACAAAAAGCAACATTTTCCTTACAAAACGTTTTCAAAATCATGTTTGACTTCCGTAAATTTTCGTCTTGAAAGTCATTTCGCGCGAGGAACTGCTGTTAACACTGGTAATAGAGCCGAAATTATCAAACTGTCATAGAATCCTATGGATATGCTGCACATATGCCGCTGACGAAACGGCGAAACGAAAGTCAACTGACGACTATAGAAGCTAACAAGTCAAGACTAGTTACAATCTGCAGATGGGTCATTGAGGCCGTAAACGGTAAGTCCAAAAGAGATTTTAAAATCTTCAGGCACAGAATTTTCAACCGCGCCTCGCCAAGCAGCTTCAATGATTTTAAAATAGCGGGAGCTCTAATCAACTGCTTCCAATAGCCTTATGAGGATAGCCAATACACAGCTGAATTCATAGAATCAATCCGGTTGAATTTAAATAAACCAAATCTTCTGGCGGATTATATTGAAGAAAATAATATTAATCGCCCAAGAGTCACATTTCAAAGATTAAATGCTAATGACCAACATATTATAGATTTTCCCCCACACACACAGCTCACACACAAACAATTAATTTTAATCGCAATAGGAACGTACCACCTAAAGTTGGCGCGCGCGTTCTTATTGCAGTGGGCATATGCAAAGGATGGGAGTATATGAAATTGAATACTATCGACATCCAGAAAGAATTAATATCAATAATGAACAAAATGTTCTAATAAGATGTAAAATTCAATCGAGGCATGTGCGGAGCAAAACATTTTATACCTACATTTTGTATAATGCTGAAGCACAGGGTCGCAGTGCCATAAATGAATATTATTGCTCGTGCATTCATGGCCGCCGAACGCTTGGATGTTGCGCTCATGTTATGAGCATTTTGTACTTTCTTGGTTGAGCTTGACATAACCTAGAAGAATTTGCGCATCCAGCTATCAGACGTGATTGCACATCAGCTATTTTTATAATTTTATAATGTTCCCGCTG
This sequence comes from Agriphila geniculea, assembly GCA_943789525.1. Taxonomy (NCBI): domain Eukaryota; kingdom Metazoa; phylum Arthropoda; class Insecta; order Lepidoptera; family Crambidae; genus Agriphila; species Agriphila geniculea. The sequence goes on from OX038895.1 coordinate 6,080,942, forward strand.
CTGGGGCACAGGCTTTTCTTATGGGTGAATAAACAGGACTGACCATAACTAAGATAAAAAATTAGAAACGAGTTCATATGTGCGGAATCCACACGAAGCGAAATATAAGGTAATGGTCAAAAAGTACAAAAGGTCTTGAGTTACCTATACAAGAGGGTGTTCGGCTATTACCCATTTCTGTTTATCTTAAAGTAAGTTAACTATGTTAGTTATGTAATTGGGCGCCTCCCGTTAACTAATAATAATAATAAATAAATTAGAGGCCCCAATGCGGATTAGTAGGGCGTGATTATTACCTAATATTTTTTGAAAATATACCTTTAGCCACGTAAAATATTAACGCCTGAAAAAAAATATTGCAGTTTTTTTTTATGTTATTCACCGATCACAGAGGTCCCATATTTTTTTTTGTTATACACATAAAAGGTACTTAAACTTGAGATAGATTCAATTTGCACCGGGGTTCGGGTAATTTTGTATATAGCCTGCGCATTCACCTTTGATGGCCTGGTAACTAAATGCGTTTTTGGGAGGTCATTTGCTTTTCGGCCGCCTGGCCGAAAACTAATGTATGAGTTTCACAATCCATAATATTTGGCCGGCAATTATGGCCGAAAACCGGCTACATCACCCTATAACATTGACATTATTTGACAAGTGTAATCCCCCCTCACCCCGCAAAAATTGGTTGATCGTGATTTCATACATTTTTCTTACGTTACGTATCCAGTGGTTAATTCATCCAAGTTTAACAACCGTTAACACTCTTGTAACAAAACTTTTATGTACTAATGTTTGAACACTATGCTAACCTATTCCATTTACGATAAGCGAAAAAAATAAGTTTTGGCTAAGTTACAACCCCTCCGGTCACCCTTTTTTGGCTCACAAAAAAAAGAGTAACTTTCAAGATCTTTTTTTAATGCTATGAAAGCTTAAAAAAAGGACTTTATTTTTACTGATAGTTGACTATCATGGTCATAATTCGACATACGTAAATCAAGATATTGTTAAATGTTTTAAAACATAGAAGTTATTATTTTCTCTGTATGTGACAAAATATCGGCAAGTTCATAAGTTAAGACCTAATATTTATAGATATATATTGCGAACGATTTTATCCTAGCTTTCCGATGACCTAGAGACTTGAAACTTTGAAAATAGGTCAGAACTGGAAGGCAATGCAATATTATGGTGTCATTGAGCTGATCTGATGATGAAACCGGAAGAAGCCCACAGGAATTCTATGATAAAACCTACAACCCCATCGTGTTTGGGCTCGTTAGAATAGGCATGACGAAATTTTTTTTTATTTTATGTTACATAAATTACCTCTCAAAAAAAGAAACATTGGTAAAATAATTATTTCGCTAGCGTGAAAACTGCCCGAGATATCACAGTTTAAAATGCACACAATTGGACTCACCCGAAAACGCTCCATACTAACGGCTACCCTAGTTATGACGTCACGCCTAGGTGTTTGTATGCAATGCAACGCGTAGGAAAGTTTGGCAGCTATATTAAATATTGTGTTTATCAAAATTGTTTCTTATACAAATTTGCTATAAATTTTATGGATTAATTAAATGTATTATTTATTTTAATATATTTTAAACTTTTTAAATGGACTTGTCCGCCCAACTTTGAAGGGTAATAAAACAAATAATACGCAATATATAAAACCAAGAGGTATACAAGCTACTCTAAAAGTTCAATATGTTTACGGTTTTTATTAGTATTTTGTTATTTTATTCAGTAGTCGTCATCCCTATTGTTTTGACGAGTACTCTAATGGGAGACGAAGTCCAGGGTCTGATGATGAAGCTGACAGACAGAGTATGTTCATTACTTTTAGTCGGAGGATTTTTGTAAAAATATTAACTAAACTGTTTTTCAATTAGGGTTTTTCAAAATGACAAAAAACTGTATGCTCGATAGATAAGATGGCGTTGATAAAAATGTATGTGTCAATGTGATTTTTTTACTCAGCTTCGAAGAGTACTCAGGTAGGCAGGCAAATCTGATGTTACCCTAAAATGTTTCTCTTTGGCCAGATGTCAGCCAGCGAACGCTTATTTGCCTCTTTGGTACAGGCCGTTTATTTTTAAAAGCCAATTTTTACACTTCTCTTTCCATCAACGCCATCTAGAGGCAAATAGTTACTATTTTTTTAAAATGTCACTTTGTAAAGCCTTCATCAAGAATAATTGTCCTAAGTCGTGGGCTTTTAAAAAAAATGCTTTTTTGACAGTTGCCTTTCTCATCGAATGTGTTTTTTAATCAATATATTTGTACATGTATCATAGATTCACGTGGACTACATTACCACAGAATAACTTTGATACTACCTAATAAATTGTTCGATTTTGGTAGATTATTTTTTGATGTTATTCTAAAATACCCCAGGCGTCCAAGAATGTCACAGCTCAAGGGTGGACACAATGTAACAGTGTTTCCACTACTACTACCTAATATTTGTGATTTTCAGACTCATTAATCTTTTAGTATGTAGAATTTTACCTGAGAGATTAATGCCTATTATAAGTAATTGTTGATTTTAAATCGTTATTGCCTATAAAAGGTACATAACTACGATTTAAAAAAAATTAGACTCATTTATCTTTAAGTCACACACAAATCATTGTACCTGAGATAAACCTATAGGTACTTTTAAAGTCTGAATAATTATGCAATACCTTGAGAAAACCTTTATCGGTTGGAATTCAACAGATTTTGTCATTTACTTGTTCCACTAAATATGAAAATGTCAAAATTAATAACAGTGTTTCATTGTTGGACAGAGGATGTTTCATTGTGTACACCTAGGTGGACACAATGAAACAATTCCCATTTTCTTTTAAAAGTCTTCTTATTGGTTTATGCATCTATTTATTAATGAAACTATAACTGCCATTTTATACCTAATTAAGTAGATTCCGTTCCTCTAAAAACGGAATTCATATCTTTAAAAATGAGAGAAATATGAGACTCAGAGCTTTTGGTGTTGCATTGTTCCACACTGCTCTACGTTTGTATGTATGTGAGTTTTTGTATTGTTACTTGGGACAAGTTTCAATGGTTGTAAAGTAATTTATGCTTACTACATAAGTCAAAACTTGAAAAATTAAACTTTAGTATTTACTTACCTTTTAAAAAAAACTAAAAACCGACTTCAAAAAACCTGCCTCTAAAAAGCAAGAAATAATATTCAAATCATTAGATATGCATTATCATTGTTATATAATAACAACACGTCTATTGAAGTCGGGTGGGGCTGGAGTACAACTTCGTTTTTTTATTCTAAAAGCCCTACCCGACTTCAATATACGTGTTGTTATTATATAACAATGATAATGCATATCTAATGATTTGAATATTATTTCTTGCTTTTTAGAGGCAGGTTATTTGAAGTTGGTTTTTTGTTTTTTAAAACATTTTTTTTTATTTTTAAAACAATTTTTATTTTTTGTTTTTAGTGTAAGTACCTTCTCTATTAGGTAGTGTAGTGTAAGTATATTATTTGGTAGAAAAATCGGCTCAGTCAAACGTGAGATATTCGCGGAGAAACATACATTCATACAGGTCAAACTGAAAGAGAACCTTCTTTTTTTTGAAGTCGGTTAAAAAGACTAAAAGTACCTCTTACCCAACAAAAAGAATCATCTTATTCGGTTCATAAATAACAAAATAGTCAAGTTAGTTGATGCAAAATCATAGTGTTTTCAGGATACCTTGAAAACTACTGAACCGATTTGAAAAAAAATAAATGGGACCATTTCGCAAAAAAATTGAATCGAACAAAAAAAGAATCATCAAAATCGGTCCATAAATGTCGAAGATACGCGCGAACAACGATAAAAAAAAACATACAATTAAGGATGTAATAAAACAGATGCTTCGTTCGGAGTTATTTTATTAATAAAATACATGTAAAATAATTATTTTTTTTCTTACAAAGAGGTTATAAGAAAACTGAATTTCTTAGTGCTCATCACGGTTAGTTCAGAGCCATCACGCCTTATTAGTAAGTTTGAATAGACTAACATACACGTTACTAACATAACAAGTGATGTATAGGTACTTGGTTATTTATAAAGCTGTTGGGTTTTAAAGTAAATGGGAACGGGAACGAGAACGAAAACGGAAACGGGAACGGTACTTACCTACTAATCTCTGAACTAAACTTTTCAATAATGTATACCAATTCGAATTTAATATTTATAACTAAGACAGGACAACGTCTGTCGGGTTAGCTAGTAAAATAAATATTTGAGGGGGCTCCCATACAACAAACGTGATTTTTTAGCCGTTTTTTGGTACGGAACCCTTTGTGTGCGAGTCCGACTCGCACTTGACCGGTTTTTATTTCCTTACCCTCAAAAAATATTTTGTTACAGTAGGTAGGTAATCCTTTCTTTTTAAACTTTGCAAGAGGTAGAGTACAAGAATGTTAATGATGTCATCTCATCAATGAGACTGTAATTGACAATAATAACACATGCCTACTTCCAAATCACGCCAACAGCACTGTTAGCCTATAATCCATTAAATGAAGTAGGTACACAAATACCCTATCTGTGTAATATTTTGTGACTATTTAATTTGGTCGGATACGCGCTAACAGCGCTGTGAGCGTGATTCGGAACGCGGCCACAGTATCATCAAATGTATTTATATTCGTTCGTATACTTCTTACCTACCTACCTACTCGTTACTTCAAATGTGTCACCGAACTTCAGTACCTATGCTTAGGCGTCACTTAAGTCACTTACTTACTTTAAATTAGGCGAATTAATTTGAAGTGGGATATTGTGCTGGCTCAATACGAAATAGAGGCTACTTTTTACAAATTCTTTTACCCAAAGTCGCTCGAACGGCAAAGTACGTAGCAGCGGTGCTCGAAGTACGCAGCAAACAGCGGTGCCCCGGCTCCCACCCCCCCCACCCCCCCCCCCCATTTTCTTTTGTGACTTTTACAGGGTGTTGAAAAGAAAAAAATAAAAAGCTGAAAATTCCATTGATGAATTTAGCACAAAACATTATGTACAACAGATACTATTGATCTAAAACATTTAACACTTATTTAACCAATTGTAATATTCTTTTGGAGTTACTAAGGTAACGCTTTAGGTAATAGTCAAATAACAGTATTCCCGTGGACAAAGATGACACAAAAAGCTCAAGTAAGTACATCGGTTACAACTTCATAATCATCATGAAAGTAAAATTTTCAACTTTAATTTTCTTTTCGTCCGATAGCGTTAAAAAAGACAAAAACCTAAATTGTTACTTATGCATCAAACCAAAATGACACAATTTCATGTATTAGGCTAAGTGAATGGTGCAGAAACTATATACGAAAAAAACAAACTTTAATATTTTTAAAAGCTAAAAACTTATCCCGATCGGTCTAAAATGCAAGTTGAAGTGTTTTTAGATACCTATTTTGAAAGACTAATACTTCAAAAAACGAAGGAAGTTCTCAGTTCGGTTGCATTCAACCGAGACCTAAATTAATGGGTGACTGATACTGATGATGATGGGTGACTGGTACTGAGTGGGCAATTATTATACCAATTATGACGTTCACATTTTTAACACGTTTTTATAAGGTTACCTACTTTCTCATTTGTTTGTTTGTATTTTGTCATCTCGATTAGGATAAAAGTCACCTTTTTACGTCCCCTAAAAAATATTGCAATATTGCATAGTCAGTAACAGTATGATAGTAGGTACGATACGTACGAGTATGTAGGCAAATCAACCCTCAACATTATGTAGTTCAACTTGAATTTTATTAGAAACAGCCTAATGATTCCTACGGACCGACGATATGGTCACCCTACACACTGATTATTCATAATAAATCATAGTAAATAAATTTACTTATTTCTCTAAAACGAATGAAGATATAGTGAAAATATGTTTTCGGGCCGTTTATCGTGATCAAACGGTTACGTAAACTTGCTTATTTTTAATCTTAATACAATTTTCACCAGTATTTTAGACTTAAGCGTGTGGGCCGGAGAGTCGCATGCTTTTAAAACTTTAGATCGCCATATCTTTGTCCCTGTTGCGTTACATGAGCAACAAATGTGTTTGTAGCTGTTACAATGAATATGTAACGGCTACAAATACATCAACCCAGCGGTACAGGCTCCGATTGATCTGGAATTCGACGATTTAACAAAAAACATAACCTCAAACCATGCGAATCTCCGTGCCACATGCTTTTGTCAATCATTCTGCCGGGAAGCCGGTACAATCGATTTGATATCTGAAATAAGAACGTATATCATCGGTACATTACTTCTAGGTAGTTTTAGAATGGAATTATTCAGTGGCACGGAGATTCGCATGCTCACGCCATTACATGGTCATGCTAGCGTCAGTCAAATTCCATCAGTCATGACGTTTGACTGATTGACTGATGGAAAGAACAAATCACATCATGCAACTTCAGTCACTCACTACCTACTTACATTACACGGTATAGGTTAATCGTCAGTCACAGCCCGTTTGAATACTTGATGTTCAAGACCTCTTTTAACAGCAAAAAAACTCATAAATTCGACATTTTAAACACAGCAGCTGTTGGTGAGCTAAATGGACTGTATTTTAATGGGAGGATGATGGAAACAGTTTTAAAGTTTAACAATTTAATTAGTACAATATCAATCAGGCAAAAGATTTGACACACACACCAGAGCATGACAACTGGAGCACAAGAAGAAGGTAAACGTCATTATAAAAATATAAACCAAACGTATCAAACATATGTACCTATTGTATTTGTGACGTTTTGTGTTTGTCTTTGTCCTTTCCCTAGGTTAGGTATTGAAAGAGAAATCTCAAGGAAGGAAAGCTTCAAAGTTACCGAGCATTCATCCAAATCATCGTGTATCTCTCATTACGGGACGTTGGCGGAATTTCTGTGAAGAACGGAAGAAGCCAGACTTTAAAAAAAAAAAAAAAAAAAAAACGTATCAAAAAGGTGGCATCTCAGCCAGTCGCCAACAGCAGCGTTCACATGCGCGACTGGACTCGGTCTAGAAAGAAATCCGGGCGCAACTGGTTTTACTAATGCGTATGCCCATTTGGGCTTGTACTTCGGCAGAGGGGAACGCTTCGTATGGATTCTCTTTCTGTAGATAGTCATAGTAATTATGAAAAGGAAACTGCATTTTATAATGGAAGCAAGCCACTTTGCACAGTGATAGTGGGGGCCAAACTAAGCGATTTCATCCGAGGATAAACGAGATTCACCCCTTAGGAACAGAGATGGCGCCACTTGTTTAAAAAATCTTTAAAAATTTCTAAAACCTAAACGGATGATCCGATTTTGATGATTTAGGTGTCTATCGACAGACAATCAGTTGTTTTACTATTTAAAAATAATAAGGTAGCAGAAAATAATAATGAATACCAAAAAACCTTCATTATTGAAGAAAAAAAAATTTTTTTCGGCGGAAGACTTGTCATCAGCCTGCTTTTAGTCGATGATTATAATTGATAGAGATCGCTGGGCATAGGCAAGGAGCAACCCATATGTTAATGCGATCTTCGGACACAAATGTGTTGGTTCTGTTTATTTCGTACTAAATACGAAATTTTAAAAGATGAAGGTCTGCAGGTAATGTCGATGTTGACGGGGACAGATAACAAACGCCGTTACGTAGCAGTAGTGCAAAAAATTGCTTTATACTTTAGGTCATGAAATGTCAACTGCGCTTCGAGGCTTTCATGGTTTCACAGGGTGTTATTTGAATAAAAAAAGTAAAACACTTGTTTAAAAACATGGGTTTCACACCCTGAAGTAACTACTGCTTTTGCAAGTATGTCGAGTCCTATTCCTATCCTATAGAAATTCCTCTGAAGAAATATTGGCTCATTTGGAAAGGTTTGTACTCATTGTTTTATTGTATATAGTGTAAGTTAACATAATTATTTCACTCGTTCTCAAATAAAGCTAATCTTGCTTCCAGATGCACTTGCCAGCTGTTCGATGCACAAACAGAGAACATTACTGTTATGGCGGTTCGGAAAGATTTGTTTTCGACTAAAAGCAGGCTATTAGTGACAAGTCTTACGCCTACTTCAGCTGCCCTTGAACAACATGATCTGTGTGCATGGGGAAATGCCTTATGGATAAATCAATCCAAAGTCCATCTTCTTGGGGATGGAAAGATGTCAAAGATAGATGGACTCCACGATGGTCGAAGGTTACTGCAATTTGGCCAGAATTAAGCCTCCTTGACCATTGTGGATGTAAATTGAACTGTGACACAATGCGTTGTGGCTGCCGAGGCGTTGGCCTATCTTGCACTTTACAGTGCAAAACCTGCAAAGGCGAATGCGAAAATAAAACGTAAGTAAAATAAAGATTTAATTCAAATGTTATTTAGCGTCTTTTATTATTATTTTATAATTATGATATTTTTCATTGCTATTTTATTTTCAGGGTAACCAACACTTTCGAAACTCAAGAATAAAGATCACTCGTCGAATTATACTTAAAATTTCTCGAAATTGGTATATTATAGATTTTTTATTTTATTTTTCTGTATACATAGAGATCATAAATAAAGCATATGTAAAGAAAAAAATATCAATTTTGGGATTTTTTTGTTCAGCGAATTAAGGAATATACCGGCACCATGTAGTGTTTTCTTCAATAACTTTAGAACTATACAAGATATTGATATGCGGTATTTTTTATTAAACGTGCAACTAAATGGGTAATAATACGAACAAATAAAAGAGGACCATATTCATACATTATTTTTATAAATATAATAAATACTGAAAAAAAAAATTTTTTTCTTCAATAATGAAGGTTTTTTGGTATTTATTATTATTTTCTGCTACTTTTTTATTTTTTAAATAGTAAAACAACTGATTGTTTGTCAATAGACACCTAAATCATCAAAATCGAATCATCCCTTTAGGTTTAAGAAATTTTTAAAGATTTTTTAAACAAGTGGCGCCATCTCTGTTCCTAAGGGGTGAATCTCGTTTATCCTCGGATGAAATCGCTTAGTTTGGCCCCCACTATTACTGTGCAAAGCGGCTTGCTTCCATCACAAAATGCAGCTTTAGGCCAAAAAGTGACCATAATGTCTATGACTAAGAAGCCCGTCTACTCTCAGGTTATAATGTACTGTATGGCGATCGATGTCTCAAAAGTCCGGCAGAATGAGTCTATTATTTTTGGTTTCTGAATAGGAAAACATCACTGAGCAAGTAATCAGAAAACATGTCTTGTCTTGTCATGAAGCTGAGGTTTTGCTATTAGCATTAGCGGAAGAAGAATCTCAGAATGTAAGGAAAAAAAGAAAAATATAGGTCCATGAGATAAGTACTCAACACATAGAATATGGAGAGTTTCGCACTTTGATACCCACATTACAAAAAGATAAACAAATATTTTATATTTATTTTCGCATGCCAGAAGACTGCTATGACGAAGTTGTAACAAGAATCGAACAAAATATACGGAAACAATATACCAACTTTCAAGAACCTATAGAGCCCAGTGAGCGTTTAGCAATATGTTTAAGGTACCTAAGTAAATCATTCATATACATAGACTTATTATATTAATTTTTCAATACTGTTGCTCGAAAAGTGGGCTAACGATGACAGAACAGCGTGTGGTAGTAAGTCGATTTTACCGCAAGCCGTGCGTTTTTGTTCACAGTTTATTTTTTAATTTCTTTTACATTATTACATACCAACTGTATATATATAAAAAAATTTGTAGAGCCATTTTGAATAGAATTTGTGAAGAACTTGCGGGTGAGAATTAATGGAGAATCTGTAGATAATTTGTTCAGAATTCTGCTTATATTGTCCACAAATTCTGCACAAGCTCTCAACAAATTCTGCACAAATTATGCGCAAATACTGCAAAATGTATGCACAAATTTCGTAATTGTCACTGGTCGCTAGGTGGTTTTTAATTAGATAATTAGCCTGCCGAACGTCACCCACGCTCTAATGTTTGGAACGCGCCGTTAGATCTTTGGTTGCACTTGGAGCGTAGGTTGTGAATGCAACCTATCGCGCGATTCGCGGGCGATTTTTTTGCTGCAACTCATGCGACTATTCGCGCCATGCAATGTGAACACGTCCATACAAGTTAGCTGACGCAATCGGCGCGAGCGAATCTGGCGCGAGCGAATTCGCTTCAGTCTGTACGAAGCTTAAAGGAAAAGGGGGACCGTCTTGACTTTATAATTTACCTCATCTAATTAATGAATCTACTTATGGCCGAATACTCAAAGGCTTCTTAGTTAAAATCTTAAGTTAAGGTCTCCTTAACTTTAAGGAAGCTGTCAGTTTCATAGTTTCTGTCAAATCTGACAACTTCTTCTTCTTCTTATTTTTGTTATGGCAATCTACTTTCCTCTTGGAAGTAATTTTTGCCAGTGTCATGTTTTGAATAGTTCAGTATTTCTAGATTTTCTAGTACATAGATTATTTCAGTTTACATTAAAATGCGGGTGCATCACATTCCAATGCTGCTTGGAGCATTTGGCAGCAAGTATATCAAGACAGTTTACTCGGTAAGTTTTGCCGAGGTAGTAGCGACCACTACAATAAAAGTGTCAGCTTCACACAACCAAGATCGCGCCTATTTCCATTATCCCACATATTGTTCAGTTGCGTAGACACTTGTACCACAAAACTGCACCAATTTTAAGACACAATAATATCCACTATGGATCAATTTGCGGATAATTAAAATAGTCACCGAACTGAACTCGACAAAATCCCGCCAAAAAACTCAATCTGACAACTTTTTTGAATTTAAGGTGGCCTTAACTTTAAGATTCGTTTGAGTATTTGGCCGTTAGTCTGTTGATCATCTACTCTATTAAATCCAAGGACCGGAACCGCTTACAGTTAAAGGGGTTTTTGATTGGGTATTTCATAGACTAGTTTTCAAAAACCCTATCAATACGGTAAACCTATCAATACTGTAACCCTATCGAAAGGGTAACCCAAGTAAGGACTTACCGAATACGAAAACCCTATCGGGGAAACTCTATGAAGGCTTTATGAAGAGGTTTTAAAACGTGTTCAAGCAACTTATACCTAGTTCCACCTGGGCCGAACGAAGGACCGGAACCGCTTACCGTTAAAGGGGTTTTCATTGGGTATTTCATAAACCGCTAACCGTTAAAAGGGTTTTTGATTGGGTATTTGATAGACTTATACACATCAACTTTGTCTAGGGATACGGGTGTTATTTGCATACAAACGAGGTAACTTCGAAGCCTTGGTTTTCTGCCAGGGATGTACCGTGCTGTAATCTGATGATGGCCATACAGGGACTGAATAGAGTAGATTCAGATCGCTATACACACCCAACTGATCTGATCAGCATTCTAAAAGATTAATGGATCAGAGTTCTCGGTTTGAGAATTTCCATACATTTTCATGCTATTTTCGCGGTTTTTTTAAACATGTCCATTACGTTTTTAGGATGCTGGTCAGATCAGTTGGGTGTGTATTGGGAGGGTGCGAAGGTATAATATTCGATCGCAGCGCTCATGGTGGCAAAAAGTAGAAATAAAGAAGGCTCTGTAATCTGCTTGAAAACGATATTTAATTTATTACTAGCGATACAGGAATAATTACATATGTTTATTATCACTTAGTAAAATTATTAAAGTAGCTTTATCCTATTGTTTTACAAAATCTACAACTAAAAAAGAAGTAAACAAACCCTGATATAACCAAAATAAAACACTCTTTTTGAATAGATCTTACTTGCCAGTAATTTAAATGACCAAAAATTATTTCACAACACTTTGTCCACCCAAATCATAGTAATTTTGAAATTTACATTAATAACACAATATGTATACTATGTTTTAACATTTTGTCACAATGCCGCCATTACATATCAAAACGTCAAAACGGTCAGGTCAGAGCCAACAAAGTTGCAACACGCTAGGTGGCGCTAAAAGCGTGCACGGAGCCAATAGCGATCTGAATCTCTTCCATTCACTCCCTGGATAGCCGACATCAGATCATAGCACAGTACATCCCTGGCAGGAAACCAAGGCTTCAAAGTTACCTCGTTTGTATGAAAATAGCACTTGTATCCCTAGACAAAGTTGATGTGTGTATTTTAAAAAACCCTTTCAAAACGGTAAGCATGATGTCGACTAACCCTAACGAAAGGGAAACCCTATCATTTGGTAAGCTTTTTAATAGGGTTTCCCTATCAACTGGGTTAACCAAAAAAGGGGTTTTCCGGTCCCTGATTAAATCTCTAGTACTCTATTAAAGTTCTCTAATTTTACTACCTAGTGCTAAAGATCTTATTCAATACTAGCGGCCCGCCCCGGCTTCGCACGGGTGCAGTGCAATGTAGTTACTAACGTAAAACTGTGCTAATGTGGTGTCAGTGTGAAGTTATTTGATTATACTACAGGATATCTACATATATACGACGTAAGCAAGGGGTGTTAAAATATAATTGAAGTGTGTGTGTGTCTGTCTGAGGACTCTGAGGCAACCTAGCTCCCAAACTTAAAGATCGATTTTATTGCGATTTTTATGTATAGTTTAAGAGAAGCGTACAGACGGCGGGAAGCGACTTTGTTTTATACTATGTTTAGCTTTTGCCCGTGGCTCCGCCCGCGTGGGAGTCGGTAATCGTTGTAAGTCTTCCCTTGGAAACCAATGATCGGCATGAAAAGAAGCCTGTGTTAAGTATTCCAGACTAAAATCTATCCCTGTGCCAAACGTCTAAATCCGTTCACCCGTTCAGACGCGATTGAGTAACAAAATGAACAACATCCAAACATCAAAACTTTCACATTCTTACAATTTTGTGATATATAGGTAATAGCTGCACCAAGGCTGCACCCCGCAGTTTTACCTGCGCAATCTGTTGATTCTGTAACCAAATGCGCATCTCACTACACTTCACTTCGCGTGAATTAGTTATTAGAAATTAGCTAACTTATGAGCAATTTTACCGATTACAAAAATTTTAGGTAGCTATCTAAAATATATTGTGACGGAAAAAAAATCTTATCATTATCTTATTTATGATTAAAAGTTCCCGTCCCGTGCAGTGAAGTGAGATTCGAAGTGGGGTTCGAGTTTGGTTACAGAACCGAGACGCCGTCAGGCTAGGCGCACTCCGCGCTTTAGGTACGGTTATAGATGTGAAGGCGGTTGTTATCTTAGTCAGCCAGCCGCTGACCAGCCGCTTTTTTCGCTGACTACGGTGATCACCCATAAACCGCGGCTGGCTACAGTTGAAACATGTCTATGTTTTATTAAAGCCGTTTTATGTCCTAAGTGATTATTTTTGTCTATCTACATACTACCTACTTACTATAAACGTTACAGTAAAGGTTAACGCACATTTAGGCGGGTCGCAACGGGGCGGGCCGGGCTGCAGCGCATCGCAAAATGCTCCTATAGCACACTGTGACGGGCCGGGCCGCATCGCATCGACGGATTTTGAGTACAGTAGTGCCAGCTTAGGGTAATTTACCCTAGATTTAGGGTAAAAATTATCCGGCAGGGTAATTACCCTAATAATTATTAGGGTATAGATTTTCCTACTGTATCTCTTGTGTTAACTTTACTCTTTCAAAAACAATGGTTGACAAAAGAGACCCGGCCTTTAATGCTAAAGTTATATACCTTTTAGAATCTTTAATCTGTGATTCATAATCTGCTGTACTTTTTAGGGTTACGTAGCCCAATAGCAAAAAACGGAGCCCTTATAGAATCGTCATGTCTGTTTGTCTGTCCGTCCGTATGTCACAGCCACTTTATTCTAAAAGTATTAGGATAACACAGTTGAAACTTGGTAGGTAGATGTATTCTGAAAACCGCTTTACGATTTTTAGACAAAAATAAAAAAAACCGGCCAAGTGCGAGTCGGACTCATGCACGAAGGGTTCCGTACCAAAAAACGCCTAAAACTCAAGTTTGTTGTATGGGAGCCGCCCTTAAATATTTATTTTATTCTGTTTTTAGTATTTGTTGTTATAGGGGCAATGGAAATACATCATATGTGAAAATTTCAACTGTCTAGCTATCACGGTTCATGAGATACAGCTGGTGACAGACAGACAGACGGACAGCGGAGTCTTAGTAATAGGGTACTGTTTTTACCCTTTACTGGGTACGGAACCCTAAAAAGATTAACCCATACATGGAACTGAAACTGAAAAAAAAATGTTTTTCAAACCTATACGTGCGGGGTGTCTATAGATAGATTCTTTAAAAATGACATTGAGGTTCCTCACACCATTTTTTCTCAAAGTCAACCGTTTGAAAGATATACACTTCAAAAGTGGTCAAATGTGTGTCTCCCCCCTCTAACTTTTAAAATAAGAGAGTGAAAAATCTAAAAAATAATATTTGCTGTAGAACTTAATAAACACTTTTAACGAAAATTGGTTTCAATGACATATACACGCTGAAATTTAAATCATTTGGTTCCCGCCGTGTGGTGGTTCCACTCATGATTACAAGCAACTTTTACTATGGGGCCAAGTCTGCTCGCCTGCCTGCTCGCAAAAAAAAATCAGCTGTTCCATACAAAAGTGCAGTACTTACTCGACTTCAATAGACGTGTTTTTATTATTACGAATATTATTTCTTGCTTTTTAGATGTGTGTTTTTTGAAGTCGGTTTTTTGTTTTTTTAAACTTTTTTATTTTTTTTTATTTTTTTGTGTAGGTATACCTTTTGTATTAGGTAATGTAGGTATATTATTTAGGTAGAAAAATTGGCTCAGCCAAACGTGAGTTAATCGCGGAGAAACATACATACATGCGGGTCAAACTGAGAACCTCCTTTTTTAAGTCGGTTAAAGAACTACACTAAAGATATCCTTTTTCCAACAATAAAATAATTATCTTATTCAGTTCATAAACAAAGAAGTTATACGACTAATCGTCGAGGTAGTTCACACAAAAGCATACTATTTTCGTGCTTTTTTTCAAGATTACTTGAAAAGTACTGAACCGATATCAAAATTTTAAAAAAATGGGACCAACTTGGCCGTTTACCTAATGTAATAACGTTTGAATCATTTCAATCGGTTCAGCCGTCTTCGAGTAATCGATGTACATACAAAAAACAAAAAAACGGGTCGAATTGAGTACCTCCCTCCTTTTGAAGTCGGTAAAAATATAGTGATGCAGAGGATCACTGACGACGTCCATTATACAAGGACATCAGTGCAGAGGATACTTTCATTGTTATGTGCCATAATAATATTCATAAGTATTTTTTATTTCTAAAGGAAAAAAACAAGTAAGGAAAGGAAAGTAAGGAATTTTAATTAAGGGTATTTTTACAAAATTATATTGGATATCTATAGATATCAATATAAAAGATAGAGAAAAAAATATAGATATCTTTTTCTCAATCTTTTATACGACAAAAAAGTTTTGGGGTAATTTCAGATGACTCCCGATCGATAAATCCGCTTGCTATAGCACACTGAGTCGGGGCGCAGCGGGGCGGAGCGGGCCGCATCGCATCGCAACAAAATGCGCGACGGATTATGCGGCCCGCTCCGCCCCGGCATAGTGTGCGATAGGTCATATAAAATGTATGGGAGTGATTTGAGCGGATTTTTGCGATGCGGCCCGCCCCGCCGGCCCGCCTAAATGTGCGTTAACCTCAGCGCAGTTACTGGTTTCCGCGTTTCATCTATAGGTGACGGCTGAAAATCGGTATTTTGCTATCAGGCATTTGCCTGTGATACACCGAGCCTAAACCTTGCTGCTGCACACACGTGCATTCCATCTTCTCACTGTTTTTGTCATCTTTTTTTGTTTTTTCTTTCTCTCATACTTATCACAAATGTATTTTTTTATCGTTCTTTTTCAGACATTTTTGTATTTTGTATTGATGAACGTATGTGTGTGTGTCGTAGTGAATAAAACGTTTTATCTATCTATCATCACGTGATCTCTTTGATTTCTATGGAAAGTCGATTTTTATTTTACATATATGACCATGTGTTTCTTAGAGAAAGTTGTTCAGTTTCATGGACTGAACACATCCTCAAAATTTGGATGGTGAATACAAAATGACATTGTATATGTATTAAATGTAAAAAATATAATATAAATGTGAAAGTTTGTGGGTTTGGATATTTGTTCCTCAATCACGTAAAAATTACTGAACGGATTTGGTTGGAATTTGGCACACAGATAGAAGATAGTCTAGATTAAAAAATAGGATACTTTTTATCCCGATATTCCCACGGGATCGGGAACCACATGGGTGAAACCGCGGGCGGCCGCTAATTATAGCATAAACCCACTGTGCCATACCATGACCGTGCTAGGAACGTATCAGCCAGGATCAACACGATACGCTCTACTATGCCCACTGAAACGGATCGAACCCGCCCGTATGCCCGTATGAAACCCGTATGATGCCCGTATACAACCCGTATGGTGCCCGTATGAAACCCGTATGGTGCCCGTATACAGCCCGTATGATGCCCGTATGAAACCCGTATGGTGCCCGTATACTACCCATATGGTGCCCGTATACAACCCGTATGGTGCCCGTATACAACCCGTATGAAACCCGTATGGTGCCCGTATACAACCCGTATGGTGCCCGTATACAACCCGTATGGTGCCCGTATACAACCCATATGGTGTCCGTATGAAATCCGTATGGTGCCCGTATACAACCCGTATGGTGCCCGTATGAAACCCGTATGGTGCCCGTATACAACCCGTATGGTGCCCGTATACAACCCGTATGGTGTCCGTATGAAATCCGTATGGTGCCCGTATGAAACTCGTATGGTGCCAGTATGAAACCAGTATGGTGCCCGTATACAACCCGTATGGTGCCCGTATACAACCCGTATGGTGCCCGTATAAAACCCGTAAGGTGCCCGTATACAACCCGTATGGTGCCCGTAGGTGCCGGTATGAAACCCGTATGGTGCCCGTATGAAACCCGTATGGTGCCCGTATGAAACCCGTATGGTGCCCGTATACAACCCGTATGGTGCCCGTATACAACCCGTATGGTGCCCGTATGAAACCCGTATGGTGCCCGTATACAACCCGTATGGTGCCCGTATACAACCAGTATGGTGCACGTGTGAAACCCGTATGGGGTCCGTATACAACCCGTATGAAACCCGTATGGTGCCCGTTACAACCCATATGGTGCCCGTATACAACCCGTATGGTGCCCGTATACAACCCGTATGGTGCCCGTATACAACCCGTATGGCGCCCGTATGAAACCCGTATGGTGCCCGTATGAAACCCGTATGGTGGCCGTATACAACCCGTATGAAACCCGTAAGGTGCCCGTATACAACCCGTATGGTGCCCGTATACAACCCGTATGGTGCCCGTATACAACCAGTATGGTGCACGTGTGAAACCCGTATGGTGTCCGTATACAACCCGTATGAAACCCGTATGGTGCCCGTATACAACCCATATGGTGCCCGTATACAACCCGTATGGTGCCCGTATGAAACCCGTATGGTGCCCGTATACAACCCGTATGGTGCCCGTATGAAACCCGTATGGTGCCCGTATGAAACCCGTATGGTGCCCGTATACAACCCGTATGGTGCCCGTATGAAACCCGTATGGTGCCCGTATACAACCCGTATGAAACCCGTAAGGTGCCCGTATACAACCCGTATGGTGCCCGTATACGACCCGTATGGTGCCCGTATACAACCCGTATGGTGCCCGTATACAACCCGTATGGTGCCCGTATACAACCCGTATGGTGCCCGTATACAACCAGTATGGTGCACGTGTGAAACCCGTATGGTGTCCGTATACAACCCGTATGAAACCCGTATGGTGCCCGTATACAACCCATATGGTGCCCGTATACAACCCGTATGGTGCCCGTATGAAACCCGTATGGTGCCCGTATACAACCCGTATGGTGCCCGTATGAAACCCGTATGGTGCCCGTATACAACCCGTATGGTGCCCGTATACAACCCGTATGGTGCCCGTATACAACCCGTATGGTGCCCGTATGAAACCCGTATGGTGCACGTATGAAACCCGTATGGTGCCCGTATACAACCCGTATGGTGCCCGTATGAAACCCGTATGGTGCCCGTATACAACCCGTATGGTGCCCGTATACAACCAGTATGGTGCCCGTATGAAACCCGTATGGTGCCCGTATGAAAACCGTATGGTGCCCGTATACAACCCATATGGTGCCCGTATACAACCCGTATGGTGCCCGTATGAAACCCGTATGGTGCCCGTATGAAACCCGTATGGTGCCCGTATACAACCCGTATGGTGCCCGTATGAAACCCGTATGGTGCCCGTATACAACCCGTATGATGCCCGTATGAAACCCGTATTTTGCCCGTATGAAACCCGTATGGTGCCCGTATACAACATTCATTTTGATTTTCGGTCATCATACGCGGTTACAACCCGTATAGCATAGTAGAACCAAATAAGTAGGCCAACTCGAGCCTCGAGCGAGCGATACAGCTTAAACACGAAGGGCTGTCACATCGCTAGTTTATTCGGTCGTCAAAAATTGCATAGTCAATCTCTATACAAAATGTTTTTTCCTTGTAGGGTTAGCATCAGGGATCTATAATACAAAGTTTTTTTAAATATTTTTTTGTAGGTAGACCAGCGCGTCTATCGATCGACTAAAATAATGAAGTTAATGTTAATTGTAATTTGACTGATGTATGTGATACATTGGCACTTTCGTTTTGACACCAATAAAAACTTACTAACGAAAAGTAGCAATGTATCACATATCACATCTATCTGTCAAATTACAGTTTACATTAACCTAACTGTTTTCAGGAATTGACTACAATTTTTCATTGCGTACGTCATGTTATGTGATTTGAAAACTTATGGTCGAAATAGGTTTTATTTAAAACGTGGCTTTACTAAAAATAATGTATTTATTCAAATAAAAAATATATTATAAAAAACAAAAATCAAACCAAATACCAACTAAATACCAAAGAACATTCAATAAAACCGCGCTAGTATCCGTAAAAAAGTGTTTTATTTCATATTATTAAAAAATATTTTTTACACTATTAACTGTTTTTTTCTTTTTTATTTACCTACACTTCTCAAAATAATAATCTTTAAATTCTAAAATTGAATACTTTCCATAACCTTAAATAATAGGCATTAAAAGTACCTTTTCCTGTAGGAATTTGTGATTTTTTTAACAAAATTACACAATTGACATAAAAAAAAATTTCGTCTGTTTCGACAAGTACGAAATGCCTTATAATTTAAAGTTAATGTAAAATATATCCTCATTCTTACAAATCTTTTTTGCAATAATATCTTTGGAAAGCATGGTATGTACTGTAGGTAGGTAAACGTTCAAATTATTACGAGCGGCAGCACAGCGGCGTGAAGCGTGCGTGAGCGCGGGCGGGATTACGTACGGCGCAGCCACGACTGGCGCACCTTTAGGTTAACGCACATTTAGGCGGGTCGCAACGGGGCGGGCCGGGCCGCAGCGCATCGCAAAATGCTCCTCCTATAGCACACTGTGACGGGCCGGGCCGCATCGCATCGACGGATTTTGAGTACAGTAGTGCCAGCTTAGGGTAATTTACCCTAGATTTAGGGTAAAAATTATCCGGCAGGGTAATTACCCTAATAATTATTAGGGTATAGATTTTCCTACTGTATCTCTTGTGTTAACTTTACTCTTACAAAAACAATGTTTGACAAAAGAGACCCGGCCTTTAATGCTAAAGTTATATACCTTTTAAAATCTTTAATCTGTGATTCATAATCTGCTGTACTTTTTTTAGGGTTACGTAGCCCAATGGCAAAAAACGAAGCCCTTATAGAATCGTCATGTCTGTCTGTCTGTCCGTCCGTATGTCACAGCCACTTTATTCTGAAAGTATTAGGATTTGAAACTTGGTAGGTAGATGTATTCTGTGAACAGCTTTACGATTTTTAGACAAAAATAAAAAAAAACCGGCCAAGTGCGAGTCGGACTCATGCACGAAGGGTTCCGTACCAAAAAACGCCTAAAACTCAAGTTTGTTGTATGGGAGCCGCCCTTAAATATTTATTTTATTCTGTTTTTAGTATTTGTTGTTATAGGGGCAATGGAAATACATCATATGTGAAAATTTCAACTGTCTAGCTATCACGGTTCATGAGATACAGCTGGTGACAGACAGACAGACGGACAGCGGAGTCTTAGTAATAGGGTCCTGTTTTTACCCTTTGGGTACGGAAGCCTAAAAAGATTAACCCATACATGGAACTGAAACTGAAAAAAAAAATGTTTTTCATCAAACCTATGCGTGCGGGGTGTCTATAGATAGGTCTTTAAAAATGACATAAAGGTTCCTCAAACCATTTTTTCTCAAAGTCAACTGTTTGAAAGATATACACTTCAAAAGTGGTCAAATGTGTGTCTCCCCCCTCTAACTTTTAAAATAAGAGAGTGAAAAATCTAAAACATAATATATGCTGTAGAACTTAATAAACACTTTTAACAAAAATTGGTTTCAATGACATATATATTTAGTAGTTTTAGAGATATAGCAAATTTTCCAAAACCGCAAATATATTTTTTGTTATTTATAAAAACACTATAAAAAAGTTTGTACTCCTATAAGAAGTTATTTTTGCAGATGAAAAATGATAGTGGTATTAAATAAGGTATGGTATATGGTAACCACGGACGGAACTAGAGTTGCCAACCGTCCCGCGTCAGGCGGGACGTCCCGTTTCCAGGGCTCAAAGAATGCGTCCCGCGCCACATGTGTGCGGGACGTCAATTGTCCCGCTTTAGGCAAAGCTAGCCCGGACTGGAAACCTGACTAAAAATCGCGTTACGCGGCCGTTTTTTTATAATATAGACAGGCAAGAGATTAAGATTAGTAGATGAACTGACTTAAAATCGCGCTGCGCGGCGGTTTTTTTATAATTTAGACAGGCAAGAGTACTAGATTAGTGGATGAAACTGACTAAATATCGCGCTGCGCGGCCATTTTTTTAATATAGGCAGGAAAGATTACTTAGCTAATGGATGAAACTTGACTAAAAATCGCGCTGCGCGGCCGTTTTTTTACGGTTTTTTTCTCGTTTTAGGAAAGTCCCGCTTTTTTAGCCAAGTCCCGCATAAAAATTTCTGATGTCCCGGATATCTGTGAATAGGAGTTGGCAACTCTAGACGGAACCCTACTGCGCGTGGCCCGACACGCACTTGGCCGGTTTTTTATTTCTGGCTGTGGTATCTGTCAACCAAATGACAGATCAATGCCAAATCAGAAGTCAAATAAACACTGCGTTTTTTAATTTCAAAAAAGGAAAATAGTGGCTTTATTTTAAGACCAAATTTAATTTAATTGTATACAAGTTAAGTATTTTTTCTATGGCGAGTGCCACTTCTAATAAATGTATAACAAAAAATATAGTGATGCAGAGGATCACTGACGACGTCCATTATACAAGGACATCAGTGCAGAGGATACTTTCATTGTTATGTGCCATAATAATTTTGAAAAATATTCATAAGTATTTTTTTATTTCTAAAGGAAAAAAAACAAGTAAGGAATTTTAATTAAGGGTATTTTTACAAAATTATATAGGATATCAATAGATTGAGAAAAAGATATAGATATCTTTTTCTCAATCTTTTATACGACAAAAAAGTTTTGGGGTATTTTCGGATGACTCCCGATCGATAAATCCGCTTGCTTTATATATAGCACACTGAGTCGGGGCGCAGCGGGGCGGGGCGGGCCGCATCGCATCGCAACAAAATGCGCGACGGATTATGCGGCCCGCTCCGCCCCGGCATAATGTGCGATAGTTCATATAAAATGTATGGGAGCGATTTGAGCGGATTTTTGCGATGCGGCCCGCCCCGCTGCGGCCCGCCTAAATGTGCGTTAACCTTTACCAGTAAACAGTTTTGTGGTGCAGAGAAATTGACGAAAACACCAGAATTTCCAGTTTGATGTTCTACAAATTCATCGCCCACGAATTCATCATGACAGAGTAGGTATTTAATTTACTAAAAATACCTATTTGCATTTAACGACTCGTATATTATAACAATTTCAACTCAGGAATTGTAAAAGTTGTAAGACGTTTTGGTATTGAGTTGGATAAGCAGCCGGTTGTCAGCCGCTGTCTATACGATATTATCTGCTGCTTTAGATAACTATCCGATAACAACCGCTGTTTTACAACTATAGGTACGGTACGAAGCTACAAGTAGCCGGCGGCGGGTCCGTCCGGACGGACTAATTTCAGAGGGCTGCCGCGTGCCGGCTGGGACGCACGTTAGCAATTCGATTTCGATACTCACTCACGCACCGCATTCGCGTATTGTCGCGTCGTTCGTTCGTACATTTATGATATTTAACCCAAATGAAGGCATATTGCATCGCACTTTCGAAATAAACTTAATTATTAATGACAATTTGATTTCGTAAGAAAGCAAATTGCCTCAAATCAGTACATGTATAGTGTGATGTGGCGTTGACTGTATTTAAGTACACATTTTATTTCACAAACACATAACTTGTAATAAAGTATTGTAAGCTATTATTTCATTATTATTTAAAAGAAGAAACCCTAATGTCGTTAGAAGAGATAAGAGCTACGCGATAGAAAGAGAGGTAACTTCTAGGTGAATATAACTGTAGCGAAGGTAGCGGTGTGCGACCTGAATTGCACTTTATTGTGTCTAGAATAGAGTCGCTATTTATTTAAATGACTTTGAGGAGTGGATCTTCTGTACTTGTACTATTATGTATTCTGTGACGCCGTACTGTTCACGATTTTGTATTAGGTAGGTAGGTACTTAATAAAATTTCTTAGCAGTAATATAACAAAATAATTATGTAACATTTAATACTCATACTTAATAGTTTGGTAGGTATCTTCTTTTTAAATAAAAATCTATGAATGTTTATTATTTTGTTTCCTATGCACTCCTAAACCATTCACATCCGATTATGATGAAACTTTGGTACGCTTATAATCTTCTTATAATAAATATTTGTTGAATTTCTGCTTATGACTGAAAAGGTTCCCGGCTAAAATAACGTGACATTGCAAATTATGTCGGGTCACTGACATGAAAAAAATTTTTTTGTGTCGGGTGCAACTAATGTTGTGCATTATTATCCGGCTCTCAATTTCAACACTTTACACCACATTCCTTGTCACGTTAGATATCTGATATTTGCCAGATTTTTCCACATTTTATAAGAAGACTAATATTTCGTAAAATAGTGAAAATCAGGTTAGAATCTTATACAACATGAAATGTCAGCTCGTGCGTGACATAATTACAGTCTCAGGGGAGGTGACAACCTGACAACTGACATTTATTTTTCTTAATCATTCAAATGCACTAAGAAGTTTAAAATACTAGTTTTTGAGTTAATTGAAATTAAGTATTTTTTTACCAAAAGTACGTTTTCAGACACAAAAATTTAAAATAAAAAATAACTACTCATTCGATTCCGGATTTTTTATCATTTTGGGATAGAAAACAATCTGAGTGTTGAAAATGAATAAAAAAAAATTCATAAAATACAGGTATTTATTGATTTCGATATCGGAATCAAAACTTCTTAGTGAGTTTTGATTCCGATATCGAAATCAATCACCCTAAAAATAGCTTTCTACCCTTTTTCAACCCTGTTATGATATTTGCCAGATTTTTCCACATTTTATAAGAAGACTAATATTTCGTAAAATAGTGAAAATCAGGTTAGAATCTTATACAACATGAAATGTCAGCTAATTTATATGTCATACATTTCAAAAAAATGCGAAACACGTGTTCAATTAATTTTGTGATAAAATGTCTATGCCAAATTTCAAGTCAATCGGGCCAAGGAATCGCATTCTCCCATACAAACTTTGCCACCCTGTTTCACCCCCTTAGGGATTGAATTTCGCAAAATCCCGTCTTAGTGAGCACCTACACCCTAAAAGAAAACCTTATGCAAAATTTGAGACTCCTAGCACTTGTAGTTTCTGAGATTTCGTGATGAGTCAGTGAGTGATTTTCCCTTTTATACATATATATAGATTTATCATAAAAATAATTTACTATCTTAAAACATGGGGCCATCTCGCAAGGAAACTCAATCAAACAAAAAAAAAATCATCAAAATAGGTCCATACAATTTTAAAGTTTCGCGCGAACAACGATAAAAAAATACCTACAGTAAAATCGAATTGAGAACCTACTCCTTTTGAATTTTTGAAGTCGGTTAAAAATACACAACAATGAAACATTTAAATGTGTTTGTTTAGCTTATTTTATTCTCCATGTTATTCTGTCCCCCTTAACCTTAGTTTCATGATGAGATAAGTGTTTATTATCAAAATAGAACACCGGACACACTTAAACTAAAAAAAAAATCGGGTAGCACTCCGGGAGTGCCGGCAGAAGTGAAAACTTGAATATTAACGTTGTGCATTTTTGATATTTTGGAATGGTTAGGAAATAATTTTGCACGAATTGCCGTCTTACGAATTTACTCTGCATTTGAATTTACGAATATAGAACAGTATTGTACGAAAATCTTATCAATAGCTTAATAGAAAATCTAGAGTTTTAGACATTGAATTAAAAAATTAGCGCGTTGACACAAGTGTTTACGATTTGAAATGACGCGCTGCCATTTTCACCGCGCCCCGTAGAAAGAGAGGGGATACTTTCGCCGCCGGCTGTCTACTCTCCATCCGTCACATCCGTCTTACGAATTTTCGATCAGGGTCACGTGATTCTTACTGACGTGAGTTTAGCATTTTTTCCCCATTACAAAAAAGCGTACAACGCCGCTAAAAAAGTTTTCACTTCAAAAATGATCCAAGTTAATCCACTTCTTGGAACTGCTAAACACAGTAACCAAAAGATAATCTGGCTCGACATTATAATTTATCTGATAATATAAATATTACTCTAACTTCATCATCATCAGCTATTTAACAGTTAACTTAAATTATTTTATAATTTATAAAGTTCATGTCGTTTTATATTCTTATACCATCTTCTCGAAAGGTCAGATTTCACTGTTGCCCCCGTACTCTTATCATAAACATCAATTGAAGGGTCTGAGTAGCAGACTATTTCAAGCGATTCTGTAGTTTCAATTTCATTATTCAGTCCAGCTGCTTTCATAATATTGTTAATCGTAGGCGAGTAAAAATGATATTTTCCATACAGCCTGTCGTAATCACCTATCAAATTACCAATAAGCCTCGCTCGATATAACAATTTGATAGTTATAATCGTTTTAAACGCTTTCAGCTTCGTAACTACTGTTTGTCCTGGTTTTATACTAATTATTCCTCTTTTAGACACACTTATTTTTTCCAAAGTGCTTCTTTCAGTGCGATCTCTCCACTTATTTTCATATTTAAACGCTGTATCACCAAAATTAACAGTGACGTCATACAAAATGTTTTCATCGGGCAAACCTTTCTCCGACCAAGACGAATATACGAGACTTTCCACATGATCACTCAATCTTCTCAAAGTTTTAACAGTTTCTGATGAATTATTTATGTGTTCATGGGTCTTCAGAACAGATTCTTTTCTAATAAGATCAACAATTTCAGCTTTAACTACACGCAAATTCCTTTTCGTTTCTGGCCATTTGAATTGTTTGAATAACTCGCCATACTTCGTTGGGTCCCTCAGAAATATGTTATCAGGTGCTTTGCCAAGTTCGACTCTCATGCCTCTGTTTAGGTTTTCTATAGTTATATTGAATAGTTCTATTTCATGGTCTGTTACTATTTTATTGTCTGCGTCTTTGTATTCTACGACCACGTTGTTTATATGGGAAGCCACAGTCACATTCAGTACAATCTTCGTATGACACATTAATGGTAAAATTAGAAGAAATACCAGTTCGTACATCGTGCTTTAATTAACAGTAAATCGTTGAATTAAAAATATTTGTAATCACTATTTATTTATTTTAACGACTGACTTCACGAAGAGATAAAAGCATAATTACCATGTTTTATCTAAATATAACCCCATTTATATAATCACATTTGTGCAGTTTGTCAGTACCTAACTGAGGGTTCGTTTATTTTGTTGATGTGTTTGGAATACTAGTTACTTTAATTTACTTTATACCAACTTACGTGAATGGAAGTAACTTTCCAGGATTTCTAAAACCATAAAAGGATATTAAAATATCATAACTTAATTATTAATTGTATTCTACAAAGCAAACAAACACAGATGAAAAGCTAAGCAATTTAAACGTATTGACCCTAGATCAAGTTTATCACTAACCAGAGGTCAACTAAGATTTTACACGTCACAATTTTATCAAACACTAGCTGATGCCAGCGACTTTGTACGCGTGTACATTATGACTCCGGCGTATTCTTCTTAATTATATTTTAAAATTGGTTCTGCATCAGGTATTCCAGATCTTCGATTTTTATACCTCAACAAAAAATGCTCATCAGGCTGAACAACTTTTACTAAGGTGTCATTTTATCTTCTGTATAGTTTAGCTGGACCGTTATAGTTCTGCATCAGGTGTTCCAGATCTTCGATTTTTGTACCTCAACAAAAAATG
Source organism: Agriphila geniculea (assembly GCA_943789525.1). Lineage (NCBI taxonomy): Eukaryota > Metazoa > Arthropoda > Insecta > Lepidoptera > Crambidae > Agriphila > Agriphila geniculea. The sequence goes on from OX038895.1 coordinate 6,107,559, forward strand.
CTCATCAGGCTGAACAACTTTTGCTAAGGTATCATTTTTATATTTTGTATAGTTTAGCTGGACCATTATGGTTCTGGATCAGGTATTCCAGACCTTCAATTTTTATACCTTAACAAAAAATGCTCATCAGGCTGAACAACTTTTGCTAAGGTGTCATTTTCATATTTTGTATAGTTTAGCTGGACCATTATGGTTCTGCATCAGGTGTTCCAGACCTTCGATTTTTATACCTCAACAATAAATGCTCATCAGGCTGGACAACTTTTGTTAAGGTGTCATTTTCATATTTTGTATAGTTTAGCTGGACCATTATGGTTCTGCATCAGGTGTTCCAGACCTTCTATTTTTATACCTCAACAAAAAATGCTCATCAGGCTGGACAACTTTTGTTAATGCGTTATTTTTATATTCCTTATAGTTTAGTTGGACCATGATGGTTTTGCATCAGGTGTTGCATTTGCATGCAAAAAGTTTTGTTCAAATCGGTGCAGTAGTTTTAAAGATATGCGCGTACATACAAACTTACAAACAAACAAACAAACAGATAAAAATTCTAAAAACTATTGTTTTGGGCTCAGTATAATGTATTTAACATTTAGCAATTACTTTTAAAAAAATATATTGAATGTACAGAATTGGCCTCGTTACGATTTTATTATATGTCTATAAGATACGAAACACTATGACTTTTCTTTAAAACATACAAAACTACGTATGTTTCTATTTATTTATAATAATTCATTGGTGTTTGGCTTAAAAGTACAAAAAAATTGGCGGTATATAACAGCTATTTACATGGACTACGTTACGCTGCATCAAGCCTATAATATAATTATCATAATTTTATATTAACGATTTATGTATAAACAGACATACATTTTATTCTGTAGTTATAATTAAATATTATCATGAATTACTACGTTACGTAATATCAAAATAAGCATAAATGATTAAATTCTTGGAGTTGTTTTGGAAATATTGGTATTTTGGGAGTCGTATTATTGTTAACACTGCGAGAAGGGGAAGAACAAGTCTTTAAGAATAAATGAAATTAAACACTTTAGAAGTATTCATCACTGAAGCACTCCTATAGGCAACAGAGGAAATAATAAGCGATAATGAATATTATTCAGTATTGTTTAATCATAATTTGTTTAAAAGTTATAAATGCAAAAATAAGTATAGATATTACATCTGGTTCGAGTGAGAAAGATGTTGCTATCAAATATTCAGGCATAGACCTAAAAGTGGTTACAGCTCATGAAATTAAATTATTTGGGATCAACGATCAAAACTTAAAAGAAGCATTGAAGAAACGTTACGGAAAGAAACCGAGTAATGTTTACTTAAAAAGTCCTACGCCATGGGGGGATTTATACAAGAAAAACAAATGGGAACAAGTTACAAGAGTGCTAACAATAAAATCCGCAAGAGTTAAGAATGTTTCAAAGAGACCTGTAATTGTTACGTCACAGGATTTCGAAAACTTCTCCAACAGAACAATCAAAGTGAACACAGGGATAAGTCAATCCGTAGAAAATTCAATAACAACCAGCTGGTCGAAATCTAACGAAATAACAGTAAGCCAAGAGATCGAGTATGATGTAAACGTGATTTTTGAAAAAGTTACTGCAAAAATGGGGATTTCTTACACTTCCAATTGGGGTAAGAGTGAGGAAAAATCTGAAACCATAACAATAGGGGCTAGCACTTCAATGGAAACTGAACTAGCTCCTGGACAAGCAGTTACAAGTGTTTTATCAGCAAATAGAGGTAACATGGAAGTTGAAGTGGTGTATAAGGCAATGCTAAGAGGGGATGTGGCGGTGAATTATAGAAAAACAGTAAACGGGCATCACTTCTGGGGTCCTTCGATACAGGATGTGATGGAAAATGGGAACTTGATAAATGAAGTCACGACTGTGCAGACAATCAAAGTAGGATTCTATTCTGAAGCGTCATTGAAAGTGTACGACAAGGTAACTGGCAAGCCAATGTAAATAAAGTGAGTTACCCATATTGTGTTAGATTTTTCAATGGCGTAGTAAATTGAATGAAACCTGTTTCAATTTAAACTTTTTCTAAAGAAGAAACTACCAACAAAGTAGGTAGGTACAGCGTACAGTTCTTACAGAAGCATATTGGATTTAAATTACAATGCTTTAAACTTAATTTGAAATACAGCGAGTAATTTATATCGAGTTAAATTAAACCACAGAACAAAGTCTGTGAATTAAACTATAAGAACCTCTGTAGTAGGTATATAAAGTGTTTGTAGCACCTTTGCAAAAACTGAGGGATGATTCTACCCATAGACATAGAAAAATTTTCGCTGCGCTCAAGAAGACCAACAGAGCGTGGAAAAGAGAAGTTAACATCATACGGACACCGGACACGGTCTATGTTAAAAAGAGACAAATAGGATCAAGTGACATGTGCCAATATTTTTTACAGTAAGAGGCCCTAGCGGCCCGCCTTGCAAAGGAGCAATCACAATTTGCTTAAAATATTTGATAATCATAATTAGAATTTAAAATAATGGTATTGTAGAGCCATGGTGTCTTGTGCTCTAAGTAATTGTGACGTGACAAAAAGAAACAATCCAAGTAATCACACTTTTCACAAATAAGATATTGCCACACATTTCTCTAACACCAAATTTCACTACATTTATTCGTTTATCGACGAAGAAAACAGTATAGAACATAGTTTTATAATTTCCTTTGCCATATATAGTCATATTTTATGGATCTAAGTCATATTTTACGTATCTCATATAAAATGTATGCATTCGTTTTTCGGATCACCTGTTTATTGACATTGTTGTTCTTTGACATTCTATTTCTATGATTCTACCATTTTAAGGGATGATTCTACCATCTTTAGAATTCTACATGTGGTAGCTTGTCAATAGCTTTTAGTTTTTAACCGACTTCACAAAAAGGAGGAGGTTCTCAATTCGATTGTATACTTTTTTTTATCGTTGTTCGCGCGTATCTTCGACATTTATGGACCGATTTTGATGATTCTTTTTTTGTTCGATTGAGTTTTCTTGCGAGATGGTCCTATTTAATTTTTATTTCAATCGGTTTAATAGTTTTCAAGAAATCCTGAAAATACCATGATTTTGCATCAACTACCTTGACGACTTTGTTATTAATAAATCGAATTAGATGTTTCTTTTTGTTGGGAAAGGGTACTTTTAGTGTAGTCTTTTAAACCGACTTCAAAAAAAAGAGGGTTCTCTCTCAGTTTGACCTGTATGAATGTAAGTTTCTCCGCGAATCTCACGTTTGACTGAGCCAATTTTTATACGAAATAATATACCTACACTACCTTATAGAGAAGGTACTTACACTAAAAATGAAAAAATAAAAAAAAATATATTATTTGTTGTTATCTGTATGTTCATAAGCTGTTAGCTATCCAAAAACGAGGAATAAATAAATACTGAAATAAATATACCTATTAGAAATAAGCAACTTTCTCTCTGAAACCACTTGTCGCAAATGCATAGCTGTTGAGATTTTGATTTTTCGTCGAGAAGCAATGTACGCGTAACAACTCGATAATATCTTGGGTAAACAGTTGTACATTGCAGGTTTATAAAATTTTAATATTTTAATTATTTTTCTGTAAATTTAACTTTTATGCAACTAATACGGACTCTGTGTGAATGAAAAAATAAAAAACTCTCAATTTTTCATGAATTCTGCGACAAAAAATTCCATTTCAGATAGACTCAGAATCATGATCATGAGTCCACTTTGCCCTGAAAGTTTTCGCTAATGTGATACTAACACCTTGTATAGGTAGTATAGAGTAGTAGACACAGAACCTTTCTTTTCTGAAATCCTATTAGATATTAATAAATTATTTTGAAATATAGTTTTAACTTAAAACAGTTAATATTATTATCACGCCGTCTTAGGTCAAGGCGAATGTAACTGATAAATCGATCTGCTTAATGAGCTCCATCTCGGCTTACGTAACAAAAGTCCGACTTAAGTCGCTCTATTAGACCAAATAGCGTCGTTTGGGCTGCGACATTTTGTTTGTGTGCGTGGCCTTATGGGCTAATGAGGGCCGGTTGCTACTAGAACAAGACTAGGCGTTTAAGAGCGGGTTCACATAAGTCGGTCCGACAGTTTTGCCAGAACGACAAAGGTGTCGGATACATATTGGCTTATGTATTTAATTGGCGGGATGGTTTATCTCGCTTGATGGCGCTACTGCTGCTGGAGACCTTTGTATGGGCATTTACCCCTAATTTTTCCGTTTATTTTAAATTATTATCTAAAAAATGGTTGATAGTAATAATAATAATTATGGTCGTTAGACAGTAGGTAAATAAATGAACGACCGGATTGAAATAAAAGAAAACCAAAATGTGTTGGCGGCGTTCAGCCACGATTTCTGTAGGGTCGGATATAAATAATATTGACATTCTGCTTTGGTCGTGGTCTACATTAGGTCGAACCGGCCGGCAGCTTAAAGTGTGGACAGCAAAACCTCGGTCAACGGTAAAACTGTCAGTCCGACCTAATGTAAACCACTCTTACAGCTGTTTATTTTTTCTGCTTTACGAGTTTTGTGGTCAAGTGGCTGACACCCCGGATGAGTTGACGTTGAGAAAATAATTGCAAATAACTAAATTTTTATATTTTTTTATACCAGGGTGTTTGGAAATAGCCTTATAGGTAATGGTAGTCAGGGTACCATGCATACAAGCCCGGAAAATTATTAGTTACCTACCTTTATAATTCCTATGTACAATTATAAACCCTGAAAACAACCACATGGCTGAGAAATTTTGATAGAGACATTTTGTTTTTTTATTTAAGTACTAGACGCAACTACACTGAAAGAAATGTTTTGTATACAGTTACAAAAACTTTGGTTACTACTTACACAAAAAAAGTGACTTGCAAACTATGTTTTACTAGCTACAAAACAGAGTTTTGCTGTTTGAGTTGAGGTACTAGTTGCTAAAGTTATTTTGTTGCAATTAAATCAACGGGCTACAAAACACTTTGTCAACGGATTACTTTTTTTATTGTTACTGATATGTGAACAGTGTGGTTGTTATTAACATATCATGGTGTGTTAGTAGTTACCAAACTGTTTAGTAACAAGTAACAAAATTAGTTGAGTAATCGTAGGGAAACCGTTCAGTAATAAATAAGAAACCCAGTTGAGTAATGGTATGGTTCATAAAATCTAGCTTATAGCATTGAAATACTTATTTTAAGTAATAGATATAATTTGCAAGCTAAAATGTAAATATATATACCAGTATTGTTTCTGTTTGTGCAAAAACCAACTCACACATCAGTAGTATATTTACATTTTAGCAACAAACTACATCTGTTACAAAAAAATAAGTACCTATAAATGCTACAAGCTAGATTTTATGAACCATACCATTTCTCAACTAGGTTTGTTACTTATTACTTGATTAATAATATTGGCTAATAATACTGATTCAAAATAAAATAATACATTACTTTTGCACTTATTTATTTTTTCTCTCACATAGGTCATACGAATCGAAATAGCAAAATTAAAAATACAAACATATGAAACTTACAAAGATGAAACTATGATAAACATAGCTTTTACTATGAGACCATTTTTAGGGTTCCGTACCTCAAAAGGAAAAAACGGAACCCTTATAGGATCACTTTGTTGTCCGTCTGTCTGTCTGTCCGTCCGTCTGTCTGTCAAGACCCTTTATCTCGGAAACGCGTGGAGGTATCGAATTGAAATTTAAACCATATACTAAGGTCTACGGGCCCTTGAAGCTGTAAAAAAATCAAACTTCTAAATTAACGTAAAAAAAAGATAATGCCGTTTAGGGCGCAAAAAACGCATTTTCGATACTCTCAAAGGAATCAAAATTCATAGGGTACTTCCCGTTGACCTAGAACTATGAAATTTGGCAGCTAATAGCGTCTTATACTACACTTACAGGAATAAATCTGAAAACTGTATATTTGTAATTAAATCATAATAAAATATGGTCATTAAAATACGTAATTATTAATCATCTTGGTGAAACAACGGTATGCGCCGCATTGCGCGGTCATAGTTTAACTTCTAATTACTTTTGGATTAATCGCGCCACTAATCCTTTTAAAAATATCAATATTTATTATTATTAATTATTCAAATCCTTTCAAATATTGTTATAGTTAATTACTTTTAAAAATAAAATTAAAAAGTAATAAATTTGGCTCTAAATATTTTCGCAACATGGCGGTGTGTCACGCTGTATGACAGGGGGTCTTCTTCTTCTTATTTTTGTTTTGGCAATCTACTTTCTTCTTGGAAGTAATTTTTGCCAGTGTCAAGTGTTGAATAGTTCAGTGGTAGATTGTTTCAGTTTACATTAAAATGCGGGTGCATCGCATTCCAATGTTGCTTGGAGCATTTGGCACCAAGTATAATCAAGACAGTTTACTCGGTAAGGTCAGCCGAGGTAGCCACCACTACAATAAAAGTCTCGGCTTCATACAACCAAAGGGTCCTGTTGGAATACACCCATTTTCTCTAATAACATTGCGATAGATAAAACCATTTCACAGAACATTATACAGTGTACTATTGATATACAGCGCCATCTGTTGACAATCAACAGTACTTGTATTTTATACAGGTGCGGTGGGTTTGTAATTATTTTATTTTTTCTCAAAAATGCTTGGAAATTCGAACATTATTTTGACAACCTTCTTCGTGCTAAATCAGAGTTTACGGACAGACCTAAACCTTTATAATGGATTTTCATACAAAATTGCCGGCGTCTGTCCAGCAATGTTTCTATTAAAACTCATTACACACGTGTAATTCAGAAATGGAGCGAACTTTTCAATTAAACACAAATATAGGTATCAAATGTCGCCTTGATGAGCGAGCACATTCCAATTTTTTTTTTTTTTTAATATTCGGTATACTGGTATCACGTGAAAGGCCTTGATGAGCACATTCCAAAAAATTGAAAAAAAAAAAATAACTGTTTTGGTGCAATATGGGTATCAAATGAAAGGCCTTGATGAGCGCATTCCAAAAAGATAAAAAAAAATAAAAACGAAAAAAATTAAAAACGAAAAAAAATTTTTTTTTCTATATTTACCTATGGGTATCAAATGAAAGTTTTTTGAAAAGTTTTTTGGAATATGCTCATCAAGGAGCATATTCCAAAAAACTAAAAAAAAAATTAAAAAAGAAAGGTAATTTTTTTTTGCAATATGGGTATCAAATGAAAGGCCTTGATGAGCACATTCCAAAAAAACTGAAAAAAAAAAAACAAAAAAATTTTTTTTTGCAATATGGGTATCAAATGAAAGGCCTTGATGAGCACTTTCCAAAAAACTGGAAAAAAAAGTGAAGTCGGTTAAAAACTGGAAATAAATGAAAAAAACCGGATTTTTTTTTTTCAATATGTAAGTACTACACAAGCCTTGGCCGCAACTAGGCATTGATGGACTAACGTATGTTCTTCAATGCCTGTCTTGAGTGCCGCTGCAGTAATGTACTATTCCATTTCAAACTTCGCCTGTGGTCAATTCTTTGTCGTAATCCCTGGAAGGGTTATTTTCTACGTGGCGACAAAGGATTTCAAATGGTTATCTATATATAGCAGTCTGCTGAACGGATTTTGATGGTATTTTTTTACAGTTTGGTAGCTTGGAGTCCAACTTATAAACTAAGCAATTTTTCACATAATTCCGGTAGGTAGAACCTGGGATAAAGCTTGAACTCTCCGTAGTACAGTTTTCATATAAAAAACTAATAACTACCAACCACTTTTTTTCAAAATATTTCCTTTGTACCGACACAACTTTTCTATAGCTTTATTTTATGTATAGATGTAGGTCTGTACGGAACCCTCGGTGGGCGAGCCCGACTCGCACTTGTCCGGTTTTTTGATTTTGTCTAACATTCGCAGTGGTCACCAGAAGGGGAATGGCCATAAAAGCAGCTACGTCCATTACCTCGTCGCTAGCTGTAAGCAAACATAAGTACTTATTAGTTATACAGGATCTTCAGCACATAGTAATGATAAGGATGTCCAAGTAAGGATGTTACTGACGAAGTATTTGATAATATTTACCATGATCAGTGTCTTTCATAATATCTTTCAACGTTGTAAGTATCATTATAGCATTACATTTTTGGCTATCTCTATTTTGGTCGTAATCCGATTTTGTAGTCTGTTAATAGCTGTAAGAAAAATCAACAGATTAATATTTACAAACAACTCGACATCAAAATCATCGAAGAGAGTTCCTCATCAATGGACCAGTCCACTCTTTTTCAAGCAAGAAAAAATCATCGCGTGCATGATGCAACCACCATAGAACTACCTATTGCCTACTTGCATAAAAATGAAATTACCGATTTTCAGCGTACATACCTTTTAATTTCGGAGTGTACCTCTCTAGGCCCCAAGACTTTAAATAATCTTCCATGATATCAGGCTCTGCCGGCTTTGTGCCTGTACCTGACCCTGCCGCCTCCGCGAAGTCGCCCATGTTCAGAAATATTCGGCCAGGCACTATACGAATATTTTTTTTTACGAAAACCATAAGGCTCCTGTTGCGTAGAAACACTATTGGGTAAAACTAAACTAATGATGAGGTACTTCTTGTTCCTGGCACCAAATAAACACACTGATCACGATGAAACACGTGCCGGTGACCGTGACGCCACTCGCTCGACGAACAGGTATCAACTTGAGCAAAGTTTGATTGATATTTTTGAAACTGTTAGTTTGTTTGTAATTAAAGTTTGACTATATTAATGCAACATTTAGTACGGTTGTTATTAGTCAAATAAATAGGGTATCATCTGTAAAACTTTTGTAGATAATAAATAAGGTATATGTTACTAACAAATTTATTAAGCGTTCTAATGCCTACAAAGGTTTGGTAATTTCTTAAATGTGCACGTTTTGTAAAATATGATCAAAGGCTTTTATAAATAGTAAACAATTAGTTATGTTATGTATTAGAAAATGGTTTTGTTGCTATGGAAAAACTAATTGGTCTACGATGTTTCAGTAACTAGTAACCAAACGTTTTGTAACTTATTAACATAATAAATTAAACCAACTACCTTTGGGAACACACATACAAACTAGTTTTGTTTATTTAGTCAAAGTTTATTTATTGACAACTAAAGTTTGCTTAAAATTAAAGCAACAAAACTACTTTGGTTGATTATTTTTTTCAGTGTAGATACCTATTGTTTTCGATACCTAATCAATCCCATTAATAGTCATAAGGAAATATGGTGACCAACCTTGTGTGCTCATTTTACAGTACAAGCAATCTAAAATTACAGGATTTAAAGAAAAATATAGGACTGTATGAAAAAAATTACCTCTATTTTACTTATTAAAATACAGGATAGGTATGGCCAAAATGATAGCTGAAAAACGGGACGTCCTGTAAATTACAGGACAGTTGGCGACCCTATAAGCAAAACACAATATACAAAACGTTGCAAAACCTCCTATCGATGTAATATAGTAATAAAAACTTATTTATATTCAAGAGTCCAACTTCACAGATAGGACGAGGACGATGGGTTTTGAAATGTTTTGTATAGGTCTCCACAGAGACCAGACACAGAAAACGGAGATCCTCAGGGATTACAGTTAGGTTTTTTTCTTTTCGACTGTCGGAAATGTAAAAAATAGCCAGGATCGTCAATTACTTGTTTATCCTACCTACTAACCGATCAACCTCGGTTTAACTCTCGTTACAATTTAGAGTCACCGTGCCAAAGTTGCATCTTTTGTGCATATGTCACGCATACACATATCAACAAAACGATCGCGATATTCAAATAACGGCTCAATCTTCCCTTCATTAAGATTCAAAATCGAAACAGAAAGTTTTATCCGATGAAAACAAAAAGTGTCTTTTGTTACTTACTATTATGAGAATGCGTAGAATGCATGCCCTTGGCTTACTTTAGGTTGTTGAATGCCCTTATAATAGACATTTTATTCTTAGATGTGTAAAATGAGAAAGTTTCATTGATGGAGAAAGCTGAATAAAGACACAAGTGCATCGGTTCAGTAGCCTGTTTTCTGCGCTAAGAAAACTAATAGGTATACAAGGTTATTTGTAAAACACCAACAACCTCGCAGGTGTAGGTAGACTACTATCATCATTGACAACAACATTTGTTCTACGACTTTTCCGAAAACAGACAAAAAAAATTCGACTCTCGATACAAATGTCCGAACAGCTGATCGAGTTTTGTCTGTAAAGTCGTATGTTTTTTGTCTGTTTTTGGAAAAGTCGTAGAACAAATGTTGTTGTATATGATGCTACTAATCCACTCCTGCGAGGTTGTTGGTGTTTTACAAATAACCCTGTATAAGCAAGTAATATAAAGTTTCGTGTATCTGTCACCGTTAAAGTGCAGAAATCAGTGAATCTGCAGATTAACTAGTTTACCTGCAGATTCACTGGTAGAATCAGTTAAAGTGCAAAAAATTGATTCATTTCGTACTTCGAGCAGCGACGGCTTCGACAGAAGCCCGTCTTACTCTAAAGGCTGGTTTACATTATCTTAATCTTTAGTAGAGTGCTTTAGGAGAGTGCTTTAGTGGAAACATGTAAACGGTCGTCTTATGACTAAAGAGAGTAACGTTCAAGTAGCCTTTCTACTCGCTTTCCAGTAGCACCCTCTGCGCGCCCGCTCACCCCCCGCGCGATATTTTACTCGCACTCGCACTGGAAGCATGTAAATCGACATTTTAGTAGCGTCTTTAGTAGTGTGCATTTGCCGGTGAACGCGTGACGTGTAATTGAATTAAATAATAGGTATTAGGTATGGCGAAAATGACACTCTACTGGAAGCGTGTAAACGGTCACTGGAAAGGCACCAAAACTACTAAAGCACTCGCATTTGAATCTACTCGCACGCTACTAAGCACCAGTGGCGAAGGGTCCATACAAGCCGATTCCCATCGGCTTACCTTTTAGGAATCCCACCCCACCGATACACTATGCAGATCACATCATTTTTGTAGAGCGGCTTACCTTCGCCATAATTTCACCCCTCGCCACTGCTAAGCACTCTACTAAATACTAAGATAATGTAAACCAGCCTTAAGATTTCGTACTTTAACTAGTATCTGCAGATTAAGGTACGGAAACAGGTTTTTTTGGAAGGGAAAATGTGTAATAACATAAAAGGGGGTAGACACAAAAGCGGGGGGAGCGCGATGGGAAAAGTTTAGGTTAGGTTAGTATTGCGACCAAAAACGCGCTCGATTTGAATCCATTATGTATTGTTTTTAATTTTTTTTATTTATTTATTTTATTCAACAAAACTATTTCTATTAACATTCACAAGTTTCTATTAACACCGACACTACAATATATGATTCCCTAACTAACCATACTTAAATGCCCTGACACAGTGGTTCCCAAACAGTGCGTCGCGGTGCTGTCCCAGGGATGGGGTGGGCGTCGCGAACCGGTGTATGCGTATGCTCAATCGTATGTAGTCTTCTTCTTATCGAATGAGGATTATTGGCCACCTCTAGTGTTAGAGTCTATCAAGCCGCCTGTAAGGCCTCTAACTTGGCTTAACGACAGTTATCAGATGATAACAGCCGGGACCGACGATTTAACGTGCCCTCCGAAGCACGGAAGCGCTCAGTTGTAATGCCAATTTAACGGTCACCCATCCGACACCTGGCCGGACCGAGCATTGCTTAACAAACGTGATCGAGTACGATCAGTCTGTCAAGTTCCGCCACGAGCGCTTCGTATGACACAATCGTATGTAATCTAAAAGCTACACGTGGGAATCATCTTTTACAAGGGAGCCGCAAAAAAATACAAGATGTAAAGGGAGTTTGGGAACCCCTGCCCTAACCTATCTCTACAAGGTGTTTGGTAAAAGCCTTATAAAGCTGAATATGGTAGATAGGGAGTATAGGGACCATCAAACTGAACAACTTTTACTATGGGACCAACTCAGAAATCGCGAAAAAAAAAACAGCTGTTTCATTACATTTTGATATTTTCGTTATTATTTTTTGTATGAAACAGCTGATTTTTGTTCACAATTACAGAGTTGGTCCCATAGTAAAAGTTGTTCAGATTGATGGTCCCTATCTACCATATTCGGCTTTATAAGGCTTTTACCAAACACCTTGTAGAATAGTTTAGCAATCGATTTAATTAAAACATGATCAGGCATTTTGATCAGAAAACCTTCTGTCCCCTAAAATGATGAAACGCAATATCAATAAGTGATTGTACCAAAACCAATCACCGAATAACAACCAGAGATTCATCTTTCACATAATCTAGATCAAGTTTCTGGCTTAGAACCATTGCAAAACGTATTGAATGACATACCATGCGTGTCCCTCTCACGCATGCGATGCGGTTACTGAAATTAAGTTGAAACCTTGACTTTGAAAAGGTACTTTGCAAATCCTATAGCCTCTGATAATAAAAGAGAGAGGCTTTGAATTAAATTTATTAATCAAGTACCTACTTAAGTATTTACTATCTTCTTTAATGTAAAGTAAGAAAAAATTAGGAGCTTGATGGCGCAGTGGTTTAGCGCCTGGCCCAGCGATTGCGGAGGTTAAGCAACTTTCGCAAGGGTCGGTCATGGGATGGGTGACCAAACATTTATTATCTCGAGCTTTTCCGTGCTTCGGAAGGTACGTTAAGCCGTTGGTCCCGGGTGCATTTGCAGTTGTTAACACCCACCAATCCGCTTTGGGCCTGCGTGGTAGGTTATGGCCCATCCTCCTAATCCACCCATAAGGAGTAACAGCAACAAAACAATCTCTAAACAATCAGCAAAACAATCAACAACTTATGTATCACTGACTTAACTATTATGATTAAGATAGTAATGAGCTATTAATTTAATTTGTAAATAGAGAAAGGAAACATTCTACTTTTCTATAAACGTTAATGTTATTTTTAGATTCAGAACTAGGTACTCTAATAAGCTTTGTGTGATGTGCAGCAGAAAAGCTTCTGAGCTGCTTTTACTTATTAAAACCAAATCATTGAATATTGTTTCAACACAAAATATAAAATAAGCAAAATACTTACTAACTCATTTGTTTTGTTGTTTTGACATCAACAGTGTAATACGTTTTTTGCCTATTACCCACTGAATATTTTGTTCTTTAAGGCTCCGTTATGCAAAATCATTTGTCTCTGACTTTTTCTTTACGTGTAAAGAGTATGGAAAATAACCTCACTTCTGCACTTTTTCGATGTTTTTGGTTGTTTTTTCATCATTATCTTTAGGACAATTATCTTTCTTGAAAAGAAGTTATTGGAGCAACTGCACAGTACGCTAAAGTGTATTCTGATGTAGAATGGAATACGTTTCCGCTATTATTTACGCCAAAAATATGGCCCGCGACAAGCGCTTTTGATGATATTCCTAATTTTTTTTACAATCATCTGTGAGGTTTATACGCAATTTAATACTTGTAGCAACTAGATAATCTCTTTAGCTTGTCGGAAGTTTTTTTTTGTGGCTACAACTTTACGTTTTCTATATAAAAATATGGCCCGCGCAAATCATGTTTTCCTATTATGGCCCCTTAATTTACAGAAAATACCTTGATCCTTCCTAGACACTACAGAGTACGTGTGTATTTCCGAATTCGGCCAAAGCGGAGCTTATGTCTAGGACACAACGACACAAATAAATTTTGACCGAGGGGAATCCAACATCCCGTGTGAGTTTGCAATACGAAATTGCAATGAGAATTTTCAAGAAGTTGCATTTTTCATATTAGCATTTTTTTTGTTCATTTAACAACCGTGAACACTCATGTAACAATACTTTTATACATGTACTAACTAGCAGCCGCCCGCGGTTTTACCCGCGTGGTTCCTGTTCCCGTGGGAATATCAGGCTAAAAAGTATTCTATGTTTTAATCCAGGCTATCTACTATCTGTGTACCAAATTTCAACCAAATCCGTTCAGTAGTTTTTGCGTGATTGAGGAACAAACATCCAAACATCCAAACCCACAAACTTTCACATTTATAATATAAGTAGGAAGTAGGATGTTTGAACACTATGATAACTTATTCCAGTTGCGATAAGCGAAAAAAAATAAGTTTTGGCTAAGTTACAACCGCTCCGGTTACCCTTTTTTTGCTCACAAAAAAGTCACTTTCAAAATCTTTCTTTAATGCTATGAAAGCTAAAATAAGAACTTTTTTTTTACTGATAGGTAGTGTGACTATCATGATCATATTGGTCATAATTCGATATAATATCAAGATTATTGTGAAATATTTTAAATCATAGAAGTTATCATTTTCTCTGTATATGACAAAATATCGGCAATTTCATATAATTTCGGTTTTCAGTGGATGCCTACGGGTCGGTCATATTTCATTCAGCCCGATTCATCTAGTGGTTTGAGCTATGCAATGCATTGATATATCAATGAATCAGTTAGGATACTTATAAGAAAAGCAGCTACAATATTTTTTTTGTTTTAATGCAAAAAGCTTAATAGTTAGATATATCACATTTGTTCGTATGTTAGCCTACCAGGGAAAAGTGAAAAGTAATTCACAAAAACTTTTCTTTCCTCATGAATCATACACAAGAAAAGTTATGATCATATTTTAAACTGTCAAACCATCTTTCTATGAAAATCGGAGAGGTTGCACTTGATTCTTCCAACAAGGACAGAATACAATTGGAGACCGATCGCTCTTCTAACAAAGCTCTAGATACTGACAACACGAATGTCGCCACATGTTCAGCCTATCAAATCACAATGAAATCACACACGCAAACATGAAACCAACTACAAACTTCACCACCACTCTTAAAGCCAAAACTATAAAGTCCAAATTAAGTTCAACTTAAGTTTAACAACATCAAAAGTAATGTGGTTTTGAAAAGACATTGTCAGCCTTTGGCTAGTATAAAAAGATGAAGATGTTTTCAAAGGTATCATTCGATGTATCTACTCAGAACAAACAAGTATAATAAATAAGGGTAGGTGTACAAAAAGAGGCATAAAAACAAAGTCATTAATTAGCTTTTTATCAATAATTACTAGTTAATGAGAAAGCATTTGAACTAATTGTCATTTGATAAAGTTATCAAATCGAAGAAAACAAAATAAAAATAACGCCTTTCGTCTTGCTTTTGTTTCAATTTTTTGATTATTTTTTTTTAATCTTTTCAGATTACCAAAGAAGACAAGGTCATCAATATGAAGGTAAATATGTGTTTAATAATCTAAAAATATAAATACCTAATACCTAGATTCTGTTCCCTGTGCAGTAAGATTTCTTTTGTTGTAATACTATTGTCTATTTTACAGCGTTAATAAGTACCTAGTTTACTTAACTACTTACGAGTTTAAATTTATAAAACAAGATAAATACCCCTAGTACGAGTATTATTTCCTTTTGATCAGCTTTTCTCAAGGTATAAAAGCTTTACAAAAGCTTAACATTAGTTAAACTTGTTTTAACTAATAACCGTCTTTTTCAGGTGTTTGTATTACTTTGTCTGCTGTCTCTATCGCTGGCCGAACCTCCTGTTGGGTAAGTGTTTATAAAAATTTTACGACTATCTATTTAAAAAAACTTAATAAAAACCTCAATTGATTTCAAGAAATATAGAGTCAGAAATAATGAAGTAAATACTGAATTTTATTAAATTATAGGGTTAAGTTATAGAGGAGTACCTTCGCAATAACGAAACTGCTGAAAATTGATAATAAATAAAAAAATGCTTAAATGCTATTAAAAACGGTAAAAAGCTTTATGATAACGAGCTTTTAATAAAGTACCTAACAATTCTGTAGAAACGTAAACTCTATACTGTATTGTGATTTAAAACGTGTTTCCTTTAACACATTTTTTATTTTGTTTTTAACAATTTAGAACTGACGAAAGTTTACAAAATTTTCAGAGACGGCTATGCTGCTGCTCGGTCAGGCCACGGCAGCCATGACCACGACCACGGCCACGGGGGTAACCTCGGCTTCCAGCGATCGTTGTCTCAAGACTACGCGGCACCAAGCGGTGGGTTCGGGTCCCGAAGCATATCCCAAGAATATGGCCCACCTTCTGCCAAATCTGGAGCATTATCCCAAGAATACGGTGCTCCTAGCCTTAGAAACTCACCCTCAGAAGCCTACGGAGCTCCCAACGCAAGAGGTCTAAGCCAAGAATACGGAGCCCCATCAGCCAGGCTTTCCCAAGAATATGGGCCACCGAACGCAAGATCTGGACTTTCTCAAGAATACGGAGTTCCCAGCGCAAGATCTGGACTATCTCAAGAATACGGAGTTCCAAGCACCAGATCTGGATTATCTCAAGAATATGGAGCACCAAACGCTCGTTCTGGTCTTTCGCAAGAGTATGGAGCACCTAGCGCTAAGTCAAGTTTTTCTCAAGACTACTCATCTCCCAATGTGCGATCTGGTCTTTCACAAGAATATGGTGCCCCTGATTCCTACGCATCTGCTCGGTCTTCTCCGTCTTCCACTTACGGCGCGCCTGACTTTCGCTCCACACCCTCAGCTGAATATGGCGCCCCATCCCAAAGGAGTTTCGGGTCTCAAAGCTTCAACAACCCGTCACAAAAATATGGAGCCCCAAGCTTCCGCTCTCCCCAATTCAACTCCCCGTCTCAGCAATATGGTGCGCCTGCCAGATCCAACTCCATCTCTCAGGGTTATTCTAAGTCTTCCTTTGGCTCTCGCAGCAGCGTTTCCCAATCTTATGGAGCCCCAAGAAGCAGCCCTTCCCAATCCTACGGAGCGCCTTCATTCCGATCCCTTTCTTCCCAATATGGAGCTCCCGCTGCGCGCAATTCTGATTCTTATTCCCAGGGACCTAGATCTCTTTCGCAGTCGTACGGTGCGCCAAACCAGCGATCCCTTTCGGATTCGTATGCTGCCCCAGAATCACGAGCCCTCTCACAGGAGTATGGTGCCCCTGCCAGCCAGTCCAGTTTGAAGACCAGCGCATTTGCTTCATCCTTCGGTTCAGCTAGGTAAGAAATAAAAACCATTTCTTTTTAATGTCCCAAATGTTAATATAAGGATCCAAATCATTTTTTTAGTTTGCTTTGTAGAGTATCCATTCACAGATACTTATTTAAATTAAGCGAGCATTCTTATGTTTTCTTAAGGTTTTCTTTAATTGTTTGTTTCTTTTAATGTCCTCATATTATTACTATTTGTTACTTGTTTATTATAAAGTTGTTACTTTTGTCTTTTCTATTTGTTTCTGTCTGTAAGTTACTGTTTCACAAGTTCCCTATAACTTTCAACTAACATGTAATTACATTTAGATGTCATAGTTAGATCCTGCCTGTCTTTGTCATCCAGGTCTTCCCCCTCATCCAAGTACGGAGCCCCTTCAGCCCGCATGCCCTCCGAGCAGTACGGAGTCCCAGAGCAGTACAACGCCCTCTCCAGCCAAGGTTACGACTACGCCAGGAACTCGCTGGATGAGCTCAACCAGGTACTTAAATCCTCCGATGACGACCTAGTCGAGTGGTTTGTACGCCGGTTTTCAAGGTGTCACCACCTTTGATGTACCGGGTTCGATCTCCGGCTGGCTCAATATCGAAAACAAACTTTTCTATATTGACTCAGGTCCGGGTTGCAGTTCCACCGTTGTCCCTGATTTCCGTAACAGAAATGCTTAAGCTACTCTTTGGAATCAAAACAATGTTTTTGATGTTGCTTAATATTTGAAAAAGATATAAAGATTACATATTAACGCATTTCTTTCGTCAAGATATAATCAAGCTAATATGTTACCTTAAGTTCAACAGTTGTCAATAATTTTACTATTTTCAAATGCTTGCAATTTAATTAACTAAGACTTTACGATTCCACCAAAAGGTCATTTACTCGTAGCATTTCCAACATTTACCTATTGACTGAAACAATTTTTAAATTGTTCTGAAAATCTATTTTGATGATAACCTAATTTTAAAGGTATTGAAATCGACACTCTTAGATAAGACAATGTCACGTACGGAGTCTCTCAATAAAGCCTTGCTGAAGTTGCTTGTAGTCATGAGTGGAACCACCCCACTGCGGGAACCAAATTATTGAAATTTCAGCGTGTATAACAATGAATTATTTAAACTAGTTTTCCTTTAATCTCGAATGAGCTGATCAAGAATATAAAAGTCTATATAGGATGGTTTCTGTTTAGATTTGCAAATTCAGGTAGTGAAATCGTTAATTTCAAAGCTCATTGCTGTTTTTTTACCCAGGAGCCCGCCAACTACGACTTCTCGTACAAAGTGAGCGACTACCAGTCTGGCAGCGACTTCGGACACTCGGAGACCAGGCAAGACAACCGAGCTGAAGGCAGCTACTTCGTGGTGCTTCCTGATGGCACGAAACAAGTAAGATTTCAGATTTTAGAAAACCTTATCTGTCCACTAATATCCCGTATGTAGACCTTTTGTTTAGCGCTATCGCACACAGACAACTTAGTCTCCCAGCAACTGTTTTGTCTCTCACATCAAGTCCACGGGTTTATATGGAAGCGCGCACACGAAGCGACATGGTCGCCTGCAACTTTTCATACAAATCACGTGAGAGACAAAAAAGTTGCGGAGACAAAAGTTGCCCGTGTGCGATAGCGCTTAGCGCTATCGCACACGGGCAACTTAGTCGCCCAGCAACTGTTTTGTCTCTCACATCAAGTCCACGGGTTTATATGGAAGCGCGCACACGAAGCGACACGGTCGTCGGCAACTTTTCATACAAATCATGTGAGAGACAAAAAAGTTGCGGAGACAGAAGTTGCCCGTGTGCGATAGCGCTTAGCTGTCTACTCAATAAATTTAAAAAAGTTATCAGACTTTGACTTTCGGATTTGACAGAAACTTTATGAAACTGTCAGCTTCCTTAAAGTCAAGGAGACCTTAACTAAAAATTTTAGCTAAGAAGTCTTTGAATATTCGGCCGGGAATTCTATTTTAGACATAACTTTTCCCGGAACTCATTCTGGTTGTTTATTCTAAGGCCGGGTTTACACCTGCAAGAACTTCGGCGAGAACTTACACTGACAGCAGAACTTACAATGGCACAGTAGCTTATGAACGCGTGACAAACTGTCGCCAGTGCCTTTTCTATTAGTAAACACTTGTAAGCTACTGTCTGACAGGCTGTGTAAGTGTAAGTTCTCGCAGAAGTTCTTGCAGCTGCATTCGCAGCCTAAGACCTCATTTTGCATAAGGAAAAGAGAAACAAACTAGTATTCTTTGTGCGAAAATTACAATGCCATGAATTAAACAATGTACAACAGCTAAGTGACTAATTTCAGAGTGCTTGCTGTACAAAATGACGTATTTCAATCATTCATCATTCCCATACATTCTCGAGTGAAGTTGCAGCTGATAATAATATCTATTTATCTGGCGTAAGGCTCCCTCATTTTATAAAAGTTCAACAATCAGTTATTATTATCTATAGTTTTATTTCCACAGTTAGTTTTCCAAGACTGCTGAATTGCAAACATCAAAATCACACCACTTGCTATGCTACGGCTCCACCTGCGTCTTAACGCGTAACTTAACACGTTAATCTAGGCGTTACGCAGATGTGGCCAACAATTTAACGTGTTAATTTACTAACGACTTAATAAATTATAATGCCTTAGCTAACACGTAGTTGGACATTACCATCAACGTTAAAGTTAACGCAGGTGGAGCAGTAGCATAAGGAAGGCTGCCATTCAACGTTTTTTGTGCTGCTTTTAAACTTTTGTACAAGTAAATCGTTGTTAATATCCCTTTACATAAAATAACGGATTAATTGTTCCCAAACAGGTGGTGGAATACGAAGCAGACGAGCGCGGCTTCAAACCCAGGATTTCTGTCGAACCTGCCGATCCCTCAGCTCGCTCCGGCGGTTACGATGACAACGCTTCGGACCTCGCGAGGTCTGGCGGACCTTATTAGAAGCTATAAAGACTCCTTGTAAACCTTCTGAGCTGGATTAGAGCAAGATAGCCTTAAGTTGTGAAGAAATTCCCGCAAGCATACAACCGAGCGATATAAAGTCCGAGTGAATAGGCTTCTAGGCAAGCTCGCTCCATCTTCGGCCTCTTCTTAGCCTTATGGTTCTCGAATGTGGCCAAGAGTAAGCCTATTTAATGTAAAAAAAAAGAATGAAACAAACCAAAAGAGGTTGAGAGAGACCAATGTTGTAGTTATTGTAATGTTAAAGACATATTTATTTTACAGTATTTATTTCTTATTCAAATGTGAACGAAATAATGCCATATTATGTAAATAAACGAAATGCGACTATACCTATCGAAAAAAGGAGGTTTATAAGTAAAGATACGAATTTAATGAACTATGAACTAAAACTTGGCTTGTTAAAAGGACTGATATATTTACATGTCCACGTTTTAAATATTTATTTATTTATAATACATGTGTTACAAAAAAACATTTAATGACGAATATGGTAGATAGGGACCATCAAACTGAACAACTTTTACTATGGGACCAACTCTGAAATCGCGAAAAAAAATCAGCTGTTTCATACATTTCGATATTTCTGTTGTTTTGTGCGAAGCAGCCGATTGTTTTTCGCGATTTCAGAGTTGGTCCCATAGTAAAAATTGTTCAGTTTGATGGTCCCTATAACAGCTTTGGGATTTTTTTTGGATCACGTTGTTATATTACGTCTTTTTTTAAAAGAAATGATTTTGTTAACAATTGTTATTTTAAAAAAGTTTGATATGTGGACATTGTATGATATTTTTTGTTTGTTAATGAATTTTTGTGACGACAACGGAATCGAACGAAATACTCATTATTTAAGTTATTGTTTTATAGCAAAGTGAAAATGTAAAAAAAAATCTCGTAGTTTGTAAGTCATGCTTGTGATGTAGTTTAATGTAGAGCAAAATAAATGTTGAACATTTAAGTTTATTTTTGTATTTTTATTATAATATAAGGTCCTTCTTAAATAGTGCACATAATTTTGAGGGGTCAATGTACTCATGCATACAAACAACTTTTACTATGGGACCAACATTGAAATCGCGAAAAAAAAATCAGCTGTTCCATACATTTTGATCAATTCGATTTTAAATTTTCTATGGAACAGCTGATTTTTTTTTCGCGATTTCAATGTTGGTGCCATAGTAAAAGTTGTTTGCATACATGAGTACATAGACACCTTAAAATTATGTGCACTATTTAAGAAGGACCTTTGTATATATTTTTTTTACTTTTTAAAGTTGTAAGGCAACTTTTAAGTTAGTATCTCATTTATACATATAACTTTTTTTTTAATACACAACGAGATAGTGCTTGGTCACCTGATGTTAAGGCCGAAGTGCGCTTCCACTACACCCGGAATCCTCATCACTGAGGAACTGGCTATCTTACTTCTAACTGTCGGAACACAACAATTTCAAAATTGTTGTTATGACGTCAGACTTAGGTAAGATGGTGGTAGCTAGCCAGGCGGACTTGAAATAAGCCCTACCACCAACCTATACGAGGATATATTACGTAAAAGTACAACCCTAGATTTTCTACTTGTAAAAAATAATTTTCCTACACTACACCACAGTAGTTGAATATTGGGCACTCTAGCCCACTCCGTTCGCTCCGGCTTGCGCCTTCGCTCACTTCATGAGCTAGATTGCCCAATATTCAACTACTATTGGGTATTCTAGCTCACAAAGCGAGCAAAGCGTAGCGTAAATGATACATGAGACAAGAGATTATTTAAATGTAGACCTGTCACATTATGCTCATTTTCATAAGATGCATGAAACATTACGGTTAGATTCAAACGTTGACATGAAATTCATAAAACAAAAAGAATCATTAAAATTAGACTGTATATGTCCCCCACCTTCAAATGTAGCTAAACGACATGGTAACTTATTACCAAACACTATACGCTGCATTGTCTGTGGTCCATCAAACTGTGGAAAGACAAATTTAGTTATCAGTTTATTGTTACACAAAGATGGTCTGCGTTTTAGAAATCTGTATGTTTATTCAAAATCTTTATACCAAGCTAAATACTTATATTTGGAAAAAGTGTTAGACATGGTTCCTGGTACATCGTTGCATAAATACAATCACAACAGTGAAATCTTGAGTCCACATGAAGCTTTGTCAGATTCTATTATAATTTTTGATGATGTTGCTTGTGAAAATCAAAACAACGTAAGAGATTATTTTGCAATGGGGCGTCATAAGAACATTGATTGTTTTTATATTAATCAAACTTACACAAAAATCCCTAAGCAATTAGTAAGGGACAATTCGAATCTATTAATATTATTTAAGCAAGATGACATTAATTTGAAACATGTATATGATGAGCATGTAGGGTCTGATATGTCATGGTCTCAATTTCGTGAACTATGTTCCACTGTTTGGAAGAAACCCTTCAGCTATCTTGTAATTAATAAGGACTGTGAGAAAAACAATGGATGCTACAGGTCCACATTTGACACATTTGTTGTAGTGGATTAACATACAAAATAAGATGTCTAATGGCATATGAATCATTTTGATTTGAGACTTGAGAGCGAGCGAATCGTTTTAAAAATGGAAAAAAAACTCAAAGAACAAATTGTTAAATCCGCAGCAGCTGTTAAAAGAAAAGTTGAAAAGATAAAAGATATAAAGAATGCAAATAATATGGCACTGGAAACAATATTTAAGCCCATTGTAGATCCTCTTACCTTGTTAGCAAATAAAAATGAAGATAAGCATCTCAAGGAAGAGAATCATGAACCGTTGATGAAAAAAACTAAGAATGATGACAATCTTACGACATGTACTTCTGAGGAAGATTTTAATGAATATATCAATGAAGAGGAAGATAATTCCGATAGCGAGTTAGATAATAGTTACAACAAAACTCTTGTCGTACCACCGTCTGATAAACTAAACGTGAGCGATGGATCTTTTAAATCATTTCCCTCTTCACCAAGTGTTAAAAACCAATCATCGTCGTGGTCTACATCATCTGAAGTAATTGTTAACATACCATTTGGAGTTAGAAATGAACGTGGAAAATTATTGCTTGGCAAAACCCGCGTTTTTGACGATGGCAAATTCTTGAGAATTGGAACAAAGACTTTGGAAAAAACTACAGGTTTAAAAGAACTATTGTTTAAAAAGAGACCCAATTTGACTGTGGTCACGGACGGTGATTTACAAGATTATAAATTGCTTTTAATAGAAACCAATGCACATCGACGTAACTTTGAGTCATCAAAACCAATAAACAGCAACAAGGGATTCAAATACACTAATGTTATTAAGCCTTTGTTCAAGTTCTGTCGAAATGCTACCACAAGCCTGGAGAGTATTCCAAAAGGAAAGGGCATTCCACTTTTGAAAGAAGTAAAAGAAAATACTGATTATGTTTACTGGGATGACCCAAACGAGTTAGTAGAACGATTAAAATTACTATTAGCATCATGGGCAGCGGGCAACACTGGGGTAAATAACGAAATCATTGCTATTGTTGAAGAATTGTATGAAGCTGGTCTCATAACTACTGTAGAATTTAAAGAGCTTCCATCAGGAAAATTACGCAGTACATTTTCAGTGGTCGACTCATCTAGACAGCGATGAATATAGACAAGTTTGGTCATCACGTTCATAAACGTTTACGGTTATCAGAATTCGTTGCTACTTTTAACGATACGTTAGTGAAATCGGAAACGGGTCACTACGATTTGAAATTGTCTAAATTAAAAGGTGTTTCATCACCAAACGAAGACGATGAAGCAGTGAACAAAGCTTATGTGGATAAAACTGTTCAAGAATTAAGAAATGAAATAAAAAAAACTCAGAGTGATATAAAACTGTACTTAAAAAATTTAGAAAATATAACAACGGACCGTTTAACAAAGTTATTTTATTCAAAAGCAGAAGTAGATAATTTAATTAAACTTAAATTAAATCAAAAATGAGTAAAAGAGACATAGTTGATGAAATTCACAAGGCAGCAAGAAGGAATTTTCCTCGTCGAAGAACTATCATAAAAGGAATGGATGATTTATGGCAAGCTGACCTTATGGATTTTCAAAAATATTCATATTTTAACAAAGGATACAAATACGTTTTGGTTGTAATCGATACGCTATCAAAATACGTATGGGTAAAGCCCATAAAATCAAAAGACAAAAATAGTGTTACCAAAGCAATGCATGAGATATTATCTTGTTCATCAAGAAAACCTTTAAATTTACAAACTGACCTTGGCAAAGAATTTTATAATGAAGTTTTTAAAAAATTGTTAAAAAAGTATAATATAAATCACTATTCCACCCACTCTGTCAAAAAAGCTGCTATTGTAGAACGAGTTATTCGTACAATCAAATGTCACCTTTATAAACTCTTTAGTTTATATGGTTGTTACCAATGGCTTGGACCCAATTTAAATTCAGTTGTAGAAAAATATAATAACACTACTCATCGTATTACTAAATACAAACCTGTTGATGTAAATAAAGTAAACCAGATGGTTGTTAGATCTAACATTATGCAAACACGGATATCTAGTGCAAATAAACAACCTAAGTTTTGTATTAACGACAGTGTTCGTATAAGCAAATTTAAGGGTGATTTTTATAAAGGCTATACACCTAATTGGTCGACGGAAATATTTAATATAGTTAAGGTAAACGATACAAATCCACCTACGTATATTTTAGAAGATAAACATAAACAATTAATTTTAGGCTCATTCTACGAACACGAGTTGCAAAGAACGAAATTTCCTGATCTTTATCTCATTGAAAAAGTTATTAAAAGAAAAGGTAATAAGCTTTTTGTGAAGTGGCTAGGACTCAGCGAGGAAGAAAACAGTTGGGTGGATAAGAGTGCATTACTTTTGTAATATAAATTGTGTGTTGGGTGAAAATTATTCATTTAAAAAATATCCATGAAGAAGGGTAGAGGTATTTTAAATAACTTTATTAATAATTTACCAATTGAGCTACATATCCCTGGTTATCAATTTTGTGGTCCTGGTACTAAACTTCAGAAGCGATTACTGAGAGGTGATCGTGGTATAAATAAATTAGATGAAGCTTGTATGTACCACGACATTGCTTACAATAACAAAGACTTGAGCGTTCGACATAAAGCTGATTTAGAACTCTTGAATATGGCTAAGAGAAGACTAAAGTCGAGCGATGCGGGGAAAGGCGAAAAGATTGCGTCATGGATAGTAAAAAATGCAATGAAAGCAAAACTTAAAGCTGGTTCCGGAATACGTCCCTTTATGTCAATTGTGAAAAAATTACAATCTCAAATAAAGAAGTTAAAATCTAAAGATAATCGCACAGCTATAAACTTCGCATATGCTGCTGCAAAAAAACTATTTAAAAACAAAAAAGGAATACGCTTACCACGATTTATTCCTATTCCAAAAACTGGAGGCTTTTTACCCCTCATTCCAATTTTTGCTGGTTTGTCAGCCCTCGGTTCACTTGCTGGTGGTGCCGCAGGCATAGCAAAAGCTGTTAATGATTCCAAGGTTGCTCAGAAAAACCTACAAGAATCTATACGCCATAACAAGGCAATGGAAGCTGTTGCTCTTGGAAAAGGGATGTATATTAAGCCTCTTAAAAGAGGAGCTGGATTATACTTGAATCCTTCAAAAAACTAAACAAAGGGCTACCCAGACGTCCCCTTACAAATCTAGACATTTTAAAGCATGCAGCTGACATCCCTTATTTTCGAGGAGTATTTATGAGAGATTCACTCCCCTCAAAACCAAGAAAAATAGAGTGTGCTATATTAAATTTAGATAGTTCTGAAAATCCAGGAACACATTGGGTAGCCTATGTTAAACAAAATGACTACTGTGAATATTTTGATAGTTTTGGTGATTTAAGACCTCCATTAGAATTAATAAATTATTTAAGGAATATGTCAATAACTTACAATTATGTGCGGTATCAGAAGTTTGGTACTATAATTTGTGGCCATCTGTGTTTAAATTTTTTAAGGAACTATTGGAAACAACATTTATATTAAGAGTAATATAATAAACTTTATCAGTATAAACATGTCTTTCACTGTGTCTATAACTGGCAGAGGAGCGTCTTTAATAACAAACTACTCTCCTATAATACAATTAGAAGGAGAGTATGAGTGTGGTTTGTTATATTTTTCAACTTTTAATTCCATCCCTAATATAGATGAAAGAAACAATAAATTTTATTATGGTAAAGATGGCATTATAAAAATACCAGAAGGATCTTATGAACTTCAAGATATTTGTGATTATCTTAAGAGCAATATCAAAAATATTGCATTGAGATTGAGTGCAAACAACAACACATTAAAAACAAGTATTTTTTGTTCAGAAGAAGTTCACTTCAATAAAAATGACTCACTTGGTAAAATTTTGGGTTTTGGTATGGAAACAATAAAGGCTAATATAAATACAGAGTCTAGATATCCTGTTAGCATTTTATCAACAACTATCGTGCGCATCGAATGCGATGTAATCAGTGGATCATTTGTGAATGGAAAAGCAAGCCATATAATTTATGAATTCGTGCCAAACGTACCACCTGGTTATAGAATCATTGAAATACCTAAAAATTTAATTTATTTTCCCGTTAATCAAAGTTCAATAAGTGCTATCAATATAAGATTATTAGACGCTGATAATAATCAAATTAATTTACGTGGTGAAGAAGTACAGCTATACTTACACTTTAAAAAGACATGTTGAATTTCAATAAAAGCCTACATACTACACAAACTCAAGTCAGTTCTAAAAGATCATCTCATAAGGGAGCACCATTTCGATCAATAAAGAAATTGACAAAAAGCAATAAGGAATTTTTGAAGTCACTAGGATTGATAAAATGAATTTTTTAAATGTAACTCAACCTGCATCGTATGATAACAGTATTGAAAGTTTTGAATATCATTCGTACAAACCATACGTAACAAGTTTCAACAAGAACGATGAAATACGGATACCGATAAATCAGCAAGACCTCTACATATTGCCTTCACTCAGCAGTTTGTATATTGAGGGCAGAGTAAATGTGTATAAGAATACGAAAGAAAAAGAAGGAGTAACGAGTGTGCATTTTGTAAATAACCTCGCATTATTTTTATTTCAAGATATTCGTTATGAAATAAATGGAGTAGAAATAGATAGAATTAAAAATGCGGGCATTACAACCACTATGAAATCTTATCTGTCGTTGAACGATAATGAATCTAAATGCGCACGAGTTTGGGGTTGGTCTCCAACAGGCACAACTACTGATGGCAGTGGAATATTTTCCACCTGTATACCACTCAATAAAGTGTTGGGTTTTGCTGAAGATTATGAAAAAATTATAATGAACTGTAAACATGAATTAGTTCTTTTGAGAAGTAACACAAATCTCAATGCCTTAAAATTAAATGCTGGTGAAGTTGTGGAAGATATAACAATAAATAAAATTATTTGGCGAGTGCCTCATGTTAAAGTTTCAGATAGAGAAAGAATTAGTTTGCTTAGGCATTTAGAAAAAGATCGGCCGATTACAGTTGCATTTCGTAATTGGGACTTATATGAGTATCCATTACTTCCCAAAACACGTAAACATACTTGGTCTATTAAAACATCTTCACAGATGGAGAAACCACGATTCGTTGTAATCGCTTTTCAAACAAACCGTAAACATAATGCAACAATGTCAATGGCAGAGTTCGACCATTGCCATATACGTGATGTAAAAGTTTTTCTAAATTCTTCTTATTATCCATATGAAGGTCTGAACATTAGTTTCATTGACAACAAATATACATTAATATACGAGCAATACGCCAGGTTCCAACAGTCTTATCACGGACGTCGAGCTGAACCTTTGATGAGTATAAAAGAATTCAAAGAAATCGCGCCTTTATTCGTCATAGATTGCTCTCGTCAACACGAAGCGTTAAAAGGATCAATTGACGTGCGAGTTGAAATCGAAGCCGATCAAGAAATACCTGATCAGACCGCTGCTTACTGTTTGATTCTGAACGATTGCATATTTGAATACAAACCTTTAAGTAACATTGTAAAGAAAATATCATGAATATCGATACAATAGTCGTGGATCTACAAGGGTTCAAAGATTTCAAAAATAAATTTATAGTTAAAGAGTTTGCAATCGCTACTAAAGATTATACTCAAACATTTTTAATAAAACCGCCTTGTTCTTTTAAAAATTTATCAAATGAAGAACAAAAGCAAGTGCGTTGGTTGGAAAGAAACCGTGGCATGACTTGGAGTGAAGGATTCATTGATCATCGAGAATTTCAACGAATTGTGGTTCCTTATTTAATTGGGAAAAAAGTATTAGTTAAAGGATTGGATAAAATAATGTGGCTTCAAGAGTTATGTCAAGAATGTGAAATAATAGAATTAGGTGAAAAGGGTTGTCCTAAACTTTTAAAGTTACATAATGATTACTATGACAGAGGAAACAAGGTTTGGAATTGCGTGCATCATAAAAAAATGTGTGCATTAAAAAATGTATTGTGTCTTAAGATGTGGTATTGTGATAATTATATCTATGATTTTTTCTAATTTAGTATAAGAAATATGAATTTGTAAAATATGTTTCAATAAATCATTAATAAATATAATGTCTTTGATTTCACTTTAATCATGATAACTAATTTTGGACCAACTGAGTAAAAACACATTGTACTTGAATCAAAACTTTATTACATTAAAATATAACTACTTCCCTAGTTACAATTACCATATTTTTTTAGAAATATAATTTGTTTTATATTTGTTATATTGATAAAACAATCTTAAAAATATAATTATTTAATTTACATTCAATAAACTAAAACTACACACTTAGAAATTAGAAAATTACAATTAATTTATTACTATTTAAACAACATAGCTTATTTATATTAATACCAATTAGTATAACTATAGTTACAAATTTTTTTTGAAATATTACTAACTATTTTTTCAGTCTGTTCCATAATTTCATCACCAACATCTTTTACCACATACTGCGAACTTAGCAAGACACTATCATCGTGTATACAGTCACTCACTAGTTGATCACTCTCTAAGTCCAGCACTTGAATCTTTATCAAACGAAGACCTTGGCGAGGAGCACTATTTATCACAAAAGAATGAAGTGGACGACGTTGCTTAATCAAATTTTTCGAAACCTCACTCGTGTTACGACTTCTTTTATGCTTCAATTTTCGTTCATGAATCTTCGTTTTTGATTTTTGGTGAGCTTGCGGTTTGAAGAATTCCTCAGTGAATCCTTCTAGCGGATCTTGTGCATGTTGAAAGGAATCAATGAAAATTCCAGTATCCAAAATGGGACATGTAGAAACATCATCTGAATGTTGTGTTGTCTGTAACAAAAAAATAAATTAACTGAGATAGGATGCAGATGTAGGGTATAAATTTTATTGAAAAAATAATTAAAGATCAATTAACTTACCATCTTTAAATCACAAATTTTATTGATGATATTCGGAGCGAGTAGTTAGAAGCTGTCGGAGCGCTTACCAATACAAGAATGAACAAAAGCTAGGTTCATCAAAATAATAAATTCTATTACTTGTAATATTATCGTATTCAAGTAGAGGACTCAAATTACAGCAACACAGTGCGCACACAGAGACAGCTTTTGTCTTTGGTGACACGTGTTTGAGGCATAAGCTGCTCAGATTACTATTCAAGTTTGTACTTGTTATAACATTTTCTTCATTACATAAATATTGATAAATATTTAGGTAGTTCAAAATAAAACGAAGCAATTTTCAAGTTAAAAGTTTTATTTCAATGTAAAAATAATTTTATTAGTACCGTAACTATTTACATTACATTTTTTAAGTATTACAAAACTACAAGTACATTACATTGACAATCGACAACACAAATAAGTTTATTAAACAAGCAAAAACACGTTTTTTAAATAAAGTACAAACTTATCTAGATACAAACTTAATATGATTATTTTTTGTAAATATGTTAAAAGTTGAAGATACTAGTGTGCCCCCATGCTTTTGTTGAAATTTTATCTTTGGATATGACACGCTTATCGTCATTAGCAGATAGAGCAATTTTTTTAACAGCACATGTATATAATTCATGTTTTATTGATTTAAATAAAATATTTGTCTTACGAACAATGTCGTCCTCATATAGAGTTTTTTCATAATCAGACACATTAAAATCACGCACAATGTTTCTCTTAATACCCTTTGCTTTTTTAATGATCTTGTCTTCGGTTTTAATGCAATATAATTTTGAACGAAGTCCTACAAATTCACTTATGATTTTACCCCCCATTTCATCTTTGAATAAGCCAGGAACTTTTTTATTTTGTATTGGTAAATTAAATTCATTATTTTCACAAAAATTGCTAGTATCAAAATAAGACAAAAAATATTTTTTTATATCATCATAAAAATCATTTGTTTCTATAAGATATACAAAACTATCTGTATCCGTGTAACACATCTGTAATCGATGGTTGTAAAAAGGTTGTATTGTGGAATAATGAAAATCATACATGTGACTTTTTGAAAGTTCTAAAACAGTAAAACCAATATAAATTGGTTTGTCCATGATTATTTGTTCAGGGTTTAATTGAACTGCAACTAAATTATCAGTAAAAATTGTTGCACTATGAAAATTAGGACGAGCGATAAGCTTTTGTGCACATTTTCTTTTTTTTGTCACATTGTTAGTATCGTTCCACTGATTAACTAAATGAACGCTAACCCTCTTCTCATTATTTTCCAAAGTTTTTCCAAACACGCTATTATTCAAGAGTTTAAAAAAGTCTTGCTCAAAAGCTGAAGAGCTTTTTTGTCTTAATGCTGTATTCAAATCGATGTATTGTTTTAAATACGGACTTTGTCTGAAAGTGATTACTCTATGAATTTTCTTTAAAATCAAACCATGTTTTAAACAAGTCTGTAAATGAATATAATGTATTACATAATTGAATTTATCATATAAATTCGGAATTAATTTATAATTCTTCCCACCGGGTGGAATACATTTTTCTGGACAAAACGGTAGATCATTGTGTAAATTATGCAAATGATTAGGATAAACAAGATCTACTTCTAATATAAAACCATAACCTGCATCAGTGGCTACGTTAATTATATCCAATTTGCTGATTTCATCTTGATCAAGGAATCGAAAATCTGAAAATGGCAAATATTGACACATACTGAACCCATATAAATTATTACAATCGATATAAGCGATAAAGGAACTAGGTTCCGAATGTTTGTAATCCGGTAAGTAAGAATTATTTGCTCTAGCATGTCTATGCGAACATAAGCACACACCACCCCTTATACCACTCTGTAGCATCCGCACCATAGACAAATCGCTAATAAGTTCCAATTGAATTCCTGTTTTTAATAACATTGCATCGAATGCTAAACTAGGCGCAGTTAAATAAAAAGCTGGATCCAACTCATAGTGTTGTTTGCAAGTCCTTCTAAAATTTTCAAATATGTCTGCCAATAATAACACATCTGTTTTCAAATATAAATCTGTATAACTTCCTAAGTCAGGAATTTTAAATGTTGACCATATTAATTGTGCGTGTTTATAATCATCGTCAGATATATGTTGATCATTAAGCGAACTGTAAAAACTTTCTTTGGGTGGAAGACAATTTTCCTGATACCGTTCCCATGAGTTCATATATTCATATGGATAAATACCCTTGCGAGTGAGCAACTGAAATTTGTCATGACTAGGGAAATGACTTTTTAGGTATTTGAAATCTTTCGGCTTTAAAGTATCTGATAATTTACTTAAACTTGTTGCCAAAAACTTAAATGAATCGACGAATCGAAGTTGATAAAACTGATTCCTCGAAACTGGCACAAACTTTGTAAATGAAATATAGTTTTCTTTAGTTTTAGGTATAATTTTTATGTCGCCAGGAACCTCAGCCAAGGCTTTTATAAATAAGTGACAATCATAACCAGCTAGGTTATGGAAAAAAATGGGAACAAATGAGGGACGTTTATATTGTAAATTACAATATGGGTGTGCAGACCCGCGGTAACGACCGGTAATGTGACAGTGATCACGAACTTTGTCTGAAAAAACAAAGTTCTGACAAATGTGACAATGAGTTGCTTTATTAAAATCAGTTTGGTCCTCACTAGTAAAAATCATCGGAGCCGTTGAGCTAACTCTTTTATATATTTTACGTACGTCTTCAATAATTGATTCTACAAACCGCTTATCACAATCAGGCCCTCGATATGATACGTAACGATTATACTCAGGGTTGTCGCAACAAACGATATAATAGGCAAACGCTACAGGCACGTGGTGGTGCAACGTAGTCGTGTTTTTAGAAGAATGACAGTTAGCATCATTAGTTTGAAGCATTGATTCAAAATCAGCATAAATACAAAAGGACATATTTTGTTTACGATCAAAGTTTTTAAATTGTATTACTGAACCCTTATCCGGTAGAATAGTCGCAACACCTCCACATAAATGATTATCTACTTCTTCCAAAGTACTAAAAAATAATAAGCACAAGTCACAAAAATAAACTTTACCATGGTGAGACGTTACTTGGCTTCGAAAAAGTCTAGAACAGTCTTTAATAAGACAATAATGAGAGGAACTTTGATTTTCAAGAAATAGTAAATGTATAATTTTCTGATTGCTTTTTTTGTCAAATTCTGATTTATATAAAGGACCTACAATTGTTTTATTGTTTTTCAATCCATAAATTATAAACTTTATGTTTGAGTTATTCTTTTCAAATGTTTTTATATCGCGAAAAGTAACAGGAAATGACATCCCGCTTGTGTCAAAAAGTTCGCGAAAATCTGGATAAGACGATGTCCTTTCTGGGTGATTTTTAGCTGGGTGTAAAGCAGCTGTCACACACCATAAAAAACAATATTGATCCTTGTTTAAAATATTTAAACATGCTTTTTTTGCTTGAATTGCTTTAGGTAAACTGATAAAACTTGAACCTCCTAGAGGTTGGTATTTATTGAGATTAACCTCAATATATAAATTGTTTAAAAAAGACCATCCGCTATCACAATGCTCAAATTCCTCGATACTTTTTTTTAAGTTCGTAACTGATTCAAAAAACAGTTTTTCAAAGTCATAATTAAAATACAAGATTTTGTTTTTCGTGATAAAAGATTTAACTGATTGTGAATTATCTTTAAATTGTATAAATGTAGCAAAAAATTCAAAATTCACTTTGACACATGTGTGTTTAATAAGGTACTCATCTAAAAGAGATTTTAACTTATCACGAATTGCAGTAAAGAAATTATCAACTGAAGCTGACAGAATTTGATCAGTCGCTATTATTTTGTACGTTAAAATACGATTACGGAAGGCAGAAGTTACGATTTCTACACCATCACTGTGTTTTATGGTATGATTATTATTTTTATGAAAATTACTTCTCAGATGACCCACCCATGATTTATTGTGTACAGATATGTTACACGCGGTACAGAAAGGCATAGTAAGAGATTATAAAATTAAAATTAAACAAAAAATATCTTTTTAAAAGCAAAATTTTGTTTGAAAACTAAAAAGTAGTATGTACGAGTTAAGGTATTAAAATAATTACAATTTAAGATTTAGGTAGGTACCTACTTTAAAAATAAAACAGTGTTAATTTTAACACTGTAAGTAAGTAAGTTTCACCGTCACCAATATCGTTTTGTAGCAAACATCGACAACGTAAGTAAGTATTACTAAAAAAATAAAGAAAAGTTCATTACGTAGGTACCTACCTACCTAAAAATAAAATTAAGACTTAAAATTAATTTTATCACTGTAATGTACTGGCTCCGACCCTTCGAACAGAGTCCAAGCCCGACCTAGAAACCCTTGCAACGCCTCCCAAGACGACGAAGACTCGTCGCACTGAAGTTTGACCGTCACCAATGCCTTTTTGTAACGAACATCGGCAGCGTTGGACACGTAGTCAAGTGTTTTGTAGACTTTGAGGTCTACGAAATAATCACCGCTAGTTTTCAGTGTACGACGAGAAGTTCCCGTCGATACTCGGCTGGCGAAGCTCGATGTTACGTCACCGCCCCCGCGGTGTTTAGGTTCGCTGCAGCTGGCTTCCTCAGCCCGCAAGATGTTAAACAGGTCCGGTCTCTTTGACCTGTAATAAAAAAAAAATAGTTATAGTTTAGTGCTGTAAGGTAGGTTATTACCTAGTATGTTTGAATGTTGAAACGGAAAAACGACTAAACCGATTTAGATAAAAATTGGTAAATTAATAGTTCAAAGCCTAGAACTACAAATTAGATTTTTATCCCTGTTGTGTATTCCCGTAGGATGATTTCTTTACTCATGAATTCTATAGACCGTTCGGACGAAGTCGTGGGTGGAAGCTAGTAGTGTATAAAAATCAGTAAAGTTTCAATAGTGAATATAGACTGCACTTGATTAGAAAAAGAAAATAAAATAAGTATTTTACACTTCAATGAATGAACCAATTTTATTACCTGTGAGTATGAGTTGTGATAAAATCTGGTGGTGGCGAAGCTTTGCGTTTGGATCCGCCCGCACCCGCAGCCGCCGAGCTGCGAGCAAAATCAAGTGGCGGCGACGGCGTCGTCGAGTCTCGCGACTTCTTCGTAGTGGCCGAGGTCTTGCGCTTGCTCGGTTTCTTGGTGGCTTTCTTTGGCGGTGGTGGTGCAGTAGACACCACTGATGACGCTTCGAACTCCGAGTCAGACCTGTAAAAATATTTATTTATTTAGACACAAGATAAAAATTCGGCTTTTTACCTGTAAAAAAATCATCTTGAATGAAATAATTGACAAATAAAATAAAATAAATCCATAAAAAATACTTACTAACATTTTTTATTTGTAGACCGTTGGCCAGCTATTGAAGAAAGCACTCAAATAATAGTGTAATTTCTGGCTTTGTAGGGCTTTATAAATAGAAAATAGCACTTACTCATCAAAAAAGATGGTCAAGCGTAAGTTTAGTAAGTATTAACCGACTTTAAAAAAGGAGGAGGTTCTCAATTCAATTATATTGTTTTTTGTAACAGGATATTTCAAAACGTTCTTTTTTTAATGGTTAAGTACCTATGTTTCAAAATATTATGTCAGAACATTCTTTAGGCTCCTACAAAAATAAGAACCATTGTTTATTGATGAATAGTTGGGTATTTACTATACAGTGTGTTTTTTGAACAGTGATCAAATTTTGTGGTGTGGCTTAGACCATCAAACTGAACAACTTTTTCTATGGGACCAACTTAATTAGAGCAAAAAAATCAGCTGTTTCATACATTTTAGTCGAGTAGATACTGATGTTTCCTATGGAACAGCTGATTTTTTTTATCTGATTAAGTTGGTCTCATAGACAAAGTTGTTCAGTTTGATGGTCTAAGCCGTACCACAAAATTTGATCACTGTTAAAAAAAACACACTGTATAATAACGTTAATTAAATAATTCGCCTAAGTAAAATTTTGATTCAACTTAATTGAAACAAAGATATAAAACTAACCTCAGAAACAAAAATACTATCGCTTTTATTTTTTTTTGTAGAAAAAATATTAGGTACATAATTTTATTAGAGAATTATGTCTATTTCTGTCGAATGCACATTCTTGAACCATATTTTTTTTATTTGTTTGTATTTGCTTTATCAATAATTCTGGATTAATTTACATTTTCAAATCAAAAGTAAGTATGATTTTAATTATCATAAAAAAAGAAATAGGTAAACAAGCAGAACCGAACGTAACTACTATATTGGGAAAATATTTTTTGTAAATGATAATAACGACGTTACTTCACAATATCTGTTTACCAATTCTCGACTTAATTGATAGAAAGGGAAACGGTACTTGAAAATAAATTGCTTGAGTTAAATTTGGTCTTGAGACATTTTTATTATTTCACATACAATTGAATGATATTTTAATATAATACTTGTAATATAATCAGCTCCACTACACAAGGTGAGCGTGGATGCTTACGTTGCATGGTTGTCGTAGGTTCTCAAAGTCATGTCAGAACTAGTTAAAGTTGGAACCGACATGAAAATGTGTCTTTATTATTATCAACTTTTTATTTAAAAATGATGAAAAACAATATTTCTTAATATTCTTCCAAAGTATGACTTTATGATTA
The DNA here is from genome assembly GCA_943789525.1 of Agriphila geniculea. NCBI lineage: Eukaryota > Metazoa > Arthropoda > Insecta > Lepidoptera > Crambidae > Agriphila > Agriphila geniculea. The sequence continues at coordinate 6,143,771 of OX038895.1, forward strand.
GGACATTGATAACGCTTAAATAATAATAAGGAGCAACATAATGTCTCTTTTTGTGAATCAAAGATTTAGTTGAATTCATATAAATTTTAGAAATAATTTACCGTATTCGGGATACACTAATATTTGTTATTATTAATACAACCTATTCAATACAGCTTAGTGTTTTTAACCCACAGTAGTTACACTTTGAGAATCGTTGATTCGAACTATCGCGCAAAGCTTGCACAAGTTCTGAATGCTAGGGGTGTTACATGAGCGCGATGGTATTAATCAACATTGTTGGATAATAATTTTGGATATGATGTAGATGAATGTTTGGGGAAAAAAGTTTGCTCGACTTCGATTCTACTCAGCTGGGCTGGGTACGAACGAAACAAGTGTTCATCCAGTTTTTGTGAACAATAAATAGTAATGTAGTCTAAATATAAACTTGTGGATAAGCTACACAAAAAAAGACACTACTCGAATGGGGTCGAAATTGCATGGTACCTATTTGCTTCGAGTTACCTTTATTGTTCAACATAAAACTCAATCGAATCAAATGTGACAATTCAACTCATGTGTGGCAGCCCTTACCATCACACTTGTATTTCTCGTTCCCACCTATGAATCCCACGCTTCTGCCATTTGTCATGAACCACGGTCTAGATAGGTAGTGATCAAGGACTAACATAAAACCAAAAATGGATTATGTGGATCTAAAGAAAGTGGAAAGAAATATGTAAGTACCTTTAAACGAATTCCCTTTTAAAAACTATATTTTAGTTGAAAAGTTTAATAAATTCCCTTGTACAAGTAGTATTCACTCAAATTTAATCACTTGATATTTTACAGCAAAATTGAGAGGAAGTTAATAAATAACTTGCAAATATTGATTTATTGCAAAATAAAACTTATTAAGTGCCCTACTTATTAAGTAACCTACTTTTTTATCTTTCAGGTCTTTACAAATGGAGAGAAACTGAAGAGAATACCAAAAAACCAAGTTGGAAAGACATTAGTAATGTGAGTACACATACCTATTTGCAGTGATATTATTTTCTAGTTATTTCATATCTAAGTAACTAACCGAAAAATTATATAAGTAGTTTTTTTTTTGTTGAATATCACTAAACTGATTTATTATGAAGTATCTTATTATGCTATCTTTATTTTTAAAAGTAAAGTCTACCTACCTATTAAAATTATCTTATGGAAATACGAGTAATACAATACCTGTTGTAAAAAAAATAAAAAATATTCATCAAAATTGTATAGTACTTATTCGTAGATAAAATTGTAACGATTACAAAATATAATATTACCATATTACCTTACAAATATTTGTCAATATAAAACTTATAATTGATTGTTTTTTATCTTTCAGGTCTTTTCAAAAACTCACTACACTACCTACTCATGTGCTCATGAGAAAACAAACCAGATCGGAAAGACATCAATAAATGTGAGTTTTTGTAATGATATTAATTATATTTCCTACCTACTGATTTCTAAAATTGTTATCTATTTTTTTTCAGGACATTCCACTGATCAGCTTTATTAAAATGAGCTTAAAGAAGAAACCACTTCATTTCGTGTACTAAAAAGTATAATTTATCAATAAATATCTACATTAACACCCACCCATCCATCCTATCCCAAAAATGTAGACCATCACATAAGAGTATGTGGTGGTCGAGGTAATTTTGTAAGTTATGAGGTATCCGTTTTTTCTCGGTATGGTACAGCTACCACAAATTTATTCACATATAAGTTTGTGATAGCTAAGGTAATTATGGTTATGCAAAAGGTAACACTTAGTAGTTATTTCAATAATTAGCTCAGCTTAGTTTGAATAGGTAGGTCGGTGCGTGATCTTACCACGGGCTCGCAGAGAGATACTTACCATGGTTCTCTCAGCCGACACCGGTTAGGAATCTGTTCGGTGCATGATCTTATCATGGGCTTGCAGGGAGTTACTTACCATGGGGCTTCCAGCCGAACAGTTAGTTGGTGCTCGGTGCGTGATCTTACCACGGGCTCGCAGAGAGATACTTACCATGGTTCTCTCAGCCGACACCGGTTAGGAATCTGTTCGGTGCATGATCTTACCATGGGCTTGCAGGGAGTTACTTACCATGGGGCTTCCAGCCGAACAGTTAGGTGGTGGTCGGTGCGTGATCTTATCACGGGCTCGCAGAGAGATACTTACCACGGTTCTCTCAGCCGACACCGGTTAGGAATCTGTTCGGTGCATGATCTTACCATGGGCTTGCAGGGAGTTACTTACCATGGGGCTTCCAGCCGAACAGTTAGGTGGTGCTCGGTGCGTGATCTTACCACGGGCTCGCAGAGAGATACTTACCATGGTTCTCTCAGCCGACACCGGTTAGGAATCTGTTCGGTGCATGATCTTACCATGGGCTTGCAGGAAGTTACATATCATGGGCTTCCAGCCGAACAGTTAGGTGGTGCTCGGTGCGTGATCTTATCACGGGCTCGCAGAGAGATACTTACCACGGTTCTCTCAGCCGACACCGGTTAGGAGTTTGTTCGGTGCATGATCTTACCATGGGCTTGCAGGAAGTTACTTACCATGGGGCTTCCAGCTGAACAGTTAGGTGGTGCTCGGTGCGTGATCTTACCACGGGCTCGCAGAGAGATACTTACCACGGTTCTCTCAGCCGACACCGGTTAGGAGTCTGTTCGGTGCATGATCTTACCATGGGCTTGCAGGAAGTTACTTACCATAGGGCTTCCAGCCGAACAATTAGGTGGTGCTCGGTGCGTGATCTTACCACGGGCTCGCAGAGAGATACTTACCACGGTTCTCTCAGCCGACATCGGTTAGGAGTCTATTCGGTGCATGATCTTACCATGGGCTTGCAGGAAGTTACGTACCATGGGGCTTCAACCGAATGTGTTAGGCAGAACATTCAGTGAGAGAATCTTACCATGGGTCTCTCGGAAGATACTTGCCATGGGGCTTCCAGCCGAACAGTTAGTTGGTGCTCGGTGCGTGATCTTACCACGGGCTCGCAGAGAGATACTTACCAAGGTTCTCTCAGCCGACACTGATTAGGAATCTGTTCGGTGCATGATCTTACCATGGGCTTGCGGGAAGTTACTTACCATGGGGCTTCAACCGAATGTGTTAGGCAGAACATTCAGTGATAGAATCTTGTTAGGAAGAACATTTTGTGTGAGAGAATCTTACCCTGGGGTCTCCCAGAAGATACTTACCATGGGTCTTCAGCTAAATGTGTTAGGCAGAACATTTAGTAAAAGAATCTTACCACGGGGCTGGAACTCAATGTGTTATAATATAAAATCTTGACCAGAAATATCAGTAGTTGAATATTGGGCACTAAAGCTCACGAAGTGAGCGAAGGCGCAAGCCGGAGCGAACGGAGTGGGCTAGAGTGCCCAATATTCAACTACTCACCACCACCGATAGAATATCACCAATTATTTTCAGGCTGCAATTCTAATTAGGTATTAACTTTTTGTAGAATTATCATCGTCACAAAAAAAAGCCAGTAGAACTAATTTTATCTTTTCTCTTTTAAAAATTGTAATGCAAGTTGTACGAATTTGTTTTATTTGTACTTAGATCTAAGTAACTTACATTAAAAGATGCAGAGTAGATAGGTAGTACATTTTCATAAAACCAAGTGGAAATTAATAAGAAAATTACCAACAGAAATAAAAAGCAACGACTGAAAAATGCTTGTAAATTAATTTTAGGTGATTTTACAGTACCACTTTTATTCATTTTTCGAAACTGCTGAAATATGTTTTTTTTTACATATCTCCGCTATTTGGGAAAAATTCGAAAAACTGGCTCGACCAAAAAATTCTATATAATTATCAAACCTGCTCACATAATTTCACGAGAATCGGTTGAGAAATGCGACCTGTAGAGGAGAACAAACGAACAGATGGAAAGACAGCCGGTATCCGGAAGGACATACGAAATAATGTTTGCCCAAGCTAAAGCAGAGACGCTTCGCACTCGCTCGGTCAGTTAATCGAAGGCGCGACCTCAGAAATTGCAGTCCTGAAATCCACACCAAAATGAACTAGGTGGCCAAAACGATCACAACCGCTGGCACACATTAAAATAATATCTTTCAATCATCTTACAATAAAAACGAAAAACGCCTATGTGAAGCTGCATTTTTGGTAGGTTATTTGGATTTGGTGATGTGGGTGAGCGTTGTCTTTTTAATACATTTTTAAAAAGAAAAACAATGGGGAATGTCCGAAAAAAATCAAATTGGCTGAATATTTTTTTATAGCTAGGAATAAGCTCTCTTAGTAATAGAAAAAAAACAGAATTTTCGGTTGCGTGAAAAAATTTAAAAAAATTAAAGCCTCTTTGTCTTCCCAAATATAGGAAAGTAACAGCAGAATGGAGATCATACCTTTGCTATCACCTGCCACAACCACAACATGGTATTAAAAATTTGGATGTCACCAAAAATGGCCCAAATGATGTACCGAGGTACACTCTGCGGAAAAATATACCCTATAATATTCTGAGTAATATACCAGTAATATTTTTTTTCTGGTTATTTACAGACGAGAAAAAAATTTGAAAAATGCACTCGATATAGAACCTATCACACAGATTATATCATAACATTCATAACATTCGGGGGGCTTCTATCGCAATCGCTTTCGTTTGACAGATGGATGTGACACATTGCTGCATTTCTTTGGTTATGTGTTACATCCTGAAAGCGATTGTGATAGATTTTTAAATTAGACAATAGAAAGGCAGCTCTTTGATACTTGAATAAACTGTCAAGTTGACGGTTGTCAGTGTCAGTTGAAGTTGATTTTATTAAACTCGGAAGTCGGAATGACGTCTCTCATGACGTTTTGTTTGACAGTTCTTTAAAGTGGATATCCAGTATTGCCATATAATTTAATTGTGTTACAAGTAGGTAGCTCACACTTTTAATGATATATTTCTAAGTTTTGAGTAAAGATTGAACTAAAATAACATTATTTTCGGAATCCTCGTATTTTTCCCTACATTTTGGTATACAAGTACCTCAGGTACATAAAATGGGCTGAAATGTATGCGCGATTAGCGACCTCCTTTCAACACAAAATGTCAAAACTTTTTGTTTTTAATTCTTGTTATCATAGTGGCAGGTGTTGGCAAAGGTATAATTTCCATTCTACTGTTACTTTTCTACATTTGTGAAGTCGAAGAGACTTTATTCTTTTTTTTATTTTTTCACGCAACCGAAAATTCTGAATTTTTTTCTATTACTAAGGGAGCTTATTCTTATCTATAAAAAAATATTCAGCCAATTTGATTTTTTTCGGACATTCCCCATTGCTTATCCCAAAAAAACATGGCAAAAGTCAAAAGTCAAAATGTCTTTATTCAAATAAACTCAATAATAATTCAGCACTTTTAAATCGTCTATTACTTATTAACTTGTAAAACTAGAGACCGGTACCCTTAGCACGAACAGCTATCGAGAAAAAAAACGCGCGTAAAATTACTCGATAGAGAATTATCTATGGAAATTTTAATTTCGCTATTCGGCGGTAGATGGCGTTGTACAAATTTCCAATACAAAATTGCACTATCGAATGATTTTACGCGCGTTATTTTTCTCGATAGCTATTCGTGCTAAGGGCACGGATTATATGCAAATGCATATTGCATTTTGCTTATTGCATATGAATTTGCAATTTTAACCCCTTTTCAGTGGTAGTTGCATATTTTGGCAAAAAAAATGAAATCATGCATATTTATGGTGGATCTCATTCATCGTTCAGATGTCTAACATGTCCAAACAATGGCACTCTTTAAATTCTGCTCAGTCACCTCAGTGTTTGCCTCAGTGGATTTCCGCTTACAAAAATAATTTAAACGATCATAGACACAATTTGTTTTCATAACATTTGGAACCATAGACATAGAAAAATTTTCGCTGCGCTCAAGAAGACCAACAAAGCCTGGAAAAGAGAAGTTAATATCATACGGACATGGTCTATGTAAAAAAGAGACAAAGAATCAAGTGACATGTGCCAACATTTTTTACAGTAAGAGCCCCTAGCGTCCCGCCTAGCAAATGAGCAATCATAGTTTGTTTAAAATATTTGTTAATCTTAATTAGAATTTAAAATAAATGTGTCGAGGAGCCATGGTGTCTTGTGCTCTAAGTAATTGTGATGTGACAAAAAGAAACAATCCAAGTAATCACACTTTACACAGGTAAATAAGATATTGCCACACATTTCTCTAAAACCAAATTTCGCTACATTTATTCGTTTATCAACGAAGAAAACAGTATGGAACATAATTTATTAATTTCCTTTGCCATATATAGTCATATTTTATGTATCTAAGTCATATTTTACGTATCTCATACAAAATGTATGCATTTATTTTCGGATCACCTGTTTATTGACATTGTTGTTCTTTGACATTCTATTTCTATGTTTGGAACAGTACTTAGTCGTATACATTTTAAAGGTAAATTTCACTGTCAAATAAATTTTGTAATTGATATTTTCGCAAATACGATTGTTATGGTTGAGTAATACCTTATAAGAACAAAAAACCTTAACAAACGTCTTTTTTAGGGTTCCGTACCAAAATGGTAAAAACGGAACCCTTATGGTGTGACTCAGTCTGTCTGTCTGTCTGTCTGTCACAGCTGGATATCTCGAGAACTACTAATGATATTAACTTGAAATTTGGAATAGTTTAAGGTGACATTTGCCCAACTATTTTGCAAATAAAAATTAAATAAAAAATAAATATCTTTTTTACAACAGGGACTGAAAAGGGGTCTTAAAAATTTGAAGTGGGGCTACTAGGGCATGTGGGGTATCATATGAAAGAACGCCGTTTGCACGTTTCGAATCATTTTTTCTTTTGGCTTTAGGCCGCATAGTTTTCGACTTATGGTGAAAAATGTAAAAAAAATACCATCCCCCCCCCTTATCTCCGAAGATTGCAAAGAGAAAAATCTGAAATAATTCTATGTGATCAGTAGTTTATGTAAAGATTACAGGAAAAATAAAACGATGGCTCTCAATATAACACACTTTTTGAGAAATTCAAAAAACAAACAAATAATCATTACTTCCACTACCAGTCAACAGATGGCGCTGATTAAATTAGTTCCACTATCGGCTAAAAGATGGTGCTGACCTAAGAAGAAAAAAATAGTTTCACTATCGATCAAGAGATGGCGCTGACCTAAATGCCTGGTTCTAATATAATTACCTTCTATTTGCCGTACGAATAAACGAAGAATAAGTTCCTATTTAGTAATATAAACAGTTTGCAATGTGGAGTGGCTGAAATGTTTTTCAGTCACCATAAGCAGCTGTGGTTAAAATTTGTAAATTAACTGTCCGCCTGTTCGCTCTTCCACCTGTCCGCCGTTTATCCTACTTTTTTTTAAAAACTGTACTAAAGTAACATATCCAATTATATTTATGATTGTACTGAACCCTCGGTGCGCGAGTCCGACTCGCTCTTGACCGGTTTTATTTTATTTATTATTTCATACTGCATATTTTGGCCCTTTTTATTGATTTTTACACACATTAAAATAATATCTTTCAATCATCTTACAATACTGAACTGAAGATCTCTGGGGCATTTCAACTCACGTAATTAAATCTATAATAACTACCATTGCTCCCCATCTTGCTTTTATTTTCAATAAGTGTGTTGATGAAGGGATATTTCCAGACTTAATGAAATATAGTAAAATTATCCCTCTTTTTAAATCTGGGGACAAAAGCGATCCCGCTAACTTTAGACCCATTTCCATTTTGCCAGCACTAAGCAAAATTTTTGAAAAGATCATTTATGATCAATTATTAGCACATTTTCTTATCAACAAACTACTTCACGAGAAACAATTTGGTTTTACTCGTGGTAGATGCACAACTGATGCTGGAATTGCACTTCTCAAACACGTCTTTGAGGCATGGGAGGGTAAACAAGATGCAATTGGTATATTTTGTGATCTCTCTTAAGCATTTGATTGTGTCAGTCACAGTACTTTATTGAATAAATTGGAACATTATGGTGTATCAAAAAATGCAGTAAGCCTTATGCAATCGTATCTTTCGGCGAGAACCCAAAAAGTTGTTGTAAATAAAACAGAATCTTATGAAGCACCCATTACCATGGGCGTGCCGCAGGGATCGATATTAGGTCCATTACTTTTTCTTATATATATTAATGACCTTCCTTACTATACCAAAAACTTGTGTGAAATAGTACTGTTTGCTGATGATACTTCTTTAATTTTTAAAGTTGATAGAGGATGTGACTGCAGTGACGATGTAAACAGCACTCTTTCCAAGGTGATGCATTGGTTTACTATTAATAATCTGAAGCTTAACTCTAGTAAAACTAAATGTGTCAAATTTTCACTTCCTAATGTGAGGCAGGTTCATACCACAATAAATGTAAATGGCGAAGTAGTCGAATTGGTTGACTCAACAAAATTTTTAGGTATTACTATAGACTCGCGGTTGCAATGGGACCCTCATATCGATGCCCTGTCAAGCAGACTTAGTTCTGCTGCCTTTGCCGTTAAGAAAATAAGGCTTCTGACCGACATTGAAACAGCAAGATTGGTTTACTTTAGTTATTTTCATAGTATTATGATCTACGGTTTGATGTTGTGGGGCTCAGCTGCTAATATTAATAACATATTCATCTTACAAAAAAGGGCAGTGCGCGCTATATACAACTTACGGTCTAGAGATACCCTTCGTGACCTATTTAAAGAAATTAAAATATTAACGGTTGCTTCCCAATTCATCTATGAAAATATTATGCATGTAAAGAAAAACTTAGATAGCTTTGTAAAAAATAGTAATATTCATGAATTCAATACAAGAAACAAGGACAAACTTGCTGTTCCAAGACGCAGATTGCATAAAACCGGAAGCTCTTTTTTGTGTAGATGTATTACCTTCTTTAACAAGATTCCACAAAAAGTCACAGAACTGCCCTTGGAAAAATTTAAAAATACTGTTAAATCCAATCTTATGAGTAAAGGCTATTACACTGTTGACGATTATTTGAAGGATAATAACGCATGGGCATAGCTTTTGTATTTGTTAATTATTACTCTAATGCCTCAGTATAGATTAGAAAAGTCCGTGGTTCTTTCATAGGTCTAGATAAATAGTTCTTTAAAACTCCAAGTAATTAAAAACGTTGATTTTCTCTTTTAACTATGAATTGTGAAAAGTGTCCTACCTACTTAATAACGTACCACTGGCTTCTTGACTCGACGACTTAATATGGGTAGCTTTAGTATGTCATGCTCACTTTAAACATTTCTGCGGTGGTGTCGTGTGAGGCGGGTCGTTACGTTCCCTCAAATATGGTTGAGCGAAACGATGGCTGGTTCATGCGTCATGCTCGTGAACGGGTGCTGCCAGTGGGAATGGGTCTGCTTCTGTCTGCTTGTATTAAGGGCGTCGTATATAAAAAATCTGTTTTATATTGTCTGTATGTATGGCACTTCTTACTCGAAACGTATATATCATAATAACTTACCTTGTTTTGATTTATTTAATTGCAATATTTTTGCTTTCTATGGTCAGTATTTGTGTATTATAAAATTCATAAGTGCTGACTATGGAAAGTAAAATATAAAATACATAAATATTGCCTATGAAAAGCTTTTGGATATTAGTTTTCAATTCGGTGCCTTAACATGGGTAGCCTTAGTATGTCATGCTCTCTTTAATCATTTCTGCGGTGGTGTCGCGTGAGGCGGGTCGTTACGTTCCCTCAAATATGGTTGAGCGAAGCGATGGCTGGTTCATGCGTCATGCTCGTGAACGGGTGCTGCCAGTGGGAATGGGTCTGCTTCTGACTACCTATCTTAACGCATACAGAATTGTAAAGTTTTTTTTTTTTTTCTCTCTTGTAACAGCCTAGACTGAATAATAACTTCAAACTTTGAATTTAGCTTGAAGCCTGTAAATTGATTAAGAAAATTTGTAATTCATTAAGTAATGATCTAATTAAATTTTATTTATTTGTTAATCTTTGTTAAAGTCTGGAAACGATATACATATTTGTAAATATCGTTCCATTTGATAAAGCTGGTAAGTTTTTTGCGCCCGTTTTTCTTGTCAGCTAAAAGACGTCATAATGGGTGGTAGGGCAAAAAAATTATTTGACGATTTAAAAACGCTCATTATGCGAGCTTATTTGAATAAAGATTTTTTTTCATTTTCATTTTCAATAAAAACGCAAAACGCTATGTAAAGCTGCATTTTTGGTAGGTTATTTGGATTTGGTAATGTGGGTGGGCGTTGTCTTTTTAATACACTTTTAAAAAGAGAAACAATGGGGAATGTCCGAAAAAAATCAAATTGGCTGAATATTTTTTTATAGGTAGGAATAAGCTCCCTTAGTAATAGAAAAAAGTTTCAGAATTTACGGTTGCGTGAAAAAATAAAAAAAAAATTAAAGCCTCTTCGACTTCACAAATGTACGAAAGTAACAGCAGAATGGAGATTATACCTTTGCCACCACCTGTCACAACCACAACATGGTATTAAAAAAAGTTTCAATACAAAATGTCAAAACTTTTTTTAAAATACTTGTTGTCGTAGTGACAGGTGGTGGCAAAGGTATAATCTCCATTCTGCTGTTACTTTCGTACATTTGTGAAGTCGAAGAGGCTTTAATTTTTTTTTATTTTTCACGCAACCGAAAATTCTGAAACTTTTTTCTATTACTAAGGGAGCTTATTCCTACCTATAAAAAAATATTCAGCCAATTTGATTTTTTTCGGACATACCCCATTGTAAAAACTTATCGGGAGGTCACGTACGTTTTTAGGAATGAACTCCAAGAATTTCGTGTTTCAGATTGCATGCAAGAAATTGCATTGTGTAAAAGGGAGGTGTAAAAGGACCTCGATGGCGCAGTGGTTTAGCGCCTGGCCCAGCGATTGCGGGTTCGCAAGGGTCGGTCATGGGATGGGTGACCAAAAATTTATTATCTCGAGCTCCTCCGTGCTTCGGAAGGCACGTTAAGCCGTTGGTCCCGGCTGCATTTGCTGTCGTTAACACCCACCAATCAGCATTGGGCCCGCGTGGTGGGTTATGGCCCGTCCTCCTTATCCACCCATAAGGAAGGCCTGTGCCCCAGCAGTGGGGACATTAAAAATGGCTGATGGACAAAGGGACTAGTACACCAAGAAATCTGACAAAGGACCTTCAGATCACCCCGATGCCGAACAAGTAGAGACCATAAAAGCCCCTCTGGTCGTCGTTCACCCACCCGTATAAGACGCAGGGGTCCCGGGTTCGATTGCCAGGGGGGGTACAATTTGTACTCGGTTTGGCTGGTAGTAGGGCTAATTTCAAGTCTGCCTGGCCAGCAACCACCATCTTACCTTAGTCTGACGCCATAACCACAACTAAAACATTGTTGTGTTCCGGCAGTTAGAGTTTAGATAACCAGTTCTTCAATGAAGGGATTCCAGGTGTAGTGCGCTTCCACCTTAGGCCTTATCGTCACTTAACATCACGTGAGGTGAAGGCCAAGTACTTACTACCCCGTTGTGCATAATAATAAAAAAATAAAAACGATTTATATAAATGGGAAATAGTCCAACAAGGTACCTCCTGTTTCCCATCAAATTAGTACCTGTATTTTCCGTTATCAAATGATGACAATGTTCGAGGAAGTCGTGTGATGACATGACGCCTCATACCAGCAGTATCCTTGAGAGAGATTTAGGCGGAACAGAGAAATGTGTGGAGACTTCAAGGGCTCCCAAATTCTGTTTGATAAGCTGGCTCACACACAAAAACTGAAACTATGCAGACACCAATGTAACTGAAACTGTTTGTAAGCTTGCGACATGTGACTTGATGGTCTAATTGCTTATTTTAAAGCTTTAAGTTAGATACCTGCGAACAAATAGAAAATTGGCCATTTGAGTAGGGGGGCTAATATTCCAATTTTAAAGATTACGGTTCCCTGCCTTAACCAACTTTTTAAAATTATCTTGGACCTTGACGATGGGATTATTACTTAACATTTTGTCGTTAATAAATGAAGTACGGTATTTACGATTTTCAGTAAAAATATATTTTTTTTTAGTCTGACAATCTTCAATATAAATCAATATAATATCATTCATATCTGCTATAGCAACCGATTACTTATTCTAATTTTAATGAAGTGTACCTATTTTTGTTAAAATTAAATGGTGATATCATTTCTACATAATAATAATCTATAAATACCCCCGTTATTTTAAAACTGACGCTGTCCCTTAGATTTGCTGAAAAGAATAGACAGAAACAGTATAAATATTTTTAATCCCGGTCAAACTTTAATCTACGTTTTATAATAAGATTGTATCTCTCTACGAAAAAAATAGTTTTAAGGACAGCTCCACTCATCGCTCTGTGATCTTCGTCTTGTTGTCGTCTGTACCTTGAAAGCTCTTCTTTGTCGCTAATGAGAAGCAATTTTTCAACCCCTACCTACTCGTCGGTCGCGGTATAAAAGGTACCAGAAACTAGGACAAAGTATCATTCAGTTGTGACTTACCTTAGTGTGTTGTGTGATTTGGATCTAAAAATGAAGGTAGGATTTGGGTGATAATATCATCACCTTTTTTGATAAAACAACTACATCATATTCTCATAAGTCTCATAAGTCATTCATAAGTCTCACTCGCCCGTCGCACCTCAGACGGGATCGAGTCCCGTGGGATTCCGCCCCAACGCACTGACCATTTATGGCTACCAAGTCGCTAGTGGGAGCGGCGAATTTTCTAGTACTTTTTTACGTTTTCGCTGTAAACCAACGTTATTTCATCAATGTGAAGAATTACCTAGTATCATACAGTCATTAGAATTGGTATCAATTTGAGACTAAAAGAGACAGAAAAAAGTTCTACAAATACTTAGTTAATTAGATTAAACTTAGTATGAGAGCACTTTGGCGTAAATATAATGAGCAATGAAAGCATGCAATATTTCAATTTTGGTATTAGTTATTTTGAAACGCTCATGGCGGAACTTGACAGACTGATCGTACTCGATCACGTTTGTTAAGCAATGCTCGATCCGGCCAGGTGTCGGATGGGTGACTGTTAAGTGGCATTACAAATGAGTGCTTCAGTTCTTCGGAGGGCACGTTAAACCGTCGGTCCCGGCTGTTGTCATCTGATAACAGTCGTTAAGCCAAGTTAGAGGCCTTACAGGCGGCTTGATAAACTCTAACACCAGAGGTGGCCACTATTCCTCACTCGATAAGAAGAAGATTTAGAAAATGAGAAAAGTCTCCATTATCATCTGATTTTGATTATTTGTTTCAGCTGACAATTGTAATATCAGTCTTTGTGGTCGCAGCTTTTGCTGAACCGCCGCCATCTAACAGGTAACTATTAATCTTATAATTTACTATAAACAAGATATTTTTGTTTATCATATTTTTTCTTTATTATTATCACTCCATATGGCACAGTCATACTCTGGTAGCACATAATACATTAAGTGGTGATATTGTAAAGGAAAAGACTTTAACGCGCTTCAATAATATACACATCAACTTTGTCTAGGGATACAGGTGTTATTTTCATACAAACGAGGTAACTTTGAAGCCTTGGTTTTCTGCCAGGAATGTACCGTGCTGTGATCTGATGATGGCCATCCAGGGAGTGAATGGAAGAGATTCAGATCGCTATACACACCCAACTGGTCTGATCAGCATTCTTAAACATTAATGGGTCAGAGTTCTCAGTTTGAGGATTTCCATACATTTTAATGATATTTTCGCGGTTTTTTTAAACATTTCCTTTACGTTTTGAGAATGCTAGTCAGATCAGTTGGGTGTGTATAGCAATCTGTATCTCCTCCATTCACTCCCTGGATAGCCGTCATCAGATCACAGCACAGTACATTCCTGGCAGGAAACCAAGGCGTCAAAGTTACCTCGTTTGTATGAAAATAACACCTGTATCCCTAGACAAAGTTGATGTGTGTATTCAATTTGCAGCGATAGGTCAAGCAATCAAAATCAAAAATTAATCATTTAAATAAACTAAGAAATTCAGTGCATTTTCCTATCGCCCCTTTCGAGACTTTTTAACTGACAAGAAGGCGGGCGCAAGAAACTTCACAGATTCATCAGAAATCGGATTTACGATGTTAAATTACTTTGATTTTTTTACTTTTACGTATCAGTTACTTACAATTTTGTAACATATCTGCAGTCGTAATCCTCACTTGTTATTATAAAGTTTGTATGTTACGCCTAGCGATCATCATGAAATTTTACATACACGTTGTCAGGGGTATATGAAGGACATAGCTTAGAGCAGGGGTCTCCAAACTACGGCCCGCGGGCCAGCTCCGTCCCGCAAAAGCAGGCCGGATCTTACCAACAATATTGTAATATACACTATTGTTGGTACAGAGCAAGCAAGATTCTGGCCCTTGGAACTTCATGGAGGAGTTAGTTAGTCTGGACCTTATGCTAAAAAGTTTGGAGACCCATGGCTTAGAGCAACGCGGCTTTGGTTCCGGACGGAAGCCGCGTTGCTCTAAGTGTATGTCCGTTAGAAATTTTGCATAAACGTTGTCAGGGGTATACGAAGGACATAGGGTAGAAATTTTGTATACACGTTGTCAGGAGTATACGAAGGACATAGGGTAGAAATTTTGCATACACATTGTCAGGGGTATACGAAAGACATATGTACCTTTTATCCCAATAATACAAACTGACCGCATAGACGAAGTCGCAGGAGGTAGCTAGTAAACTGTACTTTCAAACAATCACTCTGAAATAAAATTCGTATGAACAAGTTGAATTTTAAATAAGTTATCTTTATACCACTTAACATGTCAAAATGTCTAATGCGTTGATGTCTTTTGTATGGCTGAAGGAAAAAGTAGTATGAAATAGTATAATTTTAAAGTAATTTTTACGATCAAAGCTTTTACTTTATAGTAGTAAAAATATTTGAACTGCGTTGATGTATCTTCCTGTGCTAAAGAAAATAGTGATTCTGCAACCATTTAAATATTGCATACTTAAGTGCACTTTCGTGTATCAGACACTTCGATCAAGAATACCCTAGATGTCCAGTCAGAGTCTCAAAAATGGCACCTCAAATAGCATACCACTTACAAACTGGGCGCTTATTATGCACAAAGTAAGTGATAAAAGATGTGTTTTTGTTAAAAATAAGTGATATAAAATGTGTTTGTACAAAATAAGAGGTGATTATGTACAAAATATGCACCAAGTTTGTGAGTGGGACGCTATTTGAGTATATTCTTGATCGAAAATCAGACAGCAGTAATGTCTCTACTAGTTGAAAGCTATTTACTTTCATAATTACCCATCCGATATGTAGGTACAGTAGATGGGTAAATACCTACACATTGTGTGTGAACTTTTGTTATTTATCGTGATGGAAAATGACCTCACTTTAAATGTTGAAGTCATTTTTCAATGTTGACGACTCTGTATGAAATATACAGGGAGAAAAAAGCAGCCCTTGACGAGTTTCTTGCCGGTTCTTCTCGTTACAAGGTCTCCCGCTTAGGGTTTGCGAACCGATGGCGTAGCTTCTATGACATTCACAAGTGCTTGTAACAGCCTCTAGACTGAATAAATTATTTTGAGTTTGAGTTCACCGACAGCAGTTTCTTCGTTGGACTATTCGCCGAAAGAACGTTATTTATAATTATCATCATCATCAGCCATTTTAATGTCCCCACTGCTGGGGCACAGGCCTTCCTTATGGGTGGATGGATAAGGAGGACGGGCCATAACCCACCACGCGGGCCCAATGCGGATTGGTGGGTGTTAACGACCGCAAATGCAGCC
This sequence comes from Agriphila geniculea, assembly GCA_943789525.1. Classification (NCBI taxonomy): domain Eukaryota; kingdom Metazoa; phylum Arthropoda; class Insecta; order Lepidoptera; family Crambidae; genus Agriphila; species Agriphila geniculea. Next base: position 6,159,642 of record OX038895.1, read on the forward strand.
GGGACCAACGGCTTAACGTGCCTTCCGAAGCACGGAGGAGCTCGAGATAATAAATTTTTGGTCACCCATCCCATGACCAACCCTTGCGAACGTTGCTTAACCTCCGCAATCGCAAGGGCCAGGCGCTAAACCACTGCGCCACCGAGCTCTATAATTATATATTACATTTATTATTGTTAACATTGTTGTTCTGCAGTTTTGCAGCTGCAAATAATTTATTTAAAAAGTAGGTACTTCACATTACCAACAAAATCTACTCTATTGAATTATAAGAATCTTGACTAAGTGCTATAACAATATGCATTAATGAGGATCAGTAACGATATTTGTTTAGTGGCTTATCAGAAAGCTTATGCCACAACATGATTATCTGTGAAGAAATTTTTACGATATCTCTTAAACCTGAGAAGAATTATACGAGCTAAAACACTGGTTTTTTGGGGGTCCTTATGACGTTATCGCGACGTACGCGAACCTCATGTCGTACGTAATAAAGCATATATTGCATTGAGCTTGACATTTCATTTAAAATGTATTAACTCAACCATTTCTAAACGGATTTCAAAAAATCTTTCACCAAGTTGCATAGCTAGGAATATGTTTTTATATTGTACCAATAAAACTATAGGATTCAAACCGGTTACTGATCCACATTGTAAGTGCGATAACGATGTGCAACATGTGTATTTCAGCTACCTCCCACCATCTTCCGCCGGTCAAGGCTACCCCCAAGGGCCGCAGGGCTTCAACCCCCAGGTGGTCGCGGCCCGGTCGCTGGAGCCCCAAGGTTTCAGGTCTAATGATGCCCACAAAGCTGGCCATGGCCACGGGGGCCACGGGCAGGACCACTTCGGCGCTGCGGCTAATGGATTTGGAAGGCAAGTTTTTTCCATCGTTTCGCGCGCGGTGTAATGGGGATGACGACTAATGAATAAAATAACGAAATACTAATAAAAATCGTAAACATATTAAACTTTTAGAGTAGCTTGTATAACTCTTGGTTTTATAAGTATATTGCGTATTATTTGTTTTATGATATGACCCTTCAAAGTTAGGTGGACAAGTCCATTTAAGAAGTATAAATTTTTTTAAAATAAATAATACCTTTAATTAATAATCCGTAAAATGTATAGCTTTGTCTAAGAAAACCATTTCGATAAACACAATATTTAATATAGCTGCCGAGAAAATTTCCTACGCGTTGCATACAAACTACCAAGGCGTGACGTCATAACTTGGTAGCCTTAACATGGTTGCGTTTTCGGGTGAGTCTAATTTGTGTGCATTTCAAACTGTGATATCTCGGGCAGTTTTCATGCTAGCGAAAATAATTATTTTACCAATATTTATTTTTTTGAGAGGTAATTTATGTAACATAAAATTTAAAAAAAATATTCATCATGCCTATTGACAGGCTGCTTACGAACATAACAGGCCTTTTGTTAGGCTTCCATACCGAAATGGTAAGAACAGGACCCTTTTACTAAGACTTCACTGTCTGTCCGTTGCTTTATCTATTTAAGGGGGGCTCCCATACAAGAAACGTGTTTTTTTTACGTTTTTTGACCAATATTAATAACGACAACAAGTAGACGTTCACAGAATATTTAGTTGTATATTCTCTTTAAAAATAAATAGTTAAATTAAATTAAAAAAAAACATACTTAAGGGTGGCCCGATACAACAAACGTGATTTTTATACGGAACCCTTCGTGCACGAGTCCGACTCGCACTTGGCCGGTTTTTGTATGTAACAGGCCTGCATTTTCAAAGTAGGTAAGTAAACTGAATGTAGCTCAGTAGTAATCAAGATCATTAGACTGGATTTAGGGTTCAAGTCCCACCCACCTCCTCAGATCCTCCACAGATGGTGGATGGGACACCTCTAACTCGTCACTAACTCCTCACTTGGTGACAAGTCGTTTTAGCATTCAATATCTGGGCGACCGAGCTTTGCTCGGTTATTACTATTTATTGTTATATGGTGGTGTTTAGGTGATAATCTACATTGGTTATCTCAAACATTACCTACATTTTTTAAACTTGATTAAGGCTGCGCAGTCTGCACACTAGCGCCGCCATTAGAAAAAAAATCATAGTGCTTAAATAAAGACAAATTTGTAAATTATCTCTCTGGAGTGCACTCCGAACAAGCTTTGTGGTACTTTTTATCACTTAAGAAATATTTTCTAGCCTGTCGTTTAGTTTAATTGACTTTTATAGTTAAAAGTGGCCACTTTTCGCAATAAAAGTCCATATAACAAAACGACAGGCTAGAAAATATTGTTTAAGTGATTAAAAGTACCGCAACGCTTGTTCGGAGTGCACTCCAGAGAGATAATTCATAATTTCTTTTTTATTTAAGCAATATTATTTTATTTCCAATGGCAGCGCTAGTATGCAGACTGCACGCTCTTAGAAACAATAAAAATAAAAAAATTGAATATAAACTTGAACATATAAAAAAAACAAAAGTAAGTCACCGAGCGGGATTCGAACCAGTAACTCTCGTTTCTTGCCGTCCGCGTCTTAACCCGCTAGACCAGACGGACAGTGGTCGGCCGGACGATATTAGCGACCATATTCTGCGTCGAAAGAAAAACGCATGAAAACTCAAAAACACGCGTTTTTCCAAACATAAGACTAATCTAGATCGATTTTTTACCCCCGAAAACCCCCATATACCAAATTTCAGCGAAATCGTTAGAGCCGTTTCCGAGGTCACAGAAATAAATAAATAAATATACAAGAATTGCTCGTTTAAAGGTATAAGATTAAGTAAAAAGTTTAGAATAGAATAGAAACTGATTTATTTAGTGGCACAAAAAGTGTTATAAATATTTCTATAATGTTTTGTTACAGAAACGCTGCCGGCCATGGTGCTCAGGGAAGATTTTCTCCCAAAGAGCAAGGTTATGACCACAATGCCAACGATTTTGCCAGGAACGGTCTGGAAGAAGCATCGGTATGTAACTTCCTTATTAACATGGCAACACCATCTCATTTAACCATTTAAAAAATTAACACGAACGCAAAATTAAAAACAAGCTTAAAACCTATATAGTTTCCAATCTAAATTAGAAGTGCTTTGAAGTTAAGACATCTGTTCCATTCGGTACTATAATTTCTCAAGATATCGCGTTTTTTTCATAAGAAATATTAATTAAACATAGGGGTTTTTTTCATTAATTTCATGCATTACTTGATATTCATCAATGCGAGACATTTTATCCATATACTAATGATCAAAACATATCCACAAAAACATCAAACATTTAACTGCAATGCACAGAATAAAGTATAAGTACTTTTTGCCAATCCAAAAATGGCAACACCGAAATACTGTCAGATTCAAATTGACAAGTGACAGATCGTTATAAGAGCTACGGTAATCTAGAAATAGTACTTATACTACATTCTGAACAGGAGCCTGCGAACTACAACTTTGGGTATATGGTCAACGATTACCAAGAGGGAACCGACTTTGGCCACCACGAAGAGAGGCAAGATGAGAGGGCGCAGGGAGAGTACCACGTGGTGTTGCCAGATGGCAGAAAACAGGTAGGTTTGGTAGCTTTTCATGTACCATCATCATTTCATTACCTGACATAAATATTAAGTGTGAGAATAATTAGGACTTCATTATCTGGTAAAATGTATGATTTTTCGAGAGAAAACCTAGATGATTAAAAACTGACAAAAACACAAAGCTTAGTTTATAAAAATATAAATAGTGTAGTGTGGAATTTGACATCATGTATTATAAGTTTTCCTCTTAAATCACTATATCTACTAAAAAACCGCATCAAAATTCGTTGCATAGTTTAAAAGATCTAAGCATACACAGGGACAGACAACGGGAAGCGACTTTGTTTTATACTATTAAGTGAAAAACTATGAAGAATACCGTAATTGCATAAAATAATTTCATTGTCTTCTTTAATGATCTTAATTTTTTACAGACCGTAAGCTACGAAGCTGATGAGCGAGGTTTCAAACCTCACATCACATACGAGGACTCTGACGAAGCGGCCGGTCGCTCCGGAGGCTACGACTCGAATGCCAACAACGTACGCAGCAGCGGTAACCATGGCAACGGATTCGGAAATGGCGCGAGTCACCATGGCAACGGCTTCGGCAATGGCGGGCACGCTAGCGCCCGAAATAACGGATACTGACTCGATTTAAATTCGATAGTTCTTATTTTTCTTTACATGTATTGTGATTACGGATTGTAAGTGTATATTTTATGTTATTGTATATTATGAAAAATACGAGGCACATGGAAGTACAAAATTAGTTGTAAGTTGCATGACTAAAATACAAAAATAATGTCATTTTAATTAGCCCAAGCAAGCTAATCCCAAATTATTGTTCTAATTTATGTAAATAAACTACTTAAAACGTATATTCAAACTGAGTTTCACTGACATTACATAGATCTATGTATATTATAATCATTAATATAACTTGTTTTAACTCCGGCAAATCGAGTATTTTGATCCCAGCCTACTGCTGATTGAATTTATTGCCTTGCATTAAAATGAAATACAAAAATTATTTCGTGCTCTTATATTCTGCTACTAAATAAACCCAAATTAGTTATAAAACACGAATGTATACCTACCTACCTACGTACATACCTACGTCATTCATACTTTAGATACCTATCGATTGATTATATTATAAAAAGTCCTAAATGTTTAACTCCAATTTGTAGTCAAACAAAATCTAATTAATGCGTAAAGTAGACCAAATATTTGAGCACAAACATACCTTGAGAACTCATTTAGACTGTTTAGCGTCACTTCCGATTTTACATTTGAATAAGTAGTTATTTTTTTTTTCATTAAATTTCACTTTGTTTTATATTGCTTTTAGTTTTCAGGGTTATTTTTAAAACACCAACAACCTCGCAGGAGTAGATTACTAACATCATAATATATACAACAATATTGTTAAACAGCTTTTCTGAAAACAAATAGACAAAGGAATGGACTTTCTATACAAATGTCCCGAACAGCTGATCGAACTTTGTATGAAAAGTAGATTTTTTTGTCTGTTTTCGGAAAAGTCGTAGAACAAACTTTGTTCTTTATTAGGTTAGTAATCAATCACTCTGCAAGGCTGATGATGTTTTACAAATAACCCTGTATATTTTGTGATTTAGTGGACTTTCAGAAAACTATTATCACAGAATAACTAACAAAACAAGTCTATTACTATAGGTAGGTAGGTACACCTACTTACTCATCAAGATTTACTAGTGAAAACTTTGCAATAAACAGATCTACTTAATACATCTAATTGTAACATAATGAAATGAAGTTTTGTTAAAATTTCAGACTCTCTAATTTAACATGTCGTGAAATCAACGTCTGCGACATACTGAAATGCGGTTATTTCAAACTGTTACCCCAAAGAATCCACCTTGAGCTAGCTTAAATTCTCTATGCTAGCTTAGAGTAAATTCTGGGATTATTATATGATTCCTAAAATTCACCTTAGGCCTAGCATGACCACCGGAACACGATATTACAACGTGGTACATAATAATCCATAATGCCGATCATATGGTAGAAGGGACCATCAAACTAAACAACTTTTACCATGGGAACAACACTGAAATCGCGGAAAAAAAACAGCTGTATATTTGCACATTCATTTTTAGGGTTCCGTAACCAAAGGGTAAAAACGGGACCCTATTACTAAGACTTCGCTGTCCGTCTGTCTGTCTGTCTGTCACCAAGCTGTATCTCATGAACCGTGATAGCTAGAAAGTTGAAATTTTCACGGATAATGTATTTCTGTTGCCGCTATAACAACAAATACTAAAAACAGAATAAAATTATTATTTAAGGGGGGCTCCCATACAGCAAACGTGTTTTTTTTTGCCGTTTTTTGCTCGATATTAATAACGACAACAGGTAGACAGTTGAAATTTTCACAGATGATGTATTTTTTTTGCCGCTATAACAAAAAATACTAAAAACAGAATATAATTAATATTTAAGGGAGACTCCCATACAACAAACGTACTTTTTTGCCGTTTTTGGTATGGAACCCTTCGTGCGCGAGACCGACTCGCACTTGGCCGGTTTTTTGTTATTTAATTTTTGTATGAAACAGCTGATTTGTTTTTCGCGATTTCAGCATTGGTCCCATATAAAAAATTGTTCAGTTTAATGGTCCCAATCTACCGTATTCGGCATTAGGGGTCATTTTGTAACATGTTGTATATCGAGTGATATAGCATTTCTCGATACTCAACTGTCAAAATCCATTGTCTTTTGACAGTTAAACGTGATAAATCGCTATATTAGCTATATTATAATCGCGTTTCAGTGGTCATGCTGGGGGGCAGGGGGATTCTTTGAGGGAATACCTATATCGGGTCATTTCGAACTTACCATCCAAATTTTAAGGATGTGTCCAGTCCATGAAACTAAACAACTTTCTCTAAGAAACATGTGTCAAATTTCGATAAAAAATTTTGGTCATCCCATACTAAATAGATCACGTGATCTCTTTGATTTGTATGGAAAGTCGATTTTTATTTTACATATTTGACCATGTGTTCCTTAGAGAAAGTTGTTCAGTTTCATGGACTGAACACATCCTCAAAATTTGGATGGTGAATACAAAATGAATGACCCTGTATATCCACTGAAATGAAAGTTTAGGGTAACAAAAGCTGTTCCAAAAATAGTTATTCCTCATTGTCACCACCATATCGATTAATTAAACTAATTTTAGAATTAAACCATAACACGGCCTTGACATTCAATACTGCATAAGACAGATTTTTCGCATTACCAATTGCAAAATAATGAGTCTTAGATAAGACAAACATTTGTCGACATGGGCTTCCATTTACTTAGCTCGTTTTTTTATACATAATCAACGTATAAATGGAGCGTTTTAAGGTAGTGTCATCATTCGAGTCTTCACAATCCAAAGATCTCAACATGAAGGTAAAATTGATTATTCCTATTATTTAAAAGTTACTAATTTTATCTCTACAAGGTTATTTTTAAGTCACGTGGCAAATTTTCAGTATGTGTTCAGTTCATGAAGTTTCATAGACTGAACACATCATTTCAACCATTTTCTCTAAGAAACAGGTCGAAATATATCATTTTTGGTCCATCCCATACTATAACCAATCACGTTATTATTCTGATTTGTATAAATAATCTAATTTATTTAGTTTTTCGACCTGTTTCTTGGAGAAATTTGTTCAGTTTCATGGACAACACATCCTGAAATTTTATCAAGTGACTAACGGACGGCGGCGTAATAAATTTTTAACGACACTGTGACAAGTGAGACAAAGTCTATAGTATTTACTTTTATAAAACGAAATTTAATCTTATAGAGTTCAATATCATTGTTCGTTCGTTCGATAAGTTTAGGTAAAAAAAATGAGTAGTTTTTATTCATCAAACCCCGAGCGGCCGGATGTGGCAGCACAACAAATCTATTGTGTCTAGTTTTCCGGTGCTTGAAGGTTGGTTCCGGCGGTTACTTACACTTTTCTTTCTTGAAGCTTTGACCCCAAACTGAGAAAATGTTTTGAATTTCCCACCATGTCTAAACTTTGATTTGAGCCTTAAGAAAATGTATAGTATACAGGGTTATTCGTAAAATACCAACAACATCGCAGAAGTGGATTACTAAGATCATAAACAACAACAACTTTTGTTCTTCGACTTTCTGAAAAAGACAAAAAATAAATCGACATAAGTACAGCTAATACGAAAAGCTGTTCGGCCGTTGTTTTTTTTTTGCCTTTTATCGGAAAAGTCATACCTACATATATAGGAAAACGTTGTTGTTTATTTATTATGTTAAACAAATAGGTAACCCTAATGTATACCAGTGACTCTCGGTTTTTGTGTCGATCAAATGTTTTCTCAGTTTGGGTCAAAATTAACCCTACAGCCAGGGTCAACACATCATTTTGAAGTATTTCGAATCATGTTTTTGGAAAATATTGTTAAATTTCATGGAGAACATACTCCTGAAGTTTTGGTCATAATTTAACCAGTTGATTGCCAATAGTGACTGAAAAGTAATAGATTTTATCATGTCTGGCCCAATCGGCAGTTAATGTGTAACCCAGTATTTATTTTCATAAAATCAGGTATTAGCAGCCCTAGTTCTTGCCATCGGCTCTGTAGCGGCTTTGGGATCAGGGCCGTACCTACCGAGTGGCTGGAAACCTCAGGGCCCCGCCTTCTTCCTGCCCTCTGAAGATCAGGTCAGTAACATGAGGATAAAGAATCTAAAAAATGCTATTACAAGCTTCGGCACGTGTCATATGCAGAAGTAACTTTTGGATCTCATTGGCGGGAGTCGTGGTGCGGGGCTACTGCAAACGTACGCAGTAATCCCCTCCAATTTCTCTCACCGCTATAAGTGCAGAGACTTCTAACCCCATGTGCGTAGCAGACCATATACAGCGTGAAATTTTAATCATTTGGTTCCCGCAGTGGTGTGGTTCCACTCATGATTACAAGCAACTTTTACTATGGACACAGAATAGATATAAGTACTACCGTACAGAAAGGACACTCTCCGCCCCGCCCCACAATCAATTACCTCACCCCACCGGCGCCCACCGCGCGAGTTCCGTGTGCCGATCCGTGTGCTCATTCAATAGCTCGCACACAGTTGCGCGTGTGCAAAAACGTCACTGTGTAGCGTCTGTGTAATAGGTAGTTGAAACGCGACGCTTGTTTGGAGTGCCCGGGGTGTGCTATGGAGCCAACTCTGATAATTATCGCGGTCGAGTAGATATTGCGCTTTTGTATGGAACAGCTGATTTTTTTTTGCGTGATATCAGAGTTGGACCAATAGTAAAAGTTGCTTGTAATCATGAGTGGAACCACCCCACTGCGGGAACCAAATGATAAAAATTACAGCGTGTATCAAAAAACCCTGTCAGATCCTGAAACAGGTGATGTGTTGCTAAAACTGAACAACATTCTCCAAGGTCCAAAAAAAAATTTTTTTTTCACCTTTCCATAGTAAGGGTCCCCCCAGACCTACCGGTTTCGTTTCTTTGCTTTGCTGTTCTACTTGCTGTTTAGACCGCCGGCCAACCAGGGTCATTTTCAATCCATCGCATATTTGGACCAGACCAAATTGGCAAGATAGCCATTAGCTTGGTGTTACCAAATATCATCGTCTGGGTTGCGAAGTAGGAAGCTTCTGGGAGATATGCCACCCTGAAAATGGTCTCCGATTGCTAAAAATAAATCGATCGCATATTTATATAAATTGTGAACAGGGTTGTGGGTGTCATCATTACCTATCTGAACTATTTTTTGTGTTTTCATAACGATCGTTTAAGGAACAAAGCTCACAAGAACATTCTTATATGTGAAATGTACTTAGATTGAAAATATGCGATAGATTGAAAATGAGCCTCTTGGCCGGCGGTCCATTGCCGGACAGCAAAGCAAAGAACGGAAACCGGTAGGTCTGGGGGGACCCTAAGTCTGTCAGCTGACCAATACATTTTGTATGGGAGTATGACATTTTTTCCCTATGTTTCTTGAAGAATGTTGTTCAGTTTCAGCATCACTATCACCTGTAGGATCTGACAAAGTTTTTACACGACTGCCCAAAAAGGAGTGTATAATAAATAATATGTGTTTAGGGTTCATGTATGTTTGTGGGTATGTGAGTTTCTTTATTCCACCGTATAACTTCTAAATGGCTCAACGGATTTGGATGTATGGGGTATCGTTCAAATCCTTACATCATTCCGAGTGACACTGGCTATATTTTTTTAAAGTCACTATGGCGACTGTACGACGCCATTTTCAAATGTGAAAAAAACTTTTTTTTCTTCAATTATTACAATATGGGCATCAAATAAAATGAAATAATGAGCACATTTCAAAACTATGTATATGATTAGTCAGTAACAAAAAAACATAAAATAAAAATAAATAAATTTAAAAAACATTAAAAACACGACTGCCCTGCCAAAAACGAATAAAATGTCTTTGCAGTCGGGGGGGGGACCTCTTTGATTAAAAATTGTTCCACAAAACGGTCCTCCGACTGCAAAGACACTTGTTATTTAACTTTTTAGTTCGTTTTTGGCAGGGCAGTCGTGTTTTTAATATTTTTTAAATTTATTTATTTTTTTGATACATGATGTATAGCTAGTCTATCATAAGTACCGCGTTAGGGCAATATCTGTTCCGCTCACAACCCATTGATGTGAGAGGAGTAGACTCGCAAGATGAGGGTCTATCATAAGTACCGCGTTAGGGCAATATCTGTTCCGCTCACAACCCATTGATGTGAGAGGAGTAGACTCGCAAGATGAGTGTTAAAAAATATTGTATGAAATTCTGTGAAAGACCGCTGTGTGCATTTCGTAGGACTGGCGAGGCTTCGACTTAAAAGTCGTTTGTCAACAACGAGAAAGTCTTTAGCCTTAACTTGCTGTTTACTGATTATAAACCTACTAAGGTAGAAGTGCTAAAATCTATCATATACTTTGATTTCATTTCAGATCAATGTAGAACCTGGGTAACAGTGCAAATTCCATAGGTATATTTGGAAACTTTAAACTTCTCACATATATTGTACTTTTTATTGTAAAGGATCAAAAGAGTTTTTAATAAATTATGTTTAATGCAGTGCATTTGTTTCCACAGAAACCATCACCGATCAACATAGTTCTTCAAGAGTCAGAATCAGAAGGATCCAGTTCTGACTTCCTCCGTGAATATGGACCTCCTGACGTACAGGTATCACAAAGTCTACCCCGAGTAGCAACGGAACAGCCATTCGTCGTTATTGAAGCAAAATTCGGGCAAGGCGAAGCTATCACCGTTGGTGCTACAACTGATGGTAACTATTTCACCAACATCATTGAAGATTTCATGGAAAAAGCAACTGAAAGCTACTGTATTGTATCAGTAATACGATTTTCTGACCCCTTATTTGAATACCTACATCGATTCTTATTTGAAGAATGTACTGTTGTGACAAATATATATCTAGGCAGTCATGAAACTTTTCAATTAAGAGTTGTAATTTTGAATTCTGATGTTTGATTAAGAAGATTGATGTAGTTATAGTTAGGTATCTGTATTATTTGATATATAGATATGCTTAGATACCACTCCTGAAATATTTTCCAAAATAACTTTTGACGGTAAAAGTAATTTACTCAATCTTTTGAAAGAAAAGAATATAATTTTAACTTTACATCAACTTTGAACTTTTGCAGTTATAACAGAACAAAAATCTGAAGTAATCGAAGACACACAGATGGCTACAGAATCTGTAGCTAATGAAGAAACAAATTCTGAAGCCAACCAAGAACTTTTACAAGAAAAATCAGTTAATCTTGACGTTAAAGCATCTTTAATAGAAGAAGCTCCTGCAGAAGATGACGTGGTAGTTACTGTTAGTGCTGATCAAGTGAATGCGAGAATTGAAACTGAAGTTCAGCAAGAAGTGAAAATTGTTGAAGAAGGTGTTAGGAATATTGCTGAAGCTATTGTGAATTTGGAGAAAGAAGCGGTTGTTAAACAGGTAATTCAGAACAGGGAGCTTTTAACTAATATACTAGTGGCTCTGTGAGCTCTACAGCTCACAATATTCAAAATGTCAACCGCCTCTGTGGTTTAGTGGTTCGCCCACACAGGAGTCCTGGGTCCGATTCCCAGGGACGGTACAATTTGTACTCGGTTTGGTTGGTGGTAGGGCTTATTTCAAGTACGCCTGGCTAGCTACCACCATTTTACCTAAGTCTGACGCTATAACAACAATTATTTAATAATTGTTGTGTTCCGGCTGTTAGAGGTAAGATAGCCAGTTCCTCAGTGATGAGGATTCTGGGAGTACTGCGCTTTCACCTTTTGCCTTATCGTCACTTAACATCAGGTGAGATGAAGGCCAAGCACTATCCCGTTGTGAATAAAAAAAAATGTCAATAGATTGGCTAAAATATGTTTTTTTTGAAGAGCTCGATGGCGCAGTGGTTAATAGCACCTATGATTGTGGAGGATGAGTAATTTTTGCAAGGGTCGGTCATGGGATGGGTGACCAAAAATTTATTATCTCGAGTTCCTTCGTGCTTCAGAAGGCATGTTAAGCTTAGTCCCTGGCTGCATTTGCAGTCACCCACTGATCCGCATTGGGCCCGCGTGGTGGGTTATGGCCCATCCTCCTTATCCACCCATAAGGAAGGCCTGTGCCCCAGCAGTGGGGACATACTAAGAATGGCTGACGTTAATGTCCTCGATATGTCCGGGTTCCCTACCCAAAGGGTAATAACGGGACCCTATTATTAAGACTCCGCTGTCCGTCTGTCTGTCTGTCACCAGGCTGTATCTCATGAACCGTGATAGCTAGACAGTTGAAATATTCACATATGATGTCTTTCTGTTGCCACTATAACAACAAATACTAAAAACAGAATAAAATATACCTCTCCACGTTGTATATTTAAGGGGGCCTCCCATACAAATAACATGATTTTTTTTGCCATTTTTTGGTACGGAACGGAACCCTTCGTGCGCGAGTTCAACTCGCACTTGGCCGGTTTTTTTTAAGTTTTACTTAGGTACTTTACGTTTTCTACCCATTTTGAAAAATATCTCCACCATATTGAAAAATTTCGAAAAACTGAATCATTCGCACCCTTACGAGAAAACTCGGCTCAATAAAAAAAAAATTTTTTTCAGAAACGAGTAAAACTAATTTGTTTAAAATTTCAGCAGGTTCAAGAAGGATTCCTTGAGTATGGACCCCCTGGCTTCAGGGAGTATGGGCCCCCTAACCAGAATTATCTCCTGAGGAGCAACGATGAGGTATAACATTTTATTTTTCAGAAGTTGAAACTTAGCGATTTATGAGCTTTACACTGGTAAAATAAAAACGGTCGTATACTCAGGTCTCCTGGAAGCTGACAGTTCCATAGCGTTTCTGTCTTAAGAAGACTTTTTCATTGAAGGGTATTTGAATGATCAAAGCCTGGCCAGTACAGTCAACAAAGAAAGTACCTGAACAACCAACATTGTCTTACTAACCCTGTCAAAAAGTGTTATAACAAAATACTAAAATGTTCAGCGATTTCAGTTGCTGACTGTAGTGTAGGTAGTCTACATGCATGTTTACCTAAAAGTCATTTTGTTCATTGCTCAAATTACTTAATATTTATTGATGATACCTAACTACTACACATACACATCAACTTTGTCTAGGGATACAGGTGTTATTTTCATACAAACGAGGTAACTTTGAAGCCTTGGTTTTCTGCCAGAGATGTACTGTGCTGTGATCTGATGATGGCCATCCAGGGACTGAATGGAGTAGATTCAGATCGCTTTACACACCCAACTGATCTGATCATCATTCTAAAAGATTAATGGGTCAGAGTTCTCGGTTTGAGGATTTCCATACATTTTCATGCTATTGTCGCTGTTTTTTTAAACATGTCCATTCCGTTTTTAAAATGCTGGTCAGATCAGTTGGGTGTGTATAGCGATCTGAATCTCCTCCATTCATTTCCTGGATAGCATTCATCAGATCACAGCACAGTACATCCCTGGCAGGAGACCAAGGCTTCAAAGTTACCTCGTTTGTATAAAAATAGCACCTGGTATCCCTAGACAAAGTTGATGTGTGTATTTTTTATTACTAAGCACTAAGCGTTTTGCTTCAAATTTTACCATCCGTACCGCTAGAGAGTGGAACTCCTTGCCTGAGTCTGTGTTTCCCGATAGGTACAATCTGGGGGCCTTCAGGTCGCGAGTGAATAGGTATCTTCTAGGCAAGCGCGATTCATCATAGTTCGCATCATCGCTTACCATCAAGCGTGATAGCGGGCAAGCGCCTGCCTTTTTAACTTTAAAAAAAATACGTTAATAATGTTTCAGGAGAAGTCTGAAGCTGAAAAGATTGACAACAACGAAACAAGAAGAAGGAGGTTCTCACCCAAGTTCAGGTAATAGGCATGATGACTTTATAATTATTTTATGTTACATAAATTACCTCTCAAAAAAAGAAACATTGGTAAAATAATTATTTCGCTAGCATGAAATGAAATGCACACAAATGGACTCACCCAAAAACGCTCCAAACTAACGGCTACTCAATTATGACGTCACGCTTGAGTAGTTTGTATGCAACGCGTAGGAAATTTGTTCGGCAGCTATAATAAATATTGTGTTTATCAAAATGGTTTCTTAGACCTATACTTTTTACGGACTAATTAAAGGTATTATTTCTTTTAATAAATTTTATACTTTTTAAATGGACTTGTCCACCCAACGACCAACCAACAACTAACGACGCAATATATAAAACGAAGAGGTACAAGCTACTCTAAAAGTTTAATATGTTTACGATTTTTATAAGTATTTCGTTATTTTATTCATTTTTAGTCGTCATCCCAATTCCAATCATCAATAAAGTGCCTGCTACACGGTTCCCAACCAAAGTGACCTCGGTGGGTTACAACCGTGTACATGGAGGTTTACAACCAAATTCCTAAATGCCTGCTACATGGCTGCCAACCACGTCCCAACCAAGGTCACAGAATACATATTAGTACAAGTCCAAGGTGGTGTCGGTGGCTTACAACCGTGTACACGGAGGTATACAACCAAATTTCTAAAGTGGTTGCTACACGGTTGCCAACCAATGATTTACATCTACAGTGTCGTTTAAAAATGTGTAGATCCGTGTAGATTCTACACGGATCTACACATTTTTAAACGACCAAAATGAAGGTTTACAATCTCTAAAGTGCCTGCTACACGGCTGCCAACCACAACTCCCAACCAATGTGACCTTGGTGGTTTACAACCGTGTAAATTTACAACGACATTTCTAACAACTGTGTTGGTTGCCAACCAAGGTGTCGCGACGCGGTTGGCAGCCGTGTAGCAGGCACTTAGGGTCCCCCCAGACCTACCGGTTTCCGTTCTTTGCTTTGCTGTCCGGCAATGGACCGCCGGCCAAGAGGCTCATTTTCAATCTATCGCATATTTTCAATCTAAGTACATTTCATATATAAGAATGTTCTTGTGAGCTTTGTTCCTTAAACGATCGTTATAAAAACACAAAAAAATAGTTCAGATAGGTAATGATGACACCCACAACCCTGTTCACAATTTATATAAATATGCGATCGTTTTATTTTTAGCAATCGGAGACCATTTTCAGGGTGGCATATCTCCCAGAAGCTTCCTACTTCGCAACCCAGACGATGATATTTGATAACACCAAGCTAATGGCTATCTTGCCAATTTGGTCTGGTCCAAATATGCGATAGATTGAAAATGACCCTGGTTGGCCGGCGGTCTAAACAGCAAGTAGAACAGCAAAGCAAAGAAACGAAACCGGTAGGTCTGGGGGGACCCTTAATAGTCTCATGACATGAGATATTTTTTTGGGTTCCGTACCCAAAGGGTAAAAACGGGACCCTATTACTAAGACTCCGCTGTCCGTCTGTCTGTCTGTCACCAGGCTGTATCTCATGAACTGTGATGGCTAGCCAGTAGAAATTTCACAGATGATGTTTTTCTGTTGCCGCTATAACAACAAATACTAAAAACAGCATAAAATAAATATTTAGTGAATTTGTTGCCGTTTCTCCAAGGGAGGCTCCCATACAACAAACGTGTTTTTTAGCTGTTTTTTGTAACGGAACCCTTCGTGGGCAAGTCAGACTCGCACTTCGCCGGTTTTTTAAGCATAAGGGCCGATATGTATTGCCTATGTTTTACTACAACAATAAGTGCTTATGCGTGGTTAGTGAAAACTTACCTAATAACTAAATGTGTCTCATACAATTTTAAAATCCTATTTATTATTAATTATTAATTAATTATTTTTCAGATCCACCAAGAAACATTGATAAAAATTACGGATTCGAAATGACCCTGGCAAAGCAAATCTTACTTATTTAAAAATATTGTGGACAAAATTACTACCTAAAAAATAAATATTGTTAAATAAAATAAAAGTTTCTTCTTATTCTTCAAACCATACCTTCAAACCAAAGCTAAAGCATAGAATATATAATAGTGCTGAAGTAAGTTTAACAAATGAGCCACAGAATACAATAGTAAGTAAAGTAGGGCCACTTTAATAGATCACATTTGACATTTGTCAATTTTAGATTTATAGTGAAGTGACCGTAGGTGTTCCATGGAAATTCATAGCTTCAAAACATCGATTAAAGTGAATGAATCGATACAGACTTCAAACATGGGATTTGAATTCAGTTATTAAGAAAAAGTACTTATGAGCATACTGTTTAATTTTAACTAAGATGCTTTACTTCCAATCCCGTACCCCGCGTCCGTAACAATATAACAAAAAAATCGCGCTCTAAAAAACTCGAAAGAAATTCTTTATTTATGGTGAAAATATTCATTCACAAGTAATCACTGCATTCAACTTTCGATTATTCGATTTTTGGGTAACATCCCTAGTGTTTAAAAATAAAAAGTTTTTACTGATGTTACATTGTAACGACGTTAAGTTTTATTAAAACAAAAATTGTTTATTATGTTTGGAATGGTTTTTCAGTGAAAATAAATCGTAAAGTTAAATTTTTCGGTCATTTTACAGTGAATATAATATATATTCGTAATTGAAAAAAAAAATGAAAGCAATTGTGCAGTTCTAACATCGAAAAAATTTAAATATTTTATGCCCGCCGTTACAAGGTTACGTTGATAAATTTTGATGAAGTGTCAAATGTGGCCTTTTAAAGTGGCCTTACTTTATTAGGTAGGTACCTACTACCTACTAATACTAACGTTCTGAGCCCTCAATAATGTCTAACTTTAAAATGGGAATTAATTTGGGTGATTGGAAATAATTAAAGGCGACTGTTAATGGGATACTTAAATACTAAACCGGGAAGCAGTTTATTTTTTGGGCGACAAAATTACTAAACGGGCGATAAACTGTGGATTACAAAAATACATAAAACGGGCGACTACATGTGGGAGGCAAATAATTTAAGTTAGCAGTGAAAATTCCAAATGAGCGACAAAAATTCTGAGTGGACAACTATTATACAAAATAGGTAACTATATAACATGATTTAAGCTGCCCAACATGGTATTTTTGTCATTTCGATTAGGATAATAGTCACCTTATTTAAATAAAATATATGCCAAATTTAGCACTAAGGTCGTTCGCCCAAATAGTAATTTGGTCGCCGGCACCCTGATTATCTAAAAAGAAACTATTTAGCGACCGGTTGCATTCCACATACATTGCCACTTTTCTTTGGTATGTTTTTTTTTAATCCAAAAAAGAAGTAGCAATGGATCACTATCATCTATGAACTGCAACCGGTCGCTAGGTGGTTTCTAATTAGATAATCAGCCCGCCGTTCTGATTAACTAGTTACTCATTTTTTAACCGACTTCAAAAAAAGGAGGAGGTTCTCAAGTCGACGGTTTTTTTTTTATGTATGTTTTACCATAACTTCGTCAGTTGTTAACCGATTTATACAATTCTTTTTTTATCTCAAAGAACATAGTTTGTGTGTGGTCCCATAAAAAAATTACAGAGATCTGGCTGGTAGTTTTTTCATAATCCTGAAAAATGTCAATTATTTAGCTTGCCATCACACGTGTTTTTACGGATTTTCGGACATAACATCTTTGTTTATGTACCGATTTAGATGATTTTTTTTTTGTTTGAAAGGGTATACTACAAGAGTGGTCACATTTTAATTTTATCGGTATTAGGCTTTGAACTTCGAAGATACACAAGGGAACTCCTCAAATTCAAATAGTATATGTAAAGTGATTTGGATTTTGGTAGGTTTATGACAATCCAAAACAAACCAAACCATGGTCTGCGATGCAAGGTTCTGGACTAGGCTTGGACTACGAAGACACAACGGAACTCCTCAAAAATAAACAGGGTAAATTTGGAATTTGAGTTGTGGGCATTTTACCATTGAAAATATTTTATAAAGTTAAAAAATATTTACATGCTTACATACCTACCACTAAAAAGTTGAAAATAAAAAACTTTTTTAACAAAAAAGAAAAACCTCCTTCTAAAAACCTGAAACAAATAAAGCTTCAAAATTAAATACCTCTAAAAAAGCGAGAAATAATATTCAAATCATTAGTTACGCATAACATTATTATTAAACACGTCTAATGAAGTCGGGTGGGGCTTTCAGAAATAAAAAAAAATAACTTGTCTTCCAATCCCACCCGACTTCAATAGACGTGTTTAATAATAATGTTATGCGTGACTAATGATTTGAATATTATTTCTCGCTCTTTTAGAGGTATTTAATTTTGAAGCTATATTTGTTTCAGGTTTTTTGAAGGAAGTTTTTCTTTTTTGTTAAAAAAGTTTTGTATTTTAAAGTCACCCATTTTCAACATTTGTAGTCGCCCTCAGTCCGTCGCCCAATTAGTATTTCAGTACGCTATATTCCTATATTCAGTATTCTTGATACCCATAATGGGAATTTATTGTTATCCGATTAAATAGGTACTATCCCTTTAAAATAAGCAATATATATATATATATATATATATATATATATATATGTCGTAGGATAATTGTACAAACAGGATTTTTAGAAAAATCCTAGTATGATTGTAAAATACCGGATGATTATAATCTAAGACAGATTTTTGCAATCATCCGAGTAATGTGTAGGATTTTTACAAAAATCCGGCGTATCTTAGGTAAATCGCGAATCACCATCTTTTTGCGCGCGCTGATTGGCTGACGTCATCGTTATTGACTGACGGATGCTCTGATTGGCTATTTGTTATTGTTCTGATTATTGTCAAATATTTCTCTAGTGTTTTGTATGAATTTTACGTTTTTTATTTTAAAAAATCTGAGTGCTCACATTAATCAAGAGACATTGAAGTGAGTGAATTGGATATTAAACAAGTGCCAGGCTCGATCAGTGCAGACAATTTAGAGGTTATATCTTAAAAATAACATTTCTATACAGAGCTAAGAAAGTTCTATTGCACTTGTCAATATTGTTGTGCAAAACCTAAATGGACTTTCGAGTTAAGTAATTAATGCTCTTAAAACTTCAATTGAAGAATTAAATTCGGCAAAATTACGAAATAACCCCAAAACCCAACCGCAATAATTATGTTCTGACCAATCAGACTGAAGTTGTTATAAACCGTCTCTTAGATTATCCAATCAGCATTCAAGTTCACGATTTTCCTAAACATACTAGGATTTTTACAAAGATCCTAAAAATTACTCGGACGATTGTGAAAATTCATCTTAGATTTCAATTATCCGGTTCTTTACAATCGTCCTAGGATTTTTGTAAAGATCCGGTTTATACGATTATCCTACGACATATATAAAACTCTAAATTGATTGATTGATTGTTGGGATAGGTGTAGAGCCCTAACGGCTGACACTAGAGACACCATTTTTGGAGGGTAGATACCTTTCATGATGTAGATGAGCACTAAGAAAGGATTTTAGAAAATTCCCATTATACAGGGTGCTACAAGTTGTTCAAGTTTGTATGAGAATTTGTACAGGGTTGAAGGTAGAGACACCATTTTTGGAGGGTAGATACATTTCATGGTGTAGGTGAGCACTAAGAAAGGGTTTTGGAAAATTCCCGTTATACAGGGTGCTACAGCGTGTTCCAGTTTGTATGGATATTTGGATAGGGCTGAAGGCAGAGACACCATTTTTGGAGGGTAGATCCCTTTCATGGTGTAGGTGAGCACTAAGAAAGCATTTTGGAAAATTCTACAGGGTGCTACAGGATGTTCCAGTTTGTATTGGGATTTGTATAGGGCTGGAGATAGAGACAGCATTTTTGGAGGGTAGATAGATATACCTTTCATGGTGTAGGTGAGCACTAAGAAAGGGTTTTGGAAAATCCCTATATACAGGGTGCTACAGAGTGTTCCAGTTTGTGCATGCATATTTTTTATGGGAAAATTTAAATGTGTGAAATTAGGTCTACTGATAAATTCCTAGGTATATATTGGTAATCCGTGACTTTCAAAATAAATGCACATCTACCTTAATCACGCGAACGAAGTTGCGGGCAAAAGCTAGTAAACTATAAAATTACGCACAATACCTAACTTACTCCTTTTTTTTTATTTGCGATTTCATTAACGAAAGCATTCGAAGGAATTGACAGCTGGTAATTCGATCCTAAAGTTACTATAATGTATTTTAATAGAAAAAATACTTGAAAAAATCGACTCACCCGTAGTAGCTCAAACGGGACTCGAACCGGCACCTTTGGGATTCCGGCCCAATGCACTGACCAATCATGCTACCGAGTCGCTAGTGGGAGTGGCGAAATTTTCTAGTACTTTTTACGTTCACGCTGTAAGCCAGCGTTATTTCATCAATGTGAAGAATTACCTTCAACATTCGAATGCAACACCTTAACAGATGGCAGACAATCGATTAAGATGAAACAGCTATATAATTTTGAATTTTTAAATTTTAGGCATTCACAATGCTATTTTTTTTATTAAGATATTTATTTTTTTCTATTAAAATTAGAATAGCATTGTGAATGCCTAAAATCTAAAAATTCAAAATTACTATAATGTGTTTTAAAGATTCTCTAAAGACCCTACAGATTTTTAAGGATACCTAGGGAGCCCTAGGGTCACACATTTTTACTCAGTTACCATTTACTTCAGGAAACACACAAAAAACTTTTAGTTGGTTAATTTTTTATTTTTTTACCACGTTTTTTACATAAGTAACATTTTTTCGAGATTATTTATTTAGAACCAAATTGTTGTCCATTTCAATCTATTAAACTTGTGACGTCAGTCGTCTGTAGGTTTTATATAGGTACTTTTTTTCTCTTTTCCAATAAATTGTGACACGTAAGCATATCCTGAAAAACAAAAAAGGAATTAGATACGTTTGATGGCGGCAAAGTAACGCAAAGTTTTGGACACACCAAACTTTTTACGCGGAAAACGGATACGACATTAAAAATTTACTAAAAAAATATTTTTTTAAAATACGTTTTTAAAACGGATTAAATTATTACAAAAAAATTGACTAAAAACATTAAAACGGACTAAAAATAAATTCTTCTGTAAATATTTATAACCCTACCTACAGAAATATTAAACCTAAAAATGTGGGGTGCATTTTGTAAAATGTATCATCCATATTGTCTTTAGCATGCGCCCTACGTTTTAAGGTTTAGAATATCTGTAGGTAGGGTTATAAATCTTTATAAATATTTACAGAAGAATTTATTTTTTAATTTTTAGTCCGTTTTAATGTTTTAAATCAATTTTTTTTTTGTAATAATTAAGTTTTTTTTTCAGTAATTTATTATTTTCTTCTTTTTAGTTAACGAGCTAAGACTAAAAATATACAATCTCCTATCGGAGCACTCGTCAAGACGACGATTCAAATGAGCCCAAACTCGATGGGGTTGCATGGTTTTATTACAAAGTCCTAGTGGCCTTCTTCCGGCTCCATCATCAGACACTGGAAACTATTTCCCAATAAAGTACTCGTCAAGACGATTCAAATGAGTCCAAACTCGATGGAGTAACATGGTTTTATTAAAGAGTTCCTATGTCCTTCTTCCGGCTCCATCATCAGACCCTGGAAACTATTTCCCAGCAAAGAACTCGTCAAGACGATTCAAACGAGCCCAAATTTGATGGGGTTGCACGGTTTCAATATTAAGTTCCTATAACATGGCCTTTCAGCTTCATCATCAGACCCTGGACCTCGTCACCCTATAGAGTACTCGTCAAGTCAAGACAATTCTATCGAGCCCAAACACAATGGAGTTGAATGGTTTCATCATAGAGTTCCTGTGGCCTTCTTCCGGCTCCATCATCAGATCAGCTCAATGACACCATAATATTGTATTGCGTTCCAATTCTGACCTATGTTTAAAGTTTCAAGTCTCTAGCACATCGGGAAGCTAGTATAAAATCGTTCGCAAACTTCCTAGGTTCAGGAATTTTTTTTCGTTATTGTTATATTTCGTCACAGAATAGATATAAGTACAGTTTGGATCACGTAAGATGACCACAAAGGGCGCCCATCTTCGCGTCATAACTCATGAAAATAAGACTTTAGACAAAATAATATTTCATGTATTTAAATAATATCGATATATCTATAAGAATATGAAATATTATTTTGTCTAAAGTCTTTTCTTCATGAGTTATGACTCGAAGATGGGCGCCATTTGTGGTCATCTTGCGTGATTCGAACCTACGTCGAGTTAACTCGGCACCTGAAGCACGAGTTTTCGATAGATTATCGATAAATGATCGCTAACAAATGTAGGTACTAACGCTACTGGCATGACGACAGTGGCTTGAGGCAAGGAGAAAACGAAGGGGGTCTATCGCGCTTCAGGTGCCGAGTTAACTCGACCGGGATATACTACCGAATTTCGTAACAAAGAATCATCATCATCATCATATCAGCCGCGCGACACCCACTGCTGGGTATAGGCCTCCCCCAAGGATCTCCACGACGATCGGTCCTGCGTTGCCCGCATCCAGCGGCGCACCGCGACCGCGTCAATTTGTCAATTGTTATGACAATTTGGCTTGCATTGCGAGTAGTGTGTAAATATAAAATTGTCATGACAGATGACAAATTGTCACGTAAATAGGGCCCAGACCGTTGCTTGGTGCACCTAAGGTCCAACAAAGAAACATTCTTACCCATAATTCATTCACGCTTTCATCAGACCGTCTAGTAATCATGTGATTGATATTATTAAATTCATCTTCTTCTTCTAGTTTTTTTCTGTATTTGCAATCTAAAGGTCTTGGTATGGTATTACATTCGTCTATGAAGTTCGGTGGTCCAGTTGTATAATCTATATAACCAGATTCCTTTGCTTTCGGGCCCACTGGTGGATTTTGACGTTTAAATATGTCACTCACTCTTTGCAAGTAAGGTTTATCAAACTGAAATAAGTCTCTGAAGTAAATCGCATTGATAGAAGGTACAAACCTGCAATAAAATAAAATACTTTACAACTTAGCTGCTACGAAAGTAGCAGGTTAGCTTTACTACTTAGACTAGGTATGTTACACCCGATTGCACTAAACTTAAGGATCGCCTATGTCTGTTCCTAACTTCAACACGACCAAATTAAAACGGTGTCAAACTTAGCGGTCATGTAGCTGTCATTCGCCTGGTTAACTTTGTCGAGTTGTAGTTAAGAAAAGACTTAAGCTTCGTACAGACTGAGGCGAATTCCGCGCGAAATTCGCGAGTGCGACCACGTAACTCAAAGCGATAGCCATAGCCATAGCCATTGTCAAAGAAATTGCTATGGCAATGGCTATGGCTATTTTGAAAAAAGAATTATATGTAGCTTACTTCCGCAAACAATGTATGCAAGATGCACCGCCCGCCCGCCCGCAAAAATATGCACATGCACACCACAAAATATCAGTGCACAAACCTGCATTTAGCAAGACAGCAACACACCTTGCACCTTCACCAATTAGGCTACTCTACACGTGTTTCGCCCCAACCCGGAGCATCCTCAGGAGTTAGATCGTGCGTAAACCAACACCGAATGAGCTCCTAACGCCTCCGACACCGTATTTGTTGTCCCTTCCTCCCCACTCCGCACCGAGTGACTGACGTTTGAAGAATGTTGCCAGTTTAAAATAAAAAGAAAAAAGAAAGAAAAAATATTTTTAATTTAAATTGTGTACAAATAAATTGATATACATTAAATAATGTGTTTTATTAATAAGATACTTATTTTTAAGAATTATTATTATTTGAGAAAATGCGCAGCAATGGCGAGGAAGAGACATCAAGTTGATTGTTAAGTATGGCTCCATCAACATTGTGTTTGATAATTTCTAGGTTTTCCAACACGCTCAGTCGTAGACCTTTACTACAAGTATGTAAAACCTCATAGGAATGACCATCAGATAGCTGATGTCCGGTATTTAATAAATGTTCCGCGAAATGAGATCGCTCTGGATGGCCATTCCTATAGGCAGAAATGTGTTCTTTATAACGTATATTAAAACTACGGCCGGTTTGACCAACGTATACTGAATTACATTGGTTACATGTTAACTTATATATCCCCGACTTCCTGCCAACCTCCGTTTTTTCCTTGCCATTGCAAATGGCACGCCGGACGGTATTAGTAGTACGAAAAGCCACGTGAACGTCGTTATTTTTTAAGAGTTTTGATATTTTATCTGATATTTTACCTACGTAAGCCATACTTGACTGATAATTGTGAATAACGCGTTCACGTGGCACCGCATATAAAAGCCCAGTCACCTGTTTGTTAATTTTATTCCTAATCATGTTATCTATCATCCGCCGATCATAACCATTTGCAACGGCAATATTAAAAATTGTATTTAACTCTCTACTATAGGCTTGCCCTGATAACGGTACCGTCATTAAACGATTTATATATGAGTGAAAAGCAGCTAATTTATGTTGCCAAGGATGACAAGAAGTTGCGGGGATAACTACATCAGTATGTGTGGGTTTTCTGTATATTTGAAAGTTATGGCGACAATGCTCCCGTGAGATAGTTAAATCCAAGAAATTTAACGAATTATTAACCTCAATTTTAAATTTTTACACCCAAAAATTAAATTTAAATTTGATTTTTGGGTGTAAACTATTTAAATATTGAAAAAATGATTCTAACTCTTGTCTAGTACCTGTCCAGCATATAATAATATCATCAACATAACGATAATAATAAAGAATGTTATTATTGCCCACTATGAACCTATTCTCAAAATGATCCATGAAGATCTCCGCCATCAAAGGTGATAACGGAGAACCCATGGCTAGCCCCTCCCTTTGTTCGTAAAACCCACCATTAAACTTAAAATAATTTTGTTGCATGCAAATATGTGTTAAGTTAATTATTTCATCTGCCTCCCCTGGATGAAGACCGCGGCGTTCTAAAATATTTGATAGTATATCTAAACTTTCTTGATAAGGAACGTTAGTGAACAAACTCTCCACATCCAAGGAAAGCAGAAACGAGTTAGAAGGCAAAACAACATTCTTTATTTTTCCAATTAAATCTGATGTATTTTGAATACTATACTTAGGTGAGAAAGATGATTTATCTTTTATAATATTATTTAATCTTTTAGCCAACTCATATGCTGGACAACCTATATATGAAACAACGGGACGCACTGGAACATTGTCTTTATGTATTTTAGGTAAACCATACAACACAGGGGCCTGTGGATTCATTGGGGCGATATAGCGAGATGAATACTCGTTTGGAAAAATAAATTTTGAATTATTAATATTTGCTTTGACCTCTGTGTTGTACTTTGTGGTTGGGTCCGAGCGCAAAGGAGTAAAGTCACCGCTGTTAATTACTTCCTGAACTTTATTTATATACTCCGATTGGTTTAAAATAACTATACTATTTCCTTTGTCTGCTTTTGTTACTACTAAATGATTATCATTGATTTTATTTTGCAACGACTTCACAGTTCGCAGCTCGGGCCCACCACGGTTAGAAGGTTGTATTTTCTTTAATTGGTTAGTTACCAAACCCTTCACCAAATTATCCTTCTTATTCATAATAACCGCCACCTCTGAGTCCACCGCTAAACCCTCCACCAATGACTCATAATCATTTAGTAGTAACAAAAGCAGACAAAGGAAATAGTATAGTTATTTTAAACCAATCGGAGTATATAAATATAATCATTTAGTAGTAACAAAAGCAGACAAAGGAAATAGTATAGTTATTTTAAACCAATCGGAGTATATAAATAAAGTTCAGGAAGTAATTAACAGCGGTGACTTTACTCCTTTGCGCTCGGACCCAACCACAAAGTACAACACAGAGGTCAAAGCAAATATTAATAATTCAAAATTTATTTTTCCAAACGAGTATTCATCTCGCTATATCGCCCCAATGAATCCACAGGCCCCTGTGTTGTATGGTTTACCTAAAATACATAAAGACAATGTTCCAGTGCGTCCCGTTGTTTCATATATAGGTTGTCCAGCATATGAGTTGGCTAAAAGATTAAATAATATTATAAAAGATAAATCATCTTTCTCACCTAAGTATAGTATTCAAAATACATCAGATTTAATTGGAAAAATAAAGAATGTTGTTTTGCCTTCTAACTCGTTTCTGCTTTCCTTGGATGTGGAGAGTTTGTTCACTAACGTTCCTTATCAAGAAAGTTTAGATATACTATCAAATATTTTAGAACGCCGCGGTCTTCATCCAGGGGAGGCAGATGAAATAATTAACTTAACACATATTTGCATGCAACAAAATTATTTTAAGTTTAATGGTGGGTTTTACGAACAAAGGGAGGGGCTAGCCATGGGTTCTCCGTTATCACCTTTGATGGCGGAGATCTTCATGGATCATTTTGAGAATAGGTTCATAGTGGGCAATAATAACATTCTTTATTATTATCGTTATGTTGATGATATTATTATATGCTGGACAGGTACTAGACAAGAGTTAGAATCATTTTTTCAATATTTAAATAGTTTACACCCAAAAATCAAATTTAAATTAGAAATTGAGGTTAATAATTCGTTAAATTTCTTGGATTTAACTATCTCACGGGAGCATTGTCGCCATAACTTTCAAATATACAGAAAACCCACACATACTGATGTAGTTATCCCCGCAACTTCTTGTCATCCTTGGCAACATAAATTAGCTGCTTTTCACTCATATATAAATCGTTTAATGACGGTACCGTTATCAGGGCAAGCCTATAGTAGAGAGTTAAATACAATTTATAATATTGCCGTTGCAAATGGTTATGATCGGCGGATGATAGATAACATGATTAGGAATAAAATTAACAAACAGGTGACTGGGCTTTTATATGCGGTGCCACGTGAACGCGTTATTCACAATTATCAGTCAAGTATGGCTTACGTAGGTAAAATATCAGATAAAATATCAAAACTCTTAAAAAATAACGACGTTCACGTGGCTTTTCGTACTACTAATACCGTCCGGCGTGCCATTTGCAATGGCAAGGAAAAAACGGAGGTTGGCAGGAAGTCGGGGATATATAAGTTAACATGTAACCAATGTAATTCAGTATACGTTGGTCAAACCGGCCGTAGTTTTAATATACGTTATAAAGAACACATTTCTGCCTATAGGAATGGCCATCCAGAGCGATCTCATTTCGCGGAACATTTATTAAATACCGGACATCAGCTATCTGATGGTCATTCCTATGAGGTTTTACATACTTGTAGTAAAGGTCTACGACTGAGCGTGTTGGAAAACCTAGAAATTATCAAACACAATGTTGATGGAGCCATACTTAACAATCAACTTGATGTCTCTTCCTCGCCATTGCTGCGCATTTTCTCAAATAATAATAATTCTTAAAAATAAGTATCTTATTAATAAAACACATTATTTAATGTATATCAATTTATTTGTACACAATTTAAATTAAAAATATTTTTTCTTTCTTTTTTCTTTTTATTTTAAACTGGCAACATTCTTCAAACGTCAGTCACTCGGTGCGGAGTGGGGAGGAAGGGACAACAAATACGGTGTCGGAGGCGTTAGGAGCTCATTCGGTGTTGGT
Source organism: Agriphila geniculea (assembly GCA_943789525.1). Lineage (NCBI taxonomy): Eukaryota > Metazoa > Arthropoda > Insecta > Lepidoptera > Crambidae > Agriphila > Agriphila geniculea. The sequence goes on from OX038895.1 coordinate 6,187,253, forward strand.
TTACGCACGATCTAACTCCTGAGGATGCTCCGGGTTGGGGCGAAACACGTGTAGAGTAGCCTAATTGGTGAAGGTGCAAGGTGTGTTGCTGTCTTGCTAAATGCAGGTTTGTGCACTGATATTTTGTGGTGTGCATGTGCATATTTTTGCGGGCGGGCGGGCGGTGCATCTTGCATACATTGTTTGCGGAAGTAAGCTACATATAATTCTTTTTTCAAAATGGTTTGGGACTTCCGCCAAGTGACGCCTGATTCAATCAAAGGCTATGGCTATGGCTATTGCTTTGAGTTACGCGATCAAAATCTGTCAAAATGAGCGACGCGCGCGATTCGCTCGCCTCAGTCTGTACGAAGCTTAAGGCGATTCTTAAGTTTAGTGCAATTGGGTGTTAGAGTGCGTTTCATCGGTTATTACGTATGGCGTTATGTTGGTATCCTTGAAATTTATTATTATTGCGAAGGAATAAGGTTCAAATTTGAATAAATTTCAGGGGTACCAACATAACGCCGTAGGCATGGACGAATATTTCGTCCATGTAATAGGTAACCGATGAAACGTACTCTAGCTGTAATCTTTAGCACGCATCGCATGATTCGCATGGCATCCCGTTGACCCGCGGGCTGATTATCTAATTAGAAACCACCTAGCGACCGGTTGCAGTTCACAGCTGATAGTGATCCATTGCTACTTCTTTTTGGATTAAAAAAATATACCAAAGAAAAGTAGCAATGTATGTGGAATGAAACCGGTCGCTAAATAGTTTTTTTTAGATAATCAGGGTGCCGTTCTTCACTAGTGCAAAGCTAGCTACGCTATGAAAGTAAACGACATCTATAGCTACATAGTTTTGTCCGTAAACTTCGGGAAAATCAAAAATCAATCCTAATACCAATTACCAAAGTACTTTCAATAAAACCGCGCTAAGTACTATTATATATTCTGTGGCGCTAGTATCAGTTAAAAAGTGTTTTATTTCATGTCTAGTCCTTTCTAGTAAAGACTGCGGCTATCAGTACTTATTTGTCATGAATGATGTTGACATTATCTACAATGTTACAAACACGGGGGGCGTATCTTACAATTATATATTCGTTTTTTCATATATAAATAATACCTAGCTATAAAGATAATAACGGCATATATAAGTCTTACTGAACCGCTTTTTCGCCACGTGACACAGTTCCTAAATAATTCGTATCTCAATGATATAAGTCTTAAAATCCAAAAGCCACATAATTACATTGCAATGATTACCTACAAGTTTTATAAAAAAAAAACATTAGGTACTTACAATAAAGCCGTTGTTAGAAGGAAACACAGCCGGAAAGGAAACATTGTGAATGATTCCTTTACAAGATCCGAAAAGATAATGAAGGAAGCCAGACACTACGACATTTTATAAGGCGTTATCTAATAAAAATGTTAATGTTATTCATTAGTACAATTATCATTTAATCATTTTTACCCTAGATGAGATTCGAAGTGACAATTTCATTTAGTTTTTTTGCTTCTAATTTTGTATTTTGACCTTGTATTTTATGAAAATAATTTATTAGGTGCTCCTCATTTTAGCTGCCTAACAACATTGCTATCGTATTTTTGTAGGCGTAATTTGTAAGAATTATTAAATCTTCTGTTTAACATTATTTTTGTAATTAAGTTCTATAAAAACAACAACCAAATCATTTTTTAGGTCATCACGATATAGGTAGGTAGTTTAGGTACTACTTAATATAATAATGAAGTAGGTAAATCGAGTATGTATACCCTTAGCACGAACAGTAGCACTACCATGAGTTTACAAAAACCATTCTCGATATCGACCGCGTTAGCAATTTGTATGGGAAATTGAAGCAGAGCCTCTAGCGGATACGCGAAGAACTAAAATCTATAGTAAATGTGCTCACCATCCACGAGTTTACCATTCTCGCCAATGTAAACTCGATACGGGGTAAATGTCCCATATTTCGGCATGTTAAGACAGGATATTCATTCTAAATGTATGAGGAAGATGGCGAAATTAATAGTTAAGGCGAGGTGGTAGTGAAAGTGGCGCCGCCACTACATTTATTTTTATTACTCGTAAACCAAGTCAATATTTAAAAAAATCACAAGTAATAATCTCTTACTTTGTCTCTAATATTTTTTGAATAACTCTTCAACAGCTATCATTCATTCTGTAAGTTTTAAAATCCATAATTGCCAAAAGTGGCCACTTTGAGCTAAAATGGATTTTAAAACTTACAGAATGAATGATTACTGTTGAAGAGTTATTCAAAAAATATTAGAGACAATTTAAGAGATTATTACATGAGCTTTTTTTAAATATTGACTTGGTTGACGAGTAATAAAAATAAATGTAGTGGCGGCGCTAGTTTCACTACCTACAGCGCCTTAAGTTTTAATGTGGCTATGTTATACCTTTAGGCGAGTACATTATAAAAATAACTCTCCCCCTCTCCCCTCTACCACGTCACCCCTCCCCCCTAGAAATGTGACACGTTTTACAGATTTTCTAAATTTTCAGGAAAACCATACAAGCTAGGACAAAATGGTCAATAATTCAATTATTTACTGATAAATTACCTACAAATAAGTATAGCTATTCATTTTGATACAAGTTATAGTTTCCAAGCTATGGTGTGTCAAAGTTTATGGTAGTGACTGTACGCGACAAAAATAATAAAAATCCGGCTATTGCTTAACCAAAGGTTTCCTTCACCAGGATTGATCTTTGTGTTCCTAAGATGGGTTTACGAAGTGGAGCCACCTGGATTTTTCATGTAGGTGGGGGAGAGGGGAGAGTTCAGCCTTCATGAAGTCTGATGTTAATAACGGCCTAAGTATAGTACTAAGCCAAGTTTGGTATAATTTTCGGAAAAATCAATAACGTAGAATTAATTTTTGATTTAAAAAATGCCAAAGATGGCACTGTACGGCACGTATTGTATGGCACTTAAACATAAACCTAACCTAAGAAGGTTAGGTTTATGTTTACGTGATCGAGTATTGTGCCCCGATGAATGAAATTGTGACATTTGCCTGTAATTTCGCTGATATAAAAGGTACGCGGATGGGCTATATGTCAAATTGTACGTCTGCCAGAGGGCTTCAAAGTGGAATTTGAATTCCTAAAATAGGTCAGTAACTTTTTGAGATTTTCCAAAATTTTCGAAAATTGCAAATTATTTCGCCGACTTGGATCGAGAATTCCCCAATATAGTTTTATTATTACCCACAAAAAAATCCGCGCGGCTATACAGGGTATCCCAAAACTTTGCCACACGGAGGGAAAGTACGTTAAATATTGAAGATGGGAAATTTTACTGAAAGAAGACTTCATTTTATTTTTAAAAATAATTGGAACTGCATTCAAAGATTTTTGGAAAATCACCTGCCTTAACCAGGAATCGAACCCAACAAAAACGTTTTGTTTAATTTATTTTAACGGTACCAATCAAAAGGGTTACTCATAAGGATTATTTTTTCTTAAGTGAGACAGCATCTTAAACAAAAGGAAGACCATGAAATTTAACATTTAAATTATCATTATTACAAATTTGTATCAATTTGTATCGAAACGTAAGCGATTTTAAAAAATCTTTGAATGCAGTTCGGTTTCTTTTTAAAAACAAAATGGCAAGATGGCACTGTTAGATTAATCGTGCTATTGAGTTGTATTGTTAGAAGTATAAGGCATGAGACAATTTTGTTAAAATTAATTATTCCAATACACCTGTCGTGTACTAAGTGGATTTTTATTGAATAGTACACCCTCGAAATCAGGCCTTGGCTGCAACCCTTACTCGAGGGTTGTTCAAAGTTTCTTTCAAAAAAATTTCCTATCTTAAATATTTAAGGTACTTTCCCTCTATGTGGCAAAGTTTTGGGACACCCTGTATATCTAATTTTTATAGTGTAGTGCGACTACATTTTATATTTTCGTGGCGGTCCATCTCTATCGCCGCCTCTCCATAGAAACATCTGTGCCGGTTGGTCTATAGGTGCGATTTTCACTTGTAAAAACATCTCTTGAATGTCGGCTGTTATTGCTATCCTTTTCTCACGGAACCGCAAAAGCAACCCATTTAAATCTTGTAATAAATCGGGCCCCTCTAAAAGCTCATCATTGAGGCAAACATCATCGGCTTTTGCCGCCGCATCGAAAACCAATCTTAACTTCCCCGGCTTGTTCACGTTAGTAACCGCGAAGTGAGGCAGGTACCATGATCGTGATGACCACTTTTTGTTCAAATTAGTCAATCAAAACTGGAGTAGAGTCGAAAAATGATTACATATTTTGTTTCATGATATTAATCCTTATCCAACTATATAATTTAATGATCAAGGTTGATTATTTACATGTCAATTCTTATTTAAATTATTCTAATCGGACCTTTCGTTTGGAAGTTACTACGGGCATACGGGATCAGTTGTACTATTTAACTATTTAAAGTTTTATTCAAATTGACTTTCTGTGAGCTTAAGAAGTAGGTACATACTAGCGCTAATCTTATGGTGGTGACAAGGAATACACGCCATAAAGCTGTCTGTGCCGACGACTGAGAGTTTTGAACGTCGCATTGCCCTCAGTCACGGTAATGGATAGATACCGTAACCGTGTCTCAGTTCAGTTACCAAAATGTTGGTACTTGATTTTTAGACAGTTTATGTGGTATAGATTTTGTACTAATGTAGGTGTAATAATTAATAATTTGCGACAGAAAAAAAAACTAAACGAAATAACGTACTAACACGAAATATTGGTCGTTTACCTTAGTTTGCAATTATAATCCGACTAAGTAAAAAAACACTAGTTAGTGCGTGTATACCGAATGTAAGTGAATTTTGAATTTATGTTGGTTACTATCTTTTTACTTTCCTTTATGGTTACTATTTATGTCAAATCGAAGATGTCAAATGTAATTTTCACGTTTTAATTATTATTTATTTTGTGTTTTCTTTGCGTATTTTGTTGTGCAATAGCTAGCTTGTTAAGATTGATAAGAATAAAATTAGAAGCAGTCGATTAGAGGAGTTTATGGAAAGGTGAAATAAAAGGTTGGTACTTGATAGGTACAAATCCTTGGACGATTCGTCCAAGTACAAATCATTAGAAAACTCAGATAAACCTAAATCCAACCAGGAAAATACATTTATGAAAGTTTTTATAAAACTTACGCTGTTTTAGTTTAAGCTTCTCTTATAATTGTTTCTTAATATTTATGATTAGCTATCCATGACCTTGATTTGTTTTTACTATTGGCTATAGATGCATTTATTGCAATTTTTTAAAGACGACCTGCCCCCATGCTCCAATGGCCAACCTTACTTTTAAAGCTTTAAATCTTAAAATATGAGCAATAGACGATTAAATAACGTGTCGCAAGCTTATGTAAATCTCAGACTTTGATATTGTGTGACAAGCTTACGGCACGTAATAACGTAGCGTTCAAACGCATAGAATGTTGGCCATTTGAGTAGGGGGGACAGAGCGTGATTACGATAATAGCCTAGGTCTTATTTCAACACGGTAGAGCTTAATGAGAATCCCGCAACTTATACAACTTATGGTTTACTTATTTCATTACAGATAATGTGTGTATCATCCAACAATCGACAAAATATCCAATTTTCCTTCCAAATTAATAAAAACGTACAAATTGGACGAAATACAACCTGGCAGAGCGACATGCGGCAGATACCTACGTTTTTTTTGTGCCTTATTCAAATATGATATTAAATAAACAAATAAGGCCCAAAGTGATACAAATCTATGAGTTAAAGTGAGATCTTTTTTTTGAATATATTATAACATGAATCTTTACTTTGTTATAATAAATATTCAAATTTATTGATAAGATGTTTTTATTTAATATGGTTTCATATTTAACCTCAATTTAACATAAAAAAGTTATAGGCCTTAATTTAATAAGTGTAAGTAATCGATTTATTACGGCCAAAGTCAATTTTTCGGAAAATTACATTTAGTTAGAACTGTTTTCTTATATTCTTACTGTTAAATAATAAATTTAATGATATTTAAAGACTTAAAATTAAATAGGCCTTATTTGTATCAAGTACTTATTACCTTGATATGGACGGAATTAACATATTTGCAACTAAGTAGATTATTATTTAGATTTAACACAATATTTTCTAATTTTGTAATAATTATGCTTGATAGGAAAGTACTTAATTAAACTTTTTTATATTAGTTTCAAAGTGGAGGAGAAATGCATTACGTTACGGCGTATTTGAATGGTGACCTTAGTAAGCCCACTGAATGGAGGGCCCACCTAGAAGGGCCACTATTCAGCGTTGGGCACAACCTGACCCACCCCCTGACTAGAGGATTTCTAACACGGGTTTTCATATTTATCGTTTTATAATTTGCCCTCGATTTCGTCGCATTATGCAGCTGTGGCGCACATATTTTATGCAAAATAAGCTTTGAAAGACATTATTTAGACTATTTTAGACACAAAAAATACTAAATGAAATTAAAATAGAAGTATTCACGCCAATGACTATGTTTACCGCGGTTTGATTACATTCTCTTTTGTTGTACCTATTTTTTACATTCTTCTATGCCATAGAGGATAGTAAAAGGTATACTCATTGATCTCACGCCTCAAAACGCAAGTGAGTGACTTTACTACTATCGTTATGGTATTTCTCGATACCATCTGTCAATTAGTAACTCATGGTACCGAATTGCTATGAAAAAGGCCAAAACGTTACTCGATGCTCGCTAGCGAGTATAGTAAACTATTGTAGTTTACTATACCAACTCATGGTAGAGCTACAGCTATCGAGAAAAAAAACGCGCGTAAAATTACTCGATAGAGAATTATCTATGGAAATTTTAATTTCGCTATTCAGCGGTAGATGGCGTTGTACAAATTTCCAATACAAAATTGCACTATCAAATGATTTTACGCGCGTTAGTTTTTTCGATAGCTGTTCGTCTTCATGCGGACTGTACCCTTAGCACGAAGTTCGTACAGTCCGCATGAAGTTAAACAAAACCGCCATCGGCAAAACGAAGATGTGTTAGGCCGGATCAAAGGGCCGAGGTCCGATGAATGACGTTGCGATGCGACTGGAAAGGATTCGACGAGTACTAACACACCTTCGTTTTGTCGATGACGTAGTTCATATGGCTGAGCATGAGACCTTGGAAGACCTGAACATAATGTTCGAACATCTTTGTGATTCCCAGAGTGGATGCGGGCAGCGCTAGATCGTTGTGGAGATTCTCGAGGAAGGCCTAAACCCAGCATTGAATTTAGGCAGCTTATATGATGATGATGACGAGAATATGCTATAAGAATTAGTTTGGTTAGGAAAATGCTTTAAATTGTTGATTTTCTTTGAAAAATACAAAGGTTAATATCTCGGCTCCGATGTCATTTAGCCACATGAGCTCCATACTAAAAAACTTGTTTCTTTTAATCTGTTCTTTCGAAATAAATAACTTCCAAGTGTGGCCGCAACATTTGAGAACGACGCCAACTTTACCCAAAGCCCTTTGTGAGCAGGTTCGATAAATTACCTAGGGTACCTATGTAGAATTTTTTGTCATGCCAGTTTTTCGAAATTTTACTCAATAAAAAATGAATTCTTGGTCAATTTCACACAGCGCCATCTAGCCTCTAGCAAGTAAAACATGTAACATGAGTGCTTTTAAAGCGAGGTCCACAAACCAACATAAACAACACAACACTCCCAGTATTGCAATATCGGTATTTTAAATACCCTTATCTTCTGTCTTCGTAGTAACTATTATCTTATACCTTTATGGGGCCATAATAGGAAAACACGGTTTGCGCGAGCCATATTTTTATATAAACAAAGTAAAGTTGTAGGCACAAAAAAAACGTACGACAAGCTAAAGAGATTATCTAGTTGCTACAAGTATTAAATTTCGTATAAACCTCACAGATGATTGGAAAAAAATATCAGAATATCATCAAAAGCGCTTGTAGCGGGCCATATTTTTGGCGTAAATAATAGGGTAACGTATTGAATTCTACATCAAAATACACTTTAACGTACTGTGCAGTTGCTCCAATAACTTTTTTTCAAGAAAGATAATTGTACCGTAAGTTGGGGCTATTTGGAATCCACGGGGCTAATTAGAATCATGTAAAAAAACCGGCCAAGTGCGAGTCGGACTCGCGCACGAAGGGGTCTGTACCAAAAAATCACGTTTGTTGTATGGGAGCCCCCCTTAAATATTTATTTTATTCTGTTTTTAGTATTTGTTATTATAGCGGCAATAGAAATACATCATCTGTAAAAATTTCAACTGTCCTGTATACCTGTTGTCGTTATTGATATAAAGAAAAAAAAGGCAAAAAAATCACGTTTGTTGTATGGGAGCCCCCCTTAAATATTTATTTTATTCTGTTTTTTGTATTTGTTATTAGAGCGGCAACAGAAATACATCATTTGTGAAAATTTCAACTTTCTAGCTATCACGGTTCATGAGATACAGCCTGGTGACAGACAGACAGACAGACAGACGGACAGCGGAGTCTTAGTAATAGGGTCCCGTTTTTACCCTTTTGGTACGGAACCCTAACAATTATCGAAAAAAAGTAGATAGCAGTATTTGGTTCTTAAGCGTCGATATGAACGTACATCATCGGCAAAACGAAGATGTGTTAGGCCGGATCAAAGGGCCGAGGTCCGATGACGTTGCGATGCGACTGGAAAGGATTCGACATCCACATTAATGACGAGTACCAGCACACCTTCGTTTTGTCGATGACGTAGTTCATATGGCTGAGCATGAGACCTTGGAAGACCTGAACATAATGTTCGAACATCTTTGTGATTCCCAGAGTGGATGCGGGCAGCGCTAGATCGTTGTGGAGATTCTCGAGGAAGGCCTAAACCCAGCATTGAATTTAGGCAGCTTATATGATGATGATGACGAGAATATGCTATAAGAATTAGTTTGGTTAGGAAAATGCTTTAAATTGTTGATTTTCTTTGAAAAATACAAAGGTTAATATCTCGGCTCCGATGTCATTTAGCCATATGAGCTCCATACTAAAACTTGTTTCTTTTAAACTGTTCTTTCGAAATAAATAACATCCAAGAGTGGCCGCAACATTTGAGAACGACGCCAACTTTACCCAAAGCCCTTTAAAGAAATATATATAAACTTGAACATATAAAAAAAACAGAAGTAAATCACCGAGCGGGATTCGAACCCGTAACATTCGTTTCTTGCCATCCGCGTCTTAACCCGCTGGACCAGGGGACCTATTTTTGAATCGCTCGAAGTCAGTTTCGTCGAGCACTCGTTTCTACTGATTTTCGTTTGACATCTCATTGTTTTGAGTCATATGTCGAACGAAAAAGTCGAGCGATTCAAAAATAGGGCCCCAGATAGACAGTGGCCAGCAGCACGAAATTAGCGACCATATTCTGCGTCGAAAGAAAAACGCATGAAAACTCGAAAACACGCGTTTTCCCAAAGATAATACTAATCTAGATCGATTGTTTACCCCCGAAAACACCCATATACCAAATTTTAGCGAAATCGTTAGACCCGTTTCCGAGATCACATAAATAAATTTATATACATATAAATAAATATACAAGAATTGCTTGTTTAAAGGTATAAGATAAGATAATAGTTACTACGAAGACAGAAGGTAAGGGTATTTAAAATACCGATATTGCAATACTGGGAGTGGGAGTGTTGTGTTGTTTATTGTATTTGGACAAGTTTAACCGTTAGTTAAGTACCGTAACCGTAAGTTATAGTGGAAGAGGTTAGCGGAAAAAACTGGAAGAAAACGGCACTTCATATTAGAATTGTGCCACTTCGTACACTTGTTCCCTAGACCTATTAGAGCGATTTGAGTCGCAGAGCCGGAAGTTCAATCTAGGGAATGCAAATCCGTATATATTTCAAAATCCGGATTTTTAAGAACGGATATTTGGTCAAATCCGGATTATTCGGATATTACAGATTTTTTATAAAATATTTTCTTTTTTATAAAAATAAATCATTTCTGTCCATATAGGTTCACTAATGTGATGTCGATGTCTCGTATATTTATGTATGTGGATTCAATGAAAAGACAATATTAATCAATTCCAATATTTTTTTGTTATAAAATACTACTATATTATGATGTTACTATTGCTTAAATGTAATTAAAATAGTCAGTCTATGATTCGCTTGCGATTTGCGAGTAGGTGACGTAAGCGATGGTTCGCATGAGCGCTTTTGCGACGTTTTATCGCGCGATTTTTCTGAAGCTTCGAATAGAACACAATGTGACTGAATGTGGAACGGGATAAAAAATATCGCGCGTTAAAAAATCCCTCCTGCAAACACACAGTAGAGAAGTCATATGTTCTATTCCGAAGCCTTAGAAAAATCGCGCGATAAGACGTCGAAAAAGCGCTAATAAAACAAAATATCATAGGCTCTTTATAAAATTATACAAATGCACCTAACAAAAAATAGAAATATACCATAATAATATATTAATATGATTAAAAATGTACATAACTAAACAACATAATATGTTGTTTAGTTTATGCGAATTTTAAATATACATGGCACTTAATGTGATAAAGCCCTGAGAGATTGAGAGACGTGCCGTATTAGCCAATCATTCCTTAAGAGGTTAAGAGGAGTGTCACCCGCGCACCATCCGCAGGCTGATTATCAAACTAGAAACCACCTTGCCACCAGTTTCAGTTCACAGATGATTGTAATACATTGCTACTTTTCTTTGCTATGTTTTTTTTACCCGAAAAGAAGAAGCAATGTATCACATTCATCTGTCAAATGAGACCGGTCGCTAAATAGTTTTTAATTAGATAATCAGCCTGGCGGAAGACTATAAGCCACCACGCCAACGGGAAGAAGAGACCCTACGTGCGCCAGTGAAAATAACCAAGAAGTTCGCATAGAAGATGATGGAAATTTTACATCACCAGTCCACAAGAAGCAAGCGCGCCACACGCACTAATGGAAGTGATACGAAGATGAGATGCGCGCTCCGTACGATCACCAAGAAGCGAAGCGAAGTGGAAGGTGGTCCAAAATCCCTACCGCGTAAGTGTCATTCATCAGTATCGCACACATTACTTCTTCTTTTTGGCACAAATAAAAACTTATCACAGAAAACTAGCAATGTGTACCTATCTCAATCTGTCAAATGAAGCAGATAGCGAGGCCAATGACACTAGCGCGGTAGACCCACTAGTCGAGCTAGAGACGCTGCAAGAACACTCCGAAATTGACGATGAAGAAAGAGTGTTGTATAGGCAGGAACACCAGGAGAGCTGGTTCAACCAAACGAACTTTTTGGGACTTAATGTGACAGACCTGAGACACGGCACTAGCAAGACGCGTGAATGGCGTCATCTAGAAAATAGCATCTACCGTCTAGCTAGTGCGAAAAATGAAATGTTCCATTTATAGCAACTGAGTGAATAGCAATTGGGGGAATAACAACTAAAGTATTTCACTTAAAGCAACTATCAATATACTTATTTGTCTTTTTGTGAAATATCGAAAGTTGCTGTAAGTGAAATACTTCAGTTGCTATTCGCTCGATTGCTCTATTCGTAAGTGGAATACTTCCGAGAAACTTGCTCGTTTTAATTTTTGTAACAATTTCTTATCATTCGAAAAATCCGAATTTGATTTTCAAATCCGGATTTGGAAGTCTAGTAAAAATGAGCGGATATCCGGATTTTTCGGATTACGGATTATCCGGATTGCATTCCCTCGTTCCATCCCTTAGGATTCGAAATGGCGCCAATTTTCACAATGGGAAATTTGAAATAGAGATTATTTTTTTCCTAAATGAATTATGACATCTGGGGTGTTGATTTTGGGGTTCCTGAGGGTTAGGATATCAAAAATAATACCAAAAATTACTTTCAGTACCTACTTATGCTAAATTTTCATAGATAGGCCGGTTTTAAACTTTTTTTAAGTCTTGAAATATTTAAAATATTGATTGATTTTCGTAGTTGGGGTGTGATTTCCAGGGATATTTCGGGATAGGATGACAGAAACAACCTTGATAAAGATTTACTTTGCCATTTTAAGTATGCAGAAGAGGATTTGGTAGTAAAAGGCTGGGACAAAAAAATAACTGAAGTTCTTTGCAGTTAGTACACTGTAGAGTGCATGGAAGGCGGTTGCGTAAACATGAACATCTCATGGTCTCACAGGTGGACTTGTTGCAGCCGCATTTCCCTAAAATACTCTTTCCATATTTGTGCCTCTTTGGTCCAGTTCGGCTCCCAGCCCACTTTGCCGCGCTGCCACCCCCGTGCTGAGGTATCAGTGGGACGATCAGTTGCAGAAATAGATTGGCCCCACACATTACCTGCCTGGAGTGCCTGGTAAGTAGCTCACAGAGCATGCTGCAGTAGTGCAGAGGGAGTCGGAGGAAGGAACTGCACTAGTTTGTTTTTCGTGCAAAACAAATCTTTTCGCACGTTAGTAGTGCATTTTTCTTGTGTTTGTGTGTTATTGCAATCCCACACAGGTCATTCATCTCATACCCGGCCTCTTCAAAAGTAGCCCAACATTAGCTATGGCAGTCCCAAACGGTCACCCATCTCACACCCAGCCTTTCCTAGCAGGGCTTGTTTACCGGTTAATTTTCAAACCTAAACCAATTCATAAACTTTTGCAAGCAAGTTTTGAGAGGTTGTAAAACCCCCCCTGATTTCTTTTTTAACCATTTAGATTTTAGATTTATCGCAGATAAAAAAATACTTCCCTTTTAAACTTTTTTATTTATAATTACGTTACCTATCAATAATATTACATTGAAAGCTTCGTTCTCCTAAAGCTTTTTATGACAATGATAGTTTTCTCATAGATCCATCCATTCATCCAAATATAATTATATTCTTCAGCATTCCACAGTTGAAATCATAATAATTAACTTGGTCGAGACGATATGATCGGGGGCCAAGGAAATTGGGTGGTGAATGTAGGTAGTATGTAATTTAGTTGGCAACATGCACTTCCCGACCAAGTTGAGGACTATCCTATTGGTTGCGGAAGTGGGTAGTGACCACCGAAAATGAGATCGTGTACCTACGCTCGAGTTTCTACTACTACGACTACAACACGCGATAGCATCAAAACTTGATTGATTTGAACACCATAAATTGATTTGATTGTTAAAAACCAATACTTCATTTTAACGTAAAAAAAAAATATATATAGGAAACTGGACCCAGAGCCACATTCGAGTATATGTAATTGCGATTGGTGTTGAAGATCTAACTAAATGGATAAGAAAACGTTATGAGTTACTTATTTTTAAACCTTCTTGGAAAATTGGAGTCATTGATTCCAGAAAAAAGTAGCAAGACTTCTATCATACAACAATAGTAAACAGAGCATCACCGTTAAAAAAGATAGACATGGAACAAGAAATAGTAATTTTCAAAAGCTAAGTGCCGATTGCACTAAACTTAAGGATCGCCTAAGTCTGTTCCTAACTACAACACGACTAAATTAAAACGTTGTCAAACTCAGCGGTCATGTAGCTGTCGTTCGCCTAGTTATTTTGGTCGAGTTGTAGTTAAGAAAAGACTTAGGCGATTCTTAATGTTAGTGCAATTGGGTGTAAGTTACTTACTTCATATACCACCACATTTGCTAAAAGTTCAACTGATTGCAAAAAAAACGTAGCACAAAAAAAAGCTAAATCGAACTATATTTCCCGAATTCTAAGGTACTTTTTATTTCTGGCAATATTATTATTAGTTAGCAAAACTGCACCTATCCAAGGCTGAAAACGTCATAGATGTCGGCAAAATTAAAAAAAAATCAGTCAACGTTTGGTTCCCTGTTTGGTGTGTCATGTTTCTGTTTGTTTTGTTTATATTTTATTATTTTTACTTAAATCCTTCAAGTTTTAACCTAATAGATTCATTACGTTTTTAAAGAAACTCCAGTTATAGTTTGGTGCTATTGTGTCATTAAAATCATCGAATCGTTGATTGCAAATTTTACGGCTGAATCATCTCGACTGATTTTGTTGTTTTTTACTTCAGTTCTTTATTGTTTTGTGTGTTTTACTGGACAAATTTCATCACAAATTAACTGCAACGTTCAGGTAAGTTTTATTCTTATATTCTTATTAAATTCTATTCGGAATAAAGTTGTAAAAAGTTCTACAATTTTGGTGTTTCGCTATGACTGTTGTTATTGCGAAATTTTTTTCTCTTTCAAGTTATCTGACCTCGATGTTTCTTTAATTTGTACGCGATATTATCTCAAGTAGTGCAATTATTGTTTCATTAACCGAAATTAAAAACTTATGTACCCAGTTTCAACTGGTTTTTTAATGAGTGAGAGTACTTATAATAATTATAGTAGTTTGGTGCAGTTTGTATTGTATTGTATCATAATAATAATTATGTCTCAGAACACTCAGATAACTCTCTGCCCACTACACAGTACCATACCATGACCGTGCTAATCAGGCAAAAAAATATTCTTTGTAATGAAAAGTATGACAAGTGCATGGCTGGTGACGGAACGGTCTAGTGGGAATAGTATCAACGGTCTAGTGGGAATAGACAATACTTCAAATTTGTTATCTTTGGCAATCGACCTCAAACCTCTTGCGATTGAACGAATCGACCGTATGGGCACCTCTGCTATAGGATATTGACTGGGTATGTTCCCTAATATCAAAAACAGTTTACATCAACTCGCACTAGCTTTGAGGTTCCTACCTGCTACTACTTGATTTAAGAGTTACCAGCTTAAAAAAATATGCGTTTTTTTACGAAAATAATTAAAACAGCAGTTTTTATGAAGATTATTTATATCACAGATTCAATTCAAATATAACCTTAGCACGCACCAGCCAGTGACAACGTTATCATTTACCCCGTATTTAATTTTCGCAATTAGGTGTTTCTGTATCATCTTAGTCTGAATGGATGAATATAATAAAACAAGTTTTATGTAATTACCTATATGATGTCTAATTAAAACTTACCTGGAATCTCCATCTATTATTCTCCCCTTTTTTAACCGACCTCAAAAAACAAAAAAAAAGGGATTCTCAGTTTGACCTGTATGTATGTATGTATGTCCGCGATTATCTCGCGTTTGGCTGAACCGATTTTGATGCGGTTTTCAGAAAAGTATTTGTTACACTTAGAAGAAGATTTCAGTGTCTTCAAAAAATTTAGAATGCTGATCAGATCAGTTGGGTGTGTATAACAATCTGAATCTCCTCCATTCACTCCCTGGATGGCCATCATCAGATCACAGCACGGTACATCTCTGGCAGAAAACCAAGGCTTCAAAGTTACTTCGTTTGTATGAAAATAACACCTGTATCCCTAGACAAAGTTGATGAGTATATAATATAACATAAATATAATATGTACAAAGAAATAATATTGATCACATCATAGGTAACAAAAAAATTAAACTTTATTAATTTATTTTAAGTTTCAAATTTTTTCATATCTAAATTATATTGATTTATTATTTTTAATTTATTTATGCTTTTTAGGGTTCCGTACCCAAAGGGTAAAAACGGGACCCAATTACTTAGACTTCGCTGTCCGTCTGTCTGTCTGTCACCAGGCTGTATCTCATGAACCGTGATAGCTAGAAAGTTGTAATTTTTACAGATGATGTATTTCTGTTGCCGCTATAACAACTAATACTAAAAACAGAATAAAATTAATATTTAAGGGGGGCTCCCATACAACAAACGTGATTTTTTTGCCGTTGTTTGCTCGTTATTAATAACGACAACAGGCAGACAGTTGAAATTTTCACAGATGATGTATTTTTGTTCCCGCTATAACAACAAATACTAACAACAGAATAAAATTCATATTTAAGGGGGGCTCCCATACAACAAAAATATTTTTTTCCGGATTTTGGTACGGAACCCTATGTGCGCGAGTCCGACTCGCACTTGGCCGGTTTTTTTCATTTATTTGTGGTTTTCACTTCAAAGTAGTAAAGTAGCTTTAGAGTGATTTAGCACTAAGTTATCTCTTGACAACAACGAAAATCGCTGAACAATATACATACCTACTTAGTCATATTGAATTTTTTTACTAATCCTTCAAACTTTGAGACATCAGAAAGTTGCTATGAAAAGGTACCAAAGTGTTAACTTCGTTGCTGACCATAACATAAACATCCAAGGGGAGGGCGAGACTATGGCTATAAAAAAAAACCTCTCAAGTGTGG
Organism: Agriphila geniculea; assembly: GCA_943789525.1. Taxonomy (NCBI): domain Eukaryota; kingdom Metazoa; phylum Arthropoda; class Insecta; order Lepidoptera; family Crambidae; genus Agriphila; species Agriphila geniculea. Next base: position 6,203,502 of record OX038895.1, read on the forward strand.
TGTAGTGTATAATATTGCAGGTTTAAGTCAGTGCCATCTCTTGACCGATAGTGAAACTAATGTAATTTTTGTAGATGATTTCTGAAAAAGTGTGCTATTTTGATTCCTGTAATCTTTACATAAACTTCTATCACACGGAATAATGTCAGTTTTTTTTCTCTATGCAAACTTTAGAGATGATGGGGGGGTTAGAATAGAATTCTTTTTACATTTTTCATCAAAAGTAGAAAACCAAGAGGCCTAAAAACAACAGATAAAATGAGAATGTGCAAACAGCGCTCTTCTATATTATGTTACCCCACCCCCACGATCAAGTAGCCCCTCTTTGTATTTTTAAGACCCCCTTTCAGTCCCTGTTGCAAAAAAAAACATATTTTATTTATTTCTTATTTGCAAAATAGTTGGGCAAACGTAATCTAAAAGTATTCCAAATTTCAAGTTGTTACCATAGTATTTCTTAAGATATCCGGCTGTGGCAGACTGACAGACAAACTGAGTCGCACCATGAGGGTTCCTTTTTATCATTTTGGTATGGAACCCTAAAAATATCTACATTGACACTGCCTAACTTTTTATTAGAAACAGAATATTTTCAGGACACCATTACGTCATCTTTTCTCTGCCCATTCGTTTCTTCACCCATTATGTGATTTCCGAAAACCTCAGAAATAAACCCAGTTTTCAAAGACACTTTTATGTCCAGACGAGACATTAACGTCTCTAGGCAATTGCTGGTGATTTTGATGGCCCCACCACGTGTCAAATTAGGCCACCCGATGCAACGTGCGACCAATTTAGTTAAATTATAGAGATGCAGGCGACTTTCATAGTGTAAAGTCCGTTCGCTCAGATAGTTTCGCCCTTTTATCTTGCCGCCTTTGCACGTGCCGCTTCTTGTCAAAGAATGCCGCCGCATAAACAAAAGATACCGCGTGCGGCAAATGATTTCAAATTAATTTATATTACTCTTCAAATTACCCATGTAAACTGACTTTTTAGACAGACTAGCAACAACGTGAAGCGCAGAAAAACTAAGCGTAACCTACTCGTAAAATAATGAAAAAAATAGTGGTAGATATTTCAAATCCAGGACAGTAAGGTGTAATTCCTGGACACGGGACAAGGCACATAATTCCGGGACAATCCCGGAAATCCCGGGCGTCTGGCAACCCTAGTTTACATAGAAGTGCCGTAGTGAAAGATTGTGTTTGTTACCGGTGTCCCGTCTCTGAACACAAGTGCTTGCGGGTGTAGCGACACTATCTAAGCGAAAGGACCGTATCTTTAGTGTATGTCGTGCGACCCGTCTGTCTATATTTTAAATGTCGCATTAACTGTTACGATTATGTTAAGATTTTAAGGATCAGTATTTCCTAACGTTTCGGTTCCATTTCGGTGTTTAGTAATAGGTAGACTGAATGTATATCAGTGGCGGTTACATAATTTAAATACACCAGTCGATTTTCATACAAACGAGGTAACTTTGAAACTTGGTTCTACGCCAAGGATTGATCTAGCTGTGATCTGACGGCTATCCAGAAAGTGAATGGAGGAGATTCAGATCACTATACACACCTAACTGATCTGATCAGCATTCTAAGAGATATAAGGATATGTTTAAAAAAACTGCGAAATTAGCATAAGGAAATCCTGAAACTGAAAACTACGGTCCTTATTTATATCTCTTAGAATAAGTTGGGTATGTATAGCGATCTGAATCTCCTTCATTCACTCCCTGGATGGCCATCATCAGATCACAGCTAGTTCAATTCTTGGCGGAGAAACACGGCTTCAAAGTTACCTCGTTTGTATGAAAATGGACTGGTGTCTGTATAATAGACATTTATTTTAATGACCGTTAAAAAAAAACAATATGTTAGTAAGCTGTAAGTACCTTTAATCTAATAACCGTTTAGTAATTTAGTTATGGCATATTATTGTCTAACCTAGTAATATATAAATAACTAATATTGTTGGCACTATTAGGTCTATTACTTAGAATAATATATTTCATATAATATACTGCTAATCTCATGTACGATGTATTTGTTTTTTTTTTCATTTATTTGTGGCAACAGTGCCACAAATAAATGAAAAAAAAACAAATAAAAAATAAGACAATATCGCATAGGTAAATTATAGTACAGTAGCCCGTAGAACATTTAAATCACCAAAAAGGTTACCGTTTGCCGTTGTGATATAGTTATTTATTACGAAATTATAGATACTTTAACCCAAGTTTTACAGATCGCAACCCGCCGTAACCTATATTTGTATATCTCCAAATATGATATTTTTTATTTTTCAAGGTTTACCACATTGTTTAGCTATTGTCGTGTTTTACAGCTTTGTTTGATTGCCACTGATAATAGTAAGACTATGGAAAGTGATCATTAAAGGCCGGATTTGCGGTGGCAGGAATTTAAACTTGCTAGTGATTACCAAATTATCGTAAATGTTTTTATATATCGATGTTTTGAAAATATTTTTAACCGACTTCAAAAAAGGAGGAGGTTCTCAATTCGTCGGAATCTTTTTTTTTTTTTTTTATGTATGTTACTCGATTACTCGAAGACGGCTGGACCGATTTGAATATTTTTTTTTTGTTTGAAAGTATATACTTCCAAGTTGGTCCCATTGTCATGAAATCAGGATCTGATGATGGAATCCTGGAGAAATCGAGAGAACTCTTCAAATATTATAGGCACATCTATAGCGATTTTAGTATTTTCTTAAGTAACTTGTGCATTTGCTTTCGAAAAGTACTATTTCGGTGAAGTAGAACTGATGATGAAGACCAGCATAGATGATCATCGGAACTATTCAATACTACTAAGTAGTTCACTGGTACGATACGATTACTTTAATATGGTTGCTAGGCTATTTATGCTCATCATAATTCATATGGTGAAGAAGAGCTGATAGTGAAGTACCAGGATAACTCCTCAACAATAAACGCCCCTGCGTCGGGAAAAGCAGTACTATGTAAAAGGAGATGAGCCGTTGACATAAGGCTATTGTAACTTAGATAATATCATCACCAAATATACTTACCACAAAAAAGTTTAAAATAAAAAAGTTTTTAATAAAAACAAAACCTCCTTCAAAAACCTTGAAAATAATCTAACAAAAAACAGTTTCAAAAATAAATTAATGGCTCTAAAAAGCAAGAAATAAAATATTGAAATCTGTATAATAACTAACTCGAAAGTTTGTATGCATATCTTATATTAAACAACGTCTTATGAAGTCGGGTGGGGTTAAAACCCATGATTAAAGTTTAGATATATTAGTTTAGATAAAAAATATCGTTCGTCCCCCCCCCCCCACCCGACTTCAAAAGGCGTTGTTTAATATAAGATATGCATACAAACTTTCGAGTTAGTTATTATACAGATTTCAATATTTTATTTCTTGCTTTTTAGAGCCATTAATTTATTTTTGAAACTGTTTTTTGTTAGATTATTTTCTAGGTTTTTGAAGGAGGTTTTGTTTTTATTAAAAACTTTTTTATTTTTTGTAGTGGAACTTCTTTGATCGCGTCTGAATTTAATTTTTGTATTTAACCAAGGAGGATGTATTTCTTAAAAATTTGACATTCTACTTCACTCACTTTGACTTTGCTATCTTTGCATCAAGAAAAACTGCAGTGAATTTTATTATTTATACATTTCACGATTTTCACTTTTCTCAATGTAGGTAGGTAATTTCTACTATTTCCGACAGTAAGTCTATATATCACGTTACATAATTATATTTTTTTATCGATAAATTACACAAATAGATAATCAAGTTGTCCACGCACTATTAAACGTCATTTTATTCGTGCTACCGCAAATCCGGGGTCTGGTGATCATACACAGATTTAAGACCAGATAAAATCCAACCATTTTCATCAGGTCTTAAATCTGTGTATGGCTACTTTTTATAGTCTTACTTTTATCTGTGGCAATCAAACCAAGCTGTAGAACACGACAATAGCTAAACTATGTGGTAAACCTCGAAAAAAAAATCAATTTTGGAGATATACAAATATAGGTTACGGTGGGTTGCGATCTGTAAAACTTGGGTTAAAGTAACTATAATTTCGTAATAATGGGGAAGGCAACTGTCAAAATGGCGCTGCGTACGCTTGTTCCACGAGAACTATGAAAACAAAGGACTTTTACTTAAAAAACCGTTTTTTAAGCTTTAAAATGTTTAAATTCTGTGTTATATGCTTTAAAAATGTTGGCACTTACAAATTTCCGAAAAATCTGGATATAAAAAAAAATACAAATTCAGTAAGAATAAAAACGTCTTAATTTGCCTTTAAATTCCGGCATTTGCATTGTAGAATAGTCTTTTATATGCATTTTGGGGCAATGGGTCTTTTTCGGTAAAAAAACCCACTAAATAAATACCTATTTTTCCATACATTTTGTTCTGAACGTCTACTGTCTTAGGAACAAGCGTACGCAGCGACATCTACAATTAGCTTTGCGTTGCCAACCCCATTAACTATATCACAACGGCAAACGGTAACCTTTTTGGTGATTTTAATGTTCTACGGGCTACAGTACTATTACTGTGATCACAAAATAACTTGGTAAGCGACGACGCGACGGCACGTAAAACATTTATAGCCCAGATCGATATCATAAAAATATTCAGTAATTATTTTTTCACTGACACGGTCGGTGATCGAATATGATTATATGATCGAACCTGTAACCTTATAGATGGCGATAGGGTTGCCAGACGCCCGGGATTTCCGGGATTGTCCCGGAATTACGTGCCTTGTCCCGTGTCCAGGAATTACACCTTACTGTCCCGGATTCCAAATACCTACCATAATTTTTTTAATTATTTTACGAGTACGTTACGCTTCGTGCATAGCGTAGCGTCTGTCTGTCTAAAAAGTCAGTTTACATTGGTAATTTCAAGAGTAATCAAGGTAATTTCTATTCCAAAAATATAAATGAAATCATTTGCACCCCCCCCCCCCCCATCCCCCCCCACCACCCCCCGCGCTATCGTTGTCCCGTAATTGACGCCAGGCAAGGCAACCCGAGATGGCGATGACACTATGAAAAGCAAGCGGTGTGCAATTTTCAAGCAAATCTTACGAAGGTTCGTCAAATAAATGGAGCGTTCGTATTTTCAGTACAAAAATCGCTCTAAACTATTTTCAGTTTGTTAGAAGAAACATTTTGCTTAATTGAATTTAAAATAACTTGAATGGGATGTTCTTTATTTGATAAAGATATTATCACTCCCATTCTAGCTTTATAAATAATTCCTCTAACCGCAAGTCCAGTGAAAGCCACTTAATATTTGACTAACTCATCATTTACCGTGTTAGTCATTACTACAGTTAGTTCTAAAAGCTCAGGACGAACAAAGACTACCTATGTAGGCGTTGGCCACGTACTTTATTTCTATACCGATGCATGTCCCCAATGAAATAAATTGTAGCAAACGATATGATTCACCATCCTTTTGCCAATTAAAAGGGTATTGGACTAAAACATTTCGGAATCAACTACGAATACTTACGAAATGAAGCGAGCATAACAAATCTAGTAAAACCCTGAATTCCTCCTTAATTTCTCTCCCGAAATTGCCTCCCCGTGGACGTAACATCACATGTACCATGGGCAACAGCGTCGCTTAACCACTGCTAAGGTTAAAATCCCTTGCACGCCGCACCCGCTGTCACATAAATACGTTTAGTTCGTGCAGGGGCGATATGCGCGCACACGAATTTTGTTGCAAACTGGTTAAGCGACGCTGTTGCCCATAGTACCTTCAATGGAGTTTCAATAATTTCCTAAATTGTATAATTATTATTTTTTGGTGATCATGCTATGGGCGATAATTGTCAGAACTATTTGTTTTTCGTATTATTATGTGTACCTATATTACGTAGGTGGCTTAAGAACCCGAATTTGAGACCCCATTTACATTATTCCAGTAAAAAACTTTCCAGTAGGAGTAAATACATCACGTCAATCACGTGGTGTGTTTGACGTTCTTTTAAAATCAACGAACATGTCAGACAATGTACTTCTACTGGAATAATGTAAAGGGGATCTTATCCACAACATAATGTCCAGTGAACGCATTATTTCATTTCTATCATACCTACCTATAATGAAACCTTCGTCTGTCGTGTTTCTAACGGTAGTTTTGACTTGAACTTTGCCTTCGTTTTCTTTGGATAGCAACTCCCATATAGCCCAGGACTTTTAGCAAAAAACCTAGGACTAATTCCGGCGGAAGGTTTTTTGTTTTTAAAGTGTTCTTTAGGTCCCCCTGAATATATTTGGAAAGTTCCCCGTGGATCCCATGTACGCTCCCCCCTCCCCCCCCTCAAACGTCTCCCTGATTTTAGTTTTTTCTATTTATCTCAGAAACGGTTGAAGATAGGAGAAAGTTGTGAACGTATGATATGATTGTTATAAAATATCCAACCCATCGACACTTCAATCATTTCGATGTGAGCTGTAGTCTCTGAAATATACCTACAGACATTTCACCAAAAATTTTTTTTTGCCCAGAAATCCTTCTTTGTACTAGTTTTTAAGAATAATGAGTGGAGTTGTGGCGAAATTATGTAAAGTCATATGAGTCTTGATACATTGAGGAATAAAACGAGATATAATACATTGTTATAGCAGCACCAGTTCTAGATTCATACCGAATGGTGTCAGCGCCACGATGTAATTTTTAGCCCAATAGTTTTAGATAAAAATTTCGAGATACCTTGGACTAATTCCGGTGGTAAGTTTTTGTCTTTCAAAGTGTTCCTTAGGTCCCTTTGAACTTATCTGGAAAGTTCCCCGTGGATCCTGTGTCCGCTCCCCCCTCCCCCTCAAACGTCTCCCTTATTTATGTTTTTCCCATTTATCTCAGAAATGGTTGAAGATAGAAGAAAACTATTGAAGTATGATATAATTGCTATAAAATATCCGACTTGTCGACACTTCAATTGTTTCGATGTGAGCTGTAGTCTCTGAAATATACCTAAAGACATTTCACCAAAAAAAAATGTTTTGCCAAAAATCATCATTTTAAGAAAAAAATGTAGAGTTGTGGCAAAATAATCTGAGTTCATTTGAATTTTGATACATTGAGGAATAAAACGAGGTATAAAACATTGTTTCAGCAGCATTGGTTCTCGATTTACAGCGAGTGTCAAACACCACGGTATAATTTTATAGTATGAAGACAGCAGGAACTATGATAATGCTTGCTTAAATATGCTAATGACGTTGCATAAACGAAATTAAATTGAAAATTATTCTACTGGAACACTCAAGATTTATGCTTTTATATATGGCGCCACTTTATCATCATCATCCATCATCATCAAAATGGTTGCTCCGATTTAAATACATGACGTGTCAAACGGTAGGTATCAAGCGATACTACATGTAATTAATAGTACTAATAATATCTTTGAACGAATCCTTCGTGTAATTATGATAGAACTTCACTTACAGGTAAGTTCGTTTAATCATTAATGATCATGCTCCTTCACTTACCCGCGTCGTACATATGAAAGATTTGTATGTATGTATGTTTGAACGAATTAACTCAGAAATTACTAAAGCTAATACTACAATAAATTTATTTGGCGTTTGACACCACTCGCTATAAATCGGGAACCAATACTGCTAAAACAATGTATTGTACTAGGTTTTATTCCTCAATGTATCACAATTCATATGAACTCAGATTATTTTGCCTCAACTCTACTAATTTTTCTTAAAAATTAGTACAAAAAATGATTTTTGGGTAAAACATTTTTTTTGGTGAAATGTCTATAGGTATATTTCAGACTATAGCTCACATCGAAACAATTGAAAAGTCGGCAAGTCGGATATTTTATAACAATTATATCATACCTCAATAGCTTTCTTCTATCTTCAACCATTTCTGAGATAAATGGGAAAAACTTAAATCAGGGAGACGTCTGAGGGGGGAGGGGCATCGGACACGGGATCCACGGGGAACTTTCCAGATATGTTCAAAGGGACCTAAGGAACACTTTAAAAGACAAAAACTTACCACTGGAATTAGTCCTAAGTATCGCGAAATTTTTATCTAAAAGTATTTGGCTAAAAATTACATCGTGGCGTTGACACCATTCGGTGTGAATCGAGAACAGATGCTGCTATAACAATGTATTATACCTTGTTTTATTCCTCAATGTATCAAGATTCATATGACCTTACATAATTTTGCCACAACTCCACTCACTTTTCTTAAAAACTAGTACAAATAATGATTTTAGGGCAAAATAAATTTTTTGGTGAAATGTCTGTAGGTATATTTCAGAGACTACAGCTCACATCGAAATGATTGAAGTGTCGATGGGTTGGATATTTTATATCAATTATATCATATGTTGACAACTTTCTTCTATCTTTAACCGTTTCTGAGATAAGTAGAAAAAACTAAAATCAGGGAGACGTTTGAGGGGGAGGAGGGGGGAGCGTACATGGGATTCACGGGGAACTTTCCAGATATATTCAGGGAGACCTAAGGAACAGTTTAAAAACAAAAAACCCTCCGCCGGAATTAGTCCTAGGTTTCTTTGAATTTTTTGCTAAAAGTCCTGGGCTACATAGGCCTTTAATTCTTTTTCAGATGATATTCAATAAAAATACTAAAATTCTTTTATTACCTATAGCGCTCGTAATAGTGTTGACACAATTAGGATAGAGGTTTTCAACCTTTCAATAAATTTTACCCACTTCACGGGTAAATCGATAACCGATATTACAAAACAGCGTCCAATGAAAAAAAAACATTTTTGTGTTGCCACACCATTCGTTGCGGTCATCCCCTTTTATTATATTGATAACTGTATGTCAATATCGTGGAAACATTGGTCTCGCACAGACTACGCCATCACGAACCAATTACGAAATTGAATTGTTGCTGCTTGCTCTGGGAAATACGAATGCAGTATATTTTAAGTATACAGGGTCACTGGAAATATGACGTATTCCTGCTAAGGGGTTATAGATGAGGTCAAAACAAATATTTTTTGTCATATAACTTTTTCTCAAAAAATTACTAGTTTTTGAGTTAATTGAAATTAAGTATCTTTTTACCAAAAGTACGTTTTCAGACACAAAAATTTCAAATAAAAAATAACTACTCATTCGATTCCGGATTTTTTATCATTTTGGGATAGAAAACAATCTGAGTGTTGATAATGAATAAAAAATTTTTCATAAAATACAGGTATTTATAAAAAATTCAATCCTAAAAAGCATATTTTATTTTTATTTTTTCAGATTTTTTTGAAATAGCATCAAATATCTTTAAAAAAATCCTAGTAACTAAGCGTGCATAATGTTTTAAAAACATCACCATCTATTCAGCTTTCAGTTGAGGTATGAAACTTAATAATAACTTAAATAAAAAATGAGAAATTAAGACTTAACTAAATGGCAGTCCCATTTCATGTAGAAAAATTTCCTACTTCAAGCGCTTTGGAGGTGGCCGTATTATCCTACTTATTACATAAATGTGAAAGTTTGCTTGTTTGGATGATTGTTAATCAATCACGCTAAACGGCTGAACCGATTTGGATGAAATTTGGCACACAGATACTTTATAAGCCGGATTAAAACATAGGAGGATACTATTATCTTGGTTAAAGGTTTCCTAGGGATTTACTCGAATCTAAATGCGGATACAGTCGCGGGCGAAAGCTAGTTTGCCATAAATGGTCGTACTTATTAAAAATACTTTCGTCAAAGTTAGTTTGAGACATGATTATTTTCCGCCGATGAGTCAAAATTTTATACAAACTGTATCACAAATAACCATGCATATCAGCCAGGCTTTCTTTTGGCTTGTGGATGGATAAAGCGGACGGGCCATACCCACCATATGGGCCCAATGTGGATTGGTCAGTGTTTACGACTGTAAATGCAGCCAGAACCAAGGGCTCAATGTAAGGTACATTGAGTTAACACCGACCAATCCGCATTGGGCCCACGTGGTGGGTTATGGCCCATCCGTTTTATCCCAAAAGGAAAGGAAGGCTTGTTCCCCAGCAGCGGGTCATTAAAAATGGCTGATATGCATGGTTATTTTTGATGCTGTCTGTATAAAATTTTGACTCATCGGCGGAAAATAATCCTGTTTCAAACTCACACGAAAGTATTTTTAGTAAGCATGATCATTTATGGCAAACTAGCTTCCGCCCGCGACTTCATCCGCATTTACATTCTAGAAAATCCCTAGGAAACCTTTAACCATAATAGTATCCTCCTATGTTTTAATCCGGCTTATAAAGTATCTGTGTGCCAAATTTCATCCAAATCCGTTCAGCCGTTTTGCGTGATTGATTAACAATCATCCAAACAAGCAAATTTTCAAATTTATGTAATAAGTAGGATAATACGGCCACCTCCGAAGCGCTTGAAGTAGGAAATTTTTCTACATGAAATGGGACTGCTATTTAGTTAAGTCTTAATCTCTCATTTTTTATTTAAGTTATTATTAAGTTTCATACCTCAACTGAAAGATGGTGATGTTTTTAAAATATTATGCACGCTTAGTTACTAGGATTTTTTTAAAGATATTTGATGCTATTTCAAAAAAATCTGAAAAAATAAAAATAAAATATGCTTTTAAGGATTGAATTTTTTATAAATACCTGTATTTTATGTTTTTTTTTATTTATTATCAACACTCAGATTGTTTTCTATCCCAAAATGATAAAAAATCCGGAATCGAATGAGTAGTTATTTTTTATTTTAAATTTTTGTGTCTGAAAACGTACTTTTGGTAAAAAAATACTTAATTTCAATTAACTCAAAAACTAGCAATTTTTTGAGAAAAAGTTATATGACAAAAAATATTTGTTTTGACCTCATCTATAACCCCTTAGCAGGAATACGTCATATTTCCAGTGACCCTGTATTTTTGATGATTTAGTAAAACACAAACGAATGCTTGGAATACCCTGGACGGCCAAACGCACAAATGTATCTATCCTAAGCTAACACAATTAAATGTCAAGACTCGGCTGCCCACTATCTGCTTACATCGCGTACTCTCATACTTTGGCCACATGCGAAGGGGAGTTGAAAGTCTCGAAAAGCTGGTCATAGTTGGTGGAATAGAAGGCAAGAGAGCTTGATGTCGTTCGCTAACCAGATGATCTAACCAAGTAAGAGTAGCAACCTCCTTAAGCTAATTCCATGAAGCAGTGAGAGCAACTACGGACCGAGACGATTATTCTGTGCCGAGATCGAGAGCAGCCGTGATCACGATCCTCAGTTATGAGGGAACGATTAAGACAGGGACGTATTTCGGATTTCTGCACCCTGGGCGAATAGGATTAAGCCGCCCCACACAGGGTTGCCAACTTTTCTAGGCGTTAGGCCGCCATATCCGGACGAGGGGTATGAGTAGGTAATTTTGTAAGAAGGGGGGGGGGGGGGGGGGGGGGGCTTCAAATCCTGTCTTAACAAACACAGCCGCATAGCGCGATTTATAGTTTAGTATTATAATAAGTCTATGGTATTATCCACAAATCTTGTACTCTTGCCTGTTTATTGCGGCGCGCGGTACCTACTTCCATGCGGACAAAGTTGCATTGGGCCGCCCTCCAGGACCGGCCGCCCCGGGCGATCGCCCGAATGACCCTATGGAGAATACGTCGCTGGATTAAGAGAGAAAGAGAAGTAAAACACCACATTCGCCGTACAGTACACACCAATTCACTGGAGCACGACTGTAGTGTAGCTGTTAATATTTTGTTTACATGGAATTTTTTAGCCCGGTTGCGTAGGCCCACCAAAAACAGACTGACCAAAGTAACATGCGTGACGACGGTAAAATGAAACTGTTAGATTTACTGATGAAATTGTCGACTTGATCACAATGATAACTGCTTTTTGAGGGAAAAAATGAAGTATTATTTTTGCTATCCCTCGAGAACAGCGACTTTTTTCTGGATGAAAGGTACCCTGTGTTCTACTCTGTATCCCTGACGACGTGAAATTTAATGATAATCGGTTGAGTAGTTTAAGACGTGAAGGCGTAACAAACAAACATACATTCGTATTTATAATATTAGTAAGGATATTGAAACTTGTTACGTTGCTAAATGAAATAAAGGCTAAAAGACGCGAATTTACTGGAATTTTGCAGAATAGAGCACTGCATAAGTAAAAGGACGTAGAGCCATTGTTAGGGTTCCGTACCCAAAGGGTAAAAACGGGACCCTATTACTAAGTCTCCACTGTCTGTCTGTCCAGTCACCAGGGTGTAATGTAATGTAGTGTAGCTAGATACTAGACAGTTGATTTTTTTATAGATTATGTACCTATTTCTGTTGCCGCTATAACAAACAAATAATAACTAAAAATAGAATAAAATAAATATTTAACGCCCAAATACTCAAACGAATTTTGAAGTTAAGGCCATGTTAAGGCCAACTTAAATTTAAAAAAGGTGTCAGAATTGGCAGTAACTCTATGAAACTGACAGGTTCCTTAAAGTTAAGGAGATCCTAACTTAAGATTTTAACTAAGAAGCCCTTGAGTAGGTATTCGGCCGTAAGTGGGGGCTCCCATACAATAAACGTGTTTTTTTTTTGCCGTTTTTGGTACAGAACCCTTCGTGCGCGAGTCCAACTCGCACTTGGCCGGTTTTTTGACACCCTAGACTAGTAAGGGCACAGATTTGGTAATAGTGAATTATAATTTGATTTCTATGTGTGTGATGCTAGATCTCAAACCACTGACTAGCAAAGAAGATAATACTTGCTTAATAAATTAACGAAACAAGAATCCTGTCTTCTCGAATTTATTATTAGCTGGTGTTAAAAACTAACGACGCAACATTTGAAATTTTAATAGAATTTCATTTAAAAGTAGACGTAGGTTTAGTAAAAAAAGAGTCGTTATCATGTAACATGTAAGCAAAGAGATCGTGTGTTGCATTGTGGTCGCACTGTGTTTAGTGCCTACAAAAATAGAGGATATTGTTAGGAATGAAACAGCATTCATTTCGGAATTGTTATAACCATGGTCACGACTTGTCTCTAACAAGGTTTTGTAATGGGGAATTGGCGACACTGTCTTAGGAATATGCCATGCCATTATATTCAGAATAATTGAATAAATAATGGAAGATGTTTGAAATTAAAAAGATGTGTTTCCAGTTTCCACACAGATTAGAGTTCACAAAACATACAGGAATAATTCGTAAGTCGTCATGAAGATGACAAAAACAAACATTCTTAAACGATGTGAGTATATAAGACGGTCACAGACAGACACAGTTACTAAAATTATTCCTGAAATTCTCTTAGGATCTCTCAGTTTCATGACAGGAGATGTTGGTTTTGTTTCTTTTATGATAGTTCTGTCAATGATCCCACTAATAACTATTTGGTCATCAGTACATACAATGTAGAGACAGGCGTTGCTAAACTCAACTTTTGCTTTTGTAGACGCGACATGATAAATGACAATGTCTAACTGATGCTTGACAAGGGAAAGTAACCAAGCAAAGTCATTGTAAGCACTTGGTTTATTAGCTTATTCTCTATGTTTAAATCAAATAAAATTACATACCCTTGTCTAGGTCTAGGGAGGTCTTTCCCTACAAATTCACCCTATAAATTGATACCTCACCCTCTATTCATTCATGCAGTTGAACATATTGAAATGAAATAAAGGCGTTGGGACCACATCCAAAACATCCCCCTCTTAAGATCAAATTTAATGATTTGCCTCTTTTAAAGTGAGCGTGTGTAGTAGTAGTGATAGGTATCAACGAAACTGAACATTTTTCAAAGAAATGAAAAACACAAAAAACGAATTTACGTTGTCAAAAATTAGAATAAGGTGCAGCGGAAAAGTCCCGACTTCGAGAAATTCAAACTTACTGAAATATCTTCCTTGTTTTACTATAAAAATCAGTGGTTCTTAACCGGTGGTCCGTGGACCACTGCTGGCTCCTGGAAGCACTAGAAGTAATCCGCAAAGGCATCCTAAAATAACACTCCTTCATTCATTTACTTACATTTACTGTATTTTACCTCCAATCCAAACAGTGGGTGGTCCATGGCAAGACAGAAATTATGTCAAATGGTCCCTCATCATTAAAAGGTTAGGGACCACATGATCGACGGGTTTGTTTCCTAATTTGACTTGCTTTTTACAATGGCTGATCTTGCAACTCAACATTAAAATACTCATTCTTATCTTTACACTTAAATTCTCCGAAGTTTGGAGAATTTAATGATTCGGATTCCAAACCATACAAATCATTCTCTCTGCCTAGCTGTATCAACGTTATGCGTGCAAATCTTGTAGTCTGGCGTGATGTCATCACTGGAACCGCTCGCGCAAGCCTCAAGCCCTACTTTGTCATGACGTAGTCCTTGCTAATAAGAATGGCAAACCGATGCTAATTCTCTTAGAACTGTGTGCCATAAAGATATTTTTATAATTTTGGTGTGTTTGTGAAATTGTGATGGTCTTACCATAAGCGTGTGATCTTAGTTTGCTTATTATTTTACCAAAAGTTCATCAATCCAAAGGTCTGTGAAATTCCATAGTTCACGAATCACGATAAATCTTCTATTATTGTTTATCTATGTCAATGAGTTTGACATCTGGAAGCTTTGGTTGGACTTTCTATCCTTCTTCTTCAATTTGGATAATTGCTTGTGGAAGTGAGACAGGCATATTTCACTGTTGAGCAGATAGCGAATTAGCAATTTCACTTTCGTTGTACCGTGCGTCTGGTCCATACTCGCTCAACCATTACCAATTTTTCTAATAATAACGAAAATGCATCTACAGTGTTTGCCATAAGATCGGAATTCCCTTGTGTTGTCGCGTGGAAGTAATTTGAATTTGATAATGATTGCTTAGATAATACTTAATGTTTCGTTCGTGGAATACGAGAATAACCAGTTCCTACTAATAAACATAATGTGCGATTAGTATGTCGATAAAAAATATTAACTATCGAAATGTCGAGCATTTTTTATCGAATGAATTCACAAATTTATGTGAGGAGGTCAAAGATAATGAATATTGACCAACTTATTCATAGGCCAATCATCGGATGGGTGACCGATAAATAATAACTAGTAAAAATGCCATCATGATTGTGGATAACTTCCAAATCCATTAAGCCTGGTTGTTACTTCGTTGTAGGGATTTATTATAAAAAATCTATTCTGCCAAGAATTTCATGCAAGACCAGACTAAACAAACGGTAGCGATAGGTAGGTAGAACAAACAACAAATGAAGAGATAACTTTATTTTTAAAAACAAACAACTATTTTGTAACATATGGTAGGTGTAAATTGCATAAACATTTTAGCTCTGAGAATACATACGTCAATATCTATTAAAGTTACATTGTATGAAAAGATTACGAAATGAAAACATTTTGTAATTACTGAAACATGCACTGAGATAAGTGAACTTTGTGAGCTTAAAAAAAGCTAAATACTTTGCGACTGCCATGTTGATAATATCCCAAATACTTTTACGAGATCATTTCAGTTTTAAAAACCTTTTAATTGAACTAAAAATAATTCAGACAGACGAAGAAAATTAATGCGAACTGTAGGAAACTGTTAGCATTACCATTAAAACCGAAAAGTAGCGGATGATAGTAGAGAAGTAGGTATAGGTATAGGTAGTAGGTAGGTAGGTAGGTAGGTAAAGCCGAATAATATTACTAATATTATAGGTATTTAGTAAGTCGCACGAATCGTTCGACTGAAAATGATTATGATGGTGAAAAAGAGCGCCATTTCTACATATTTACTGAAAAATAAATATTATGGCGATAAATGCAGTATTTACTCTACAAAAAGTCAATACTTAACTTATAAAAAGACTACATAAAGCAAAATGAAATTAAGCAGATCTTGTCAGTAAACTGTCTCGTCAACCAATTACTGTAGACCAGTAAGTAACATGTGTATGTGTAAATGATACACGTTGTTAAGTGTAACGAATGCTTTCAAAGCTTTAAAGATTAGAAGTAGTTAACAAGAGCAGATAATGAGACGAGCCAGATGAAATGGATTTTATTCTGGTTTGCTTGTTATAAGTAATCTATGAACACTTATTATCGAAGGCACAACCTTAAAATGTTCTAAAAGGCTTATTATGATAGAGCGAAATCGAAAATTCTTTACTTGCTTGCTTTTACGACAGTAGAAAGAATGCTTTTGTTATATTTTGATGAACTGTTGCGTTTCAATGAAATTAATGACCATTAGATTTTGGTAACCTACTTACTGTCGATCTTTCCCCTAATAACATCTGAAGCTAAGGCAGTCATGTTCATATTCTGTTAATCTATTGTAATATCATAGTTGACTATCTTAAACATATTTTTATAAACCTGTGAACTCTCACGTTGGACTAGATACTAGAATATCTTATCTCCTGTCTGATATGGGATTCTGCTGATAAGTACCAAGTTTGGTAACCAAAAACACTCTGATAACGTGTTTACTTTACCTAAATACTGGCCATTGCTAAACTATGTACCGTCGGTGATTACTAAATTACAACTAAAATAATAAAGGCTTCTAGTTGAGTTCACTGACATGAATTTTTTTTTATTTAACTGGACTGGCTGTCTGTATGATTTGACAGCTAAGTTTTTGTGCTTATTTGAAACGCCACTAGCGTGCGTCTAAAGAACTAATTTTGACGTACAATATGAAAATCCAGACTCTCCAGACTTCAAACTTTAGTACCATGTACCCACGCTATGCTCACGCTACGTCCTACAGCGCCAAAATGGCGGAAATCAAATAGGCACAAAAACAGTTTGACGTAAGCCTGTCCAGTGTAAATATATGCAGATCAGTGGTTTACTTTATAAACTCTAAAAGGTTTTTTTTTTTCAAATTCAATCAAAAAAGTATTTATTTGCACGAGTTGTTTAAACAATGTGATTACTTACCCACTTTTTTTGCACACCAAAAGAGGCAAAACGAGCATATTGCTTCTACTTGATGGAAATCCAATAATAGATAGCCCAAACTTTAGACTAACAAGTTTAGTGTCGCAAGTCTTTAGGCCCTAAAGACTTGCGACAACACTCTAACTTGTTGTCAACAAAATACCACATTGCTATAATCGCTGCATCCTCAAAAGTATCGATAGATACTACGCTATGCAGGAGTCTTCACAAGGCGATAGATCTCCACAAATATTATTCATGAGTTTCCATTTATAGGTAAAAACTGAATCAAAATCTGTCCATCTGATGTTGACACATAAATACAGATAGGTAGGTAGACCAAGACAATCGCATTGGGGATTGGACAACCCTACATTTCTAAGATGTGTAAAATCATCCTCAAACGTGGTTTTATCTATTTTCTCCACATTAGCATTCACATTCCTATCATCTACCTATTGTTAGAAGAAAACAATACTAGTTAAGAATATTGAAACAATCATAATCATAGTTAAGACACAAGAATACTGTAGGATTAAAAAACGATATGATTATTATCAGCTAAATGCAAAATACCGCAAACGAGAGAGCGTGTAAGTCAATTATGATTTCAGTTCAGTAGCTAAACAAATTGATATATTTACTCACTGATTCTTAATTACTATACAACACGTCAATTTTAAACTGTGAAATAACACTAATTGCGTCTTTGACATACTCTTTGAATGCATTAAAGGTTATTTTGGCTTGTCAACATTAAATGATTGAATGAAACCGTGAAGAGTGGCGTGAGCGGACGTCTTTAGCGATCATACGAATCGCGGAAATGTTGCTTAACTGTGTTTTTTTAACTGATTGTGTAAATTAAAGCTACCTAAGTCGTTTCAAGGATACTAAGGGTTGGGACATGTACTGGGGATTAGACTGTGGCTCAACATCTTCGGGATCATTCCTTGGTGAGGCTTGTTGCTCTCTGACGCTGAACCATGGGAAAAGAAAAAGAGATAGATAAAGGAGGAGTAAGATAGAGGGATAGTAAGAGAGAGGATAGAGGAAGGAAAAATGAAAGAATACAAAGAGGAGAAAATAAAATATTTGTGAGTTCAGAGCAGATTGCTCCTGCTGGGGTTATCCTGCAATAACAGGTATGTTAGGTAGTGAGTCTAGACAGGGTGCCTAATAGCAGCTTAACTGGGGTTAGTTAGTTATTATGGTGTGATGATGATAAACAGAGAATTGTACGGAGAAAATTGAATTATGGAAAACTAGCTTCCGCCCGCGACTTCGTCTGCGTGGAAAGTTTTTTGCTATCCCTCGGGAACATAACTTTTTTTCGGGTAGAAAGGTACCCTATGTCCTTCTCTGTACCCCTGACAACGTGTATGCAAAATATCATGATGATCAGTTCAGTAGTTAGGACGTGAAGGCGTAACAAACAAACAAACAAACGGACTTTCGCATTTATAATATTAGTAAGGATAATATATAAAAAGGAAATACGAAAAAGATATGCATCACCAGTCATCAAGAGGGTTGATAAAAAATATTTCCTGGCATTCCTTCTTTCCAATACTAGTTAGTGGTGGAACCTTCTTCATTATTTTTTTGTGCCAATTACGGACACGATTACATTAAATATAATAGAGGATCCATAGATACAGGAGATGTTCCTGTTGATCCAAATTGGGCCTTGATAGCTCTTAGTTTGCTGGTAAAGAAAAACATCGTACACTAGGTACCTAGTTACTGCTTTTATATTTTGACAAGAGCTCATGGTAAGATATTCTATATAGGTAGGTAGGTAGTGTAGTACGTAACTAATTATGCCTATAGAAAGTCAAGGTAGATCGTAGGAGTTTCCCCTACGATAGTAGGTAGGTATAAAAGTAAATTAACATTGGAATGTATTTATGTTAAGCTTATCTTTTTCTGAGTAAGATAAAGTATTCGTTTGTAAAGTCAAGGTAACCAATGTTTGGTATCAATTCGATAATACATCAATAAAGATTGTTGTCGTTACACTTATTTTTAAGATGAGTAATGTTTTCTTATGTATTTATGGTTCGCTTTTTCACAGACTCATCAAAAACGATTATTTTCACAGCCGTTTCTTTTTATTGAAACATTATAATGTGCAATTATAGCAACAATGTCATACAAGCAATTGTTAAAGCTCTTACCATATGGCAAGAGGTTTTTACACGTACTGTGATATCACAGAAAGTAATTTGTAACACCAATGACATACTTACTGCCTGTTAAAGGAAAACATTTACTTCAGCAACGCTCTCCGCATATCAAGTGCCTCAAGTAGAATGACTTAACGAATCTCATTATAAT
Organism: Agriphila geniculea; assembly: GCA_943789525.1. Lineage (NCBI taxonomy): Eukaryota > Metazoa > Arthropoda > Insecta > Lepidoptera > Crambidae > Agriphila > Agriphila geniculea. The sequence continues at coordinate 6,222,814 of OX038895.1, forward strand.
GCCAATGGCATCGTGGTATGGAAATACCGGACTTGTCGCCGAACCGCAAGTTTGGTTGGACAATAAACTTCCACTATGCTTACTGCAAAATTTTGGCTCAAAAGAATTTGTTCAACATCTATGGTCACACTCACATGTCACTCAAAAAAGTAATTCCTAATTCCATCTGAATTCCATATACTGTGTCATCTCTTTGATTGTAGTCATAGCATAGAATACATAATAGTATTAAACGTGTCATAGCTTCGATGCGCAGAATGCGAAGAAAACCAAAGTTCTCTTTTTAAGTTTTAAGATATTTTCATGTAGTCACAAGGTCTTCTATAATAGTTACTTTCATAGTTATTTGTTTTTTTCTAGTAGGTACTGATACTAAACATAGACAAAACTTTCCCTGATATTCCAGAACATTTTACATAAAAGCAATAAGCCCTTTCCAAACTTAGATTATTTATATGTCTAGATAGAGTCTTAGGCTTTTGACGCATTAAACAAAACAGGCCAACTTTTTTAAGGTGGTGTGCATTTTTAGCATCATCGCGTCCAAAGAGTATTAATATAAAAACTATGGCCGGCTCACACTACTGACAATGTGTGCGTGTTTTGGTCACCCAACTGTTGGGTGATATTTTTTTCGATGCTGTCGTAGCTTCGACTGTCTATCTTGACATATAAATAATCTAAGTTTCCAAATTGTTATCTACCGTTCTTTCCACATTACTAATTACCATACAATCCAAAAACCAGGTCACTTATGTAGACAATGTTTTGTGCTATTGTAAAAAGTAACTGATCTCTACAAGCTCATATTGTACGCGTAAAGGGGGCATGTATAATGTTTAAATCGGCTGAATTATCCATATTGTGGCAGTCTCACTTTCTAATGCCCACGTTGTGTAACTGGACAAGTTGAGGAAGGAAGCGTTATACCTTACATTAGATGCATTATTTATTCAATAAAACTACTAATGCCCAGTTGCGTCTACTATGATTAAAGTCTACAGCGTATAATTTGACTTGTTGGGTTTTTGTTTGTTGTTTATGTTTCAGTATCTTCCAGTTATGAATTTTAAACCTAGCTGGTTAAGCAACAAATTTAATTTCCGATGATGGCTAATACATTGATATTGAAGACTTATAAAATACTAGTGAGTGGCTTTGTATATCTGTAAACCTCGCATTTGTAACAATTTTCGAAATGGCTGAAATATGTTTTATTCCTGTATTTCCGCCATTTTTCAAAAAATCTAATAACTGAATCGACAAAAATATCCATATAATTAATAGAACCTCCTCACAAAAATTCACGGGAATCGGTTGAGAAATGCGACCTGTAGAGGAGAACAGACGTACAGCCAGACAGCCAGACGGACATACGAAACAATTTTTGCCAAAGCTGAAGCGTAAACACTTCGCCCGCACTTCACGCTCTAGTTTTATAATTGACCAGTAATAAACCTTAAAAAAGAAGTGGCTTCGTGCTATAATACTGTTCTCCATAATCTTGTACCACACAACACAACCGAATTTGATGACTCAGCATTCTCATACCATTGTTTGGTCAAGTACCCATCTGATGCAATTACCATCTAATTCTAATGCATTCGTCAACTCGTAAGCCATGATTACATTCCAAGTGGCTCATATTTTGAAGTAGCCATTAGAAAACTGATTAAAATCTTTTCACGGTTAATTCCTAAAGATCGAAGGTTCAATTACCAACATATCAGCCGAGCCAACCTTCCCGTTATTCAGTTAATTACGGTTTATTCAAATAACCCTATTTAGATTTTTGCTCTTTGATTGAATACCATCACTAATCAGTGAAATCAATCAAAAGTGTTTATTTACGAAGATATTGATATTAAATTTTCTATCATTCGGACTTCTTTTGATTTGACTTCTCAATTTTAAGGTCGTTCCCTCCCACAGAGGCTAAGATCTACTTTAGATCTATCTATTACTAACCAACTGTTGTTATCTACCGTCATTTAAAAATATCTAAGTTCTACAAATCTTAAGTAGCCCTAGGGAATAGAGATAGACTATCGAATTCAGCAGTTAATGATCTATCTGCATAAATATCTCTTTCAACTACTGTCACAAACTAAAAATATCGGTGGCTATGAAACTGACATAAAATTCATCACTAAATATTACTGTCCACTGTCATCTATAAACTGGATTTAAGGTGCAATAACCTCCTCCTTAGTGCGCCAAAAACAGCTGACCTCATTTGGCTTATGGAAATATGGATTTCGGAAACTGTTGACTTTAAATTTGAGAAGGGTGCACTTGTATATCATTTTATCGGTTCTGCTTATAACATATTTGTTTACATCTGTAGCGTTTACTAGAGACAAATATTGTTTCCTTAATGAAGAATCTTCATTGGAGAATCAAAAGATATTGTTTAGTGTGATTTAGTCAATTCGTCTTAATACGAAAACCAAGTTTATAAGGTGCAGTGGGCCGCCACAGGACTTTGTACATTATATTATGTTGGTATGTTGAATTTATGTGAACTCTTTTTGCATCCTGTTAATGTATTCAAAAAACCGGCTCCCCCTATAAGCTCTGCGATTCGCAACAACTGCGCCGATTTACTGTAATTCTTTAAATAAGGAATTTGACACAAAACATTGCTTTCGACATCATCCAATGAAATGTATATATGAAGAAATGTGAAACGGAATAGCGTTGTCCTTAATACATTAATTGAAAAACGATCTGCAAACAATAGTTTTCAATTGTGTCTTGCACCAATAGCAGTCAAAATGTTAAATAGAAAATTATGACAATGAAGAACCATTTTATATCATGAACAAAACATTACTAAACAATAATGCTAAATGAAAATGATTTTACAAAAATACTTCAAAATTTTAAAGAAAAATTACGAAGTAATGAACAAAGACTAAAAGTCTTAAATTATAGATTAGCTAGCCTAGGTCTAGATGTGACTCCACAATTCAATAACAGGGCCTTGAAGGCTTGGAGCTACATTATAGATGTATGAGGTCTTTACCAGAGTGATAAGATAACTAATATTATTACTATTACTAATATAGCACGAAGTGACAATTTAGTCTTGGAACACCTAATGAAATAGGAATCTTCAATTTAAACAGCGAACTAAAGCTATGGAATAAGCATTCCGCTCAAAAAATGGCACCACACCAAAAGTACAACTAAGTGGATAGAGCTAAAAATGCTGGTATTTTATTATGCAGCACAAAGCGGCTGAACACTGATTGCTTATTAGCGACTATAATTTGTATACTTATAGATCTTTTCTGTAGTTAAACGGAAAAATAAGTTGCGTGATTTCTGCATCGTTTTACTGCCTTCTTTGCATCTTTTACACCGTTAACCGTTTGACTATAAAGGACGTCCTTTCTAATAAATTCTCCCTTTTATCTTTTCTCTACAATATAAACTGCAATTTATTGAAAAGAACACTAACGTCAGTCACCGGGTGCGTGGCTGGCACGACTAAAGCTGAGCGGGTAGTACTTTTTCGCCCCCGTGGTGCCATTTTTAAGCAATATTTGTTTGCAATTACACTTTCATATATTTTAGTTCGCTGAATTTAAATTAATATTGCTCTATTGAGACAAACAAAAAATCACTGAATGAGATTTTAAGTTTTAAATTAGCTACAGGACCTCAGGGTTCACGGCCGTTCGCGATGATTTCCTACAAGTAGCTGTCAAAAGATTTTTTTATCGCCCACTTTGTGAAGGCCATCCTTTTCATTAACTTTTTACAATAAAGTAAAATAAACTTTGTTTCTGTTGATGCATTATTGATTACTTCCTTTTCCTTTAAAATAAACATAAATCTGGCTGAAGCTGCAGTTTGTATATTTAAAGCTATTAACATTTCGAAACTTCACTGGCGATAACGTAAACAATTAGGAGAGTAGCCTTTAGTACAAGTATTGAAGTTAAATGATCGTGCAATGCAAGCAAATCAAAATCATTCTCAGGCTTGGTAGATTAGCCAACTATAATAAAATTATAGCTATACTAATGGCATCTTTGACTAATAACAATGATGAAAATATTGGCACTTTTTTGTGTTGTGCAAATTGTTCAAAATCTATAATATGTTGATATTTCAAAAATCAAAACGTACAGACACAGAATACATAATAGTACAAGTGTACAGATGACCTAGTTCTTAGACATCACAAAATCATTATTCTAGGTTAAGGTTTAGAGGGTGGAAAACGTTATCGGCATTTGTATGGAGACCGTTTGCTTCACAATCCTCTCAAGACCGAATATACTGACTTTACAAAGATTAAATTAGAATGGTTAGGACATCGCTACACTCTTCATCCGACTTCCGCCCTTTAAACTGTCCTAATTCTGTGTTCAGCAGTGCAATTCTCTAAGAGACGCTTCATGGCTGCGTTGATTGCTGTGATCACAGCAGTCACAGCCGCAGCATCGTCCGCTGTGATCACGTCATGTTATCACGGAATTCACTAAGCTCAGTTAGCTCACTGACGATCTCTAGGCCGCGTAATCGCTATGCTGTTCTCTCGGCTGTGCTAGAGTGGTGACATAATTTTGTTTTTAGAATCGATCAATTCTCGACTAGTACATTTTGGCTATTTTCTTGCAATTAAAGTAATATTTACAAACATTAACGTATGATAAATGTAAGCAATGATTGAATATACATTATTTAAGTAAAAATTCTATGAAAATTACAAAAATACAGTAAATATGAAAAAAGTTTGCCGGCAAAATAAAAAAAAAATGTCACTGTAAATAATTATAGGTAGGTACTTAACAACAAATAAACGAACCACAGTACTTTATCACTTAAAATACCTTTAGCAGGTCAAATCAACACTCAAAATGTTTAGAATATGTATCACAAGCAAAACGGGCCAAAAAAAACTCCTATTCAAAGAATTTTCAAGTGCGATTGGACTGGGTCGAGCGACCCACGCCAACCACTTGAGTTTATTTACGAAATGTTAGACTTGCTGTAAATATTCTACTTCCACGTTCATTGTTCACATTCATATCGTAACAACCAAGAAGTGTGCAGTGATTTGATTAAGTAGTGAAATCTACAAAAAGTAAGAAGTAAGTGTATTTTTAGGTTATAATATAATATTAGGGCTTAAGTACCCTATCTCTTAAAAGTTGTGGGTTTACATTTGGTAACTATCTTGTAAAGTTATTAAATAAAATAATTATTAAGGTTCCAATACATACATTTTAAGTGTACATTACAAACATTTAGGTATATAAGTAAGACCATGATCAAAATCAATGTTAAAAATTTAGTTACTTATAAATAAAATTATTTGCTTTCAGTGGCCTCTCGTAATGCAGCACCCTCTCCAGCCCAGCCAAACTGATTGGGCTTTTGGGAACAAAGTCATATTTGACACTGGACATGTGGAATTGTGGACATGCAACAATACAGTAGGTACAGTGCAGCCAATGCTAGAACCAGGATGTAAAATGGTTGGACAGAAGTCGCTAGGATTTTAAAAAGCGATGGCAACGGGTGTGTTCAATCAAGATTGGAATCAGTGGGCTAAGGTAAGGTAACTTGATGTAGTTGTTTGTGATTAGATGATTATATTTATTGATGCCTACCCAATTAATTAGGTATACTTACTCATTAGATTTTACTTTACTTTTCGGGTTAAGTAGGTATTTAAAGGACAAAAAGCTACAATAAAGTGAAAAGCCAATATGCGAAGGCATCTAGGCAGAGTACAGCTGGTAGGGTTGATGTAGATATGGTGGAGCTCACTGAACTTGAGCGTGGGATTCTCACCATTGCTGGTGGTCAAAACTTTGCTACTGGTAATATAGGCACCTCACCATAAATCTATTCCCAGTGCCTATGTATGTATGTACTTACATAAACAATTTTGATAAACAACATAGGTACCTCCTTAATAAGCTGTAATGAATTTCTGTATTTAATGTGGTTAAAAATATGTAATCTTTTATTAGTGCCACCAACATGTATTATTCTGTTTTTTTTATGTTCTATAATAATAATAATAATAAAAATATACAATTAGTCGCTAGAATATGTAATTATGATTGGTGCTTTTCACGTTAAAGAGTGAAGAAAGAAATGCTTCGGCCTCTCTTAGTCATAAAACTAATTTCTTGATTTTTTTATTAAAGCAATTATAATATATGACAATACTATTCCGACATCGACAAGACAGTCTAAAAGTTTATAGCAGGCGAGAAATATTTTTTACAAAGTATGCCTAGGGTAGGTACGTTTTAATTAATGTTTCTTTTAATAAATATTGTTTTTCTTTTTCAGGGAAATCTTGGTTGCACCTTCCACATATTCCATGATGGGCACAGAAGATGAACCTTCGCAGAGTAATTTTAATGTTTGATGCAATCTTACATATTTGTGAAAATCATTTTTTAAGTCATAAAGGCTTTTACCCTGATGGGTTCAAACCTAAATTAATTATATACACTTTTTTTATCTGAGTTATATACCTTCACACATCAATAACAGTTTACTTACGTTCACCGTGTTTTTCTCTACATGTTCATAGAAGACTAGGGCTCAAGTAAGTGTGATATTTATTAAACGATGACACCTACATTTCTAGGTGTCTTTATAGTTTATTTAAACTAAATATTTGAATCGTTAGATTTTATTTCTGGCTATAAATTTTCCAAAGAGAATAATTTTATGCATTGCTTTAAAATTAAACTACACGAATTTTGAAAGAAAATGTGTGGAAAATTAGTTCTCTTTTTTTCAAAGATTGTATAAGTTTCCCTAGCCTTCGCACTAAGTTATTTTTATCAAAAAATTTTACTCAAGAATCTAAGCTAATTCTAGGTGTCGTCATTCAAAAAAAAATACTTGCACTTATTTGTAGCTTAGTCATCTATCAAATATACTGAGAAAAACACAGTGAACGCAAACTTTTATTTAATGAATGTAAGTAGTTTATTTTAATAAAATTGTAATAAAACAATAGGTTTAAAAATAAAGTATTTATTATTAATGATATGATAAAGGTACATACTTACCAGGGGGCTAATTGTCTAATTTTAAAAATCTTTCGCAATCGCTTCCATTTGACAGATGTATGTGACACATTGCTGCATTTCTGTGGTAATTTTTCATTTGTGACAAAAAGTAGCTTCAATGTCTTACATCCTGAAAGCGATTGCGATAGATTTTTAAATTAGACAATAGAAAGGCAGAATCTAGAGTGAATGACACGTCATGTGTGTTGGGTTGGGTGTAACAATTTTTTATGCATATATATCTAGGTATTTCACAGATTGGGGTCTTACTAACTTATTCGTTTTCTTAGTTTGCAATCTGACATTTGCAAAACTTTTTCTTGATTGTACATTGTTAACCCAGTTATTTTATGTACACCTAGACATTATTATTTTATATTGGACCACTAAATTAAAGATTATAAGTATTGAAAATGAGTTTTTATTTTTAAAAATAAATGTCTTTCGCAAGTTCAAACTAGGTAGGTACGGGTCCCCAGGCAGCTGGCTGTCTATGCTGTGATTCGAAGGAATTTCCCTTACACCTAAGTTTTGATAACTCGCAGTCCCAATAGCCAAAAAGGATAAGTATCATTATGAATTACACAGAATCTGGAAAAAAGAAATAGAATTTAAAATTGGTAATCCAATAATGCAATATTATTTCTAAAACAGGTAACATTATTATTTATTTAGGTATCCTCAGGTATCCTATTGATATATGAAAACCAATGAAAACATAGTTAGACATTGACATTTAATTATTAATTTGATTATCAAACAAAGTCTTCTTACTATTTAAAACCTATCTAAAATCTTACAATCTTTTAACTTGCAAGTAATTATGAGTATCTTTTTATTTACCTTGGTAAGATGTCAAACTCCTCAATCTGTTAAGCTGCCTGCCTGTTGTTATGAGCTTATGAGACATAAGTAGATCGAATCAGTAGGGGTTGTAGGTATCCTACGACCCTGGCAGATGTCTTTTATATACAAATTGGCTTCTTCCATTATGACCAACGCACTAGAAAGTCCAGCAGGCCCTGTAAAGATGTCACATTACATTGTTTGTTACATAACCTCACAGAGGAAATAATCACTACGTTTTACATAACCTTTTGGATGATGTATTTTTAAAATTCACATAAGTTTTTGGTCCATAACTTAAATAAAACAGTTTGAACTTACATATTTATAATTTAATTTGATAATTCACTTCTATTTTCACTAAAATCCTTGCGAACAGCCACCAAATACAAGCTTTTGTTTTGACATTAAAAAATCTAGGCGTTCGTCGAGGCTGCAGAGCGAAGTTAGCGCTGTTTTGCTTAGAGAATTCCGATTTTCATACTTGAACTGTCAAATCAAGTAATTCTGTATCACGCCGTCTACAGCCTTGTGGCGCTGGCATCGAACAGCAGAGAAAAACGAATTAGAGAATTCCAAGCTAGTGTTCACTGCTGTCACAGCCACTGCACTCAAGGCTTTTACAATATTTGAGCTTAGAGAATTGCATAGCTGATATGGTTATTGCGATACACCTACAACTTGAAGTGGGTGACCAACGTAGGTAGGGCATCAAGGTTTTTGGTCATTTAGTACAGGATGTACTCTAACATAGAAGAGTTTAAGGGCCGTGAAGGCCGACATAAGATATGTCCTAAAATGAAAAGGATTATATTGCAGATTGCAGGAAACCTTCGTTTTTACATCTACTTGTGCTTTATATTAATCCGATACAACAAATAACCAGCGATGTGTATATAGGTAGGTATAAACTAATCTTTAGGTAGGTATAAACTAAAACACCTATCTAAAGATTAAAAAATTCAAAAGTTTTGCTAGCTTCCATTTAGATACCGGTTTTTGCAAGTGACGGCAAGTCATAGTGATTAATACCAAACATTTCCCAACATATTTAATTGCAATGTTCTATCTGAACAGACTGAGAAAGCCCAATTAGTTATTTAACAGTTTCTAGACGGCTTCATTTATTACCATGTCCGACTCATGATTAGTTTACCTTTCATCACGAGCGGCTCCATATTTGCGAACACCGAAGTGCTACTTTCCCATACACACTCACACACAACCCACAACATATTCCAACAGTTACGTACTGTTGCATTACGCAACATTGACCCATAAAGCCCACGTTGAGGTCACGCTGTCGGCCCACTACCTATAGATAATTAATTTACTAAGAACACAATGTGTGAAACTAATTTTGATAAATGGAACAAAACATGTACGTACACTATTTCTCACGATCTTGTATCTCGGGTATGGTATTCAATCAAGCATTACTTTATATACTACATTATACCATAAACATTGTTTTAGAAGTGTCTATTTTTACATACCTCTCAAAATTCTCCTTATTATAGTTCATTTGTTTTTTATTTTCCTGATATTGCAAACCCCTGATGTTCCCAATTATCTATTATCAGTATCTCTTACTGTGGGTAAATATGAATCATTTGACAAGAGTAGTAGATCCTTTATGTAACTTGTTTGAACAGAAGGCTGTGCTGACCAAGTACTTCGGTCACAGTAATTGCACCTCTATTGTCGTCTTTCCAGCGAATTCCCAGCAAACTTGGCATTATCAAGACCATGAAGTTAACACGGTTTCAGCACAAAAACAATTCCCATTTGCGAGCAGTGTCAACGATACCGCTAGGTCGCTCAATGCCGTGCGTGCGCGCAAAAATTCACATTCCGCTCACGTCACAGTATGGAACAAGCCATAGGCGACGGCGATGATACTTAAGGAGATAGAATCAGGGCTCTGTCACTCTGCGCGTAAGTATGAAGCGCTCGGCGTCCTCTGAGAAGACAAATTTCATACATCTGAAAAGATAAGACCTACGCGATAGAAAGAGAGGCAACTACTAGGTGAATGTTTTGGAGCGAAGAGAGCGCTGTGTGACCTGAATTGCGCTTTATTGTATCGGAGCAAGAGTCGCAATTTATTCGAACGATTTTGCGGAGTGCAACTTCTGTACGCTAGTATTGTTATCTATTCTGATTGATGATTTCTGTCACTCGTCTCAATATCAGCTTTTTCAGTAGATGCTATGCTGTGATCATTGCTTTGCTTTTTAGACTAATTCCTACAAATCTTCTGGTAAGCTAAAAGCTTTGTTGCAAATGTAACTAGTAAAATCAAATCCAGAGTGACTTTCATTAATATATCACTGAATATTCTATGATTACTAGTATGAATAATTTGGAAAAGGTTAGCCTTTCGTATAGAAAATTTTAAGTATCTCTTAGATTTCCAACTTTGAAGTCCGATAGAAGATAAAGAGACTTTTGAAACGGCAATCCTGGTTCATGTTATTCGAGAGGATGATTCTTATTTAGAATTTATTTCATTTTAAAGTACAGCTAGATACAAGAATCCAATTTACTTTAATCCCTTCTTACGCAATAAATATCAAAGCTAATCTAAAAGATGTGTAACAACAACTTAATTTAAAACGCTATGTTATCTTTCATAAGCTAAGGCAAAGCCTCACATTCATGTTTTACCTGGCTACTAAAATAACAGCTGCAAGGACAATAGAAATTAGCGACATAAAAGCAAGAAATTTAAATTGTAAATCAGGAAAATGTCCGTTTCATGTACTCTCAAAAGATCTTTAGAATAAATGCCTCGTTAGTTTTGAACTCTCCATTCAAACATTTGTGGCTTTTTCTGATTTCACTCGCAAATTAGATACAAATTCTAGAGCTTGAAAAGTGCTGGCAGAACTTAACGTTCTTCGCCAGGTTTACATAAACAGCTAATAGAACAAACGTGTTTGTGGTAAATCCGTTAAATCATTTCGTAATATGACTTACAAGTATATTTTATTAGTTGCTCAGTGAAGGTCGTTTTCCTTTTGTCATGATGATTAAATGACAGATATTCTTAAAAATGTTGAAATTAGTAGCCTTATGAGCCATTTGAATGAAATGGATACTTGGTTACCAAATACTATTTCCAACATTGAGTATAATATGCAAAACAATGAACGAATGTATTTTAATTTCAATAAAGAACATATAATCTTGTATGAATCAGTCTTTCCCGTACCTCTTCATTGGACTGCGAAATGACATTTATGTAAATGAAATGGTCTTCCATAACATAAAATGAAGACGTTATGACTAATATATGCACATAACAACACCATTTTGGGATAATCCTTAAAGAAATAGATTTTGTAATCAATACTGAGAAAGCGCCTCTGAATTGAGATCAGTTTTATATTTTTTACCATTCTTCTAAATCACTTTCTCTTAGATCCATCTTCTTGCTTTTCAAACTTATTTGTTCATAGAGATTTTAACGTCACCACTTGTAATATGTCCCTCATTGTTTTGCGTGCAATAACACCGTTAATTACTTAATCAGGTCAAAGAATCGTGTGAAATTATTTAACACATTGCTTGTGTATGCAACGGTGATGCTGATGACTCAAACGATTATCGTTCAGTAATTACTTCACTTTATCATTGTTCGATGTTCCGAAAGATCTCATTGCGATTAAGATCGTTGTCTTATCAATCTTACGAAAAACGTCGTTCGGAATTCATCATTATGACATTAAGATTATCAATTACAACTTCCTATATAAAATAAGTAATATTTTCTGTTGCATGTTTTGTGCTTCTACCACAAAATTACATGTTCTTCTCTACCTTAGCTATCAAAAGACAGGACCGCAAAGAAAAAAGTTCCAAATGATATTCAACGCAGTAACGAATTTATAGAAACACATTTTCTTTATAAAAATATGTCTCTACATCTGTCCATTCACGTTCACGTCTCTGAAGGTATCTTCGTTGATGTAAAGTCAGCAAAGTTATGACCTTAACAGTTTGAAAACAAATCGCTCCAAAGCATGGAACTAAAAGTTCGTCTTTACCTGCCTCCATCGTTTTTATTGTATGGGCACATTTGCCTGAATTAAATATATAAAATTAAAAAAATATACAAAAGATGCTTTTGTGACTTTTGAGTAAATGAAAGACAATACAGACTACTCAATCTAGAAATGAACCTTAAGGTGTTCAGCTCATAACTTTGGTAATTATTATTAGTATTAGATTTTATCCGCGCAAACGAGTTTTATGAGTTAAAGATTCATTCAAATCACTAACAGTCACCTTACAACCATGCATGTATGGCTTCATAGGTTGCCTGTAATATTATTTTAAGCATGTTCATTAGCCAATTCGTGATCATCAATAGTAAAAACCTGCGAACATTAGGCGTAAAATAGCGATACTTTACCAGGCCGTCGAAACAATAATATAATTAATGAAGTGATTCTGACCTTTAAATTCATTGTTACTAAAACTAATTCGATTGGTCATTCGAATCGTGATCAGAAGAAGGTCCCAGTTGCCACTGAGGCATTTGAAACAAAACACATAGTCAATGATACTGACCTAAAACTTCATGAGGGTATATTGTCTTATTCCGATCTGTTGATTGAGGTCAACAGACTATCTGTTCTGATTCAAAAGAATTAAGATTTATAGCCGTGGTCAATGTATTGAGTTTATATCAATAATAATTGACAATTGTTGTCGGCGGACCAAGTGATTTAATTGGGTTGTTGCTTTAAATTATGTAATTCAATTTAAAATTGACATTATTGACGCTTGAATAGCTTTAGTTAAAAAATATAACAAGAAAGTTAAATCGATTGAAATCTGATGAAATTGAATAAACAATATCTTAATTAATCAGCACTGCAGTGTCTTCAAAAAACTGAATACTTCCGTGATTCTAAATCTTATTTGACAAAGTAACAAAAAATTGATGGTCGTTTGATTTTTTGCTAGAAAACCCAGTATTCTTGCTAAAAGTTATATCGGAATACATCCTCAATTAAAAGGAAATAAAATACTGATCAAATGAAATTACCTTTAATATCTCTTACAAAATACTCAATACAAATATTTTTATGATTGTTCATAATGATGATGCTGTTATTTTTGTAAAATATGAAACCAGTGAATCCATAAATTCGAATAACAGTGCACTCTACCAGTGATTTCAGACAGGAACCATCGCCAAATTGTCTAATAGTCTAATTACACCATATATCATGATTCATGATGTAACGACATCAAATGATGATGTCCACTTCTCTAATAGCATGTAATTCACGTTTTACATAACTTTAATGACCGAAACTTTTAGGAACACACCGAGTCGAGGTCAGCGCAGTTATTTGACATTTACGTTTATAAACAAAGGTGTATTTTCGGTCGGCAGACGTGCGCGTAACAAGCGCATGTGAATTATTTATTTTTAAACCACCTCCTTATCTTATATCACTGATATTATTTTAGAAGTCACTATTATTGATGGCACTGTAATTTCTTTAAAAGATAGCACAGAAGACTGATTTGTAGTTTAGATTTTGAATCTGAATTTAAATTACCTTTTTTCGCTGTTACGATGATCTTCAATTTAGATAAATGTCAAGATTTTATCAATGAGTTTCTTCAATTGATCGACTATTTTTACTTCTAAAAACGATTATTTATTGTCTTGCTTCACATTTTTCACAATTTTAGCTGAATATTATTATTCCTTAGTTTTATTTGCTTAAATCACAATGTAAACAATAAAGAAACCATTTAATATTGATTGGCCGTTATGTTTTTGTCTTGCTTCACATTTTTCACAATTTTAGCTGAATATTATTATTCCTTAGTTTTATTTGCTTAAATCACAATGTAAACAATAAAGAAACCATTTAATATTGATTGGCCGTTATGTTTTGTTTATAAAAGTTGCATTTTCCAACAAGCCGTTACAATTTTACGAGTCACGAATTACTCGTTTGCTTGCGTTAATGAGAAATTGGGTTTAATCATTGTTTATTGCTCCCGTTGCCAGGTGACCGGTTTGCCTGTTTCCATAAAAGAAATAAATCTTCCAATAAATTGTATCCCAAGATTTCTCGGAAGTTATAAAGCATCGAGTCGCTGATTACTCCTATGTAGGTACCCTAGATAACAATTTATCCATTATACTTAATCTGGATAATCATAGAGCTGTATCCTTGATGGTTTCGCTTCAATCATGCGTGACGGCGAAGGGAAGACTGGGACCTTTCGTTTGATGGGTTATTAATATGAATATCTTGACTTCCATGCTTTGTGATTTCGCCTTAGGTCCTGTTCGCACGCAAGTGAGGCTCTGCACTAGACTTGGCTATCTTCAAAAATCTCCTTCCAATATTTACTTAGGATATTTTGCATTAGTGAAAGAAATATCTTGAGCTGTTGTTCGTCTGACCGATTGTTTTACAATGACAGTCAATAATATCTGGACAATCCTGGTGGGCTAAATCTTTAAACACCCCACGTGCTTTTATTCAAAGTGAAAGGACCATTTCCAAAATTGGGACGACTTAATGAAGATTTAATATTAATTCGAATCCCACTGTATTTAAAAGCTATATTTAATCTGCTATTTTCGACGCGTGCGATGCGCTCTCATGACGAAACATAGGAACTTGGCAGGGTGCATGGCATTATTTATTGCATCTTTCAATAGTTTTTAGAGACAAAATTCTTTCATTTTATCTTAATTTGTAAAACAGAACCAAATAATTTATACAAAGCAAAATGGATGGTATGAGGGGAATTATTTCGATAGGTACCTTAGTCCTAATCCTAATCATTTATTCAAGGAAAAGGGAAGCTTAATTCTATCTGATAAATATACACACATCTAAATTGACCATCATTATTATCTACCTATATAATTCTACTTCTCTTATCATTTTCTCTAAAGTCTTTTTACAAAAGCACTGCTATAAATTCCCAAGCAACGTTACCTGTAGTTACTGTTGGTTATGACAGTTAAAGTTGACAGTTATCCCTATCGTTACAGTGTCTGGCACGAATTTATTGCGACTTTGCGACTAACACGTAAAACGCGTCTATTATCGCCATCCGTTCCAGTAACCGGCAGTTATATAACAGTTCCTAATTCTGGTGGCACTTCCTTTGCTATATCCTTATCCGATAACTCCTACGCACTTTGAATTTTAAATCCCAACTGTCTTTACAGAACAATGATCCCTGCGGCGGCGGCGCGAACGCGATTGGTCCACAATCGGCGGTGATGGACAGTCTTCGCACCTGATTGGTGGAGATAGCCGTCCGGCGCTGCGACTGGACGAAATGTCGGGGCTTCCGTCGAGGAACGAAGAGGCCATCAACGGTGTCGACGTTCGGGAGCAAGGCAGTGCTTTAAGGTTAGTAATCGAGATCTTCTTCTACTTCTTCTTCGTGTTCCGCTCCTATCGGAGGTTGGACAACATCATGGCTATCTTGATCTTTGAGGCCGCTGCCCGGAATAGGGACTTAGTACTGCGACCGAACCAGTCCCGCAGGTTCTTCAGCCACGAATGACGTCTTCTTCCAGCGCTGCGTTTACCCATAATTTTGCCCTGTATGATTAGTTGGAGAATTCTGTATATATCCGATATATATCATGATATATATCCGATATATATCAAACGAATTTTTGTGATATATATCAATATAAAAATAGTTTAAAAAATTGACAATACTATGTAGATTTTTGTTATTATATTGCTACTTAGATGGCGTTGATGTTGAGTTTTAACTCTATTGTACATGCTATTGATTTGTGACGTGTGTGCTGACTATACCTATTGTATATATATCACTATCATATTGGTGGTGAGGTGAGTAATAAATATCATATTAAATGAAAAAAGTAAATAAAAAATGTAGTCACATTTTCCACCACTCATATGGTGATACTAATGTTTTTTTTTTTCTTATTTTTAACTAATTTGGCAAATAAGTACCTAAATACAACAAAAATATTCTAGTTTTCTTAAAATAATTGATTATGTTTATAAAACACATATGCAAACAGTACTTATACATCATAATACAATAAATTAATGATGTGGCTGTCATACAAAATGGATAATATATCACATTTTTTATATATATCGGATATATATCACAATTTTGATATATATCGGATATATATCATAAATATCCGATATTTTGATATTTATAATAAATATCGGATATTTTCGAACCCTGGGTAAAAGTAATGTGAATGATCCTTGATAAAGATGCCAAAGATAAAAAAAGCCAAACCCTGAATGACAATTAATGTAATTATAATGAAAGCTATCAAATTCGATAGATATGTAATTGAAAATTGATACGTTTCTCTGACTCTTGTAGAATCCTTGATTATTGGCTCAGAAATTGGGAACAAATTGCGTCAGTCTTTATATAGCTTTTCGTCATAGTGATTTAGACCAACATTTTCAATAATAATGTGGGAATTTAGACCTCGAGGCTAAGCTTAAAAACGGCATTCTTACTTTTATAAGACTTTATTAGAAGTGAAACCTATATAATGTAATGCGCTACATGATAAGCTATAATATAAAGTAGGTAGATAAGTAAATATTTTTGGAGCGGAAGTATCAATCCTTCGATTATCTGCAAGCTTTACGTAATATTTAGTTAGTGACATTACTGAGAAATAGACGTTTCATCATGACTTTTCATAAAAGAAAGTAGAAATTGACCTTTCCATTGTTTATTATTGTCGTTGTACGCTTCTCAATGTTAATTTCGAAACAACGAAGTCAAATTTAAAAAGCTGTAAGTATTGTTACTTATCTTCGATCTTTTTTTTATCAGATCTTGGTGAATAAGTTACTTTTAACAACAGTAGCTTGCCGTGCGTAGCCTTGAACTTTACCTCTATGCGTACACAACCCATATTGTCGTGTACTTCTTTAAATTCATCAATATACCATTACATTAAAAAATGGGAAACCAAATCAACTTTATTACGTTGTGACAAGTTCTAGATTACCATAACGATCTTCTCAGACACGGGGTGATCAGCAGAGCGAGAAATTTGTCCGTTACACGCAACTATTGTCATTTAGTCGGGAAATGAGTTTGAATTTCTTCTGTTCATCTAAACTGTTAACGATTACAATTTACAATGTTCTATTTAAAGGTGAAATTTCGTTTTGACCTTTGAATATTTGTCGTTCAACTTTGCGCTATCTGTAGTCTTTATCCAAGATCATAATTGTCACTTCGTACTTCAAAACAGTTACTTGAATCACATGAGTAAATAAATTACGTTTATTTACTCATGTGCGTTAAATTAAGCATTTGCAACGGCGATATCAGGTATTGCTTATTTAAATATTTTACTTACTTTAAAACAAAGATCAGTAATTCTGTAAAAATATATATAAGTATTTCTAAGATACTTTAACTAAACCAATGCTTCAAATGCCAAAGACCCTACATCCGGTTAAATCCCACCACTTAATATTATCCAATATTACTTAACAATAAACGTAATCATATTGACTGATAAATCTATGTCGCTGACCTGATTATTAAGTACAACAATGCAGCTTTGTTCTAATATCTGACTGATAAATGAACTGATACCAGGTTTGTGTACCAATTAGCAAGAGAGGTTCTACTTTCGTAATTCTATGCATTTTTTGTATGCGCAAGAGTGGTTGAGGTATCTGGGTTAACAACTTAATTTGCTGTAATGCTATTATTGCTCTGTTTGACGTGACAATGTGGTTATGTTAGTGCAAAGGGACCATGAGATGCGGGCTTCAATTTAGATGATCATTTAAAGTCGGCGTCGACGCTTTTAAAAGTAATGTTAGTTTTGTATTTGTGGCGTATCACGCTGAAATTTTTTCGACACAAAGTGTGTCTCTACAGCATCATTCGAAAATAAGTACGGACCCATTTGTAGCACATGCTATTACCGGTTTTAATCAAATTGCTGCTTAGTGGTATTTGGTATAGATATATGGATTTTTTTTGTGAACGAAGTATAGTAATATTAATAAATAACCCAGGCTCAAAGATCGACCCAGAACGATCATCAATATAAGACACTAGTACGAACCTGTTTTAGCCTTAAAGTCCGACTACTTACATTTTTGTTTCCCTAGTAGGATTTTTTCCATTACAACCACTACTTTGGACTACGTTAATTAAACGTAATATTACGTAACTACGTAAATTAATATGACTATGCAACGGATAGCTTTATGGCTTGAAAATAATAATTTACAATTGAATACTAATACGACTAACTACATTATTTTTAAAAATAGACAACTTCAAAATAATAACTTAAGCATTCACTATAATGCTGAAACTGACATGGCCTCATTTTTGGGAATAACAATTGATCAACAAGTTAATTGGAAAGCACAGATAGAAAAAGTGTGTAGTAAAATAAATAGATTTGTTTATGTACTTGGCCGGTTGCGTCGAATAGCTTCTCAGCAAACCGCGCTTATGGCATATCATGCTTATGTGGGGTCTGTTATAAGGTATGGTCTGTTGCTCTGGGGAAATTCAGTGAATTGTAATAAAGTGTTCGTAGCACAAAAAAGGTGCATCCGTGCCATAGCTGGGATACCTCCATATGACTCCTGTAGACCAGCTTTTGAAAAATTTAAAATGTTAACTTTGCCATCCCTATATATTTTAGAATGCTGTAGTTTTGTAAGACGACATTTGTATCTTTTTAGTACAGCAAAACAAATCTACCCCCGTTCAACTAGAAATTGTAATAGATTGGTCTTGTCACATACTCCAAAAACAGCACTTTATCATAAAAGTTGTCTTTTTATGACTATAAAAATTTACAATCATTTACCAATTGACATAAAGGAATCACGGACATTTCAAATATTTAAATCAAGACTGACAAATTTTTTAGTTGACCATAGATTTTATAGTGTTAAGGATTTTTTGGGACATAAATGTAATAGAGTATGCAATTATATAATCAGTAAAATATAGTTTTAATTTTAATTTTGACATTCACATGCCTTTGTTAAGGGCGAAATATGCTGAACATTATTTTGATTCTAAGAGCTGTATTTACCATGTTTCAATGTGAATAAATGATTTATGATTTAAAGTAAGTCTAAATATCACAGCCGCAAATCACATACTTACCAAACAAAAAAAATTGTCAGAATACTATATTTTTATACCACGTTCTACAAGTTGGGTACTTAAATAAAACTGATATACAGAACAAGTTTTCTCATCATTACGCAACGCAATAACCTCAAGATGAATAGAAATACCTAAGCAATAAGGAAAACTCTGCCTTCGAACACGGTCTATATTCAAGCCCAAGGTATTTTAATAATGATTCTAAATGAAACCAACAACAAACAGTTTTCTAACAAGCATTTGAATGCAATCTGGCCTCTTTTGTCGTGATGCGTTTAAAGGAATGCATCAAAACATTTTGTTAGGAGCGTAATTGATTACACTGATTGAATGGTTTGTTATGTAGATGTCAAATCGATGCTTTCAACCGTGACTTTTCTACCGTTATGTACAGTCAAGGGTAAGCGATTCTATTCAGAACTGTTTAATAGCCTCATCTGATTTTCAACATAAAAGTCTATCACAAAGAGTTCAATATCAGTTTTTATTATTGTGTTAGGTTTACGAGATTTCACTGTCTTATCCCGATAAGGTGGAGCGACAGTCTGGTAAAGGTCGCTGGAAGCCACTATGCGGAAAGCGTAGGACCGAGTGCATATCCTTGGGGGAGGCCAATGTCCAGCCGTGGGTGGGCGTCTAATGACTGGTGTTTGAACAAAATTCATTCAAATCGTAACCGAATAAATCAATACAGTTTTTATGCAAATACAACGTGTCAATGAATGGACCTCAAATGGGTAAACCTAATTACTAGGTAATTTTATGTTTAAACTCCTCGAAATCGAGATCCAACCGAATATCTGAAAGTTCGTGGAATTTCTTCTCTAACAAAATGCTGATCGAATTTCAATGTTCTTGGTAAAGATAACATCGCACGCACGTACAGTAAATAAAGTACCTAAGTACCTTGGAATTTTTAAACCGGTTTGATTTTGCCTAAAGCCAGATCGCTTAATTTCAATACTAGTTATGTTTACTTCGGTGTTCAACTTGCAATCGCTTTGTGACAATAGCGAATTCCGTTAAACAACAAGTACCTATCATATTCAATTCTATCGATAGCAAAACAATCCAAGTTATGTACCACTAGCTGCCGCCCGCGACTTCGTCTGCGTGGAAAGATTTTTTGCTATCCCTCGGGAACAGTTCATTTATTCGGGATGTAAGGTACCCTATGTCCTTCTCTGTACCCCTAAGAACGTGTATGCAAAATTTCATGATGATCGGTTCAGTAGTTAAGACGTGAAGGCGTAACAAACAAACAAACGGACTTTCGCATTTATAATATTAGTAAGGTAAGGATAGTAAGGATAAGGATGGGCAATAGGGTTAAAATCGCTTGCACGCCGCGCCGTCACGACCATACGTTTAGTTCGTGCAGGGGCGATACGCGCGCACGCGAATTTTGTTGAAAACTGGTTAAGCGTCGCTGTTGCCCATAGTACAAAGCCACACTCTGTTAATCCTGCAACTCAATCAAAAGTCATACGCATTGCAAGATGCACTAGATATGTAAATGAAGTGATTTGTATGCTCCACGCTCCACTGGGCTCGTAATCCAATAAGGCAAGTCTTGAAGGTGCGGAAGCCAGAGAAATGGCGCACGAGATGACCAGCACGTACACTTGCACAGCACAGGGAAACCTTATTTGAAAGGCTTTTTTTAACCGAACGTGCAACTGCTTCTCATCATATCATAAGTGACAATGAAGATAACACATATCAGTCACAGGGCAACCTCCATCTCTGAGGAATGGGCTATCTTTTTTCTATCTCCGCGAAGAACTATCGTCTTACTATTGTAAAATAACAATGCTAAAATTGTTGTTATGGCGTCAGACTTGGTAAAAAAAGTGTTAGGTAGCTAGCCAGGCGGGTCGGCTTTAGTTTAGTCCTACCACCCAACCAAACCTACAGGATCTTGAGGATAGAATTGAACCCAGGATAGTCATGCATGAGAACCGTTGCCTGTAAATACTGTCATGGCAACTCCAAGGGATATGACGTAGGTATTTATTAAATTCGCATGCTTGGTAAAAACTGAATCATAAGAGATAATTTAGGCGTAAGAAAAAGTTTAAAAGCTTCTAGAGAAAAATTGAGTCATTATTTCGGAAAATTCTATAAAAGATTTTCCAGGAGCTGAATTTGGATCGTTTGTATTTATTTATATTATGCTTGTTATTGGAACGAGTAACAACTTTATTATGTTACATTAAAGCGGAAACATAAAATTGCTTTCTTCTCTAACCTTAGATATTTTTTTCCAAAAAAACATGTTTGTGTTGCCACGTCGGTGACCAAGAAATTAATCATTAGAGATCAAACACTCGAACAACCCATATAGTCTACAACCGACTCGTGCGTTCCGATCTATCAGCTAACCGCATAAAATTATTCGAAAATAGAACAACGTTCCAATTCACGTAAAACTCAACAACATTAGCGAGGTATACTAAAGAGGTTCTAGTCAGAGAACATCAAACGCATCAGCCAGTTTTAATGGTAACAAAATAAACAGTTTGACCGAGTGCAGTGCAGCAACAATTAAGCTGAATTGATGCAACTATGCGGGGCGTTGAACCCTCAACAGCTGTTTATTCCTGGTTTTGATCATAGATTAGATAGGAGATAGATGCGATGTAGCATCGGGGTATTTCTTATGGCTACGGAATATGATCGAACGAATGGGGAAATGCAACTGTACCCAAAAACAAGATTTTTTTATGCACAACGGAATAGTGCTTGGCCTTCACCTCACCTGATGTTAAATGACGATAAGGCCGAAGGTGGAAGCTCACTACACCCGGAATCCTTATCACTGAGGAGCAAAAGATAGTCAATTCATAAGAAAATTACGACAATAGAACATCAGTCTTGGAATTATCACAAGAAAAAACTTCTGGCTCTGGGGCACAGGCTTCCTTATGGATTGATAAGGAGAATCAACCAAACACACTGGCCCAATGTGGGTAAAAGAAAACCGAATACATTTGCAATCAAAACTTTTCTAGTAAATGTTGTAAAGTCATTTCGTAGTTACTCTATGATCTTGCGCATCATGTGTGACGAGGAATGATTGTAAGAATATATTACACGCATTTTGTACTTCTTCGTCGGCTAAATTTACAAAATGACGGTTCCATGATGATTCACTCGTGTTGTATGAGATACTGTATCCCCTTGTGTGGTATACTATTCTAGTTTCGCTTTCACTAACACCTGCCGATCTAAATCGGATCCGATTCCTTAAAGTCCAACAGAGTAACGCTGTTTACTTTATTTTTACCATTACCTTTATATAAATTTAAAAAAATAATGGATTTTTTTGTTTTTTTATAGTTCGAACAAAACCATAGGTCACTCATTTGGATCAGATAATAAAACTCGAAAAATTAAAACACTAAAAAAGTTTTAGACTATTTTTGCAAATATTTTTTGATTCAAAGTGTGCTTTAAAGGTTAACTTGTAACTTTTTGGACTGTCAAGAAAAGCTGTGACAGTGAAACGCGATTTTTATCTATTAATAATGAAAAATGCGATGTTACGTAATATAACTTAATAATAGTACCGATCGGATCTGGATCGCATACTGTAATTGTTCCGATGTGTCAGTTGAATGAATCACAGTTTGTATCAAAGGGATGTCTGCCCAGTCCATGATTAAAGTTGGGATAAACGTCGAATCAAACCGTTTTATCGTAACTATTACCTATAATACCAAGCTTTTAATATTCACGTAATAAATTAGGAATTTTAACGTAGTAAGTACTTAAGTTATAAATAAGTAAAAAATATTACATTCTATCGAGTCACGAAACGAGCTGACGTGCCACCAAATCTCCAAAAAAATAGTATTATAATATCGTATTTCGAATTACTTATGGCCATTAAACTTATAATCTAGTGGCTTATAATTTGTGTGAGCTGTAGACCTCGCGTTTGACATTATTGATTATTTTTAGGGTTCCGTACCCAAAGGGTAAAAACGGGACCCTATTACTAAGACTCCGCTGTCCGTCTGTCTGTCTGTCTGTCTGTCTGTCTGTCACCAGGCTGTATCTCATGAACCGTGATAGCTAGACAGTTAAAATTTTCACAGATGATGTATTTCAATTGTAGCGGTTATAACAACAAATAATAAAAACAGAATAAAATTAATACTTAAGGGGGGCTCCCATAAAATAAACATGTTTTTTTGCCGTTTTTTGGTACGGAACCCTTCGTGCGCGAGTCCGACTCGCACTTGGCCGGTTTTTTTCTAAATGGCGGAGATATGTATTTTTTTTATTTTGAAAAACTGAATTTACAAAAAATCTAATTATTGAACCTGCTCACAAAATTTCACGAGAATCGGTTGAGAAATGCAACCTGTAGAGAAGAGCAGACAGACAGCCGGACATGCAAAAGCGTTTTTGCCCAAGCTGAAACAGCGATGCTTCGCGCTCGCTTGGTAAAAAAAAAAGATGAAATGTTGTTTAGATAGGTAATTGATAAGATGATATGGAGTGGAATCATCAATAGTGAAAAAACAATACTTATCATTGACATTCCCTTTAATATTAGTAAAGTTCTATCCATTTAGAAACGATCCCAATAATTTGAGCTAACAATAACGACTACAAAATCCCTAGCACGACTAGACTCGTTTCACTCAGATATCCGAACAAAAGATTTCTAGACAATTTCATAATTGACTAAATCACCAGTGAAAGTATGCTAATCCAAGTGGAAACCACCAATTGGTTCGTTATAAATAGAAAAACCGTCTATGAAATATTTTAGCATTAATATTTTTGAAGTTTGGCGAGACAGAAAATCACCATTATTTTTAATAAGGTAAGTGAAAATCGAAAGTCAAAATGTGGTTCATCTTTTGATTACATTGAAAGTCTGAAATTAATTTAACTTTGGGACAGTTCTTAAATTTGTAAAAATGCATCTGCTGTGTGTATAGTACCTGGTGGACGAACCACCAGGTTCCCCCACGGGTTCCCCGTGAACTCATAATGTTCACCGGAATCCCCTTTAAAAATAAAAAAAACACTGAATAATTTGTTCGTTTAACAAAACTCGTTGTATCATAACTTCCAAGTAAAGGGTTAATAACATACTAGATACATCCCGAAGTCCCGATGCATAAAAAAAATTAAATAAATTAAATTTAATTAAATAATCCAAAACTATATAATTGTCACTAAATTGTGTGAAATAAAATTAAATAAATTGAAAAAATATTAAAAACACGACAGCCCTGCCAAAAACGAACTAAAAAGTTAAATAACAAGTGCCATTGCAGTCGGGGGACCTCCTTGATCAAAAATAGTTCTATTAAAAGGTCCCTCCACTGCAATGACACTTGTTATTTAACTTTTTAGTTCGTTTTTGGCAGGGCAGTCGTGTTTTTAATATTTTTTTAATTAATTTAATTTTATTTCACACAATTTAGTGACAATTATATAGTTTTGGAATGTGTTTATCATGGCCTTTCATTTGATGCCCATATTGTAATAATAGAAGAAAAAAAATTTTTTCACATTTGAAAATGGCGTCGTATTAATTTTTTCAAAAAAAATATAGCTAGTGTCACTTGGAATAATGTAAGGATTCTAACGATACCCCATACATCCAAATCAATTAACGCATGTAGAAGTTATGGTGGAATAAAGAAACTCACATACCCACAAACATCCATGAACCCTAAACACATATACACTCCTTTTTGGGCAGTCGTGTAAAAAGCTTACGGATCGGATAATTTTGGGCTTTGCGAAAGTCACCTAATCTCCGCTATCGTAGACAAAACTTATTTATTCTGTGCCAAAACTCGCAAACCAAACCACCTAGCTATCAAGCCAGTTTCCAGCTAATATTGACCAATTAAATCTCTCAAGGCCAGACAAATAAAAGTCCGTCAATATTTAAACGTTCTATTTAAACAAATACTAGGTCTACGTGTATTGATTGACAAGATAAGCGAGAATACAGAACATATTCCAAAGGACATTATTTTTAAGTCTCTTATCACAAGGTCATCGGTTATTTGACAGTGCATAAAGCATTCATATCCTAATTTAGGTCTGGTTTTTAAATGAATGCAAAATTAAATTACCATACAATCACTTTTAAAGTATTGCCTCATACAGAATAATATGCGTGTACTTACACATACACACAGCAAAGGGGGTTCAAAGAACTTAGTTAGATCGAATTTTGAAGATGCAAATCACTCTTCTGACTATTTGTATTTAGATATCCTATTTTAACATTGTCTCAGGAAAATCAGAAAGACCATCTGTCAGTATTAGTTCACCTGTAATGTAATATGTATGACAACATTTGAGTCTAGAAGCAAAGGCAGAAACTTCCACTTTTTCATTAAGCAACTTTGAATGCAGTCTGCTAATGTGAAATCAGTCTCATCGTTTGACTTATAAGTTTGCAGTAAATACAGCAATATCCCATAATAACTGTACTCCTTCGAAACCATAAAACTTTGTTTTCCGCCATTTTGCAAAAATTGAATGTTGCAGCCTTTGCTTCTATATGACTCTTTTATAAGAATAGTTTGTGGTAAAATCAAGTCCTTTGCCCGCGTAGTTCGCAAATCTACCTAGCCACACCACGGTCAGTGACCACGTATCGCCTTACATACAGCTATCAGTAATTCTGCAACCTGATCAGTCTTAGTTACAGTAATGGTACACTCGAGTTGTGTAATCTGTTAATTGTAGTGTGGTGGCAAACTGTGGTCGTGGTCTGTGGTGATCGACTAATTGATTTGAGCCTTGGACAAATCGTTTTTCACCTGCATTGGATTGGGTTTGTTCTATAATTGTGGTTGCATTGTTTTTAATTTTGGTAAAATCGTGGTTTCAATTATTTTGGTTGATTTCTTCCTTGTTGAATTGAATACACACATCAACTTTGTCTAGGGATACCAGGTGTTATTTTCATACAAACGAGGTAACTTTGAAGCCTTTGTTTCCTGCCAGGGATGTACTGTGCTGTGATCTGATGACGGCTATCCAGGGTGTGAATGGAGAAGATTCAGATCGCTATACACACCCAACTGATCTGACCAGCATTCTAAAAACGTAATGGACATGTTTAAAAAAACCGCGAAAATAGCATGAAAATGTATGGAAATCCTCAAATTGAGAACTCTGGCCCATTAATCTTTTAGAATGCTGATCAGATCAATTGGGTGTGTATAGCGATCTGAATCTCCTCCATTCAGTCCCTGGATGGCCATCATCAGATTACAGCACGGTACATTCCTGGCAGAAAATCAAGGCTTCAAAGTTACCTCGTTTGTATGAAAATAACACCTGTATCCCTAGACAAGGTTGATGTGTGTATTTGAAGTTAAGGAGACAAATGTAAAATTGTTATCAGCAGCTTAATAATCCACATTCCACACATTTCGTGGAAATAAAATCAGATTCAGATAGTAACAAAAATCCAAAATACTCAAACACGGGAGGTCAGTTTTATTTCGCAAGTATACCGATACTAATTGACTTGAACGAACTTACATAGTTAATCAAGTTATTAAAATTAATGAACTAACGAACCGTCTAATCGATGTTCATCCTCTATTGAACACACCCACACGCTAAGATAAAACGCATTCGTTTTACAAGTCATTAATTTTTTTTTATCAATATTCTCTTACTCATAATACGGACAATATGAAGTGTACGATTACAATTTTCTTTATTCATTTATGTATACAACATTATATCTTCATTATCTAAAAGACAATCTTTCATTTCTATTTCTGTTAAAAAGAGTCTTCCCACTTCTAAATAAAGTTTTGTTACTGTAACATTCACTGTATGCTCAGATTGCTCAGTTTATGTCATATTATTCGAATGCACTTATTTGATCTCTGTTCTCAACTGTCTTTCATACTTCAGACACATTTATAATTAAAGCCATATTCAAACAAGAGTAAAAATACAAATATTTATAAAAGGAGAAACACATGTGTCGCACGCTATTTCTGTATTTAAATTGATATGCAATTTTAAACCTTAAAGCAATGCAGCTACAGCTTCAGAGAGCCATCCTCTTAACTGTCAATCATTTCTAAGAAATGTAACTTTAACTAGATATAGATAAAGATGCATCTAATTACTAATTAGATTTTCGATTGCTAAAGGAATTTTAACGTTACTTGTTGTTAATTAAAGTTGATAATCGATTGAATGATTTGTAAGTTAGAAATAGCACAACACTGGTGTTCCAGTGACAGACAGACGGATGATAACATTGGTTTTGTGTGGTGATGGATAGCGAACAGACTCGGTTTGTAGAGTTTATCAGATTCGATGTAAGTACCTAGCTATTTATGTAATGGACGGGCATGACCTAAGCCAATAAGAGCTTTGGTGGTCCAACTTGTCTAAACAACAGAGCACAAGCGACTGGTAATTCTAAATGACGTTATAGTGGTGATAAAATGATCTTACATACAAGTATGAAATTTGATAGTGATTCTATAATAGACTTTAATTTTTCCAGAATCAAAGTAGATACTGGTGTGAAAAAAATATAAAAACAATGTATAGGCAGACTTTAATGTTTCCAGAATCAAAGTAGATACTGGTGTGAAAAAAAAAAACAATGTAGAGGATCTTATTGAAAGACCGGCTTAACAAAGTTACGAAAGCTAGCACTACGATATAAAGCAGAAAACTTCAAAACATGATGAATTATGTATTCATAAAATATCCTCTTCTTATAAGGCGATTACATATTTAAAAATATTTGAATTGCGTCCTGAGTATATCACAAAACAAAATGATAGTAAAGTGTTAAGGAACTAGAAACTAGAAATAATAAAAAGGTGCTTCCCACGGGTTTATACTCAGAATTAATTTAAATGATTAAAGAGTACTTTAAAATAATATCGGTGTCAGCTGCACACAAGATGCGCTTCGGAATCAAAGCGATCCCGCGTACGAAATGGCGTGATGATGTGCTACACTCACTGCATAGTGAAAGTGTAAACAGTACTGAAAGCTTATTCGAAATCTTACTAATAAAGTGTTTGGCCTATATTCTGTGGTTTGGCGCAAACTATTTCCAACGATTGAGAAACCCTAAAGACGATAGCAAAGCAATGGAATTATTAACGCTCGATATCCTTTAAGTCAGTGGTTGTTAACCTTTTACAGTGATGAGAGACCACTTGACAAAATGTCTGTCTTGCCATAGACCACCCACAGTTTGGATTGGAGGTAAAATACAGTAAATGTATAATATGTAAATGAATGACGGGTTGTTATTTTATGATGTCTTCGCGGACCACTTCTGGTGTTTCCAGGGTTAAGAACCACTGCTTGTGATGAACATAATTTGTCATACTTGTTTAAAAATTTTGGTATCTCTTTTTGTACTTTACATTTTTCGTTTGATATCGTACTTCAACATGTGGTTTGGACTTTGGACTATTCGACTCCAGTAGGGTTGTTTTGTGGAATCCTAAAACCTGTTTTATACTAAATCTCAAAAACCTTCCTTTTGATTAGC
This sequence comes from Agriphila geniculea, assembly GCA_943789525.1. Lineage (NCBI taxonomy): Eukaryota > Metazoa > Arthropoda > Insecta > Lepidoptera > Crambidae > Agriphila > Agriphila geniculea. Next base: position 6,251,443 of record OX038895.1, read on the forward strand.
TCATATCACTGTCACATGCATCTAACTCTACGCTAACTTTAAAATCATGTTTGTTTAAAGCCAGAGGTCTATTTAGTAGATCCATTACTGTCGAGTCGTTTATATTATACACTGGTGTTATGAAGGAATTTATAGCAGCCATATGCCACTGTAGCTGTTCGCTTCGATCTGTTATGTTAACACTCAGTAATATCGATCACTTTACTGTACTCTAATCATACTGTTTGTATGGATAATTTGTCGCTTACGCGGAACTGTATTTTACGTAATGTTGTAGGGAATAAAATATTAGTAAAAAGTTTAGGGGTTTTGATATTACGGTTTTAGATTTTTCAAATCCAAGGATTAAACCCGCAATATGTCAAATCTGGCATTACTTACTTTAATTTCTGAGGGATCAGTTTTAGCCATTTCTCACAATTCAGAAATCATACTTCTGACCATTGTGAGACCTTACCATGTAGAATCAAAAAATCAAGTCTTAGAGATTTATTCTATACTAATAGTTATCGGCGTTGTTGCTGATATCTTTATAAGCAAAGAATGTGATGGTGTCATTATGTATTTTTATTTTTAAACGCAAAACGTGACAAAGCCTGACAATGTGGCGATAAGGACGTCAGACAAAACAAACAGTGTTAACACAACGATTGTTTGCTACAAATATATTTAAAATACGTAAAACACAATTACTAAGTAGCACCAACTTAACAGTGTAGCGAACCTGCCAATAAAGATTGTTTATTACACAATAACAGTGTTGAGTATTCCCGAAATAGAATTCTTAGCTTCCTGCGTCCTGTGTTACTTTGTGCAAGCGCACGCAGGTGGGATCGTTCCTGCGGTAGAAATCCCTACTGATATTATAAATGCGAAAGTAACTCTGTCTGTAACTGTAACGCTTTCACGCCTAAAGTACTGAACCGATTTTAATGAAATTTGTTACGGAGATAGATAGGAAAGAACATAAGCTACTTTTTATCCCACTGCCAGGCACGGAAATTAGAAAATCTTAGATCTGTGAGTTTGAAGTTCAGTAAAGGACATCATCCATGTTTCACACATTTTTGGTTCAAATATGAAAGTGCCGGCCAAAAGACAAAAGTGCTTTATTCTGATAGATTTTGTCCATCTAAGCATGTTTTATTATTGCACCGAAGCTGTAGCACCGCTTTACATTTGTGTCAAAATGTATGAAAAGACAGACTTTTTGAACTCAATCAAAATCAAGTATAGCGGTGGTACAGCTTCGGTGCCTTGCATGTACATTATAAGAAATGCTTAGGTGGACAAAATCTATCAGAATAGCACTTTTGCTTTTTGGCCGACACTTTCACATTTGGACCAAAAGGATGATGTCTTTTCGTCAAAGTCCCAAATGGAAAACTAATAGTTAAATAAATATGGCAGTTGTAAACCGCTCTAATCAGTGTAGGTAGCGGTCAATTATATAGTTGGCGTTCGACGTAGAGCAATAAACGCAAAACTGATAAAAAAACGATACGCTAATTAATTAAACTCAGGTTCAATCGAAACAATAAAACCTACAATCCAAAGAATAACGAATGGCGACTAGTAAGTTAGAACAAACATTTCCCTAAATAGACCACCGTTTCCTTTGCCCTGCGCCTGCGGCGCGCCAACGGTGGCGGTGTCGTGAGAAACAAAATGAAACTGATGATACACCCGGTTCAAGAATAAACATTGGGAGAGTAGGTTCATTATTTGTGGACGTTGTGTTTTGATCGTGTGAGGGAAATGGGTTTTATGTCGATTTTATTGTCGTTGATAAAATAATGCTGTATGCTGTTGCCTTTATTTTAACGATGCAATCAACGTGCTAAATCATCAAAGTCAATTCTTTACCATGCTGAGTTAGTAGTTACTTAAATAATTATTTATGTATTTGGTTTTGGTACATAAACAAATTAGAGTCAATACATGTTTAAACGAAATTGATTGTATACAAGTCAAAGTCAAAGTCAAACTAAGCTTTATTCAAATAAACTTAATTATTAAGTACTTTTGAATCGTCTATATTTTCCTACCAACCGTTCCAGACTTTTTAATCTAGACAATAATCACTAAATGATCAGAAATAGAAACACTGCTAATGTTTAAGATTCATTAAATTACAATAAAAATAACAAAGGCTAATCATACACATAATAAAATCGTAATAGAAATCAAAAAGTAATAGGTAATGACATTGAAAACATTTTTGGTAGCATTAAGGTTGAAGACCACTTGACTTTATAATATCTATAGGAAACAACTCTTTTGGAACTAAGTCTTGACACCGCGAGTATATTCATTGAAAGTCCGACACATCCACTACTGGATTTTAAAAGGACTTATTTTTTATATGCTAGTATTGCATATGTATACACATCAGCTTTGTCTAGGGATACAAGTGTTATTTTTATACAAACGAGGTAACTTTGAAGCCTTGGTTTTCTGCCATTTCTGGATGTACCGTGCTGTAATCTGATGATGGCCATCCAAGATTCCAAGGACTGAATGGAGTAGATTCAGATCGCTATACACACCCAACTGATCTGATCAGCATTCTAAAAGATGAATGGGGTAGAGTTCTCAGTTTGAGGATTTCCATACACTTCATGCTGTTTTCGCGGTTTTTTTAAACATGTCCATTACGTTTTTAGAATGCTAGTCAGATCAGTTGGGTGTGTATAGCGATCTGAATTTCCTCCATTCACTCTCTGGATAGCCGTCATCAGATCACAGCACAGTACATTCCTGGCAGAAAACCAAGGCTTCAAAGTTACCTCGTTTGTATGAAAATAACACCTGGTATCCCTAGACAAAGTTGATGTGTGTATTAGGAAAACGGGATCTGTATCTAATATTAATATTTAGCGCTGATAGTAGATTAGGTTTAGGTTTAAGAAGAAAGTTTTAATAAGAACGTCAATAAGATTTAAAGAATAATCAGCGTACTATAATATATTTTAAAGGTAGGTGATATAACAAACAAACCGTAAAACAAACGAAATGATCTAGCTATCCTAAATAGCTAGACCATTTCGTTTGTTTTACGGTTTGACTGAATTAAATATTGTATAGTCAAGTAGGTAACTCTTTTAATAAAAATCGACACAATCAAACACAATGGAAAAACTGTCTTCAACATTTACTTAGGTCAAAGTTGTTAACATAGATTACACCATCGTATCTTTAGAACAATGTCTAATGTTATTCTTTGTTGTTTTTTTTGTGTTTTTCATTTTCTGTAAATTTATATGTGAGTGTCAATAAATGTTTATTCTATTCTTTTATTCTATTCTATTCTTATGTTGATATTTTTCTTCTTTCCAGGGTGGCAACCAACACTCCACATCTTGTGAGCTTGGGCACGGGTCGGTTGAGCACCGCCGTCACCCTGCATCCCATCAAGCAAGGTAAGAACATCATTCATAAAACAACCATAAATATCTGAATAATATCTAAATGTAAAAGAAACTGAACAGAAAGTAATAGGGGTTAAAGTATGAAATTGCTGTTTTTTCCTCATATTTGATTAATTAAGCATCTTTATCTATGATGATAAAGTTCCTCTATTTCTCGCTCTATTTCCCACCTAGAGCTAGAGCTAGCACCGAGAAAAGATCATGAAATTATTTTAATCTTCTCATCTTATGTTTCAGGTCGCGTAACGATAGGCTCCGACCCGACATGCGACATCTATGTGGTGGGCACTGGTGTGGCGAGTGTCCACTGTCGCGTGGAGAACTCCCATGGAGTGGTGACGCTATATCCCATCAGTGGGAGTACACTACTCGACGGTCTACCAGTAGACAAGCCCACGAGACTCTCACAAGGTACACTAATAGGTTACATACCTTTAAATAGTATAGTAAAAATAGGAGAGCGCTAATGTCTATGCAAGTGTCCACTGTCGGGTGGAGAAATCTCACGAAGTGATGACACTATATCCCATCAGTGGGCCTACGCTACTCGACGGTCTACCAGTAGACAAGCCCACGAGACTCTTACAAGGTACACTAATAGGTTACATACCTTTTAAATAGTATGGTAACAGTAGGAGAGCACTTTGTGTCAATGAAAGCGTCCACTGACGCGTGGAAATCTCCCACAGAGTAGTTACGCTATATCCCATCAGTGGGAGTACGCTACTCGACGGTCTATAAGTATACAAGCCCACGAGACTCACAAGGTACACTAATAGGTTACATACCTTTTAAATAATATGGTAACAACAGGGGAGCGCTAGTGTCAATGCAAGCGTTCACTGGCACGTGGAGAACTCCCACGGAGTAGTGACGCTGTATCCCATCAGTGGGAGCACGCTACTTGACGGCTTACCAGTAGACAAGCCCACGAGACTCTCACAAGGTACACTAATATAATAGGTTGCATACCTTTTAAATAAAATGGTAACAGGGGCAGAACTTTCACGGTGAGTGATGACGCTATATCCCATCTATGAAAGCAAGCTACACAATGGTCTACTAGAAGACAAGCCTACGAGAGTCTCACAAGGTAAGCCATTAGATCACATACTTTTTAAACAGTATAGTAACAAAAGATTGTTAATTGTGTGGCGAACGGTGACTGTTTATAGAGCATCTGATAGCTTATCAGCGGGAGCAAGTTGTTCGGTTGTCTACCAAAAAGCACGAGAGTCTCTCAAGGTACAACATTAGGCCAAAAACCTTTTTCAATAATATAATAAGGTGGTTGGGATACGTGTATCGTAGTTGTGATTGTATCAAGTGTTGCTTAATTTAAGATTACACCAGTGAATGTGTTATCCTTACTTATATTATAAATGGGAAAGTTCGATTGTTTGTTTGTTACGCCTTAACTGCTGAATTGAAAAAAGCCTTAGCTGCTATAAAATTTTGTATACACTTTGTCAGGAGTACAGCGGTACAGGGTACCTTTCATCCCGAAAAAACGTATTGTTTTTTTTTTTTTTTTTATTTATTCAGGAAAACATACAGTCATTATACAAGTTTTAGATAATTATCAAAATTTACGAATAGACCAGGTAGTTCCATTAAATAATTACAAATATTGAGTCTGCACAAAGGTAGCGATTAGTACAGTATAGCATAGCAGTAAATGCAATATTACGGTATTATTAACTAAGGCGTTCTTTATTAAATAATTTTGTTCCGAGGGATAGAGAAATAACTGTCCACGCAGACGAAATTACGGGCGGCGGCCAATAGTTTTCGTATATGTTTTTGTAAAGAGACTATATACTATAGGTAGCTCTTTAGTTCTCTATTGTATATCTATGGTAGTAACCATGGTAAATTGTTTGTTGATAGTTTTTTCCTACTTTGACAACTGGGGATCTTTTCGCATATTCAAATACTTCTTAAACACTTGTTAATATTTACCCTAGTTTAACTACAAATAAACAACAATTCACTAAGTCAAATCTGTTTATTATTGCCACATAGTGATTCTTCAACTGTAAAAAGTTAATATGGTAGCAGAGCGTATACAAACAAAAATCGGGCGAATCAAGTGAAACGTTCTTTGTGCTATTACAAACATGCCGAGGACATACCACATAGATCCACTTGAAAAAGATAACTACGACACATGGGCAATGCAAGCGGAAGCAATATTAGTGAAAAACAATTTATGGAAGTATGTCACTATTCCTCTAGCCCCAAACGCGAGTGCTGAAGCCGTTGAGGGTGACAGACAGGCGAAATCAGAGCTAATCCTTATAATCACCCCCTCACAGCTAAAGGAAATTAAAAAGTGCACTTCTGCAAAGGCTCTTGATAAACTTAAAGAAATTTATGCAAGCAAAGGTCCCGCACGTAAAGCATCCCTTCTCAAGCAACTAATTCTTACAAAACTAGAAGGAAACGATGTGCGTGCACACTTAAACAAGTTGATGGACACAGTTGACAAACTGGCGGATATGGATGTAAACATAAACGAGGATCTGTTGACGATAATGATGTTATATAGCCTATCCTCAGAATACGAAAATTTTCGTGTTGCCATAGAGTCACGCGACATCCTGCCGAAACCAGAAGAACTTAAAATTAAAATTATAGAAGAGAGTGAAGCTCGACATCACAATGATGTACAGTACGATCCTGGTCAGCAAACCCAAGAAGAAAACGCACTCTATACTTTTTGTAAGGTCTGCAAGAAAACTGGAAGAAATATATTTCAGAAAAAGACACACAAAATATGCTCAAACTGTTGGAAGAAAAACAAAGAGAGGAAGTCCAACAAATCTCTCACTCCAACAACTAACTATGCTGAAGAGTGTCTTCTTACCTTGAACAGGAATAATCAAAACGATTGGGTACTTGATAGCGGTTGCACATCGCACATGACACATCAACGTGAATACTTCAAAGACGTGAAGTCAGTGTCAAGAAAACTCAACTTTGCATCAGAAGATCATTCTGCTGATATCAAAGGAGAAGGCAGAGTTACTTTGAATTTGAAAAACAAATTACAAAGAATACATCTAGAAGACTCATTATTTGTACCCGCACTCTCTGTTAACCTACTCTCAGTGTCTAGTATGACCAATCACGGTGCCACAGTGAAGTTTGATAAAGACAAAGCAGTCGTACGCAATAAAACAGGAAAATTGCTGATGACAGCAGAAAAATCAAATGGCCTCTACTACGTTAGATCGCCAAACATTGAAAGAAGCTTTACAGCAACGTCTGCAACAAGTTCTACAAACACAATACATGACTGGCACAGGAAGCTTGGACATATGAACGACAAAGACCTCCACACAGCTCTCAACAATGAGACGTTAATTGGATTAAACTTTAATAAAAATGAGACTTTGTCAGATTGCGAAACCTGCATTCAATCAAAACTAACTCGAGTGCCAAGCCCTCCTAAACGAACTACACCCAGAACTACTAAACGTCTAGAGATTGTACACAGTGACGTATGTGGTCCAATTAGTACACCATCTCAGAGAAAAAACAAATACTAAAGCCAGGGTAGTTGTAAAAGGTTATTCACAACAAGAAGGCGTCGACTACGATAAGACGTTTAGTCCTGTGGTCAGACTCAGCACTATAAGAGCAATCATAGCGATCGCCACTAAAGAAAATTTGAACCTACGTCAATTTGATGTATCAACAGCCTTCCTTAATGGCACAGTTGAAGAAGAAATTTATGTTAAACAGCCCGAAGGCTTCCAAGATGGAACAAAGCGGGTATGCAAATTAAATCGCAGCTTATATGGACTGAAGCAAGCACCACGATGCTGGAATGCGTGCATTGCTGAATTTCTGTTAAAAAGCGATTTTAAACAAAGTGAAGCCGATCCTTGTCTATACATTAGAGTTAAAGGACAGTCCAAAGTTTTAGGCGGCCTTTATGTTGATGACAGACTTGTGGCGTCTAACACAGTCGCTGCTGGAGATGACTTCATCAATGAAATTAAAACTCGTTTCAAGATAACGACTAAACCTGCCTCTTACTTCCTAGGCATAGAAATTAAAGCAGAAAAAGGAAGAATAACACTATGCCAACAAGCCTATACACGAAAGGTCCTTGAGAAGTTTGGTATGGTGAACAGCAAGTCAACGCCGACTCCAATAACAAAAGAAAGTGTCAACGACACAGAACCTAGTGGATATAGACCAGAATTTCCATATAGACAGGCTGTCGGAGCACTTACCTACTTAGCAGTGGGCACAAGGCCAGATATAGCTTACGTTGTGAGCAAAGCATCCAGATCTCTAGAGGCACCCACAACAACTGATGTCTTGCTAGTGAAACGGCTCTTTCGCTACCTGAAAGGAACTACTGACAAAGGCTTAGTATATAGACACACTGCAGACACCCCAAATAATTTAGTGTGCTATTCTGACGCTGATCTTGCAGGAGATCAAACAACAGGGAGATCCACAACTGGAATGGTGTGTCTACTCTCATGAGCAGCTATTAGCTGGAAAAGCCAACGACAAACTGTCGTGACTCTCTCATCAACTGAAGCGGAAATTATCGCAGCCAGTGAGACAGCACAAGAAATTTTGTGGCTGAACAGCCTATTGAAAGACTTGGCCAACTTGGAAAAACCGGTGCTTTACCTAGATAACGAATCGGCTGTGAAACTTTCTCACAATCCTAAGTATGAGTACCATAAGAGGACCAAACACATTAAGTTGAAGCACTTGTTTGTACGTGAATGTGTTACTAACAAAGAATTTGAAGTCAAACAAGTACCTTCTGCGAGACAGCTGGCTGACATGTGTACCAAGCCACTCTTTGGCCCAAAATTAGAAGAACTAAGTGGAAAGATTGGCTTAAAGTGAATTTAAAAATTCTTAAAAGTTCGGAGGGTGTAAAGAGACTATATACTATAGGTAGCTCTTTAGTTCTCTATTGTATATCTATGGTAGTAACCATGGTAAATTGCTTGTTGATAGTTTTTTCCTACTTTGACAACTGGTGATCTTTTCGCATATTCAAATACTTCTTAAACACTTGTTAATATTTAGTTTAACTACAAATAAACAACAATTCAATAAGTCAAATCTGTTTATTATTGCCACATAGTGATTCTTCAACTGTAAAAAGTTAATAGTTTTATAATTTCTAATACTTTCTGCTGACTCAAAGATTATAAATTGTCGACAGGTAGCATGCTAACGGTCGGCCGGTCGAACTACCTCCGCTTCAACCACCCGTCGGAGGCGGCGCTCATGAAGTCCGTGCTGCCGACCGCGCACGTGTCCATGGCGCCTGCGCAGTACTCGCCCAACGAACACTGCGTGACGCCTGGTAACTATACGCTGATTCTAGTATTTGACGCGTTACCTATACTAATATTGTAACGGTCGGCTGCTCGAACTATCTTCGCTTCAACCACCTCTCAGAAGCGGTCCTCATGAAGTCCGTGCTGCCGACCGCGCACGTATCCATGGCGCCTGCGCAATACTCACCCAACGAACACTGCGAGCAGCCTGGTAACTATACGCTGATTCTAGTATCTAACGCGTTACCTATACTAATATTGTAACGGTCGGCTGCTGCTCGAACTATCTTCGCTTCAACCACCCCTCAGAAGCGGCCCTCATGAAGTCCGTGCTGCCGACCGCGCACGTATCCATGGCGCCTGCGCAATACTCGCCCAACGAACACATCGTGCAGCCTGGTAAACTATACGCTGATTCTAGTATCTGACGCGTTACCTATACTAATATTGTAACGGTCGGCTGCTGCTCGAACTATCTTCGCTTCAACCACCCCTCATAAAGTTCGTGCTGCCGACCGCGCACGTATCCATGGCGCCTGCGCAATACTCGCCCAACGAACACATCGTGCAGCCTGGTAAACTATACGCTGATTCTAGTATCTGACGCGTTACCTATACTAATATTGTAACGGTCGGCTGCTGCTCGAACTATCTTCGCTTCAACCACCCCTCATAAAGTTCGTGCTGCCGACCGCGCACGTATCCATGGCGCCTGCGCAATACTCGCCCAACGAACACTGCGTGCAGCCTGGTAACTATACGCTGATTCTAGTATCTGACGCGTTACCTATACTAATATTGTAACCGTCGGCTGCTCGAACTATCTTCGCTTCAACCACCCCTCAGAAGCGGCCCTCATGAAGTCCGTGCTGCCGACCGCGCACGTATCCATGGCGCCTGCGCAGTACTCGCCCAACGAACACTGCGTGACGCCTGGTAACTATACGCTGATTCTAGTATTTGACGCGTTACCTATACTAATATTGTAACGGTCGGCTGCTCGAACTATCTTCGCTTCAACCACCTCTCAGAAGCGGTCCTCATGAAGTCCGTGCTGCCGACCGCGCACGTGTCCATGGCGCCTGCGCAGTACTCGCCCAACGAACACTGCGTGACGCCTGGTAGCTATACGCTGATTCTAGTATTTGACGCGTTACCTATACTAATATTGTAACGGTCGGCTGCTCGAACTATCTTCGCTTCAACCACCTCTCAGAAGCGGCCCTCATGAGGTCCGTGCTGCCGACCGCGCACGTGTCCATGGCGCCTGCGCAGTACTCGCCCAACGACCATTGCGTACCACCTGGTTACTTTACCACAGAATAAGTACATAACAATACAAGTACAGAAGGGACACTGTACAAGATCATTTTAATAAATAGCGACTCTTGCACCGACACAATAAAGCGCAATTCAGGTCGCACAGCACTCCATTCCCCACAGTTATATTCACCTAGATGTTGCTTCTCTTTCTATCGTGTGCTCTCAGATTCTGACAATGTTAGGGTTGTTTTGCTTAAAATGATCATAAAAGGAAAACTATTGTACGTACTATGGTATAAGAAAATCAAACAAGAATAATATCTTTAAGCAGCAAACATAAACACTTGACCACCTGAGTGGTGGAGTGGTCAACATGCTGGAGAACCCGGGTTCGATTCCTGGCCGGGCAGAAATTGAAATAATAAATTTTTAATTCTGTGACGAATCTGATGTCTATGTACAATAAAAATATATTTAAAAAGTATATAAATATTATATCAGTTTCTAGCACCCATATTACAAGGCGACGAAGGGACTAGATGGCGCTGTGTGGAATTGTCCAAGCGTTTATTATTATAATTTATTAATTAACAAAGTTAAAAAAACAAAATCGCTGTTATTGCTAACCGCAAGCTTGAATATAGTCCTTAATGCTCTGTTTATTAGTTACATTACAATATCATTGTAAATTTATAGAGCTTAAAATGATTGAGATAGTTTTCCATTCCACTAGGTATTTACCATCTTATACTTCACTAAGCACCTACAACCCACAACCAGGCCTCCATCACTCGTTCAAGGTCGCGCGATAAGCACCTACTGCAAGCCGTTCGTTCGAACGAACAAGTGAGCAGAGGGGCGCCATACGCCCGCCTGTGTACTCACGCGGCATCTTACTGTCTGCGTAGGTATTGTCTTTTTATAATAGTAACAATGTCGAATCGACATTACTGTGCAGTGTACGGATGTCAAACACAAAAAACCAAAAAACAAATTATTGTTTTTCACATTATGATATATGCTACGCAGTTCATTTAAAAGAAGACAACCCTAACGTTGCGTCGTCAGAAAAAGTAAGAGCACGCGATAGAAAGATAGGCAACTACTAGGTGAATATAACTGTAGGCCATTAGCGCTGCGCGACCTGAATTGCACTTTATTGTGTCGGAGCAAAAGTCGCTTTTTAGGGTTCCGTAGCCTAAATGGCAACAAACGGAACCCTTATAGATTCGTCATGTCTGTCTGTCTGTCTGTCTGTCCGTATGTCACAGCCACTTTATTCCGAAAGTATTAAGACTACACAGTTGAAACTTGGTAGGTAGATGTATTCTGTTAACCGCTTAACGAATTTAATACAAAAATAAGAAAAATAAAAGATTAAGGGGGGGCTCCCCATACATGGAACTGAAACTGAAAAAAACTTTTTTTTTTTCAAACCAACACGTGTTGGGTGTCTATAGATAGGTCTTTAAAAATGACATTGAGATTCCTAGGACAACTTTTTCTCTACGGAACCCTATGGCGCGTGGCCCGACACGCACTTGGCCGATTTTTTATTTATATGACTTCGCGGCGTGCTGCTTCTGTACTTGTACTATTATTCTGTGCCACAACCACAATATTACTCGATTCGCTTCGGGTTCACCACGCCCCTATCAGACATAGGCTCGTATAATAGAATCAAACTCAAATCTCTGCTTCAATACAGTTAGAAAGGGATGGTGCTATTTATCGCTTATAGCGCCATCCCTTTTTAACTGTACTCGAACAAAGACTTGAGTTTGATTCTATAAGACAAGCTTTAGAGCGCGTTCACCTTTTGAAAGATAAATAATATAAGAACTTTTTATTGGCATAAAATAACTTTATTTTTTGTTTGCAGCTTACGTAAATCACAACAATGAATCAAGCAACCAATGTTACCAAAACACAAACATTAAAAAAATATACAAAGATAATGTACTCACGCAGTTAGACCAAGAACTAGACATGACACTCAAAGAAATGTCTAGAAAAAAACCACCGGTAGCTCCTAGGAAGCCTTACAGAGATCTAGACCAATCAGACTCGAATTCAGACCAAGAAACAAGGCCAAAAGTATCTAGTATTATGGCAAAAGTATCAAAATTCGAATACTACGCGAAACAACAGAAATGTATCGGTAGAAGTCAGTTCTATACAAACAATGAAAATGAAATTTCACCAAAGGTCTTTAGTGCTAACTCATTAACAGTAAACACACCAGCGAAAGATGTTTTAGGAGGTAAATCGATGCCCAATTACATTAATAAAACCAAACAAGAACATAAAGTGGTCTTACTTAACGAAAACAATTCTCTAGACCCAAAAAATTGTTCATATGCAAACGTTGCTATTAGAAATAAAACAAAAATCGACGATATAGTAAGAAATTTTGATGAAACCACTAGAAACGATTATAGACTGCCAAAGAAAGTGAATAATGACCAAGTGAAAACAGACAATATTTACGGTAGAATCAACGTAAAGCAAGAGCATGATAAAAACAATGTTGATCATTGTAAGAACAATGTTGAGAATAGTAAAAACAATGTTGAACATTGTAAGAACAATGTTGGGAATTGTAAAAACAATGTTGATTCGTTGAAAATGGAAGCTGATCCTTCTAGAAACGACGGTTATGGGAGGATAGGAGATAGAAATGTGAAATTTGCGAAGACGTTGACTTTGCCATCGCCAGCATTTGACAGAAATCCACAGTATTCACCGGTGTATGCTAATTTCCACTACGACAGAAGTTACGAAGCTGAAAATTTGAGGAAAAAGGTACGTACTAATACCAATATTATACAACGTTAATTTTTAAGTATAGAGTTTGATCAACGAAAGAGATGAGACTCGGCTGGAAATGGAACTAATTTGCGTCTTATTTGGCCGAATAGTCAAACGCTACTTAACTTTGAGCGGCTCTCAAACAGCATGCTGTCTTTGTCATATCTTTGACATTTAATGCGACAGGACGACGTTTGAGAGCCCCTCAAAGTTAACTAGCGTTTGAGTATTCGGGGAATTATCAGATTTCAATAACTTTACCTCTAAACGTTAATTTAACAGGGAATGTGGCGCCGCCATTTCAATCTCATCTTTCGTTAACCAGACTATTTAAAAATGGGGATATTAGACCACGTTTCTGAATATGAACGTGCAGTTAATAGTTAAAAATATCGGAAAAAATAATAATAAGCGGCAAACTCACAAAAATAGCAAGACACGTGCGTAGATTAATTCTTTTCATTATTTATGTAGGTAAACAAGATAGTATCTTTTGATAACGCGCGTGTTATTCTATGAATGAGCTCTATTTCTGTATAGAAATCAGTAAAATTTTGGGACACGAACAAACCTCAATATCTTGACCAATTATTAAATATTGAAACTTTTAACTGTACTTACTCGATTAAAATAGGGAAGAGATACACTCATTTAATTTTTAGATATACTAAGGCTGAGTTGCACCATCTTGACTTAACCTTAACTTTAACAAACACAAACTTATCTGCCTCGGTGACAGCGTCGCTATCGTCTATGGCGTAACCTAGGTAACATTATGTACACCTTAGTTCCACTTTTGACCACTGGCTCAGATAAGTTTGTATCTGTTAAAGTTAAGGTTAAGTTAAGATGGTGCAACTCAGTCTTAACAATTAACCTTGTGTTTTAGTGATACTAAAGGACCCTGAACCTATACTTAGAAAAATGTGGTTTCAGTTAAATGTCCAGGGATTTTGATAAATTATAGATTTCGGGGTCCTTTGTAGAGTATCCACTCCTTAAACTTACGCTAACGCACGCACTCTTAACTAGAAATGGTTTGATTTTTTCGTATTTATGTAGCTTTCTTTAGTCATTGTGACCTTCAATGGACACCGAAAAGTAATATTTCCGTGGAAAATAATTCAAACATGTAATGTTACATTACAAGCGAGCACGGCAAGTTAGCAGTTAGCATTTAGTTGTTAGGCTTTAAGCATTCGTGACAATATAATAGGGAATTTGCATATTTTTTTTTTGTATCAAAATCAAAAGTATAATGCGTGAGAAAATCAACTGTAGTATTAAAACTTTTCTCTTGCGTTTTTTTCTCGTGATATAGTTACTTGAAGTTAGCACGCAGCAGCACCCGCCGAAAACGCTCTATACAAATGATTTGTGACGTAACCCACCACGATTTCAGGCGGGTTTATTATGGAGTTAGCCAATAATTTTCAATTATCTCCCTAAATTTTGAGTTAAGTACATATATGTGTCATACAAAATATTATTTATTTTACCATATTCTATCAGACTGTTAAGTGCATTATGCATTATCACGTAAATGTGGAACCTCTCGCATTCTTTTTTCAGATGTAATGATAATATATCAGAGCAGTGAGAAAAAGTAACGTACTTAGCGAAATCCTTTTTGAAGTGAAAACTTCTTTAGCGGCGTTGTACGCTTTTTTGTAATGGGGAAAAAATGCTAAACTCGCGTCAGTAAGAATCACGTGGCTGATCGAAAATATAAGACGGATGTGACGGATGGAGAGTAGACAGCTGGCGGCGGAAGTATCCCCCTCTCTTTCTACGGGGCGCGTTGAAAATGGCGGTGCGTCATTTTAAGACGTAAACACTTGTGTCACCTACAACGCGCTAATTTTAAAAATGGAACTAATAGCAGCGATCTCTTCGGTGAAATCATAGACTTATTTCTACTCTGTGACTATAAGTTTAAATCGTAGAATGCGTGCATGTAGAAATCAAAAAGGCCACTGGCGCGAAACCTTAGAATTTTTCTCTAATTACTTACTGATTGAATTGTGTGACTGTATAGTAATAGGAAAGAAATAATTTTAATACTTTGCCGCTAATTTCAAAATATAAAAAATGCACAACGTTAATATTCAAGTTTTCACTTCTGCCGGCACTCCCGGAGTGCAACCCGATTTTTTTTTAGGTATCACGTCGCCGTCGTCGTCATTGGCTATTATATTTCCGTCGTCAGTCGTAATTTTAATTTACAGTGTTATCTCAGATATCAATTCAAAAAACGTGATATTCATTTAAATAAGTACAAGATTTTTAATCAGTGGCCTTGCCATACTAGTTGTATAACGCGGGTGCGTCTTGCTCGAGATATTTTTTGGCAATTTTTAATTTTTAAAGATTATTAAAAATAACGTAACAGCAAAATCGATTGCGTTTGCAAAACGATTAAATAAATAAAATAACTTAGATTTCTAATTTCTCGTCTCAATTTGGTTTATTAATATCACAATGCTTTTAATAACTAATTATTACAGCCGAGATCCAATCTAACAGATAAAAATCTACTTGTAATCTGTGGTTACAACAAGCTACAGTATGGTAATTTCTTACGTAAATATGAAAAAATAAATTACAAACAATCTCAAAACTATAGTGCTGATTAAACACTATTAAATTGAAGCAACAATAGTCGTTATCAATGATATCGTTTGACGTAGCGATAACAATAAACTGCGGGGTTCTATGCGGCATTTCAGTATTGTGCAGACCGTACAAGGCTGATTGTATAATTAAAAAAAATGTGAAAAAAAATCTTGATAAAAAATGTATAGAGGATTAGGTTTAGTTACATTAAAAATCAAAATACAATCGGCTTATAAAAATATCGTTTGAAAGTGCAAGTGATAAAACATTCATCAGATTTTGCCGTGGCCGCAACAGTGAAATACAATAACGTAATTTTTTATGTAGACATCTGATACGCAAGCCAGTGTCAAAAGTATCGGTAACAACTTTCGTACCAAATCGAATTGCGTTCAGTTAGCTTCTGTATCTATTGTGAAAACAATCTATTTTGTGTCTGTGAAGTGATATCAAGCCTTTTTTGATAAAAAAAAACAATATGACATTAAAATCTAACGATAGAAAGAAGCAACCGACGCACAAGAACTTGTTAAAACTCTTTGTGACAAATATAAAGAAAAATACACTGGCATTAAAGCAACTGAAATCATCAATCGATTTAACAAACAATCGAAAGAATTACGAGAAAATAATCGAAATATCGAATTCCGTGAACGACAAACTTGAAGTTGTACATAAACTAAGAAACGATATCAAAATATATAGAACTATTAACACTATTCTAACGAACCATTATATAAAAGAAACGAGAGATCACGAAAACAGTATTGATGGTAAAATAATCAAATTGGAAAATCAAATTAAACAATCTTACGAAGATTTAAGAAACGATTTAAAAGTACTAACTGAAAATGTTGCCACCAAAAATGTTTCTTCACCAGATTTTATGAGAAATCTGTCTTCGATAGAAAACAGCAATGTTTTCGTAGTTGGCAATTATTTGAAAACCAGTCAGTATAATGAGTTTTATGTCAGAAATGAGATTTATAATAACATTATTAAGAAAATTGATAAGCTGTTTTGTGGCATGGTAAGTTTAAAATAGACCTTAAGACTAAAATAATAAGTTCTGAATTTAAAACTTTTTACACTAAGTTTACTGTGATATTTAAAAACCTATAAGTACTCCAGCGTTTAGTACTCTTATTAAATTCTGTGATCAAGCCTCTGATATTAGCATTTTGTACCTGATATGTACATGGCTGTATATAGTGGTGACCAGACAAGGACACCAGCCAATTTTCATACAAACGAGGTAACTTTGAAGCCTTGGTTCTCCGCCAAGGATTGATCTAGCTGTGATCTAATGATGGCCATCCAGGGAGTGAAAGTTGGAGATTCAGATCGCTATACACACCCAACTGATCTGATCAGCATAGAGATAAGGTTTTCAGTTTCAGGATTTCCATACATTTTTATGCTAATTTCGCGTATTTGATCAATCAATCCATCAATATATTTATTTTTAAACATGGATATGTTGAAACTGAAAACCTTATATCACTTAAAATGTTGATCTGGGGCCGTACCGGCTAACGAATCGAACTTCGGAAAATTTATCAAGTTTCAAATTAAAACAAATAAATCAAAGTAAGGTATTTCGTATTCTACTATTTGTTGAAGTTATTTGGTAGATATTGATGTTTGCGTGACCTTATGAATTAGGGTTCGCCATTTTGGCCCAATTGGGGCTCGATTTATCTGTTTTAATTTGAAACCCGGCAGACTTTTCGAAGTTAGATGCGTTAGCCGGTACGGCCCCAGATCAGTTGGATGCGTATAGCGATCATTCAGTCCCTGGATGGCCATCATCAGATCTCAGCTAGGTCAATCCTTGGCGGAGAACCAAGGCTTCAAAGTTACCTCGTTTGTATGAAAATCGACTGGTGTCCTTAATTATCTGGTCACCACTATATTTCTTATTTTTATGAAGTCCGTCTGCATGTGTTAACACATGTCAATCGATTATGAACTTTAATTCCTTCATTTTAGGTTTAATATTATTATAATTAAAATCACTATGAGTTGTTCTGTTCTGTATAACCTGTTGTCTTGTGACTCTATTGTATGCTTGCCATAAAATAAATCAAGCTCGACAGCTGAAAAATACAAGTCAATCAAAGAAATATACTATTTTAAAGTTTTATGAAATGATAAGAAACATAGTAGGTACTAATACAATGAATTGTTGTAAAAACACACTGGTGTCTTGTTTACTTTTAAATTTATTTATCTACAACAGAACCGTATATATAACTTTGTCTTCCTAGGATTAATTATCGCTGATAAAACCTTACATTCGTTTATGTAATACCGGAAGATGAATTGGTTAGACAATATTCTTTAGTTCGTCGGAATAGTTCGAATTTCCTTTGCAATATTTATTCTTTTCTGTTTTTCTTGCTCTTTCCACTTTTCTTCTTGAATGTTAGTTTTTAAGCCCCGACCTTTCGAAGGCCCCGACGCAAAAATAGAGGTGTTATACGATTGACGTGTGTGTGTGTTTGTCTGTCTATCCGAAGCATCGTATCTTCCAAACGAATGGACCTATTTTGATTCAGTTTTTTTTTTGTGTAAGCTGGTTCCAAAATATATTCTTTAAAAGTATCTATTGGAATTTAGGCAGGAACTTTGTTGTCGAATGTTTAGTGCCTATGCCGAATTCGATGTGCAGTCAACAGCACACATTAGGTTAACATACACAACATGTCAAACTTTCGTATATTGACCCTAACAATGGAAAAAGACAGTTTTGTATATTTTAACGCACTGACTCTTCCATTTTAGGTAATAAAAAACACTATTTATATCTACGTACCTACATTAGAATATTGTGATAGCACATAGTCGAACTCTTTTGCTATCTTGTTGTTTGTTATACAACATGTAAAAGAATTAATATATTAAATTAAAATTAAAATTAAAAATTAAAATTTGTTTATTTCAGACTTCCAAGGGTCCATATATTGTTAGTAACAAACGGCTTACACATTATGTTAGTAAATCAAATTGAAAATTATAATAATGAAAACAAGCTGCACCGATTGACATTTTTGACATGCAAATCGGTGAACCTTGCAAACAAAGGAGAATCTAACCTCTCCGATAACATCCTCAGAATGCCGTTAGAGCTCCCCCGTATTCTTCTGATGATGGAATAAGACTTCTTCCGCATCAAAGCATAGAAGTCATCAGTTCTAGCATTGGCGAACATGCCAGATGCACTGCAGAAACGTGGGAGCCCCAACAAGGATCTGAAGATGTTATTGTATAACACACGCAGGGCATTGTAGGCACGCTGGGTAAAATTGGACCACAGACCACTGGTGTAAAAATTTTGACAGTAGGCTTTGAATAGAGTTAACTTCACCTCTACTGTACACCGTGCGAACCTCTGTCTCACCATGTTTCCACGAACCGACAACGCCCTGCGTTCCCTTTCTATGTCACAATTGTCATCCAGGGTTTCAGTCACAATATGACCGAGGTGTTTAAACTGACTTACACGGCCCATAGGAACCCCATTCAAAAGTAGTGGGGGCACATTTTCAAGTCTCTTAATGTTACCCCTAAAGATCATGAATTCACTCTTTTTCTCGTTGTACCTTAGGCCGTGC
Organism: Agriphila geniculea; assembly: GCA_943789525.1. Taxonomy (NCBI): domain Eukaryota; kingdom Metazoa; phylum Arthropoda; class Insecta; order Lepidoptera; family Crambidae; genus Agriphila; species Agriphila geniculea. Next base: position 6,270,508 of record OX038895.1, read on the forward strand.
TCCTGTACATAGTCCTCACACTCTCGCAGGAGCTTTCTGAGGCCACCCAGCGATGGGCTGAGCAGCACCATGTCGTCAGCATAACTGATATTATTCACACTGATTATGTAACAGCCAACATGTGTGCTGCTCAACCCAGCGATGAGCTTGTCCATATATATATTAAAAAGCAATGGAGAAATCAGTCCACCCTGTCTTACCCCACACTCTAAGGAATATTCTTCAGAACATACATTTCCCCACTTCACTACATTATTATATTATTCACTACATATATATCCATACAAATATATTTATATTTGTATGGATCCTTAGTTAGGAGTATCCTCGAGTACTGTTCTTCGGTCTGGTCCCCTGTTTATCAATGTCACATTGACAGGATTGAGGCTATCCAACGCAAGTTTTTACGTGTTTTATGCACTAGGATTGGTTTGCGTCGTAAATTAGGTGACTTCTGTGAGCGTCTCAGCTACTTCAACATCGCTAGCTTGCAGAAGCGTAGGTGGATGAATGACTTATGTAGGGGAACCTGTTGTACCTTGGCCGATTTCTTTAATTTTGATTTTTAAAAAAATAATGGTGCATGCTATACCAGTCTAGTGTTCATGTAAGTAAAGATCATTTAATTAACTACTAAATTCATTCATAAAGCTGTGTATATTTTCAAAAACCTGGGACCACTAGCCACTTGAAAAAAAAATAGAAAACTGTCCTCGGTACAACAAACCAGATGTACCTTGGACCGTGTCCGTTGTACCTTGGACAGAGCAGGTTCAAATTGAGATAAACACTTTTATTAGCTAGTATTTATTTATTTTCTGTTGTATATTAATTAGGTAATTATATTAGCATCTGCAATTAACAATTTATTACAGTTATTAACAACAATATTTAAGTAAAAGTATTGTTTAAAAAAAAACCCCATCAATCTAATTTTTGATAATATTGTTGACAATATTTCGGCATCGAATCACGTAATTTTAACTTGTAACCTATTTTTTTTGTATTTTCTTATCCCTTGACATAAATTCTAACAAAATATCCATTAAATGCGCTGGAAGAAACAAAACTAAATTATAAAAAAAATTTAAGAAGTTACCTACCACAAAAATTAACTAAAAAAAAACTTAAAAAATACAAAATGATATATGTTGGACTCAGACTTTCAATTACTTTATTTATAAATTATTATTTATATTAATTTAAATACTTAGTGTTTAAAAAAATCCAATAAATCTCAATTTCTGGAATATTCCTCTTTTTGAGTTGATTCTCTTTTGTGGAATAATGTTTTTCTTAATATCTTGGTACTTATAACAAATGTTATATGTTTTTTTTTAATAATTTAAATACAATTATACCCATAAAAATATATGTAAAGAATTTTTGACCTACTTCCGACCAAAATGATGTAACTTGGCCAGTGACCGAGGTACATCATAAGTTGGGTGGCTTAGGTACAACATCGCGACAACTTCACATAACAAGCTTTATAAACCAACTTGCGATTGAGGTTAGGATCTGACACTCATGCCGTTTAGTAGCTAGATAAACTAAGATTATATTCTAATAAAACAGTTTTCACAAACATGCATCACTTTAAATTAATTTGCATGAAGTAAAACACAAAAAACGTACTTTTTGAGTGACAAACAATAAATTACCTTTTTTAACTGTGCTCACACGGCACCGGCGAATGTCAACTAACTTCACGTTAATGTTAACAAATGACGTTTCAAATACTTTAGACAACGGTTCCTAATAGTGCGGGATTTTTGAAAAAAAACATGATTATTCTAGGTACAACTCTGTCCAAGGTACAACAGGTTCCCCTACTCTTCATAAGATCACAAACGGATTTCTGGACAGTGATTTGATGGAGATATTATTATTCAGGGTGCCGACTCGGTCTGTGTGCATTCCGCGGTTATTCAACATACCCCCTTCAAAAAATAATGTTTCTCGAAACAACCCTCTGTACAGAATGTGTGCCTACTTTAATGATATTTGTACTGATGTTGATCTTTTTAACTGTAGTGTCCCTGCATTCAAGAAGTCACTAATGCCACTACTGTCATAAAATTTATTTTAATTACTATTTTTTTCTGTTTTATGTAGAACTTATTTGATTAAGTAAATTGTGTTTTTTAGCATTTCTCAATTTTGTATTTTTCAATTTCAATTTTTATTTTCCTAATTGTGTTTTAATTATTATTTGGTAAAATTATTGCAAATGCTGTGCACTTTTGTAATTGGGCTCAGATATAACCTTGCTAATTATATTTTTGTATGTTTCTCTATCTGTTGTCTGTAATTGTGCCTTAAGTAAATTATTAAAATAAAATAAAATAAACCAGAATATGGTAGATAGGGGCCATCAAACTGGACAACTTTTACTATGGGTGGTCCCATGGACTCTGAAATCGCAAAAAAAAAACTGCTTCATATAAAAATTAATAACGAAAATATGAAAGTGTATGAAACAGCAGATTTTTTCTCGCGATTTCAGAATTATTCCCATATTAAAAGTTGTTCAGTTTGATGGTCCCTATTTACCATTTTCTGGTTTAGCTATTTACTTTTGTTTCACGTTGTATAGTAATGTAATTATTTTACAAATCATTAAAGGTATGTAATGATTCAACCACTTGCCACTAATGATACCACAACATAATTGTAAAACTTTGTTATTTTATTGTGCCATAGCTTGATAAATTAATTGGTAGAAAGATATGATAAGGATCGATCAATAAAATAGACATAGTAATCTCGATTTTATTCGTGTTGACACGTTGAATTGATTCAATTGGGTGTGGTGTATCTGTGCTGTGAATTATACAAATATAGTATTTTCATATTATGTAGGTATAATTTTATCAATCTGGTATATAAGTCTTTCGGTCGGTAGCTTTAGAATTGGCACAAAAAATTTGAGTCTTAAAAATTGAGTCCCACCACAGATAATATTATATTACTGTCTCGTTTAGAATTTGTCTAACTTGTATTTGTTGACCTCAGATTTTTTTTGTCGAGTTTTTTTTGTGAAATTTGTAGATCTGAAATCCACGTTATTTCGCAATAGTAATAAAAACTTAAACGAAAAAGGAACATCGTCAGTTTAAGGTGTATTCCACATTTTAAAATAAAGTCCATAAAAAGGTCCTAGGAGTTTTTGGCGCCATTTTGTCGAGTTCGGTTCGGTGACTATTTTAATTATTCGCAAATTGATTCATAGTGGATAATTGTGTCTTAAAATTGGTGCAGTTTTGTGGTACAAGTGTCTACGCAACTGAACAATATGTGGGTTTGAATAGGCGCGATCTTGGTTGGGTGAAGCTGAGACTTTTATTGTGACAATGAACCACTGAACTATTTAACACTTGACACTGGCAAAAATTACTCCCTAAAGAGGAGAGTAGATTGCCAAACTAAAATAAGAAGAAGAAGAAGAAGAAAAAGGTCCTAGTCTTCAGATTGTAGTATTTTTTGTAAAAAATATATTCTAAACTTGATACTCTTTTAGCAATGTCAGTTCTCCTGCGGATCTCCTCAATCCTGATTCAATCACGATCAATATCTAGTCCATCAGCCATTTTAATGTCCCCACTGCTGGGGCACAGGCCTTCCTTATGGGTGGATAAGGAGGACGGGCCATAACCCACCACGCGGGCCCAATGCGGATTGGTGGGTGTGATCAATATCTAAATTGTTATAATATTTTTAATCTCTGTTTTAGGCTTACCAGGACAGAGTAAAGGAAGAAGAGCAAAAAGAAGCGGAGACAGCCCGTCTCGAAGAGATCCTGAATATGTGTGCGGAATATGAGAGACAAATCGCTTCAGGTATGGCTTACACAGAATATTTATGTCTTGCACTAAGTAATGGACGATAATCGCAATTACTACCTGTTTATTAAGTACATACATCAACTTTGTCTAGGGATACAGGTATTTTCTTTTATACAAACGAGGTAACTTTGAAGCCTTGGTTTTCTGCAAGGGATGTACCGTGCTGTGATCTGATGATGGCTATCCAGGGAGTGAATGGAGGAGATTCAGATCGCTATACACACCCAACTGATCTGATCAGCATTCTAAAAGATTAAAAAACATGTTTAAGAAAACCGCGAAAATAGCATTGAAATGTACGGAAATCCTGAAACTGAGAACTCTGACCCGTCAGTTGGGTGTGTATAGCGATCTGAATCACCACCATTCACTCCCTCGATAGCCATCATCAGGGGCCGTACCGGCTAACGAATCGAACTTCGAAAAGTCCGCCGGGTTTCAAATTAAAACATAAATCGAGCCCCAATTGGGCCAAAATGGCGAACCCTAATTCATGAGGTCACACAAACATCCATATGTTCCAAATAACTTCAACAAATAGTACAATACAAAATTCCTTACTTCAATTTATCTTTTTTAATTTGAAACTCGGCAAATCTTCCGAAGTTCGATTCGTTAGCCGGTACGGCCCCTGATCACAGCACGGTACATCCCTTGCAGAAAACCAAGGCTTCAAAGTTACCTCGTTTGTATGAAAATAACACCTGTATCCCTAGACAAAGTTGATGAGTATATTATCAAACTCTTTTATTTTTGCTTTCTATGTAAATAAATCTCTTGCAATAGATTAACCAATGGTCTACCGGCTCATTTAAACGTTCACAAATTTAAAAACAATTCTAGAATTAATCTACAGGGGAAATCAAAAACAGTCGAAAATGTTTGTGGTGTGGCTTAGACCGTCAAACTGAACAACTTTGTCTAAGGGATCAACTTAATCAGAGCAAAAAATAATCAGCTGTTCTATAAATTTTGGTCGCGTAAACAAAAAACGTCCTTTTCTATGGAACAGCTAATGAGGATCAGTAACGATTTTTGTTTAGCGGCTTATCAGAAAGGTTATACCACCACATGATTAAATGTGAAGAAATTTTTACGATATCTCTTAAACCTGGGGGTCGTCCATTAATCACGTTAGCCTCGAAGGGGCAGGGGGGGTGTAGTTGAAAAAAATCACGAAGTATCACAAGGGAGGTGTAGTGAGATATCACGTGTATTTTTTTTTTTTTTTCGATCAACGCGTGATTTTTAACCGAAAGTTGCGTGTGATTGTTGACTCACTGTTACCAGGACGATTCCCCGCCCACCACGACATATTTGTACTGAAAAGTGTTGATATTATTTTATACTTACCAAAAATACACGTGGGGGGGGGATGGGGTTTCACGTAAAACACTTACCATGCATCACTAGGGGGGAGGGGGGGTTAAAAAATGGCCAAAAAAAACATCACGTGATTAATGGACGCTCCGCTGAGAAGATATACGAGCTAAAACACTGGTTTTTTGGGGGTCCTTATGACGTCATCGCGACGTACGCGAACCTTATGTCGTACGTAATAAAGCACATATTGCTTTATAGCTTAATGCAGCATTTCCTTCAAACCCTATTAACTCAACCATTTCTAAACGGATTTCAAAAAATCTTTCAGTAAGTTTCATAGCTAGGAATATGTTTTTATATTATACCAATAAAACTATAGGATTCAAACCTGTTACTGATCCTCATTATGCTTTAAATAAGTTGTTTCCGTTTGCCGGTCTAAACCACACCACAAAATTTGTCGAGTGTAAAAAAACACCCTGTAGTTTATTGGAAAATAGCTGTTACCAATTTTGTTATTATTTTTTCCAGGAATCCCAATCACCCCACCGGAGAAGCGATCACATAACAAGATAATTACCAATGGCTCGCTGCCCCGCAGCGTTGCTATGAACAACCCGAACTTCGTGCAAACAAGCGACGGTTATTATAAGTATGTACACTTATTTTGATGAAACTTCTATCTTTAGTATAGTTTAACTGCCTTTGTGGTCTAGTGGTTCGCCTACCCGTGTAAGACGCAGGGTTCCGGGTTCGATTCCCAGGAGAGGTACAAACTCGGTTTGGTTGGTGGTAGGGCTTATTTCAAGTCCGCCTGGCTAGCTACCACCATCTTACCTAAGTCTGACGCCATAACAATTTAAAAATTGATGTGTCCCGGCAGTTAGAGGTAAGATAGCCAGTTCCTCAGTGATGAGGAGTCCGGGAGTAGTGCGCTTCAACCTTCGGCCTTATCCTCACTTAACATCTGGTGAGTTGAAGGCCAAGCACTAATCCGTTAAGCATAAAAAAAGTTGTTTTACCTCACGAATGCGGTTCGTTTATGCTATCCTTGCTTCAAAAATTTGCCTCGTGTACAACAGAAAGTAAATTTTCTATTTTATTATTTTTATTGTCCACAGATTCGATACTAGTCATAATCATAGTAATTCACTAAGCAAATCCCTGCCCATACAAAGAAATCTGTCAAGCTATGAAAATTTCGACCTCCAACCAGATTCGTCCACTCCAGAAGTGACAATACCCACCCAAAATTACGACAACATCGGTAGAATGGACGAAATCGGCATACCAGTATTCGACGACGAACTATCTAGTCCAATCCTCATTAGAAAATACAACCAAAGTGAAAAATCTTCCCTCTCGTCCCCAATAGGGAGTCCATACGAAAATGTTTATTACAGAAATAATTATAACTTCAAACCTAAATCTCCGAACACTCAAAGTCCTAGGACAAGAATCAAAACAACTTTTGCCCACAAAAACTTGCCGTCTCCACAGTATTTCGTATTCCCAACACCACCTCCCAAAGACAATAAAAGCCCAGATTTCACACAAAATTCACAATCGCCTAGAACTGTTGAAAATAGTCCTAAAGACAATTTTAAGCTGGATAGTCCCAAAAAGGAAGGAATAGAGAAGCAATTGAGCTTAGAAGAAGAAATACCGATGATTGATGACGCAGATTTGACGAATGACATCGAGTTTCGATATTCGAAAATCGTTACAGAAAAGAGTGAGGATACGAAAATCGATTCTAAGAAAGAATCGGAAAGTGTTGACCAGATTTTGACGAAGAATTTGAGTTTTGATGATGTTAAGAAAGAACTGATGGCAGACATTCCTGAATTAGAGGAGTTTGAGAAAGACTTGAAGCAAAATAAGCAGGATAAACTTATGAAACACATCACAGAGAATGTTAAGAAGGTAAGTTTAGTTACTGTGTTTTATATACATTTGTTTTTAATGACCTTTGAATGAGCTTTCATTTTCTGTATTTTATTTAAGAGACACATTTCATGTTTTCTCAAGATTCTTTAAATCTGAGTGCGCAATTAAAAAATGTGTTCCGCCCACTTTCCGCTAAAAAAGATAACGGCAATTTTAACATTATAACAGTATAACGTTTCTAACAGTTGCACTGAGATTTATGAAACCTTGAGAAAACATGAGATGTGCGAGCAAGAGAGCGGTGAGACGTGGATGGCCTCCTAAGGAATCTTGACAATGTTTATTTATATATATAAAAATAGAGTTTAAGTACAAATTGAATAATTAAATTAAATTACTGTACGAACTGACATAGCAAAATGCTGGCCGCATGGTCAACGTCGATTTTGTCTATCCGCTTATGGATCATTATTACATTATTTAAGATATTTTACACAGTATTATGTCTTTTTTTTTAAGTTACATTTGTCGTTTGACGGAAAGTTACCTGTGTTTCACTATACACCTGCTAAAACAACCATTATTAAAATTCTGAAATTATTATAGGATGAATTTAGAATACTAATAAGTCTTGAGTTTAAAATATCAAATAGTTGCATTCAATACTTCAAGATAAAGAATGGGTATCGGATACAATCGTCTAACATAACAAAGACAATTAAAAAAAGTAGTTTGGCCCTAAAAGTCATTTACAATTTGAACTTTATTGCAATGAAATAAATGTGAACGTAATTTCTAAGAAAAGCAAAAACACGAAGTTAGCTAATGCCCATTTTTTATGTACTCATATTAAAAATATTGGTACATGTAATATTGTTTGTTACTTCACACCCCAAGGTGGACGTAGAAGCGGAATCCATAGACAGCGCAGTAGTAGACGACAGTGTGGACGAGCTTAAGTCCAAATACGACGTACTGAAGGACGAGCGCAAGAAACTCGTCGCGCAAATACACGAGATTAAGTGCAAGATGACTGACATACGGGCGCAGGAGGATGACATACTTAGAGAGGTAAACGTTATTTGATTAAATTTATGTTATAGTGTAAGTTGAATCAAATACGACGTTCTGAACGGACGAGCGCAAGAAACTCGTATCGCAGATACACGAGATCAAGTGTAAGATGACCGACATAAGGGCGCAGGAGGATGACATACTTAGAGAGGTAAACGTTATTTGATTATATTTATTTTATAGTGTAAGTTGAATCAAATACGACGTTCTGAACGGACGAGCGCAAGAAACTCGTATCGCAGATACACGAGATCAAGTGTAAGATGACCGACATACGGGCGCAGGAGGATGACATACTTAGAGAGGTAAGTTATTTGATTAAATTTATTTCATAGTGTAAGTTGAACCAAATACGACGTACTGAAGGACGAGCGCAAGAAACTCGTATCGCAGATACACAAGATCAAGTGTAAGATGACCGACATACGGGCGCAGGAGGATGACATACTTAGAGAGGTAAGTTATTTGATTAAATTTATTTCATAGTGTAAGTTGAACCAAATACGACGTACTGAAGGACGAGCGCAAGAAACTCGTATCGCAGATACACGAGATCAAGTGTAAGATGACTGACATACGGGCGCAGGAGGATGACATACTTAGAGAGGTAAACGTTATTTGATTAAATTTATTTTATAGTGTAAGTTGAATCAAATACGACGTTCTGAACGGACGAGCGCAAGAAACTCGTATCGCAGATACACGAGATCAAGTGTAAGATGACCGACATACGGGCGCAGGAGGATGACATACTTAGAGAGGTAAATTATTTGATTAAATTTATTTCATAGTGTAGCGCAGATATACGAGATTCAACGTACGGGCGCAGGAGAATGACATACGTAGCCGATTTACCTTTATCTCCGAAGTTTGCAAAGAGAAAAATCTAAAATAGTTCTATATGATAGCAGTTTATATAAAGATTACAGGAAAATAAAACGAAGCCTCAATATAGCAAACTTTTTTAGAAATTATCAAATTTCTAAAAAAAGTTAACATTAGTTCCACTATCGGTCAAGAGATGGCGCTGACCTAAAACTACAATACTAACTTTATTATTCTACTCTGCAGTGTGGTTTGATGATGCAATTATGATGGTACGGAACCCTCGGTGCGCGAGTCCGACTAGCTCTTGACCGGTTTTTTTAAAAAGAGTGCAGTCTGCACACTATCGTCGCCATTGAAATAAAAATCATAGTACTTAAGTACTATGATTTATTTAAATAAAGACGAAATTGTGAATTTTATCTCCCTGTAGTGCACTCTCAACAAGCTTTGTGGTACTTTTTATTACTTAAACAATATTTTTGGGCCTGTAGCACACCCCGGGTACTCCATACAAACGCCGCGTTTCAACTACTTACCTATTACACAGACGCTACACAGTGACGTTTTTGCACACGCGCAACTGTGTGCGTGAAGTCTAGGGCTATTGAATGAGCCTACGAACTGGCCTACGAACTCGCGGGGGGTGAGGTAATTGATTGCGGAGCAGGGCGGAGAGTTTCCTTTCTGTTCGGTAGTACTTATATCTATTCTGTGCCTGTAGTTTAGTTTAATGGAATTTTCTCAATAAAAGTCCATTAAACTAAATGACAAGCTAGAATATTTTGTTTAAGTGATAAAAAGTACCACAAGCTTGTTAAGAGTGCACTACAGAGAGATAATTCACAATTTTGTCTTTAATTATGCACTATGATATTTTTCCAGTGGCGGTGCTAGTGTGCAGAATAAGCCCTCTTAAAGGGCGTCGTCGCACTCTTACACTTAATTTATACTTTACTTGAAGCTTGACAGACTAGTCGTACTCGATTACGTTTGTTAGCAACGCTCGGTCCGGCCAGGTATCGGATGGGTGACCGTTAAGTGACATTACAACTGAGCGCTTCCGTACTTCGGAGGGCACCTTAAACCGTCGGTCTCAGCTGTTGTCATCCGATAACAGTCGTTAAGCCAATTTAGAGGCCTTACAGGCGGCTTGATAAACTCTAACATCAGAGGTGGCCACTAATCCTCATCCTCATCCTCATACGATAAGAAGGAAAGACTTAACTTATGTAACATAAGGGTCTCAAACGTTACGTTTTAGAGATATTTGGACTAAAGGGTTGCAAAATTTTTTTTGTTCTTTAAGTTCATAATTATGTTGCAATCTTTTTGTCGAAATACATATAAACGTTACGTTTGACGTTTCATATTATCATTCAGGGGCCGTACCGGCTAACGAATCGAGCTTCGGAAAATTTGCCGAGTTTCAAATTAAAACAGATAAATCGAAGTAAGGAATTACTTATTGTACTATTTGTTGAAGTTATTTGGAAGATATTGATGTTTGTGTGACCTCATGAATTAGGGTTCGCCATTTTGGCCCAATTGGGGCTCGATTTATCTGTTTTAATTTGAAACCCGACAGACTTTTCGAAGTTCGATGCGTTAGCCGGTACGGCCCCTGGCTATGCGTTTAAAAACAAAATGGCAGACTAAGACACTATGCCACGCTCCACACAAAAACTTGCAACCTTTTTAAACTATAGCTGTGTATATTGATAAACCGCTCTTGACGTTAAGAGCTATCTTGAGATTATACTTGAGATGCTCATCTTATAGGAACAGCATCTCAGGTATGATCTCAATATGGCTCTCAACTCAACGTGGAGAGCGGTTTATAAATACGGGCCTTAATGTAAACACACCTCTATGTGTATATCAAATGTCACATAAAAAAATTATAGTGGGAATCGGAAGTAGAAAAATTAACAACGCTGTTTTGTTTTTCATAGCTTGAAATGGAAAAAGCCCTAATAAAAGGCGAATACGACTCAGAAATAGCCATCTTAAATATCGAACAGAAGAAGAAAGTGGCTTTAGCGGACAAAGCTAAGAAGATCGAAGAAGAGATGAAACAACTAAAAGAGAAACAAGAAGCGCGCCAGAACGAGATGCGAGATCGGGTGGAGGTCGCTACTATGAAGGTTGAAAGGTAAGATAACTTTTTAGACAAAAAAATGACCAATTTTGAAGTTACTTTTAATTTGATAATTTAATGAGAATGTTCAAATTTTTAAGTCAAACAAATAAGTACATAATACAAATATAATTCTAAGTTGGTTTTATGAATATAAGTAAACTTTTTAATATGATTTTTCTTGCGTTGGGCTGGCTATGAAGGATCGAGAGGTAATTTAATTTCACGTGTTATTATCTTCGTTATTCAAAAAAACTGCTAGCATAATATAGTATACTGTAAAAAGTACAATATTTTTACTATAAGGCACTAGGTATCTGTATTTACTAAATTCGCATGCATCTAATGGATCAATATATAAAATTTATATAATGAATTCTAAATACAGGTTGGAAAAAGACTTAAAAGACAACGCGACTACTCTTGAGGAACTCCAAAATGCCCAAGACATTTTGGACAATGAGACGAAAATTTTCGAAGACTTGGAATTTCAGCATTTGGAGGAAGAGTCTGAATTGTAAGTAATTCAGTTCCTAATTGGTCTTATTACAGTTCAGTATGATATAGGTAGAAAATAAACTAATGTGGTTAAAAGATCGTGAAATCTGCAATATTCTCGGTGTAAAGAATTTTCAATGTTTTGTTCATTAAAGCACCTGTTATCAACTTTCTTATTATAGACGAATTCTTATCTAAAAAAATGCCTAAGAGCTAAATTTCTCATCTTAGCAATAGCAATAGATTTGATTAGTTTCTTAATTCGTCAGCAATAAAAAAAAACTCAATTCTCATTTTCATTACACAGATTGGCAAATAGAGAGGACCTACAAAACGATATAGTACTACTTACCAAAAAAATAGAGGCACAGAAATCTCGAATACTCAATCTCAAATCCGAAGCAAATAACAACCTTACCTCAGCACTGGATGAAACCAAAGTCCTTCGCGCAGAGTACTTAAAGCTACTAAACCAAGTAGAGGAATTGACGGGCAAAGTCCAAACTATAGAGAAAGATCTCAAACCCATCGTAGCTAAACTTAATGACATTGACAGAACACAATCACCTGACAGCGCATTCTATACAGATCAAACCAGAGCGAAATCTGGTGAATTCGGTTATTCGCCACAAAGCTCGGACAGCGACGATATTGATCTAACAAAAATATCAGAATACCACACCAAACAGTTGAAAGACAAATTCAACTCGATCGATCAGATGTCCCAATCGATGTTCGTCGAAATCGAGAGACGAGTTATTGGCGATATCGTAGACCCGGTCGACAATGAGAATCGATACAGCGAGAGTCCGTCTAAGACCTCTACTTCTTCTAAAGAGAAGAAAGGATTTTGGGAAAGGAACTTTGATTCGCTCAAACGAAAGAATAAGAAACAAAAGACTCCCGAAAAAGTTGACATAATGTCACAAAGTCTGAACGAAAACATTCTCTACAATGATAATATTATAGAAAACGAATTCGACAAATTCAATAGCTTAAGACATTCCAAGAAAAAGGAGAAAAAAGAAAACGGGCCAGTCAAAAGTAATTCATCATCTAAAATACCTACTTTCGCAGCGTTAGGGAAAATTATGAAGAAAGATTCCTTCGGTAAGAAATCTAAAGAGAATTACGTTAAAAACGACGAGGTTGCTGAAAACAATATCAAAAACCGTTACGTTAAAAACGCAAAACCTATAGCCACAGATAACAAATACATTAAAGCCAAATCTCTGTCCCCTGACAAGACGAAACAAGAAGACGTTTTAAAAGAGGAAACAGCTGAAGAAATGAAAGAAGTTTCAAACCAGAAAGGTCACAATGTCACCTTTGAGAATCTCATTCGTCAGACGTCCGTAGACAATAGTATAAACTCTGCTAAGATTTACCACAGAAAGAGTTGTGGGGATGAGCCGAATGTGAAGGAGTTCCAGAAGAAAATTTCTGATTCTGGCAAGATTCCTTCTCAAGACGATATAGATAGAATATCTAAGGTTACAATGGATGCACCCATATTGTCAAGCGATACTGACATGAATTCTCTTGGGAAAAGGACTCTAGATAGTTTGATGGAGATTGAGAGGAAGAGAATGGAGATGTTGGAAGAACAAGGTTGGTATTGTTTTTTTTATTCACACTACGTACCTAAGTAATGATCGCATCGTATGTTTTTCTAGGAAAAAAAAACCCTTATTTAAGGCCTAATGTCAATAAACTGAAGTATTTACTGAGTGTATTTACATTTGGAAAGGGCACTCTTTTTCTTATAATACTGTACTCTACCATTTATCGGAATAAAAAAGAATTGCATTTGTATTCTTGGTATTTATTTGCTCAAAGTTCATCATAAGTATTTTATTTTCTATTGATTACATTAATAAAGTCATGTTTATGTAAAGGAGTACCCATCATTGTTTTATGCTAAAGTTGTATACTTTTCTAATACTTAAATCTGTGATTCAGAATCTGCTTGTACTTGTTCACTTAATAATCTGTGGTTTCTGTGAACCAAATGTCAGCTGTCAATGCCAAATTGAAGTCAAGTTGACATTTCTCTTTTTTAATTTCGAAAAAGTAAAGAAATGTTGGTTTATGCAGCCATGTTTATACATTTCATAGCGACTTCTTTAGTTGATTCGTTGTTCTCGTAGTGTTTCCATATAGAAAATATTCATCAAGGAATAATGTGATAAAAAAAGAAAGAATTTGATTCATGTAGCAGATAATTATTGGCTATATTTTAAAACCAAATTCAATCCTATACAAGTTTAGCATTTTTTCTATGGGATGTGTCGGGTCTTGTCACACAATCAACTTTCGATATTGTCTCAGCAAATGAATTTAAATCTTATCACCACTCATTAGCCTCCAATTTCCCACAGGATGCCAAGTAATAGAAAACGAACGCGAAAAGATATCCGAACTCAAACGTCGCGTACAGGACGAGACCAAGAAACTATGGGACCAGAAATACCGCTCAGAACACTCCAAGTCATTCGACGAGTCCTACCAGAGTTATGATAAAAATGACGCTGACAGAATAAGCAGGTTCGAGAGAACTGACGATACGAGCCTGATCGACGACAGCTTTATGAATTCCAGCATGTTTGAGGATAGGTAAGTTTTTTTTACGATTTATCAAAGACTCGCTTCGCTTCAGTGTAGTGTGAAATTTGATACCATGCTATACATATAAACCTTCCTCTTGAATCACTCTATCTATTAAAAAACCGCATCAAATGTTGCGTAATATTAAAGATCTAAGCATACATAGAGACTGACAGCGGGAACCGACCTTGTTTTATACTATCACTACATAGTATCCTGTATAGATTTAAATCGTTAGATATGACTTGGTCTTGGTACTGAAAATCTGGAGCATTATTTCAGATTTGTCAAAATGGCGCACGCATGCGCTGTTGTTTACTTCCATCACAAGATGATCCATTATAAACCAAATCCTTAGTACACCAGCGGGTCTAAATATATTGAAATAGTGTTGCCTCTTTTTGTCTAATAGTAATTGCCTGGAATTTTTCTGCCATGCGCTGTCAGTGTAGATTTCAATATTTTTGACAATCGAAGAAAAATGAAATTCGATAACTAATGAAATCTAAATACTTACGCGTAAAATGTTAGCACCATCATTTGCTTTATTTGTATTTCTATAATTGTTGGTGCACAGATGAAAGGCACAACATAAGACGACATTTTGAATCAGTTTTTTCGTGGTTTTCTCTTAAAATTATTGCAGTAACTGTGTTCAAATGAGCACTAATAGCTGAGTGAGGCTCACTCATTTGAATGTTACACATTTCGGTACAATCATACTATGGTAAGGGCGTATCGCTTCGATCATCCATACCTCTGATCGAAGGCGTATCGTATCTAATCCAACAATTTAAATCTTTTCAATTTATAGGTTTTAAAAAGGAAGGGTTAATTTTTATTTATGCATTTTGTCTGAGTAATAGAAAAATTTACTGCGTCACGTTTGTTTACAGTTTTCCATTAAACAAAAAACTTAAAAATTACTCTCCTTATACGCTTTAAAGTCCTAAAAACTAGAGTTTATATTGACTTTCCAATTACACAAAAGCTATTTAAATTTAAGCAAATTCATCGTCAAATGTACGCAATCTCGAGTCAAACACGTATCTTACATAATTACCGTTTAGGTAATATTTATTCTACCAAATATATTCATACAGCACATAATAATTGCGTTAGACCAGTGGTTCCCAATTAGTTTTTTCTATGTACCACTCCAAAAAGGACCTCAAACTTGTGTACCCCTTAGTGGGGAAATAAAAGTTAAATCAGATTTATGATAGCTTAGTTAAAAGATTGCTTCGCATACCCCTTGATGGAACTTCGTGTACCCCTTTTGGGACACCCTGTATACTCTGCCGGTTAAGGAACTTTAGTAATATCACAGCATACATAATAGTAGTAGTAGAAGCTCGGTTTAGCGCCTGGCCCAGCGATTGCGGAGGTTAAGCAACTTTCGCAAGGGTCGGTCATGGGATGGGTGACCAAAAATATATTATTTCGAACTCCTCTGCGCCTCGGAAGGCACGTTAAGCCGTTGCTCCCAGGTGCATTTGCAGTCGTTAACACCCACCAATCTGCATTGAACCCGCGTGGTGGGTTATGTTATGGCCCATTCTCCTTATCCACCCATAAGGAAGGTCTGTGCCCCAGCAGTGGGGACCTTAAAAGTGGCTGATGGTCACATAATAGTACAAGTGTAATATTGCTTATTCTGTTCAATGTAATAAGCATCTATCATTGTAATGTAATGATGACTTTAAAATATTGAGAGGGGTCAGGGCTATTCTGTATTCCCCTAGAGAATTTATTTGATCTCGATTGCTTTTATGCTTATTGTTTTTCTGTAATCGTGCGACCCATAACAATATAACTAACTTATTAAATTGAGTGTAAATTGCAAAGTAAATTTTAATATATCTCATTGTACATTCCTCATGACTTTTACTTGTTGTATGGTCTGTGACATTTCTTGACGGACATACCGAATTTGGTCAATTTAGTTTTATATAACTAGCATTATTATTTTTTGTTTTTGTCAGTTTAGTAAAATAGATAAATTAGGTACTCCGGTAGTCTTATTTCATGAAATCAGGAATACTGACAGAAACAGATTCTACTAAACCCGAAATAATATTTTTTTAAACCTTTCATCTAACAAAGACCCTGTGAATCTCAGACAACGATACCTGACTCTCCGCAGCGTGGTTAAGTTCTTGCTATTTCCTCGACCACAAAAGTAGTATGTACATACATACTACTACATGTGGTCATTTAAGGCCTTCGCAGACTAAACAGTCTTGCATTACTAATTTCGACTTGCATTACTAATTTCCCAGCAAAAATGTAAACAAAGGTGTTGCCAGAACAAAACAACACAAAAGGAAATAGTATATTGCTAAGTCAAGAAATAAACACACTTACATGTTCTTTCATCACAAACCTAATAAAAAAAAATAGATAAATATTCTGAATCGTGAGTTTTGCGGAAAAAACAGCAATATAATTTAATAATTCATAGTAACAGTTTTATAGTAGAAAACATTTTATGATGCTGTGCACACATCAACTGCAAACCATACACATCAACCTTTGGTTCATATAATTTTATAAAATTAAAAATTTCATAAAAAATTGTATAACGAGAACGAGTAGTAGCTGTAGTAGTAACATTTGTCTTTTGGTATTGCGGGGAACTGGCGAAGTTGCAACGTATTTTTGATAGTTTCCATACAGTTAATATCTAAGTAAAGTTTTCTTATCAGTTCGTTTCAAGAACTTTTAACATCAAAAATTATGATAAGTTAAAATAAAAGTTCTTATTATCATCCTACTTTAAAATCACCATGTATGGCATTATATTTATTATGACTCAAAATATAATAAATTAAAAAGTTATAATAATGACCAAAGGTTTTGAATATCTGAAAATGTCACTATCAGGGTCAGTTTGTCAATTTGACAGTGACGTTTCTTTGTTTACATTTTTGCTGGGAAATTAGTAATGCGACTTTACTTGATACATTACATCCTCCATAGTTTATTTTTGAAAGTGCAGAGGAGTCAAGCTGACTGACCATTTTCGTTTCCTTAAATATCATCTAAAAATTGTTCGTAAATGGGTTTGACTTTGAATCTCTTAGTATGAGAAGCTGGCACAGTGGTAACCATATTTTTTATATTTTTGACGGTGATTTCGGAAATGTAGCGGCGCACGATGAAACCTTACAAAAAATGTCTTATGATATAAAGTCCTAAAGCACAACGTTTCCGGGATAATCCATGTTAAAGATCCTGTATAGATTAAAATCCAAACTTATTCCCCGGATTATCTCGAAAACGTTGTGCTTTAGGACGTTATATCAGGGATTGATAACGTTATTTTTAAATGTAACGTTATTTCTTACTTTTTTTACCGTTACTTTAAACATTAACGTTATGTCAATAAATAACGTTACTTTAGATAACGTTACTTACTTACTTCGTTTAACGTTATTTCTTGCTTTTTGTTACCGTTACTATAAATTTACGTTATTCCAATTAATAACGTTACTTTTTTACCGATAATTTTACCGGTACTATTATACCGGTAAAGCTTAACGCTATATTTAACGGTAAATTTACCGATAACATGTTTTAACGGTAGTTTTAACGTTATTTTTTTATCTTTATTAACATTGAAAATGTTTTTTTTGAGGCATCTGTACAGGCCCGATTTTCAGCCAAAGTGCGATTTCACCCTGGTGTCGTTGATATTAGAGCTATGTTAATGATTGAGATATCAAATGACGAGTCTAATCAAGGGCTATAAGCTGAAAAAAAATTTTTTTGAAAACTCTTTAAATCTTTTTTCGAAAGTCGCAAAAATGTGAAAAATGCGATCGATTTTCGCCCGGTTTCGGCGAGCAAAAAATCATATCTCGTAAACGAAACGCGATATCGGGTCGATTTTAAAAACACCTCGAGATATGACTTTGGTCTACTTTAAAAAAAATTTTGAGGTAAATAACATAAAAGGATAATTCTGTAGCTTAACCTTTATGAAGTGAAGTTTGCGCGAAGGACGTACGTACCTATACTCCAGTCAACTCACGGAAAGAATGTTTACTAACAAACCGCCTCAAACCGCCCATACTTAACCTCAAAAGTACTTTTTTAATACACATTTTATAAATACATGTATATGATTGATAGTTCACCAATACTATCCAAGTTGTATTTATGATGTTAATTTACTGAAACTTAACGTATTTGTGTAATAATTACGAAATATGTGCTAAGTTTTGTTTACAAACATTCTTGCCGCAAGATGGCTGGAGTATAGTCGTATCAACGCTAATGGTCTGAAAGACAAATGTTTGTTTATAGTTATATTTTGAGTTGTAAATGTAATAAAATGTTATTTTCTAATTATAAAAAAATCGGATAGGTACCTAATCAAAAGTGTTTTTAAAAGCAAAACAAAAATATATTTTTAATTTATTAATACTTATGTAAAATTTTTAAATCAAGTAAAATTAGATTAAATGAGATTATGTTTGTATTAAATTTTGTTAATGTGATTTTTTAATAATTATTTATTTATGACTTTTTAATGGTTAGGTGTCAAATCTAACGTAAAACAACTAAGTTAAATAAACACCATTAGTATTTACCCATACGAAGAACAATATCATTTAATTAAGCGTTTCTATACTTATGTAAAAGGCCGGGCTTTGCCTTGCAGTTGCACGTGAGCATCGAAAAAAACTATTTCGGCGCATCTGTTTCTATTGTTTTGGCTATATTTCCTGACCATTGCCTGCACCGTGGGATTTCGTGATACCCGCCACTTTTTTGTATAGGCAAACGAATAAACGAATTTTGAGCGAAAGTTGAATAGAAGAGAGTTTGTAGTTTGAGCCTCCATACTTAGGAGTAGATACAGAAAAGCATTTGCACTAATTGGTTACAATTTTTAAGATAAATTACACTCAAAACGTATAAAAAAGGAAATAAATAGGTACCTATTTTAATGTTAAAGATGTTGCTGTATGTATATTCGTGGGTTGCTGTTATTTCAATTTCGAGATTTAAAATTACTCGATCGGGCATTCTTAGGCAATTCTTAGTACGCTACGATTCCAAATGAATTTTTACAACGGTCTCTTAAATGAAAATGTGAAGATGATGCCTAAATAAACATAGTTCGTTATCGCACATATTCAAATGTCAGCGCGAGACTGCATTTGATTTTGATTAGAATTTTTTATTAGGTATTTTTTTGTAAGAATTCTAAGATGTTTTAGTTATAGTACTTACATAGGTATATTTAATAATAATAAAAAATGTTTACGAATAAATTAAGTTTTAGGTAATTAATTAAATTCATTTTCAATGTACCAGAAGGTCGTGAAAGGCACGAGATCTGTGAATTTTTTTTAACGGTATTTCAATCCCTGCTTTATATTATAAGACATTTCTTGTTCGTCTATAGATACCTTATCGGTATACATAGGATTCATCGTGCGCAGTTATTATTTTCGAAATCCCCGACAAAAATCAAAAATGTTTAAAGCCCTTTTTACAAAATTGCTTTTCAGATAAAAGCCCAGAAAGCATACATAATCCTATAGACACCGCTATAGAACAATTATTTTTGTAAAGAGTATGGTGTTGAGTTTCTGTATTTATGATGAAGTAGCCAAACCAACTCTTTATTGACCCTAACCTTTTCCAAATAGCAAATTAATACAAAACTCCTTAATAATAATAATAAAATAATAAAAGACATTTATTTCATCACACACAATAACAACATAACAAACAACATAAACATTATAAACTGCTTGGAGTGTGTGATCTGGAGCCTAAACGGTCTCCAGGTCCTCACCCGCGGATCACCTAAGTATATTTGATTAATAATAGTAGGTATAGGTAGTCTTAATAATAATAGTTTATTTAAGTGTGTGTGTGTGTGTGTGTGTGTGTGTGTGTGTGTGTGTGTGTGTGTGTGTGTGTGTGTGTGTGTGTGTGTGTGTGTGTGTGTGTGTGTGCGAGAGGGAATAATTGTGTGAGTTAGTGTTTTATGGTTCTAGTATTTTATTAAATTAAGTAAATTGTTGTATGAAGTAATTTTAACAAGTTGCATGATGTAGAAGTAGACTATTGCAGGATTTCTAGTAAAGATTCTGTTTCATTGTAGTTAATTTTTAGCAGCCAATTTCGAATAACAGCTTTACACTCATATCTTGGTTTACTGTATATATTTAAATGTTTATTAAGTTTAAATATATACAGTTGCCTTATAACGTCCTATAAGGTTATGTTGTGCTGACAAAAGGTCCTAAACACAGTTCGTCATCCGCGCAGGCGCATAAACCAAACAAAGCGTGACAGAACCCACAACAGCTGATAAGATTACGCCAGTATGACCGCGACTTTACTGTCGACTGCCTGTATTTGAGCTCGATAAGTCACGCGAAAATAAGTTTTTATGTGCTAATTCTGAGAATAACTTATCGGTGAGGTTAGTCAACTAGAAAACAGTGAGACATAACAACAAAGTGTATTTTTTTATTACAAAATATTATCGATTGTTCGATGTTTGGCATAAATATTGCTGAAATAGTGTAAAAAGTAATTGGATCGGATATTCTGAAGTTTAAAAAACATCATATTTGTTCTGACGAACTGTAGATTGTAGTGTTTTGTTTACAGGGTCATTTTTTGTATTAAAAAATGTTTTTATTTATAAAGTCTTTTTCAATTCAACTCATTTATCATGATTTGACTATTATATTTTATGACGCGAAAAGACGTCATAATGGGTGGTAGGGTAAAAAAATTATTTGACGATTTAAAAAGTCTCATTATGTGAGCTTATTTAAATAAAGAATTTTCATTTTCATTATGTTTGGCATAAAAATCATAAAAATCATTGGGTAAAAAGTAATTGGAACGGATATTCTGAAGTTTGACAAACATTATATTTTTTCTGACAAATTAGATTGTAGTTTTTTATTTCATTTATTGTGTCATTTTTTATATAAAAAAGTTTTTATTCATAAAGTTTTTTCAATATTTACCAGGTTTTGACTATAAGATTTGGAAGTCATGAACTAAAAAAAACAATATTTGAAAGTCTAAAATGCCCTTGTTTAAAATAAGGTCACACTAAGATATCTCCTCAATGCCCATTCACTCGTAATCTGTAACAGTTTTTAATAAATCTATTCCATCATTGTCAATGTGAATTGATGAATGGAGTCATAATTGGACGGATTATCAGCCGCTCCCCACCCAATCAAGTAATCAACCAATCAGAAGTGTTTAAATCGAGGATGTTATGTTACCACGACCGTAGTGAAGGTTATCGTGGTCGTGAAATCTTTAGAGGATCCACAGAAATATTTTTAATTAGCTTTTGCCCGCGACTTCGTCCGCGTGGACATTCGGAAAATCCCTAGGGAACCTTTGACCGGAGTAAAAAGTATTCCATCTTTTAACCCAGGCTATGACTATTCGTGTGCCATTCCAAATCCGTTTAGCCGTTTTTACGTGATTGAGTAAACATTTATTTATAACATTAGTATTTCCCGTTTTCTATCTCATTTCTGTTGAAGAATGTCCACCGTGTCATGTTGGACTCCAAAATAAAGGCCATTTTCGTAATAAACATTCTTAAAACCTCAATTACGACATTTATATCAATTTCTTTGCTAATATTTTCAGAAGTACTCATACTTAGTGTCAAGTCGAAATGTCTATTAGAATTTATTTTTCCCTACAAAGTTTGTACCGCCATTTCACCCCTTTAGGGGTGGAATTTATAAAAATCATTTCTTAGTGGATGCCTACACTGTGTAAAGTATATATGTACAAAATTTCAAGTCTCTAGGTCCAGTGGTTTGGGCTGTGCGTTGATTTCTCCGTCGTTTTGGGCTTTTTTTCTTTTTTTGGTTTGAGTTTTGGAAAACCACGAAACACGTGATTGCTTATTTGTTTTTAGAAGTACTTTTACGAAGTTTCAAGTTAAAATGTCCATTTATTTTTCATACAAACTTTGAACCTCTATTTCAACCCTTTAGGGATGGAATTTCCAAAAATCTCTTCTTAGTGGGTGTTGACACTGTATAAAATATCTATGTACAAATTTCAAGTCTCTAGGTTCAGTGGTTTGGGCTGGGCAATAGTCTGTCAGTCACCCCTTCACTTTTATATAAGAGATAGAGAGAGTTAATTAAGAACAAGAACATACACATCATAGTGTAAAAATCCTACTCACATACTTCAATCGCCTCTGTGGTCTAGTGGTCCCGTGTAAGACGCAGATGTCCCGGGTTCGATCTAACACCATCTTACCTAAGTCAGACGTCATAACAACAATTAAAAAATTGTTGTGTTCCGGCAGTTAGAGGTAAGATAGCCAGTTCTTCAGTGATGAGTATTCCGGGTGTAGTGCGACACGACATACTATAAAGAGAAAACACATCAATTTTTTTTTTGAAGTTATCGTAAATCAAAGTTTACAAAAATGAACTAACAACGAACGATAGAATAGCATGACTTAAAAAGTTTGTGAACAGATGCGAATTTATTTAGTTAATTGTTTCATGACTTCATCTCATCAACTTTAATTTGGCTGTTTGTTTAAATCGAAAGGACATTGCTCCATCTATTTAAATAATATTCATTCATTAATTTAACCGATGGCCTCCGTTACGGTAGAATAGCGCCAATTTTTCACAAGTGCCTGTTTACGGAGACGCGGCGCGTCGGGCGTCGCGTGTGGCGTGGCGTCAGACGTTTTTTCCGTTTAAAGAGAGGCGGGGCGTGCAGCAGCGCGTTGCTGCGTGCACGCGTAAACACAATCACATGGCATTTTTTATTAATTATTATTAGAAACGTACGATGTTAGTTATTTATAGAGACACGGGGCGTCAAGAGTAGCGGTGCCCACGGTGGGGCCCATAGCGTGCGAATAATGGGTCTATCGGCTAAAAACAGTGAAGTTAATTAAGCTTTGACTTGACAGATGGATGTGATACATTGCTACTCCTTTTTGACACAAATAAAAACTTACCAAAGAAAAGTAGATCACATCTGTCTAGGGATGGGTTTACTCCCGGAAATTTTCCAAAGTTCCGGAATATTTCCAATCGACTGGGAAAAAACCCGGGAATATTCCCGTTGGCCGGGAAAATACTCATTTGACAATATTTGATTAAATTAACTGATAAACGACTACATATTTCTATTGTATGTATGATCTTTAAGATTTATGTCGATATTTAATTCAAGTGAAATACTTTGTATAAAGGAAAACCACATTACGTTGAATTTTTACCTTAGAAGTTAATTTTAATAGTAGTTCCTAGTCTAGCGGCGCGGCGCGGTGGCACGTTTTTTCTATGAACATATACGTAGCTGTAAAAACCAGCAGTAATGTTCTGTAGTTACCTTATTTATACCATACCATATTAATACCACTATCGTTTTTCCTCTGCAAAAATAACTTTGTTGTTCATAGTATTTGTATAAATGACAAAGTTGTATTTGCGGTTTACATCTATCTAACTACCAAGTTTCAATTGTGTAATCCTAACAGTTTTGGAATAAAGTGGCTGTGACATACGGACGTACAGATAGACAGGCAAACATGATGACTCTACATGGGCTCCGTTTATAGCCATTAGGCTACCGGAAGCCTAAAAAAGTGCGAGGAAGTCGCGCGGCCACCCGGCGCGCCGGACGAGCATCGCTTTGTATGTCTAGATATCAGACTTCATGAGGAATCTATCGATTTGAATTGTCATTGATGGCTGCTCGTCCGACCAGTCGGCTATCAATGCTAGCGTCTCTTAGGGATCGGTACTTTTTGAAACGATATTCCTGCTGCATATTAGTGACCTGCTAATGCCTGGAATTTTGGGGTACGCTGATGACAGCACTGTTGTAGGCAGTTCCGACTGGGGCGATGTCAACTGGTCAGGTTCAATCCGTCAAGAACCCAGGCGTGTCTGTTACGTGCTAAATGGAGTCATTTCGATCTAACTCCAACTTTCTGAGGTATATCCGTGCCGATTACTAAACAACTAGAGCTTTTCGGCATGTCATTGACTCCAACATTCAATTTTTGCTCTTTCATTGAAAGTAAATCACAATTGGGTTCTGGCAAAGATGAGAAAGTACCTACTTCACGCTGGAACAGCTGCTTAATCTATATCTACCAAATGCAAGTTTGATCGTGTATGGAGTACCTACTGCTCTCATATGTTTGGAATGGCCCTGCCAAACACCAGCTCCAGCTCCAGATGCTTGAGTCCATTGAGCGGAGGGCCAGGTAGTTCATCGGAAATGATAATCTTTCCTGTCTTCTTCTTACTCGTACACTCCTGGTGGAGTTGTCGTGGTCGGTCATGGATTGTCTGTAAGGTTTGTTGCCGCTCTTGGGATAGGCCTTCATCTCTGTGTATTCGTGGCACTGCGTGTACATTCAGTAAGGGATAATTTTGTAGATGATTTGATTAAGTATGTCGCCGCCAGATCTCAAAGGCATAAAAAGATTGACTTTTATGATATTTTTGGTGGACTGTCCACGTTTTAGCTCCATATAGGAAGATAGGAAAATATTAAGCATCTCATCAAGCGAACTTTGGTGTTTTAGTTATGCGGTGATCTTTCCATATCTTTGTGAGTTTTTTCATGGCTGATCGTGTAATGGCACAACATCTTTTGATCTCTTTATAACAACTTCCGGTATTTGTGATTGTGGATCCCAGGTAGGTGTAACCACAATATAGAGAGAGTAGGAACAGTAGTTGAGCTTAGCACTTGCGCGCTCGAGCAACGCACACAGACATCTCTCACCGACACTGTAAAACTGCAATCTCATACCACTCTCAAAACAGTTCGAGTACGTGACGCAGCGGCAAGAGCTGTATTTGTATGTGTGTGATGCCCGAGCGCCCGTGTACTAAGCTAAACTTCTGTTAGTATCTCTATTTTGTGGTGTAACTCTGGACAACTTCACAATTAGCTATTTCACGTAAGTCAGGTCGATTGTTAGGTATTCTTATTTCTTACGATCCAACACCTTCACTTTTGTTTTATCGTGGTTCATAGTGAGACCAAAATCAACACTGGTTTTTTCCAGAAGCGCAAGAAACCGTTCTATGTCTGGTTGAGATATCGCAAGAAAATAAATCAGCGCCACTGTTTTTAGTAAATATAAATATTTAAAAAACTTGCACTAAGCGTTTTGTTTCTATCATCCGTACCGGTAGAGAGTGGAACTCCTTGCCCGAGTCTGTGTTACCCGATAAGTACAATCTGTGGGCCTTCAAGTCGCGAGTATATAGGTATCTTTAGGCAAGCGCGTTTCATCGTAGATCGCATCATCGTTTACCATCAGGCGTAAGGGTGCCCGCATAAAGAAAGCAGGTTACAGGTCGGTACTGGTCGGTACAGGTCTATACTGTTCGGTAAAGATAAAGTAGCCCATACCTTTCTATGGGAGGCCGCATATACAAAACAGGTTGTCGGTACCGGTTTGAGCATACATCCGCCTGTACCGACCAGTAACCTGCTTTCTTTATGCGGGCACCCTAATAGCGGCCAAGCGCTTGTCTATCTATCTCTTTTTGATTAAACTCGACAGCTTTTGTTATTGTTGATTAATATTTTTTATTTCTTTAAACTTTAATTGACAGAAGATACAATTATAATTACCTACTTAAATAAATGTGGCTGATATGATGATAATGAAATAAATGCTATTAATCAGATACAAGTACAAGTGTTTGAATTTATTGAGTTGTTTTTGATTGCTAATTAGAAAAATATGTTTGGATCATACATATTATAGTATAATATCACTAAAAACACGTTCCAAAGAAAAATATTGGAATCATAAGTAACTGAATTCATAGCAAAGAGTATTTTCCCGCATTTTTGGAATTTTACCATATTTTCCCGTATTTTTCCGTATTTTCCCATATTTTTCTTTCCCCATATTTTTCTTTTCTTTCCCTGCCCATCCCTACATCTGTCAAATCAAAGCTTATATTAACTTCATTATTTTTAGCTGATAGACCCGCTGGTGGGTGTTGCAGGCAACATTAAAATTAAAAATAATAAAATGTTTATGCAGTGGCAACACTGTCTCTTCCATTTTTGTACGCTATGCTGAAAGCATGTGATCCATCGAAATACAGTGTTTTTGAAGTCAATTTGAAGTTATTAATTTGCTTCACCATCATCGCCAAACCTGCCAAGATCACGGGCCAGCGGCGCAACAGTGGGGTATTACAACCTCTTGAAACTGTCAGTTTTCTGAATGTGATCACATCGCATCGGTCAGTTGCACACCTTCCGCTTTTGATCTTATAAAATATGAGTCGTCCCCGTAAACGAGTTTATTGTGCTTTTTACTGTTTATAGTAAGTACCTACTCGTATTTTTCATAATTTCATTAGTAATGTGAATAAATACCATACGACAACACGGCCGAAAAATGCCAATCCTTCAACTGCGGAACGCAAGAATAAAAGGCCTATAAGTGACATTAATTTAGCTTCCTTACTGTATAGAAAATATTATATACTGTGTTACCACACTTAACTGTGCTATAGATATTCTATGCCACAGTTAATAGAGCCTATATTATCTTATCAACACCCGATATCTTTTAGTAACACTATTCTCGTAATACTCCGCCCTAGTTCCGATAAAGCCACTTTTGATCCATTTACTATATCAGAATCTATGCTTAGTTTATATCCGATGACAAAATATTATAATTCTGTCGTGCTTATTAGGTACTATTCTGATTTCTGGTTGAAAAAGGTATTGTTGGATATCTACTATATTAAAACCACAAGAAATTGGGTTAGCGATAGATGAATTTCTTGAAATTAACGTAACATTATTGGCATTCACATTGGTTAGTGGCATGGGAAAATACGGTTTTTTTTATAGAGCGTGACACTTTGTGAATAATGTAATAATTGGGCACAAAAAATCCAGAGAAAAGAGAATATTATATAATCCATCAGTTTCATCACGAAGTTTTGAATGAATTATTGTATAGTATTTATTTTTCTAATTACTAAGTAAGTGTTAATGTGATATTATAATGCTAATCTACTTCCGATTCGCTCATTGATACTTCCTTTTTTAAAGTGGGACGTAGAGATACTTTGTATTAATTCAGGGTTGTCACATATGAAAATAAAATAATAAATATATTTTTGTTTGGACAGCTATAATATTGTATTTACACAGCAATATAGAAAAACAATCTTGGGACCCCCATCATGTGTTTCACAAATTAATTGTTTATAAATTAAATATGATTATATAAAATTAGGCAAAGCGTAACCAAGTAGTTGCCGCCTAAGTCATATTTTCTCATATACTAGCTTATTTTATTCACATCACCAACAGCATCATAACGGGACGCTTACCAACCAACTAATACAATATTCTACACATCTCGCAACCTTAAACTTCACGACACAAAAGGCAAAACATTATTTAATATGCAATGCGAATTTAGCGCGTGCATACATGGTTTCCCGATTAGGATGAGAAACTGAAATACATTGACCATCAGCCACCCATTCCGTGACCGACCCTTGCGAAAGTTGCAATCGCTGGGCCAGGCGCTAAACCACTGCGCCCGAAATACATTATTGTTGACCAGACCATAGACCTGGGGCCCTATTTTTGAATCGCTCGTCTCCAGTCGAGCGCTCGTTTCTACTGATTTTCGTTCGACATCCCATTGTTTTGAGTCATATGTCGAAAGAAATTCAGTCGAAAAGAGCGCTCGACGCCTGCCGAGCGATTCAAAAATAGGGTCCCAGAGATTCCTGCTCGTAGAAGTAATTGTTGTTCTGCAATTTATCAATAATTCTCATCATAATGACTATTGCTAGGCTAGGCTATGTATAAAATATTATCTCATTCTAGCTAGACTATGTAGGTATTATGTTTTACAAGCACAACCCTTTCTGCGTTTTATTATTTCTAATATTAGTTACATAGGTATCTTTGTTTTTTTTATCCACTAAAGGGATAGTGATACTTCATCACCTCACCTGATGTTAAGTGACAATAAGGCCGAAGGTGGAAGCACACTACACCCGGAATCCTCACCACTGAGGAACTGGCTATCTTACCTCTAACTGCCGGAACACAACGATTTTTAAATTGTTGTTATGGCGTCAGACTTAAGTAAGATGGTGGTAGGCTGGTAGCTAGCCAGGCGGACTTGAAATAGCCTACCACTAACAAAACCGAGTACCGCCAAATTGAACCGCCCTCTTGGGAATCGAGCCCGGGCCCCTGTGTCTTACACGGGTGGGCGAATAACTAGACCACAGAGGTTCATAGAGTTGTACTGTATTGATATTTAAAAAAATATAGAAAACCATTAAAGTCACACTTTTCGTTTGTCAACGATAAACTTTCAAGTTGCTACCAGTAACCATAGCTCTACGGTGCTATCGTTGCACACGTGTCGCATCTTGCAATTATACGAGCATCTGGTACCTATTGCTATGCTCATGACGTGTTTGTTAGGCCGGAAATGTATGGAAGAACATATCATAGGTACATACACGCCTTTCTCACCTATGTGTGACCTCTTTCAACTTTCAACGATCGATCCTTCCTTCCATCTTTACAAATTTCATAAAAAAACACTATCGTGATCAGCGAACTAAAATCTATGGAAGTGTAATTGCAAACGAATATTACTTAAAAAAGGCACCACGGGGCCGAAAAAATACAACCCGCTCAGCTTTAGTCGGGTCAGCCACGCACCCGGTGACTGACGTTAGTGTTTTTTTCATTAAATTGCAGTTTGTATTGTAGAGAAAAGATAGAAAGAGAGAGTTTATTAGAAATTACGTCCTTTATAGTCAAATGGTGTAAAAGATGCAAAGAAGGCAGTAAAAAGATGCAGAAAAAACGTAGCTTATTTTTTCGTTTAAGTATAGAAAATATCTATGAGTATACAAATTATGGTCGCTAATAAGCAACCAGTGTTCAGACGCTTTGTGCTGCATAATTAAATGCCAGAATTTTTAGCTCTATCCACTTAGTTGTACTTTTCATGTGGTGCCATTTTTTGAACAGTATGCTTATTCCATGGATTTTAGTTCGGTGATCGTGATATGTATGATGTTAGTCCCTATCACATAAAATTTATTTTACAAGATTCGTAATGGTTACAAGTTTCCAAATTTCTGATTTTTTTAATGCACAACGGGATGTGCTTAGCCTGATGTTAAGTGACGATAAGGCCGAAGGTGGAAGCGCACTACTCCCGGAATCCTCACCACTGAGGAACTGGCTATCTTACTGCCGGAACCGGAACACAACAATTTTAAATTGTTGGTATGGCATCAGTCTTAGGTAAGATGGTGGTAGGTAGCTAGCCAGATGGACTTGAAAGAAGCCCTACCAGCTACCAAACCGAGTACAAATTGAACCCCCCCTCCTGGGAATCGAACCCGGGACCCCTGCGTCTTATACGTGTGGGCGAACCACTAGACCACAGAGGTGGTGAATACAATAGGTACATTTCCTGAATATCGAGTCGAAATGAAAGGAACAAAATTTCATACTGAAATCGAATTCATAACATTCTTTTGTTTAGTCTACCTACATGGGCTAAATTCAATGGCACTACACCTATTGTTTTTTTAGGGTTTTAAAATGGTATACAATACATACATATCGTCCTGGTGGCCTCCTGGCACTACAAGTTTAGGAACACTTATGCGTATAAAAAATTCTTTTAAAGTGGCAATCTATTTTTCTAGTCGGAGTTTAAAAAAATCGTATCCAACTTAAACACTTTAAAAATATGATTATGGCAATCATAGTTAGCATTCGCATACTGATATATATATAATATAATATATATATAATATAGTATAATATAGCCACTTATTCCATTTCATATAATTGTGCCCAATAGTTTCCCAAAACACATACTCAATAATTTGTCTCCAAATTTCAATAGATCTATTTGTCCTTTTGACATATAAACTGAGTTTGATTGATTGTGTAACAGAGAAACGAGATGATAACGACCCATATCTATATTGCTGTCCTTAATTCGACATATTATTATAATTGACCCTATAAATAGGGTTGCCAACCCAACCATACTGTTAGAAACTGTTTATACTGTTTTTCACTAAATTATACTTTTGACTGTTCGACAAAAATAAAGTATACAAAATACTGTCATCACTTCATCAGCATCACTGGTAGTAGTAGGAAGAAATACTGTTAATTCTTTTAAATACTGTTTATTTCCTTCTCAAACCTAAATATACTTTATTTCTTGTAAAACAGTTGGCAACCCTACCACACCCCCGGCACTCCATACAAGCGCCGCGTTTCAACTACCTATTACACAGACGCTACACAGTGACGTTTTCGCACACGCGCAACTGTGTGCGTGAAGTCTAGGGCTGTTGAATAAGCACACAATTCGGTACACGAACTCGCGCGTTGGGGTGAGGTAATTGATTGTGGGGCGGGGCGGAGAGTTTCCTTTCTGTACGGTAGTACTTATATCTATTCTGTGACTCTACCTTAATAGACTCGATAGGTTATATTTAAAATGCCTGAACTTAAAAAAGTAGCCCTGATTAAGCCCTTCTTCATAAGAGTTTATATTTTTGTGAATAGCATTAAATTTAATACGTATCTAAATAGAATTGCTCCCTCTACAATTCACTATATTATTATGAACCATTTTGTAATAACTATAATAATTGTTCTAATACTTAATAATTGAACGTACAGATGTTCTTATTTTAGGGTGGGTGACACACTTTGTATAATTACTTTTCCAGTCAGCCGTTAATTATTTATAAACCACACACTTTTTCAAACACTTTTGTTTCATTAATTAAAAAGTAGGTGTATTTTTGTCTACACAAACTGGTCAATCACTGATATTCACAGTTTTTTTTTCTGAAGAAGTAGATAAAGGTTTTCCTTTTGTTCAGTCTAGGAACATGATTATGAATCATAGATGATAAGGTGACTAACAAAAATGCTACAACAAAGACATTAAAAAGGTTAAAGTTCTGCGTTCTAGTTCTACTGACTATAGATAGAAGTGTTGTGTACGTGCTATGATTGAACTTTAGTGAAAATTCGTAATTGATTTGGCGAAATGACGAAACCGAATAAGAGCAACCTCCTATGTTGGTAAGTTTTAGGGACACTAACATGTTTTATGATTGTTGCAAAACATACTAATCTATACATATAAAACTCTAAATTGATTGAGTGGTTGTTGGCATACGTGTAGAGCCCTAACGGCTGAAGGTAGAGACACTATATTTGGAGGGTAGTTAACTTTCATGGTGTAGGTGAGCAATAAGAAAGGATTTTTAAAAATTCACCCTCTAAGGGAAAGAAAGTTTGTATAGGAAAATTGAAATGTGTGATAGAGCCCTTCCGGTGGAAGGTAAAAATACCACTTTTGGAGGGTAGAATGGGTAGATGCCTTTCATGGTGCAGGTGAGCACTAAGAAAGGGTTTTGGAAAATTCCCAAATTGGATGCTACATCAGGGTGTTCCAGTTTGTAACGGCTGAAGGTAGGAGACCTTTCATGGTGGGTGAGCACTAAGGGTTTTAGAAAAGGGAAGAGAAAGGGAAAGAAATAGCTCTGGACCTAATTCTAAACGGGGAAGGGGACGAGAACGCCTTCTAGCAGCAATCTTGTCCATCTGCCATTTTAATGTCCCCACTGCTGGGGCCTTCCTTATGGGTGGAAAGGGAAGATGGGCCATAACCCACCACGCGGGCCCAATACGGATTGGTGGGTGTTAACGACTGCAAATGCAGCCGGAACCAACGGCTTCACGTGCCTTCTGAAGCACGGAGGAGCTTGAGATAATAAATTTTTG
Source organism: Agriphila geniculea (assembly GCA_943789525.1). Lineage (NCBI taxonomy): Eukaryota > Metazoa > Arthropoda > Insecta > Lepidoptera > Crambidae > Agriphila > Agriphila geniculea. The sequence continues at coordinate 6,302,584 of OX038895.1, forward strand.
GTCACCCATCCCATGACCGACCCTTGCGAAAGTTGCTTAACCTCCGCAATCGCTGGGCCAAGCGCTAGACCACTGCGCCACCGAGCTCTTCAGCAATCAAGCAGCAATCTACAAGAAAGTTATTTTTCAAGTATAAGTAATTAGTTAATTTTATACAAAGTTAATAAGACACATTACTAAAATACATTTATATTGTTTCAGTTCTGGGCTAATGTCATCGTCAATCGAAGAGGTAAGTGAACACTTTATTTATTTATATGAACACCTTACCTTTTTGTGTAAGTTTTAGTTTACTAATTTAATTAAGTCTCCATAACAGTTGACTTATGCTAAAGAAAATAACTCAAACACAACATTTCCGTTTAAAACCTGAGAATAATAACACCTAGAAGCCGAGTCCTTGCATGTAAAGTGAGCTTAGAATAATAACAGCTAGAACGATAGTTCGCTACAAAGTGCGCTGTCAAAAGTGAGGCAACTAAAACAGCCAAAATGGCTCCGTTTTCAGATTGTTATTCTACATTATTACCTAATCATACCGATTAAGTACAAAATAGTTTCAATTTTCCCACATTTATAAGACTAGCTACTATATTATTGGGTTTCAGTTACGATTAGTTAACGTATAAAGGATATTAATTTGAAAACTAAGCCATTCTAGCTTGGTATTAGTTGCCTCACTTTGCATACGAATTACGAGGACGCGGCTTCTAGGTGTTTATTATTCTAAGAAAGTGAGGCAAATTTAGATTTATATCATTCATGCGTTACCTAATCGTAACTAAAATCCAATAAAATAGGAAGGGACGTTGAAACTTTTTCGTTCTTATAGGTACGGTTAGGTAATAATGTATGAAGAATAAAAATCTGGTAAAACAGCCATTTAGGCACAGTTTTATTGGCCTCACTTTTGATAGTGCGTTTTGTTGGGAAGTCTAAACCATACTAAAAACAGGCAAGTTAAATTGTAAACTATTTGGGTACGTACGTATCATGTGATAATATTTACTGTCCGGCCGCCAAACTGCCGTCTGAATCATATTACGGTTCTGTACAACATTAAACAGTTATTGGAATTGTGAACAATTTGGAAACTTACTCACCGACGAATCAAAACATGTGCTAGTTATTAAGAAAACTAGTTAGGCAGCTAATTGTCACTTAGGTCTATTATGTACCAATCGCGAATTGGACCAACCACGAATTGTACCAACCGCGAATTGTACCAACTGCGAATTGGACCAACCGCGAATAACGATTAAACCAAATGCGCCTAAAGGGTATCTTATAGAATAATAACAATCGAGACTAGAACAATAATTCCAAAGTGACCACTTTAAGCAAAACAATAACTTCAGTAAAATATAGTTCGTTGTAGTTATGGTTGCCAGATCAGAAGTCAAAAATATCGGGAGAAAATTTGAAAATGTCGGGATTTTGCGGTTGTTGTCGGGAAAAATAAATATTTAAAATAGAAATGTAACTTAAATGCCTGTATATAGTAAGAAAACTGCCGCGAGCACGATTTTTAGTCAGTTTCATCCACTAATCTTGTAAGTTTGAATCTTGCCTGTCAATTGAAAAAAAATGGACACGCAGCGCAATTTTTAGTTTGTTTCATCCACTAATCTTGTACTCTTGCCTTTCTATAATAAGAAAACGGCGCGCAGCACAATTTATAATGAGTTACATCCACTAATCTTGTAATCTTGACTGTCTATTGTAGAAAAAGGGCCGATTTTTAGTCAGTTTCATCCACTAATCTTGTACTCTTGCCTGTGTATAGTAAAATAAAATGGCCGCGCAGCGCGATTTTTAGTCAGTTTTATCCACTAATCTTGTAATCTGTGGTTTCATCCACGAAAATTATTGCTTTCTAGAGAACTTTCGAAACAGCTGATTTTCCGGGATATGTTTAGATTTCTCGGGAGTCGGGAGATCACTTGAAATTCCGGGAGAATCCAGGCGAATCCCGGCCATCTGACAGCCCTAGTTGTAGTAGTAGTAAAGTAAGCAAAAGAGCAAAAAGTGGCTTCTTTAAGCACTTTTGCCTACAACTACTACAACGATCTATATTTTACTGAGGTTATTGTTTTGTAAATAATATACTATAGAATAGAACCTTAGCTTCAATTTGTACATGTGAATTTTCGATACATTATGTACTTAGCAAGCAATTAATTTAATTAAGGCGGTTGTATGACCGAAAGTGGCGCCCTCAGAGGTTTTTATTTAATAAGTTATAAATAGAAAAAGATTTTTATTTATTTATTATTCGGTAAATCATCAGCTTACACAACAATATCTTTAAATTACAAAGTATAAACTTAAAAAGCTAATAATAGATTCACACGGTTAGAGTAAGTATAGCTAAATCTAATGTGAGATAAGTCTAAGTTAGCATAAATGAATCAAAAAACAATAGTATAATAGTACAGTAGCCCGTAGTACATTTAAATTACCAAAAAGGTTACCGTTTGCCGTTGTGATATAGTTATTTATTACGAAATAATAGATAATTTAACCCAAGTCTTACAGATCGCAACCCGCCGTAACCTATATTTGTATATCTCCAAAAATTATATTTTTTTATTTTTCGAGGTGTACCACATGTACTCGTAGTTATTCGTAGAAGTAGATAGCAAATGTGTCAAAAACGGCCAATTTTAGCAGTTTTTCTATAAATTAAAATTGTATATTACAATTATAATATTAAATAAAATTCAACGCGGTGCCACTTTCGCTCATGGTAACTACCACCTTAAGATGAGGGCGCTACTTTGAGGTAAATATGGACCTTAATAGGTAGGTTTTTATACGTACAAGAAAAACTGGTGAAAGTATTACGTATACCTTTGTCTATTTTTAACGAGCAACGCTTTGCGTTCCTATCTATTATTATCTAACCTTGATTTTGTTTTATCATTCCATATATTTCATACAATAGCATTCACATAGTCGGACACAGGGATTATAGATTTGATAGGGCTCTAGGGTTCCGTACCCAAAGGGTATAAAAACGGTACCCTACTGGTACCCTCATGAACCGTGAAAGCTAGACAGTTGAAGTTTTCACAGATGATGTACCTATTTCTTTGCCGCTATAACAACAAATACTAAAAACAGAATTAAATAAATATTTAAGTGATTTTTTTGCCGTTTTTAGGTACGGAACCCTTCGTGCGCGAGTCCGACTCGCACTTAGCCGGTTTTTTTTAACACGATTTGACCTTAATAAGATAAAGTGACAATTCAGTTACTTTTTACTGGCTTGGCCTTCATCTTACTTGATGTTAAGGCCGAAAGTGGAAGTGTACTGCACTCGAAGTCCTCAATCACCGAGGAACTTACTGTCTTATCTCTAAATGCAGGACCACAACAATAATATAATCCCTATTATACCGACATGATAAAACGGTGGTAGCTAGACGAGCTTAACACAAGCATTTATGGCCACGAAGCCATAAGAATAAATAAAACTTACTAGAACGGACTCTTCTTTATCCGAGTCCCAAATGCCGCCATTTATATAACTACTTCCCCCTACACGTCGCTACGCCCCACTGTCGTCCAAGCCTGTTGCCAGGGTTGCTTACTGTTAAATATTGCTTACGTTTAAAGATAATATCGCTAAAATATGAGTACATTCACGCGGTACGATCACGCGGTACCACGCAGTACGTTCACGCGGTACGATCACGCGGTACGTACACGCCGAACGTTCACGCGGTACGATCACGCGGTACGTTCATGCGGTATCCTCGATCCTCGATTTTTACATTTTTTTATTACTTTTCTTCACTTTTAAATTAGTTAAAAAAAACTGTTCAATTAAGATTGAAGGAATTAACATCGCAGATTTTTATACGTTGGTTTTAACATAAACGAATGTTCTGTTTCCGAGAAGTTTTGCAAATAAACCCAAAAACGAGGTCCACTGGATATTTTTTTACATCAAAGGTGGCAACATCTTTTAATGTTTTCAATTAAATCTATTGTGTATTATTTCAAGTGCATTATATATTTTTTCTATGATAGCTTCACGCGCGTAGTCTTTCAATATTTTGAATTGAACATTGGGATTTGACGACCTTAATACCCGACCGAAACGAACGAACTACTTTTCACTGACTTGACTATGGCCTATAATAAAGATATACTCGCGACTCGGGACAGCATGGTCGGGATTTGGTACACAAAAAAATTACGACCTTATCTAGCAACATATAACATTCATATTGAAACGTAACTAAGAAAAATTATGATTTAATGAATAATCGCGGACATTTATTGTTTAATTTGTTTCTTATAGTAGTTATAACATTTTGAAGGCATAATTAAACACTTTTGAAGTAGTTATGTATTTTGGTTTCCCAAAAATTAAAAATATTTGTGACTTAGTTCGAAAAATAAAAATCTGCAAAGAGAATCTGTTTAATTTTTAACAATTTATTAACAGACCATAAATACTATTCAGAATAAATTTTTGAATTACAGTTATCTACAGTGTGTGGCCTAGAACCGGGGATAATATTAAAAACGGAGGCTCTTTATTTAGGTCACTAGTAATTGAATCATTAAGGTCCCAACTAATTAAAATTTAATAATTTCTGGTAAGATAAGCCAAAATATCTGCAACTTACTGAACCTTCTTTAATAATCATAGTCCCGATTGATCAATTAGCTTAATTTTGATTTATTTACCTGAAATGCAAGCGTCATATCATAACACATTTACTTTTACAAAGTTATTTATTATGCTGTAATTTTGAAATCAAAATGTTTGAAAATTTAGTTTTTCAGTTTTTTTACTTTGATGCGGAGTTTCAAAATGTTTAATTATTCTAATTTTAACTATAACTAACAATTCTTTATGTCATAAAAAAAGAAAATTACAGTTATCTAATTATGTCCAATTTAAGCCATTTTGATGCGCTTATATAAGGTCCTTCTTAAATAATGCACATAATTTTAAGGGGTCAATGTACTCATGCATACAAACAACTTTTACTATGGCACCAACATTGAAATCGCGAAAAAAAATCAGCAGTTCCATACATTTTGATCTATTCCATTTTAAATTTTCTATGGAACAGCTGATTTTTTTTCGCGATTTCAATGTTGGTCCCATAGTAAAAGTTGTTAATGCATGAGTAGGTACATTGATCCCTTAAAATTTTGTGCACTATTTAAGAAGGACCTTATATTTAAAGCACGGAAGTCTTTACACGAAACATTACAATCGGGAATATTGTCTCGTACGACATCTAATTCGGGACATCCTGTACTGTAAGGAAGTATAGTGTTACTAACGCGGGATGAGGTAAACTCAATAGTCACTATTTATGGCTATGCTTTTAACATGTGATTTCATTATTTCCGAAGTCTTAGAAAGTTATTTGTTTAATAAATGGACTAAAATTAAGAAATACTCTGTGGAATCTTGTTTTGTTGTGTAAACTAAAGTTTTTACAAGGAATATTGTGGTATGTGATGTCATCGCCATGATTAACCATTGGCTAGGTTAAAAAAAATAATGGTGAATACACTTCGAATAAACTCAATTAACGTCTAAATAAACTCAATATAGTCGATATTGTGCCTTAAAATTGGTGTGTTACAATACGAGTGTCTACGCAACTGAACAATAGGTATGTGGAATCATTGAAATAGGCGCGATCTTGGCCGTGTGAAGATGAAACTTTTATTGTGTAGTTGTGACTACCTCGGCAGAACTTACCGCGTAAAATAACTTGATATACTTGGTGCCAATGCTCCAACAAGCATTGGAATGCGATGCACCCATATTCTATACAAACCGAAACAATATCATTGAACCCTATCCAACACTTTAAACTGGCAAAAGTATTTGCTGAAGAGGTGTGAATTGCCAAAACAAAAATAAGAAGATGAACGTCAAACTTACGTATTCAAAATACGTAAGTTGTAGTGTAGTAAAATCTGTAACTAAAATTAATTTCAATCAATAGTTAAAAACGCTTAATTTTATTTTTGTTTTTATTATTTTCCTTATTTTGATGTGAATATTTCTCTTAACACACACAATAGTTTATCTTGCAATATTTGAAACGGAATTGGAATCAAAACCAAGCTGAAATGAAGGATCATTTTAGCTTAAGTCGTCCAAACTACAAAGTAGAAAATATCTAAAAATATCAGCGGAAATTTGAGCTTTAAATATAAGAAATACCTACCACAAAAAGTTAATTAAGAAAAGCTATTAATCTTGATCATATAAACTAACAACATCCTCGAAATTCCAACTATGGTTTGGACTTAAAGATTTTTTATTTTCATTTCCCTTGACACATGGGATGCATTATTTTCTTTCATCTATTTTTTTTTTTGTTCGGATAAAAGGACTTAACAACTTTTATTAGTTCTGACAAAGCATCCTTTTAGTGGAGATATTTTTGATAACGACTCTTTCCGTTTATTTATCAATGAAAAGTCAACTAAATTTATAAGTGAAAATGTTCCAAATTCTTTTACTTTTAGTTTCTGTTTTAATGAGATTTTTTATTCTTCAGATGTATTAAATTCAAGAAAATTAAATACTTACTGTTTATTGTAAATGTAAGAGTCTTATTACGCTGTGAAATTCATAACAGGACGACTCTTGTCATGTCATAATCTTTAAAAATAGAAAACGGTCTATTTTTTTAATAACTCATTAGGTAATTTCGTAATAACAAATATTTACAAAATACTTATCGGTCACTTATAGGAGTATATCAGTAAGCTCCGTGTTAACATTACGCTATCTTATCTATGACTTTATCTACCCCAATCTTAATGCTTGCCACATTTACACGACAAATTAGTACTCCCTATTAATTAGTGCCAGCTTGTACAGTTTTAACAAGTTTACTAATTGATATTACTAAACTCTACACTAATATACCTATAACAAGATATACACAGCGGCTCACGGCACGGTGGATTTGCCCTAAGGCTAAGTAGGCCCGGGCCTAGAGCGGCCAGATATTAGGGGCGGCCGGCCAAGCGTGGCGAAAATTTTTATCTTTGAGGATCACATAAAAACTGGCATTGGCAAAATGTCAATACAAAAAAAAACCAAATTCTTTATTGTTTTAATTTATGTAAGTAGGTACGGTCAGTTTATTGTGCTTTATTCTTCTTCTTAAATCTCGTGGTCCGGGGCCAGAGTTACCATCTGCTTTTGCCGCATTTGACAGGCATTTTACGGTTTAGACGTGCGGCCGGCACTAGGCTGAGACAGGCATTTTTAATTTCGCGGGTGAAACCACTGATTACAATATTTGTGGATGAAACTGACTAAAAATCGCGCTGCCCGGCCATTTTTTTTGCTATAGACAGGCAAGATTACAAGTTAAGTGAATGAAACTGACTAAAAATCGCGCTGCGCGGCCGTTTTTTATACTAAAAACAGGCAAAAGTACACGATTAGTAGATCAAACTTACTAAAAATCGAGTTGCGCGGTATTTTTTTTGCTATAGGCAGGCAAGATTACAAGATAAGTCAATCAAACTGACTAAAAATCACGCTGCCCGGCCATTTTTTGCTATAGACCAGGTTGCAGATGCTTTTTTTGACGAATTTTATCGATTGATATTATTGGATTATCTATAATAAAAACTATAACTAGATAGTTATTTACTAAAAAAATAGAAATTCCTTAAAATATGCAACCAAAATACACTAGTCAAACAATTTGGAAGTTAATAAAATTGCTATTAAACTGTTGTTGCTAATGCCAAAAACCCGCGTAGTGGGTAGCGTAGCAATAAACAATATTTAAAAAATATCACCGTGACACTTCTTCATATGTCGATGTCTGTGATAAAGTGGCACATCATGTCGAGAGTAAAAAAATAAAGTTAACAAAAATATAATTGCTTTAAAAAAGCATTACAGCTGAGCAGTCTTCATCTACTTTTTTGGATAAACGGTCTGTAATAATTATCTTTATTTATGAAACTTTATAGTTTTAACGTAACACCTAAATGAAGACAATACCGACAGTTAATAACTTGTTTTTTTTTAACAAAATATCTAATTAGAAAATTCTTATTTTTTATATTCAAATATTGTACCTATAATGAAAACTTGACCGCTAAGTCATACTTTGTAGTTTTAGGATAATAATTAAGTAATTTCCAATATATTGTCTAGTGATGTGATATGTAGTGATGATAAAAAGCTTAAAAAAGGATCTGCAATCCCCGATGAAACTTAAAATTAAGTGAATCTAAAATTTAAAAATTGTTGCGTTCCGGCAGTTAGAGGTAAGATAGCCAGTTCCTCGGTGGTGACGATTCTGGGTGTAGTACGCTTACATTTTCGGCCACTTCTCTTAATATCAGGTGAGGTGAAGGCCAAGCACTTTCCCGTTGTACATAAAAAAATAAATAAAAAAAAACAATACAAATACAACAAACCATTATCATCATCTACCTTCAGCCTCATTGAGTCCACTTCTGGGCTAGGTCTCTCTTAAATTCATCCACAAGGTTAGGTTTTGTGCCTTCAGGGACAACAGGGACCAGGTACCTTCAGGGTCTTTTTTCCTGGGAAGAGCACAAGGTGCAGATGGGCAAAAAATCCTATAAGTATGTACTCTGATGGAATCTCCACAGTTCACAAAAAAACTGTGTACGCGCAGTTGTTCGTCATACTTACAATAAATAGTTGTTCCGTACACACAGGGCACATGCCACCGTATCGTAGATGATATATCCGCCCACGATTTCTCACGGCTAAAATAGACTGTTTCGGATGAGTCTTCTTCTAAGTGTCAGTGCAGTGTTAGGCCTCCTGTGTAACAGTCAAGGGCAAACCCCTAACGGAATTTAGTAAATAAAACTTTTATCGAAAAAAAAATTGTGTCAAAAAGTTAGTGGTTTAAAAATTTGTGGCGAATATAAAATAGATGTGTGTGTATAAAACAGTTTTTTCGTATATATTTAAATATCAGTGTTAAATTAAATTCACTAAAAGAAAAAAAATTGCCATAAAACAAACGGAAAGAACTCAAATGTTACAGAGCTGTTATCAAAACATACACTTTATTGTTACGTCGCGTCAGCATCATATTTTTTTGCAATTTGGCAATCATATACTTCGACTAGCGACCCGCCCTCGCTTCGCATCGGTGTAGTATGGAATTTGACACCATGTATTATACATATAAACCTTCCTCTTGAATCACTCTATCTATTAAAAAAAAACCGCATCAAAATCCGTTGCGTATAGTTTTAAAGATAGGGACAGACAGCCGGAAACGACTTTGTTTTATACTATATAGTGATTAATCGACCATCTAGTTTGAATTGAAGTATAGGCATTAGACTTCCCCCAAGGATGTTCACGACGGACGATCGATCATGCGTGATATCTGCATCGACGATATCAATACGTTAGCCAAAAAGCTCAGTCTTAGCACTTTTTTCTACTCTTCAGTGGCAACCCTATTCGTCTCATAAGTTATTTTCACACCACGCATGTTGGTATGGTGTTTTTTACGTCGTTTCATTAACTAGCTATTACACAAAATACGCAACATTTATCAGCGCGAACGCTTGTCAGAGAAATGCGTCACTACATTGTGAGTAATGGACTTGTAAACAATCTGGGAATGCTAAACAGCTGGAGTTTTTACACTGATGACCTTTTTTTCCAAGCAAAGAGGTTTTTTATTAAACGATTTGCGTAATAGACCGTTTAAATAATAGTGCAGAATCTTGAATTTGTGGAAGTAGAAAAAAGCTTTCATAAAAATTCTCAAAGAGTTATACCTACTTCTGAAATTTTATCCGAGTCCCAAATGCCGCCATTTATATAACTACTTCCCCCTACACGTCGCTACGCCCCACTGTCGTCCAAGCCTGTTGCCAGGGTTGCTTACTGTTAAATATTGCTTACGTTTAAAGATAATATCGCTAAAATATGAGTACATTCACGCGGTACGATCACGCGGTACCACGCAGTACGTTCACGCGGTACGATCACGCGGTACGTACACGCCGAACGTTCACGCGGTACGATCACGCGGTACGTTCATGCGGTATCCTCGATCCTCGATTTTTACATTTTTTTATTACTTTTCTTCACTTTTAAATTAGTTAAAAAAAACTGTTCAATTAAGATTGAAGGAATTAACATCGCAGATTTTTATACGTTGGTTTTAACATAAACGAATGTTCTGTTTCCGAGAAGTTTTGCAAATAAACCCAAAAACGAGGTCCACTGGATATTTTTTTACATCAAAGGTGGCAACATCTTTTAATGTTTTCAATTAAATCTATTGTGTATTATTTCAAGTGCATTATATATTTTTTCTATGATAGCTTCACGCGCGTAGTCTTTCAATATTTTGAATTGAACATTGGGATTTGACGACCTTAATACCCGACCGAAACGAACGAACTACTTTTCACTGACTTGACTATGGCCTATAATAAAGATATACTCGCGACTCGGGACAGCATGGTCGGGATTTGGTACACAAAAAAATTACGACCTTATCTAGCAACATATAACATTCATATTGAAACGTAACTAAGAAAAATTATGATTTAATGAATAATCGCGGACATTTATTGTTTAATTTGTTTCTTATAGTAGTTATAACATTTTGAAGGCATAATTAAACACTTTTGAAGTAGTTATGTATTTTGGTTTCCCAAAAATTAAAAATATTTGTGACTTAGTTCGAAAAATAAAAATCTGCAAAGAGAATCTGTTTAATTTTTAACAATTTATTAACAGACCATAAATACTATTCAGAATAAATTTTTGAATTACAGTTATCTACAGTGTGTGGCCTAGAACCGGGGATAATATTAAAAACGGAGGCTCTTTATTTAGGTCACTAGTAATTGAATCATTAAGGTCCCAACTAATTAAAATTTAATAATTTCTGGTAAGATAAGCCAAAATATCTGCAACTTACTGAACCTTCTTTAATAATCATAGTCCCGATTGATCAATTAGCTTAATTTTGATTTATTTACCTGAAATGCAAGCGTCATATCATAACACATTTACTTTTACAAAGTTATTTATTATGCTGTAATTTTGAAATCAAAATGTTTGAAAATTTAGTTTTTCAGTTTTTTTACTTTGATGCGGAGTTTCAAAATGTTTAATTATTCTAATTTTAACTATAACTAACAATTCTTTATGTCATAAAAAAAGAAAATTACAGTTATCTAATTATGTCCAATTTAAGCCATTTTGATGCGCTTATATAAGGTCCTTCTTAAATAATGCACATAATTTTAAGGGGTCAATGTACTCATGCATACAAACAACTTTTACTATGGCACCAACATTGAAATCGCGAAAAAAAATCAGCAGTTCCATACATTTTGATCTATTCCATTTTAAATTTTCTATGGAACAGCTGATTTTTTTTCGCGATTTCAATGTTGGTCCCATAGTAAAAGTTGTTAATGCATGAGTAGGTACATTGATCCCTTAAAATTTTGTGCACTATTTAAGAAGGACCTTATATTTAAAGCACGGAAGTCTTTACACGAAACATTACAATCGGGAATATTGTCTCGTACGACATCTAATTCGGGACATCCTGTACTGTAAGGAAGTATAGTGTTACTAACGCGGGATGAGGTAAACTCAATAGTCACTATTTATGGCTATGCTTTTAACATGTGATTTCATTATTTCCGAAGTCTTAGAAAGTTATTTGTTTAATAAATGGACTAAAATTAAGAAATACTCTGTGGAATCTTGTTTTGTTGTGTAAACTAAAGTTTTTACAAGGAATATTGTGGTATGTGATGTCATCGCCATGATTAACCATTGGCTAGGTTAAAAAAAATAATGGTGAATACACTTCGAATAAACTCAATTAACGTCTAAATAAACTCAATATAGTCGATATTGTGCCTTAAAATTGGTGTGTTACAATACGAGTGTCTACGCAACTGAACAATAGGTATGTGGAATCATTGAAATAGGCGCGATCTTGGCCGTGTGAAGATGAAACTTTTATTGTGTAGTTGTGACTACCTCGGCAGAACTTACCGCGTAAAATAACTTGATATACTTGGTGCCAATGCTCCAACAAGCATTGGAATGCGATGCACCCATATTCTATACAAACCGAAACAATATCATTGAACCCTATCCAACACTTTAAACTGGCAAAAGTATTTGCTGAAGAGGTGTGAATTGCCAAAACAAAAATAAGAAGATGAACGTCAAACTTACGTATTCAAAATACGTAAGTTGTAGTGTAGTAAAATCTGTAACTAAAATTAATTTCAATCAATAGTTAAAAACGCTTAATTTTATTTTTGTTTTTATTATTTTCCTTATTTTGATGTGAATATTTCTCTTAACACACACAATAGTTTATCTTGCAATATTTGAAACGGAATTGGAATCAAAACCAAGCTGAAATGAAGGATCATTTTAGCTTAAGTCGTCCAAACTACAAAGTAGAAAATATCTAAAAATATCAGCGGAAATTTGAGCTTTAAATATAAGAAATACCTACCACAAAAAGTTAATTAAGAAAAGCTATTAATCTTGATCATATAAACTAACAACATCCTCGAAATTCCAACTATGGTTTGGACTTAAAGATTTTTTATTTTCATTTCCCTTGACACATGGGATGCATTATTTTCTTTCATCTATTTTTTTTTTGTTCGGATAAAAGGACTTAACAACTTTTATTAGTTCTGACAAAGCATCCTTTTAGTGGAGATATTTTTGATAACGACTCTTTCCGTTTATTTATCAATGAAAAGTCAACTAAATTTATAAGTGAAAATGTTCCAAATTCTTTTACTTTTAGTTTCTGTTTTAATGAGATTTTTTATTCTTCAGATGTATTAAATTCAAGAAAATTAAATACTTACTGTTTATTGTAAATGTAAGAGTCTTATTACGCTGTGAAATTCATAACAGGACGACTCTTGTCATGTCATAATCTTTAAAAATAGAAAACGGTCTATTTTTTTAATAACTCATTAGGTAATTTCGTAATAACAAATATTTACAAAATACTTATCGGTCACTTATAGGAGTATATCAGTAAGCTCCGTGTTAACATTACGCTATCTTATCTATGACTTTATCTACCCCAATCTTAATGCTTGCCACATTTACACGACAAATTAGTACTCCCTATTAATTAGTGCCAGCTTGTACAGTTTTAACAAGTTTACTAATTGATATTACTAAACTCTACACTAATATACCTATAACAAGATATACACAGCGGCTCACGGCACGGTGGATTTGCCCTAAGGCTAAGTAGGCCCGGGCCTAGAGCGGCCAGATATTAGGGGCGGCCGGCCAAGCGTGGCGAAAATTTTTATCTTTGAGGATCACATAAAAACTGGCATTGGCAAAATGTCAATACAAAAAAAAACCAAATTCTTTATTGTTTTAATTTATGTAAGTAGGTACGGTCAGTTTATTGTGCTTTATTCTTCTTCTTAAATCTCGTGGTCCGGGGCCAGAGTTACCATCTGCTTTTGCCGCATTTGACAGGCATTTTACGGTTTAGACGTGCGGCCGGCACTAGGCTGAGACAGGCATTTTTAATTTCGCGGGTGAAACCACTGATTACAATATTTGTGGATGAAACTGACTAAAAATCGCGCTGCCCGGCCATTTTTTTTGCTATAGACAGGCAAGATTACAAGTTAAGTGAATGAAACTGACTAAAAATCGCGCTGCGCGGCCGTTTTTTATACTAAAAACAGGCAAAAGTACACGATTAGTAGATCAAACTTACTAAAAATCGAGTTGCGCGGTATTTTTTTTGCTATAGGCAGGCAAGATTACAAGATAAGTCAATCAAACTGACTAAAAATCACGCTGCCCGGCCATTTTTTGCTATAGACCAGGTTGCAGATGCTTTTTTTGACGAATTTTATCGATTGATATTATTGGATTATCTATAATAAAAACTATAACTAGATAGTTATTTACTAAAAAAATAGAAATTCCTTAAAATATGCAACCAAAATACACTAGTCAAACAATTTGGAAGTTAATAAAATTGCTATTAAACTGTTGTTGCTAATGCCAAAAACCCGCGTAGTGGGTAGCGTAGCAATAAACAATATTTAAAAAATATCACCGTGACACTTCTTCATATGTCGATGTCTGTGATAAAGTGGCACATCATGTCGAGAGTAAAAAAATAAAGTTAACAAAAATATAATTGCTTTAAAAAAGCATTACAGCTGAGCAGTCTTCATCTACTTTTTTGGATAAACGGTCTGTAATAATTATCTTTATTTATGAAACTTTATAGTTTTAACGTAACACCTAAATGAAGACAATACCGACAGTTAATAACTTGTTTTTTTTTAACAAAATATCTAATTAGAAAATTCTTATTTTTTATATTCAAATATTGTACCTATAATGAAAACTTGACCGCTAAGTCATACTTTGTAGTTTTAGGATAATAATTAAGTAATTTCCAATATATTGTCTAGTGATGTGATATGTAGTGATGATAAAAAGCTTAAAAAAGGATCTGCAATCCCCGATGAAACTTAAAATTAAGTGAATCTAAAATTTAAAAATTGTTGCGTTCCGGCAGTTAGAGGTAAGATAGCCAGTTCCTCGGTGGTGACGATTCTGGGTGTAGTACGCTTACATTTTCGGCCACTTCTCTTAATATCAGGTGAGGTGAAGGCCAAGCACTTTCCCGTTGTACATAAAAAAATAAATAAAAAAAAACAATACAAATACAACAAACCATTATCATCATCTACCTTCAGCCTCATTGAGTCCACTTCTGGGCTAGGTCTCTCTTAAATTCATCCACAAGGTTAGGTTTTGTGCCTTCAGGGACAACAGGGACCAGGTACCTTCAGGGTCTTTTTTCCTGGGAAGAGCACAAGGTGCAGATGGGCAAAAAATCCTATAAGTATGTACTCTGATGGAATCTCCACAGTTCACAAAAAAACTGTGTACGCGCAGTTGTTCGTCATACTTACAATAAATAGTTGTTCCGTACACACAGGGCACATGCCACCGTATCGTAGATGATATATCCGCCCACGATTTCTCACGGCTAAAATAGACTGTTTCGGATGAGTCTTCTTCTAAGTGTCAGTGCAGTGTTAGGCCTCCTGTGTAACAGTCAAGGGCAAACCCCTAACGGAATTTAGTAAATAAAACTTTTATCGAAAAAAAAATTGTGTCAAAAAGTTAGTGGTTTAAAAATTTGTGGCGAATATAAAATAGATGTGTGTGTATAAAACAGTTTTTTCGTATATATTTAAATATCAGTGTTAAATTAAATTCACTAAAAGAAAAAAAATTGCCATAAAACAAACGGAAAGAACTCAAATGTTACAGAGCTGTTATCAAAACATACACTTTATTGTTACGTCGCGTCAGCATCATATTTTTTTGCAATTTGGCAATCATATACTTCGACTAGCGACCCGCCCTCGCTTCGCATCGGTGTAGTATGGAATTTGACACCATGTATTATACATATAAACCTTCCTCTTGAATCACTCTATCTATTAAAAAAAAACCGCATCAAAATCCGTTGCGTATAGTTTTAAAGATAGGGACAGACAGCCGGAAACGACTTTGTTTTATACTATATAGTGATTAATCGACCATCTAGTTTGAATTGAAGTATAGGCATTAGACTTCCCCCAAGGATGTTCACGACGGACGATCGATCATGCGTGATATCTGCATCGACGATATCAATACGTTAGCCAAAAAGCTCAGTCTTAGCACTTTTTTCTACTCTTCAGTGGCAACCCTATTCGTCTCATAAGTTATTTTCACACCACGCATGTTGGTATGGTGTTTTTTACGTCGTTTCATTAACTAGCTATTACACAAAATACGCAACATTTATCAGCGCGAACGCTTGTCAGAGAAATGCGTCACTACATTGTGAGTAATGGACTTGTAAACAATCTGGGAATGCTAAACAGCTGGAGTTTTTACACTGATGACCTTTTTTTCCAAGCAAAGAGGTTTTTTATTAAACGATTTGCGTAATAGACCGTTTAAATAATAGTGCAGAATCTTGAATTTGTGGAAGTAGAAAAAAGCTTTCATAAAAATTCTCAAAGAGTTATACCTACTTCTGAAATTCTAGATGTACTATCCAGTGTCTAATGGACTTGTAAACAATCTGGGAATGCTCAACAGCTAGAGTTTTTACACTGATGACCTTTTTTTCCAAGCAAAGAGGTTTTTTATTAAACGATTTGCGTAATAGACCGATTAAATAATAGTGCAGAATACTTTTCATGAATTAATGGAAGTAGAAAAAAACTTTCATAAAAATGTAAAAAAAATATAATTAACTACTTCTGGAATTCTGAATGTACCATACTACTGACTAATGGACTTGTAAACAATCTGAAAATGCTCAACAGCTGGTGTTTTACACTGATGACCTTTTTTGCAAGCAAATAAGTTTTTTTTATCAAACGATTTGCGTAATAGATCGTTTAAATAATAGTGAACTTTTTTTACTTTTAATGAATTTATAAAAGTAGAAAAAATCTTTCTTAAAAATTTAAAAAGAGTTATAGCTACCTCTGGAATTCTGGATGTAGATACTAAATTTACAATGGACCCAATGTGACTAATGGACTTGTAAACAATCTTGGAATGCTCAACAGCTGGAGTTTTTCCACCGATGACCTTTTTTTGCAAGCAAAGAGGTTTTTTATCAAACGTTTTGCGTAACGTAACTGTTAAAAAAGAAACGCAGATATTTATAATGCGGACGTACAAAAAGCTTTCTAATGAATTTACATTCATGTAACAAAGTAAACAGACTTGATATTTTGCTTTTTGTCCGCGAATTCGTTCGTGTGGAATTTCCTCTCTCGTGAAAACTTCAGGAATAATAGAAGACTACATAATGTTCTTCTCCAAGGTCCAATTTACAACCTTTAAGTTTATGTAACAAATTAACAAACAAACAATACCTACCTTCGGCATTTCTAATATAAGTATGGATTATAAACTGAACAGTTTACTATTCTTTTAAAGACTATTAAAATTAATACGATTTAAATCTTTGAGATTAACTACCAATAAGACCGATATAATCAAAATGATGTTTTTCTTCATTTTTTCGTAGTCTCGTAGATTTTGTATCAATAATAAATTCTCAAGTGCTTGTAACAGGCTAGACTGAATTAATGATTTGAGATTGGTCAATCCTCTACAGATTTAGAAGACACACGCTACATTTCAACTGTCTTATAACTCTCACAAGTCCGTAAGATATATGGCTTAAAATCCAATTTCATTATAATGAACATCTAACTTGTCAGCCATTTCCTCTGGAATAGATAAATTATGTGTTTATTTGAAGCTGCAGTTGACTCCGTAAGTTCGTCGATCATTATCGTTGCACCTTGCCAAATTTTGATAATATTATTAAGAATTTGATTTATGGCATGTCACTATTGTTACTTAATTGGAAGGTAGATCATTAAAATCAAAGAGATTTTACCTCAACATTTTATCAAAAGCTTAATTAAATTAATAAGACCCCTTATAAATCTTCATCCTCAGACATCAAACTAAGAACTAGACATACAGAGGTATTTGACATTAACATTACCTACATAATTAAAAAAAGTCGATCTAAGTATAAACATTCAGCAGCATAGATACTTAAAGGTATTCGAACTTGGATCAAGTATTCGAAACACGAAAGAAAACCACAAAATGGGGCCCATCTTCGCATCATAACTGATGAAAGGTAGGATTCCGCGGCGCGGGACGCGGCAGACGGCAGGCGGCAACAGCAGATGACGACGGCATGTGCCGCAACGGCAGACGGCACTACTTTGTAGTATTAATTTGTATGAGACCGATTCCGACATACGACTGCAACTGCCGCGCGACAGGACGTCACAGTTGCAGTCTTATGTCGGAATCGGTCTCATACAAATTAATACTACAAAGTAGTGCCGTCTACCGTTGCGGCACATGCCGTCGTCATCTGCTGTTGCCGCCTGCCGTCTGCCGCATCCCGCGGAATCCTACCTTAAGACAAAATGATATTTCTTAAACATATACAGGGTGCATTTCTAATCACTCTCCAAATTTTAAGGATGTGTTCAGTCCATGAAACTGAACAACTTTCTCCATGAAACATGTGTCGAAATACGCCAAAAAATTTTGGTCATCCCATACTAAACTGATCATGTGATCTCTTTGTTTTGTATGAAAAGTCATTTTTTTTTTACATATTTGACCCTATGTTTCTTAGAGAAAGTTGTTCAGTTTCATGGACTGAACACATCCTTAAAATTTGGAGAGTGATTTCAAATGCACCCTGTATATATAATATTATATGAAATAATATTTTGTCTTAAGTCTTTTCATAATGAGTTATGATGCGTAGATGAGCGCCATTTGTGGTCATCTTTCGTGATTAATTTGTATTATCCAATCAGACAGTATGATGTTGACAGGTTATAAAGGATAAAACCTATCAACAGCCAGAACATTATTAGATGTAAGTAATGTAAAGATATAAGTAATTTAGATTACATCTTAGAGGAACGTTTGTTGTTAGATTCTAAATTGAGTATGGTGTATGTATGTATCTTAAGAATATTTTATTGCGTTTAATGAAAAGGCTGTCACAATAAGCTTTTTATTTTGGCAGATTTTGTATTATCAATGCATCTTCACGAAAACAAAATGAAGTGCTTACTGCTTACGCTGAAAAATATTTTTTACGCCGATGACATATTAATCGCCCACACCCTCACTAATAATGTTGTCCTTAAGCAAAATAACAACTTTATTAGGCCCCATAACAACAATTCATGTCCAGTAAGTAATAAATTTGTGGGTTGCCCTTAGTTCGAACACATAGAACCTAACTACGGGACCGTGATAATGTGTGTTAGTGGCCCTACCATGAGTTGATGGAAACTGTTTTCTCTACCGTAAACTATTGTTTTCTCTCTTTCACTCGCATTTACTGTGAGCAGTAAGTATATCCGATAGTTTTCGGTAGCGAAAACAGTTTGCATCAACTCATGGTAAAGCTACAGGAAGCAGTAGGGGGCTAGGGCCCAGCCCCCTCATTACGTAACTCTGTTGCTAACAGTTCTCGATTGAAATTCATTCAAACTGCAGTTATATAGCTGATTTAAGTAAGATAGTTGTCTCATTGGTTCTTACTAAAGCAGCAATGTAACTGCCATTTCTGTTAGAGTTGATTGCAACAAAGTTACAAAATCAGGGGGCTGGTAAGTAAGTCCTACATACCTTCAGGATAGATAAACGCAGTCCCCCTATAAAAAAGGGTTGCCTATCTTCTGTCTTTATAGTGATAGCTAAAATATTTTTTATTTTTATTTAACTATTTTATTTTCATTACCTCTATGTTGTTAACATTCAAATAAATATTCATGAGATCAGTCTAAAAGTTAATGGATAAAATTCTGTCATTTAAGCAGTTCAAATCTCATATAATAACTCGTCTATTTTAAACCATTTCAAGCTAATTTCTTAGAAATATTAAATTTTTCTTACATTTTCTAAAGAAAACACGTAACTAACCTACAATTTATTTCCGCTGTAATGTAGTTCAATGTTAACAACAAAGGAAAATTTCAAACCACATAATAATACGACTTTGATAAAGCTAGCATAATAATGTTATTATTAAAGAGCGTGGGGGCTTCTGAAATAGGGAACAGTAGCCACACGTTTGTGCTTATCAAGGATAGACCCAAATTTTAAATTTCAGTTTGGACGCCTTTCTTACGTCTCTGCTTCAGCTTGGGCAAAAATTCTTTCGTATGTCCTGTCCGTCTGTTCTCCTCTACAGGTCGCATTTCTCAACCGATTCTCGTGAAATTTTGTGAGCAGGTTCGATAATTATATCGATTTTTTCGTTGAGCCAGTTTTTCGAAATTAACTTATCAAAAAAAAAACAAATTGAGCTACTTTTTAACGCACAAACGCGAGGTCTACAGCTCACGGGGCTACTACTTATTATAATATTTTTTTGTCACAAAATATTATCTGTCTGTCTTTCTCTACGCTATTAAATAGTTTTTTTATTCCCAAACAGAGTATGGTAACCCTGTCTTAGCCAAGCCAGACCTGTCGTCTGGAGTAATAACTACAGAACAGAAAAAATAATATTACCAAGATGTTAACGTCAAAAAGAGTTCGTTTTTTTATCACTTTCGATCAGGGAATCGCCTTAAGTTTAATAATAAATCAATGGCATACAGACATCTCAGAAACGTTTATTAGTTGACTAGTCATCTTGACATTTTGAATTTCTTTTATAACAAATATCTTCACACTCAATCCTCGATCGTAAAGGTTTATTTAAAGAACGGTCTAGCCGTAAAGTCTCAATTTTTATTAGAAATTTATTATTGCTTGACTACGCGGTTTTCCACGAACCAACTTATCTTAAAATATTAACAAGTTCAAGGTCTATTGCGGTTTGTGTAGGTAGGCCTCTCCCGTGGTAGAAACATAAGAATAAATAAAACTTTTTAAAGAATAAATAAAAAAAATATTTGTTCTTATGGTAGAAAGCTGCTTTAATTAGACCTCCACTCTTGGTAAGCGGCTTGGAGATTATAGACTAAGACAGTTTTCATCGGAATACGCATCTGTCGATTTTCTTGTCCACTTGTGTAAAGGGTGTATGTTAGTTTTTTATTTGAAAAATCTTTATTTTACCTACCTACTACAAACAAAGTAAAGTACAAAGTTATTCTGCCGGACAATTCAATCCAAACGAGTATACATAGTGCATTTTTTACACGACTGCCCAAAGCAAAAAGAGTGTATATGTGTTCAGGGTTCATGTATGTTTGTGGGTATGTGAGTTTCTTTATTCCACCATAACTTCCAAATGGCTCAACGGATTTTGATGTATGGAGTATTGTTAGAATCCTTACATCATTCCGAGAGACACTGGCTATATTTTTTTTTCAAATAGTTAATATGGCGAATGTATGACGCTATTTTCGAATGTGAAATAAATTTTTTTTTTCTTCAATTGTTACAATATGGGCATCAAATGAAAGGCCTTAATGAGCACATTTCAATAATAAATAATTTGTCACTAAAATGTGTGAAATAAAAATAAATAAGTTAAAAAAAACATGACTGCCCTGCTAAAAACAAATTAAAAAGTTAAATAACAAGTGTCATTGCAGTCGGGGGACCTCTTCGATTAAAAATTGTAAAATGACACTTGTTATTTAACCTTTTAGTTTGTTTTTAGCAGGGCAGTCATGTTTTTCGTGATAATTTGATATGCAAATAATTTAATTTAAAAATTTATCGATAAAATAGTTATTACATATGTTATCACACGGATAAATCAATATTAACTTTGAGCTGCTAAGCTGTAATCTGAACATGTCATTAAATGCATGTATAATAAATCAAAGAATCATAAATCATTAGGTACTTACGTTAAAGACATAATCGACAAGTTTCTTTCTGATAATGAACTTGAATTCCGTTTATTTATCTATAAACTTTATATTCTCGTTGGTGAGCTAGGTAGGTAGATAATTACTGTGAGAATCGACTTTTATACCTCAAAAACTGTTAGTCTCGACTCAAACTTGTATGTACTTTATATGTTACGGCTAATACCCGAAGTGCGGCTAAACCTAGTTTTAGCCGGCTAAAACTAGGTGTAGCCGATAGCTGTTGGCTAAAACTAGGTGAACCGCACCCTGATTATCTAAATAGAAACTATTTAGCGACTGGTTTTATTTGATATACATTGCTACTTTTCTTTGGTATGTTTTTTTTTCTTTTTGGGGTAGGTCCCGAATGTAGGTTAGAAATTTAAAGCGAGCGCGAAGCGCAGCGTATCGTGAGCCTTAAATTTCGAGGTTATTTTTATTAACAGGCAACAGAAATACCTTTTTTAATAGCCCTTGCTACACCTAGTTTTAGCTCGCTATACCTAGTATTAGCGATTCTAGCGATCAAATCGACTACACTTAGTTTTAGCTAACAGCTATCGGTTACACCTAGTTTTAGCCGGCTAAAACTAGGTTTAGCCGCACTTCGGGTATTAGCCGTAACATATCCATTATCTATTTAAACAGTCAAAAACTTTAACAGCCTAACATTTGAGTTCAATAACACAAACAAAATAGCACAGTACAGCTGTTTCAAAACCTGATAAAGTGTTAAAAAAAGTGAATGTAAATAATAAAATGACTTTGATGTGAGTGAGCAAAAGATATATTAGGTACTATCTTTGGAGCCAGTATGTCTATGTGGCTTACACTTGTGAAGAGTTCGCACTGGGGCCTTAGTTGTACTCCCAAACCTATATTAGTAAGTATACATCAATGGTTTTTTATTCACAACGAGTAAGTGCTTGGCCTTCATCTCACCTGTAGCTTTACCGTGAGTTAATGCAAACTGTTTTCGCTATCGAAAACTATCAGATATACTGCTCACAGTTGATGGGAGTGAAAGAGAGAAACCGATAGTTTACGGTAGCGAAAACAGTTTGCATCAACTCATGGTAGGGCCACTGGTTTTGAGTGTCGATAGGAAGGTATAAGCGCACTACATACCCGGAATCCTCACCACTGAGGAACTGCCTATCTTACATCTAACTGCCGGAACATAACAACGTTTAATTGTTGTTATGGCGTCAGACTTAGGTAAGATGGTGGTAGCCAGTCAGGCGGAATTGAAAGCCATACCACCAAGTTGATAAACTTTTCATTCATCATTGTTTAAACTGGTGGCTGAACGCGGTAAAGATCAAATAATTGCTAAAACTCATAACAAAGTAGAAGCATTCTTAAAAAAACCGGCCAAGTGCGAGTCGGACTCGCGCACGAAGGGTTCCGTACCAAAAACGGCAAAAAAAACACATTTGTTGTAAGGAAGCCCCCCTTAAATATTTATTTTTTTCTGTTTTTAGTATTTGTTGTTATAGCGGCAACAAAAATACATCGTCTGTGAAAATTTCAACTGTCTAGCTATCACGGCTCGTGAGATACAGCCTGGTGATAGACAGACAGACAGCGGAGTCTTAGTAATAGGGTTCCATTTTTAGGGTTCCGTAGCCTAAATGGCAAAAAACGGAACCCTCATAGATTCGTCATGTCTGTCTGTCTGTCTGTCTGTCTGTCCGTATGTCACAGCCACTTTATTCCGAAAGTATTAAGACTACACAGTTGAAACTTGGTAGGTAGATGTATTTCTGTTAACCGCTTAACGAATTTAATACAAAAATAAGAAAAATAAAAAATTAAGGGGGGCTCCCCATACATGGAACTGAAACTGAAAAATTTTTTTTTCTTCAAACCAACACGTGTTGGGTGTCTATAGATAGGTCTTTAAAAATGACATTGAGGTTCCTAAGACAACTTTTTCTCAAAGTCAACCGTTTGAAAGATATTCACCGCCAAAGTGGTAAAATGTGTCCCCCCCCCCCCTTTAACTTTTGAAATAAGAGAGTGAAAAATCTAAAAAAAATATATGCTGTAGATCTTAATAAACACTTTCAACCAAAATTGATTTGAACGAGATATAGTAAATAGTTTTTGAGATATAGCACATTTTCCAAAACCGCAAATATAACTTTGTCATTCATACCAACACTGTGAAAAACAAAGTTATTTTTACAGACGAAAAATTATAGGTGGTATTAAATATGGTATGGTATAAGGTAACTACGGAACCCTATGGCGCGTGGCCCGACACGCACTTGGCCGGTTTTTACCCTTTAGGTACGGATCCCTAAAAACTAGATACTTAAGGTGGTTCGATAAGCTCAGTAGCGCCACCAATGGAAATAAATCATTTACGTTTTATCAAGGGCTTAAAATAAAAGTTTTGGTTATTTTGCGCAAATATAATAGTAAAATGCAATTTTTAAATATTTTTTCATGGCCTCAAATACATCATGTATCAAAAAACTCTGTCAGATCCTGAAACAGGTGATGTTTTGCTAAAACTAAACAACATTCT
Source organism: Agriphila geniculea (assembly GCA_943789525.1). Lineage (NCBI taxonomy): Eukaryota > Metazoa > Arthropoda > Insecta > Lepidoptera > Crambidae > Agriphila > Agriphila geniculea. The sequence goes on from OX038895.1 coordinate 6,326,594, forward strand.
CCAAGGAACATAGGTCGAAAAAACGATTATTTTTTTCGCCTTTCCATAGTAAGTCGGTCAGCTGACCAATACATTTTGTACGAGAGTATGAAAATTTTTTTTCGTTTTTCGACCTATTTTCCATGGAGAATTTTCTTCAGTTTCAGCAACACTTTCGCCTTTTTCAGGATCTGACAGGGTTTTTTGATACATAATGTATAAGCAATAAGTTATGAATCTCGATATTGCTAACGTGGCCACTTTTGGCACTATTGAAATACTTATTGCTTATGTTTGAGTTCTTGAAACTATATTTAGAAAATGCATTTTACTCTTTTATTTGCGCAAAATTATTAAAACTTTTAATCTAAGCCCTTGATAAAACGTAATTGATTTATTTTCATTGGTTAACCACGTTAAGTTCACTTATTTTTATCAAATGATTATTATTTGATTACCATATCGGTGGTTCAACACTGCAACGTTCATCTGTTGTCAGGGATCTTGGCGTGTACTTTGATGAGGGTTTAACGTTTCGACCTCACTACGATTACTTAATCTCTCACTGTAATCAACTTATTGGTTTTATTTCACGCTGCACTAAAGAGTTCACAAATCAATCGACTCTTATGTATCTTTACTATTCTTTAGTGAGAAGTGTATTGGAGTATGGCTCGGTTGTTTGGTCCCCACATTATGCCGTGCACTCTAATCGCATAGAAAGAGTTCAAAAGAGATTCCTAAATATCCTTAGTTTCAGACTTCACTTAGGTCGAAAATACAAATCTTATAATATGAAACTCAAAAGATTTAAATTATCATCTCTTGAATCTCGGCGTAAATGTCATCAACTACTATATCTTTATAAAATCGTGCATTCAATTGTTGACTCACCATCTCTTACTTCATCGCTTAATTTTAATATTAGATTCAGATTACGTAAATTCTCTCACATGGTGTTTGCTTTACAGGTCTACAAAAATAACACGTCCTATTACAATCCCATTACAAGTATGTGTCGTTTGTACAATAGCCTACTAAATGAACATTCTTCGCTGGACATTTTTTGTCCAAAACTTCTTGAATTTAGAAGAGAAGTAAAAAGTATTTTGAAGGTTGTATAAGAATTCGTCTCTTTTTTGTACCTACTAATGTTTGAGTTAAATTTTATTTAATTTGATTTGTCTTATTTTAGTATTAAGTCCTAGACTGAAAAATGTTTACTTTGTTTTAGATCATACTAGGCCCACATATTTAGAGTTGCAATTTAGATTTATATTATCGTAACTTACTTATTTTTTTATGTAATTGTAACTTGTTTTGTGAGCTAAATAAATAAATAAAATAAAAAAATGCTGGAAGTACAATGTCTCTAGGTATCTCTTTATTTGAGATACCTTTTTATTTAGGTCTTGCTTTAAATATTTAATTTTATATCCACTATGTTCTTTGTGTGTGTATTTGTAAACAATACACACACAAAGAACATACCTAACATACATAATAATGTACCTTATTCATTGTTGTTTACTGTTTACAAAACAATTTGGGCAGGTACGTCACAAATTTATTATTTATTATCTGTCTACTAACATTGTAGTAAATGTTTTTGTTTATGTACTATTAGTAAGTTATGTATTTTACTCGTTTTAGTGTGTTTAAATTTTTTTGAATCTATAAATAAGTACTTTTCATCTCAAACTTTAAATCACCTCACCAAGATAAATTAGTGTCTGATCTGAAGAAAACTTTTGATGTACTTTATCGATAAATGATGACAGATAGAACACGCCACACCAGGCTAGTCTATTTTTAAAATAAATGCTAAAACAATCAGTATTCTATGTAGAATGCGTTAACTATTGCAAATGCAGGACGAACGGCTGATCGTGCCGTCTGAAGCACGGAAAAGCTTGAAATATCCCATCCCATCATCGATCCTTGCGAAGGTTACTTAACTAGCGCAATCGCAGGGCAAGTGCCCTAACCCACTGCGTCATTTCCATGTGTCATTAAAAAACAAAAAAAAGTAACTATTTGCCTCACTATTGATAGACAAGTGAATACGTTTTCTACAGAACTGACACTCGCCTGTTTATTATCGCCATCCATCGAGCCTATAGTTTTTTGTCATTTTGTAAATCCCTCATTATTAATGGTTTGACAACCTAATGGTCATACTGGTATGACTAACTAGTATGACCACCGAGAAACGGATATTTACGTATTTATTGTTTGTCCTCAGCTTCAAGTGCGTCATTCCCGTGGCGACTCCACAGACGACAAGCTCAGCGATGACAGCCGCCCGCTCAGCCACGCCTCCGACCTCAGCCGAGACAATATATGTGAGTAAAGTCCATTCTTACCACCCACATAGCTTAGGTGGCAACTGGCTCGTAATGATTGTAGTCTACGAGATCGTTCGTGGCACGCGGGGTCGTAAAACGCGTCAGTGACGTCAGTTATTTGAGTTGCGCGTGCCATTGAAATGAGTCCGAGCCCGCCCATAAGGCCTATAAGTGCAAGGGAGCGCGCAATATAGCGACTCTGTTCGCACATTTTATGACCTCGCGTGCCACGAACGTTCTCATGGACTAAGAGTAGGAACTGCTGCGTGATCAACAAAAAAAAACAACTACATACCAAAGCCAAAGCCGCCCGCATATCTAGATTAAGTATATTACTAAAATCAGTTTACAATTGCTCATAATGCAGTAATGTAGAAAGCAAAAACTAACATTATGACGAATCTTCAGCTCGAAGTAATTACAAAGTCTCCAAGCTCACATTTTCTGGACTCCTTACAAACTAGCTGTCTTATTGATAAAGAAGCAATCTATTCTGTGAAAAAATACGTTCATTAAGAATTTCTTGATGAAAATTATTCATCAATAGTTTGATATTGACAAACGATCTTTAAACTACTATACCTAAACCTTTTAATAACGTAAATTGAGGCCGACTTCATGGCAGTTAATTTTTGTCAGAATTGTCAGATGTTTCAAGGCTTTTATTATGAAAGACCGGAGGGATTTTTCAATAAAATAAACTACTCCTAAAAGCTAATACTAGTTATGTTTTATCGCAGTGTCCCTGGCAAACGCGCCGCGCCGCAGCCGTCGCGGTGTGGCCCCGTGCCTCGACTCGCAGCGCCCGCTCACGAGGTACCTGCCCGTCGACAGAGACGACTTCGACCTGCGAAGGCACGTCGAGTCCGCAGGTATGGCACAGTGACATGACATACCGCTACGCTACCACACTTTCTGTACGGTAGTACTTATATATATTCTGTGCCGCTACACCAATAAACTATCGCACCCCTAGATGGAACTTTGTGTTCAAAAAGTAAACCATTTTTTACACGTCTGCCCAAAAAAGGAGTGTATTGTTTTCGGAATTCATGTATGCATGTGAGTTCTATTAGAAACGGCTGCGTAGACACGCGCGTAGACATGCGCGTGTATACGTATACACGCACGTAGTGAGGGCACGTGACCCCCTGACACACCGGGTTAAGCATACGTGCTGGGCACGCAACGCAACCTGTCCCTTGCGTACCCAGCCGCTGCGGCAGCCATGTTTGCGACTCTAGTGTGCGATGTCAGACGAAGATTGAGTAAATGGACAATTTTTTCCCACTAATTCGATTAGTTTTTCTTTAATATCGTTATTCAATAGGTATTTAAAAACAAAATAAAACAAATACAACTGAATGCGTAGTCATGCGCGTAGTTACGCGCAGCAAAGATACGTGCGTGTTCGAATATGTTCGGTGTGACGTCCAATAGGGAATGCCATTAATTACAACGTCATTACTGCACGCATCAATGCGTTCCGCTCTGCGTAGGCACAGAATATATATACATTCTGTGTACTAAGTATCGGGAATTTGTCAATAAAACAAAAAATACAAATTATTCATCTAAATTTATTTTATCGCCTTCAAAGTAGGCCCCATCGCTTGCAATACAACATCTCCACCGCTTCACCCAGTCTTCCATACATTTTTCATAGGCTATTTGCGTAATGGCCTTTAGCTCATTCAGCGAATTTTCTTTTATGGCTTCTATCGACTCAAAACGTTTTCCTCGAAGTGGCAATTTTAACTTGGGAAATAAAAAAAAGTCAGACGGAGCCATATCAGGTGAATACGATGCTTGGTCGAGAACTTTTGTTGAATTTTTCGCTAAAAACTCTTTTCACTATAATGGCTGTGTGTGATGGTGCATTATCATTTTCCATTGTAAAAATCGCCGAGGACTCAAAACTATCACCAACAAAAAGTGTAGTTTAAAACAAATTAAATGACAGATCCCGCTCAAATTTTGCGCGCTTAATCAGTACAGTGCTACCAACATGCAGTAAAAAAATTCGAACGACCTCTTTTACGCGGGTCTTTTTATTGACATATTCCCGATACTTTTTACACAGAGTAGTAAGTACTACCGTACAGAAAGGAAACTCTCTCACCCCACCGGCGCCCACCACGCGAGTTCGTAGGCCAGTTCGTAGGCTCATTCAATAGCCCTAGACTTCACGCACACAGTTGCGCGTGTGCAAAAACGTCACTGTGTAGCGTCTGTGTAATAGGAGTTGAAACGCGACGCTTGTATGGAGTGCCCGGGGTGTGGCGTAGGTACGCAGCCTGTTTGTCTCATGGGAGCTGCAATGCGTAGGGTTACGCATCAGTCTACGTGTACGCGCACGTTACGCAAGCGGTGTGCCATGTCTCATAAAGTTTCAGTCATTACAACGTCTACGTGCACGTGCACGCTTACGCACCCGGTGTGTTTCGCACTTAAGGGGTGCGATGAGAGACGAGATTGACTTATTATGATGTTATAAATATCGATTGTCATTTGCCAGGCCACCAGATCGAGCTGTGCCCCTACGTGACCTTGAATTCCACCTCATGTCGCGGATACCTGCTCAAACTGGGGGCCAAGTTCCACACATGGTCCAAGAGGTCAGTGCATAAAGATTGTCTATGATTTTTTATGTCATTGGCGCGATTGCCATGGATCCCTATACGCATAAAGCGTCACTTTTTTAGGGTTTAATTTTTATTAATTAATAAATATTTGTTTTATCTTGAAATATATTTTATAATTTGCTTGTAATTATCTGTAATGTAATGTCACAGATATTAGGGGCCATCCATAAATTACGTCACACGAATTTCATGATTTTTGACCCCCTCCCCCGTACATGTCACAGCTGGTCACATTTGTGAGGACCCCCCTCCCTAGTAGAAATCTAGAAATAATGATTTAATTAAAACAGCAGTTCAAAAATTCGTTTTATTTCAATTTAAATGATTTTGAAATGTGACGTCACAAAATTTAGGACCCCTCCCACCCCCTTGTCACACAATGTCACACTTCGTCGACCCCCTCCCTCCCCCTTAACGTGTGACGTAATTTATGGATGGCCCCTTGATGTCTGTCATAATTATGTTTGCAAGTTTTGCAACCAAGCAGGATTGCTGAAGATTAATGGTAATTATAGAGCGGTAACTCTATTCACAAAAAAAAACTTTAAAATTGAGTAATAACCAAATTTTATTTAAAATACTGATCAAGCTTATTAAACATCATATAACTATAATTATTCATACGTATTTTAAGGAAATTTTCGCATTGAGCTACTTTAGGGTTATTTATGTTGTCGTTCTGACGAATTCATAGACCAAACAAGCAAATCCACTGACTGATCCACATCTTCCAGAAATAGAAAACAATTATTATCTGTCATTATATGTCAATAAATAGTAAAATAACGTGAACGCAGAAGCGGTCCCTTCAATCAGCTGCTATGTATTCGGCGATTCACAAAATAGAAATGAAATATGTAGCACCCTTCTATAACTTTATCAAAGGTTCATAGAGCGTTTGTCGCTATTGAGCGACTATGAAAAAATATTTTCAAGTAAAGTAAGCATTTATTCGGCGTTTTACAATACAGATCTTTAGCATATATTATCCGACCGAAAGGGCTGACCAGACTCAGCTTGTGCTGTGGAGTTTATTCAAGAAACTCCTTTTAACAAGTTTCTAGGCCTTCCATAACTATTTATGTATAAGACATAATACAGTTAGTTTTTATCACGTTTTAGGTAACTTTATCCAGAAATAAATATAATATCATGACTTTTATAATTACAGGTGGTTCGTTTTCGATAGAGAAACGAAAACGTTCGTCTACTACTGGGACAAAAGCGAGAAGAAGCCGAGGGGAGGGGCGTACTTCCAAGTAAGTCTTAATAATACTGGGTACTCAATAATAAGTCTTAGTAATACAGGGTGTATTCTTTTCATAACAACAAAAAAACCCTAATACCGAATATGGTAGATAGGGACCATCAAACTGAAAAAAATCCCTTCCAAAGGGAGGGAGGGACCAAATCTAAATAGGCTGAAAATAACTCGACTTTCATAAAAAAAATTACGAAAATATCAAAATGATTGAAACAGTTGATGTTTTCTTGCGATTTCAATACACAGTTCTTCACATAGTAAAAGTAGTCCCTATGTACCATATTCGGCATTAGGGGTTATTTTGTATCACGTTGTATAAAGAAAAAGTTCTCTAAATACTGATTCTGGCAACTTTTTTCAAGTTTTCATTTCATTCCTTTATTTTTACGGTTCCGTACCCAAAGGGTAAAAACGGGACCCTATTACTAAGACTCCGCTGTCCGTCTGTCTGTCACCAGGCTGTATCTCATGAACCGGGATAGCTAGAAAGTTGAAATTTTCACAGATGATGTATTTTTGTTGCCGCTATAACAACAAATACTAAAATCAGAATAAAATTAATATTTATGGGGGGCTCCCATACAACAAATGTATTTTTTTCCGTTTTTTGGTACGGAACCCTTCGTGCGCGAGTCCGACTCGCACTTGGCCGGTTTTTTAATATATAATAAACAAAACTTTGATCAAAAACTTTAGCGCCATCCGTGAATTAAAAAAAAACTGGTCAAGTGCGAGTCGGACTCGCGCACGAAGGGTTCCGTACCAAAAACGGCAAAAAAATTACGTTGGTTGTATGGGAGCCCCACTTAAATATTAATTTTATTCCGTTTTAGTATTTGTTGTTATAGCGGCACAGAAATACATCATATGTGAAAATTTTAACTTTCTAGCTATCACGGTTTATGAGATACAGCCTGGTGACAGACAGACAGACAGACGGACAGCGGAGTCTTAGTAATAGGGTCGCGATTTTACCCTTTGGGTACGGAACCCTAAAAACAATACTAATGCAAAAATAAAACGTAAAGTTATAGCCACAAAAAAACATACGCGACAAGCTAAAGAGATTCTCTAGTAGCTACAAATTTAGTATAAACCTCACAGATGATTGTAAAAAAAATCAGAATATAATCAAATATAATAAGCGCTTGCGTAGGTTTACATTTTTGGCGTAAATAATAGCGGAAACGTATTGAATACTACATCAAAATACACTTTTTCAATACAGTTGCTCGAAAATGTGAGCTTACGATGACCGGCCAGCGTTCGGTAAGTTGATTTTACCGCACGCCGTGCGTTTTTGTTTACGGTTTAGTACAGCGTGCGGTAAGTTGATTTTACCGCACGCCTGCGCCGTGCGTTTTTGTTTACGTACGTATTTTTTAATTTTTACTAGCTTTCACCCGCGAATTCGTCTGCGTGGACAGTAGAAAAATATAAGAACCAGTTTAAAATGACCTCTTTAGTGTATGAAAGCTAGTACTACGGAGAGTTCAAGCTGTTTCCCTGGTACCATCCACCTGAATTTAATGAAACATAGCTCAGATTTTAAGTTGGACCTTAATTTACTAAACTGTGAAAAGCCCATCAAAATTCTTTTAGCGGTTTTTGCGTAATAGGCGCACAAATATTTAGAATTTACAGTTTTATTATATGTATAGAATACAATTTTAGTAGTACCTATAATATTTTCTCGCAAATGTATTGAAAAACGTAGTATGGCAGTGGCACACGGTTGTTAAGGTTTTTTAAAACTCGTGACGATTATAAACCCTCGCGTGCGGCTCGGGCTTATAAAACGTCAACTCGTTTTAAAAACCTCCTTACCAACCTTGTATCATAAACTACTATAATGTACTGTGAAGTAGCTTCAATAACTTTTATTCAAGAAAGAAATTATAATGAAATAACGAAAAGCATCGAAAAAGTGCAAAAGTGAGGTTATTTTCCTTACTCTTTACATGTAAAGAAAAAGAGACAAATGTTCCAGCATAACCGAGCCTTAAGAGCTCTCGCAGACTACAGACTTTCCATCGGCCGATAATCGGGTCGGACCGTTTTTACCGACTTCAAAAGGAGGGAGATACTCAATTCGACCCGTTTTTTTTGTATGTACACCGATTACTCGAAGACGGCTGAACCGATTGAAATGATTCAAACGTTATTACATTAGGTAAAGTCCCAAGTTGGTCCCATTTTTTAAAATTTTGAAATCGGTTCAGTACTTTTCAAGTAATCTTGAAAAAAGCACGAAAGTAGTATGATTTTGTGTGAACTACCTCGATGATCAGTCGTATAACTTCTTTGTTTATGAACTGAATAAGATAATTATTTTTTTGTTGGAAAAGGGATATCTTAAGCGTAGTTCTTTAACCGACTTAAAAAAGGAGGTTCTCAGTTCGACCCGCATGTATGTATGTTTCTCCGCGATTAAATTAACTCACGTTTGGCCGAGCCGATTTTTCTACCTAAATAATATACATATTATTTCTTGCTTTTTAGAGGTAGGTTTTTTGAAGTCGGTTTTTTGTTTTTTTAAACAATTTTAATATGAAGAATCGGCCGATACCAAATCGTTGTAATATGCGCACTTGCATACTATTCTTTTGAACCGACCAAACTATCGGCCGATAGTAAATCAGGAGTCGGTAGTTTGCGGGGACTCTTAAGGCTGATTTCTCAATGCCCAGATAAAATTTATTGAAAATGTTTTCATTCGTTTGCTTGTCAAATTTCTTTGAATGCAAATTATTTTATATGGTTAATAATTTAACTGACTGATATCTGTTTTTGAGGATTGAAAAATCAGCTCATAATCACTTGATGATCGAAGCTCAATCATCATTTGTTTTTATTCAACCTGTTTATTTTTCCCAGGTGATAGAAGAGGTATACCTCGACCACGGAAATACCTCCAGATCGCCGCAACCTTCGACCACATTCATAGTTAAGACACGCCAACGAAGATACTACTTAATGGCGCCTTCGGGCGAAGCGGCTAGGATATGGATAGATGTTATATTTACTGGGGCACAGGGGTATACAGACTATCTGGAGTGACCACGAAAAACAACCTTAGTGCGTTGGAAATACAAGCTATTAAAAAAATAGTGTTTAAAATGTGACCACTCAAAAAACAACAAAGTGTATAGGCGACCAATTTAAAAAAAATCTTACTACTTTTGATTATTTAATCATTAATGGCTCCCTACAGTGAAATACTAAGTACCTTAACGAATTAGACAAAAATACTTGTTTGACATCTCAAATATTTAAGGTGTCTCTTCAATTCGACAAGCGAAAACTAAATTATAGATTGAGAAGTGTCCTATAATACTATAAAACTCATGTTTTTATAATTTTTTCTAACGTGGGTTGACGTCATTTTCACTGTGGCAGAGGGGTACACAGACTATCTGGAGTGACCACGAAAGACGACTTTATTGGGTTTGAAATACAGACTATTAAACAAAATATTGTTTAAAAGGCGACCATTCTAAAAACAACAAAGTGTAAAGGCGACCACTCAAAACAATCTTACTACTCGAAGAAGGTCGTTTTATAACAACTAGAGCCTATTTCATAAACATTATAATTTGTAACTACGGTAATTCGCATACATTGCGGTGTCTGTGAGAAGTTTATTTTTTAGTTTCAAATTGGGGACGCTATAAACACCAAATGATCGTTCTAATTTACTCATTACGGTATTGTTTATGAAACAGGGCCCTGGAAATTTAATATAACACTAATAATCAGTGTTGCTAGTACAAATGTACACTTTTTAGACTATTTTTGTGTGTGTTTAAATTTAAACTATATGGAATGCAAAAAAAATATGTATAAGAAAAAATGCTACCTATTTATATATTTTATTATACGTATAAATCTCACAGTAGCCTTTTAAGTATATTATTGTGAGTATTTTAAAATAATTTAAAAATAATTATTTCTACAGAATTTATTACTAAAGGTTGTATTTTAAGTATTATATTAAAAATGAAGATCTTCACTGTATACACGAAACAGTATTGCCAGTTAAAATAAGAAATATATACAAATTTTGAAATCTTATCGACAATAAAGGAATTTAGTGCCAATTAAAATGTACAAGGTTTAAAGTGGCAGCTATTTTTTAAACATTTGCATTGGAGGTGCCTTGTTTAAGACTGAATTCATATAGAATCATGCCTGTTTACATAAAAAATATGCATTTTAGTGCAAATAAAGACCTAGTTTACATATTATGACATACCTACATTATGGCAACTATTGTGATGTTGTCCTTCGAATATTAAAAAAAATGAATGCTGATTATGTGTGGTTACTTAAGATTTTTAGAAATCCAATCGGGATTTATTTTATTGAGTTTGGTATATTATTTTGCACGCTTACTGTATAAAAAGCAATGTTACCATATTTTAATGTTTAATTAAATAACAATTTGTATATTCCTTTTAATCTGATATGGTAACATTTTAGGTTACCATCTATGTGTATTAAAAAAGTATATTTATTCGACTTCAATTCATTATTTTAAACATCACTTGCATTTTATGGATTGCTCAGGATTTTTTTTATATTAAAGATCTTTTTGAGATCATAATTAATAAAATAAGTTTAGAACCTTAGCAGTTCTGTTGTCATCAATAATGTGGTTCAAAGAAAAGCGTCAGTTGTGTAAGCGAGATCGATAAATAGTGTGTGTAGTGCTCTCTCACTTCAACAACCTGACTAGTTTGCAATTGCAACGCAGGATATTGAAAATAATCACCATGCATGTATCATAGTTCATAACTTTACCATTTTAAAACTTGTATCATAGCTTTTAATAAGTACAAATTTGTGATTTGTGTTTGATGAATTACCAATTTATTATAAATATATTTTAAAGTTTGGAATGTCGTGTACTGGAAGTTTAAAGTCCATGAGAACGTTCGTGGCACGCGGGGTTGTAAAACGCGTCAGTGACGTCAGTTATTAGGGTCGCGCGTGCCATCGAAATGAGTCCGAGTGCGCCCATAAGGCCTATAAGAGCAAGGGAGCGCGCAATATAGCTACTCCGTTCGCACATTTTACGACCTCGCGTGCTAAGAACGTTCTCATGGCCTATAGTAATGTAATGGCTGATACCAATATTATTAATGCGTAAGGTCACAATTTATTATTAACAAGGCGAATAATAAAACGTATTATGGTAATTCTTTGGTTTTATTTATTTCTTTTAGTATATAGTAGGTATGAACCTCTATACTAAAAAAAGTTGGGAGTTACAAGTCGTGATAAAGTTTGGCCACATGATAGAAACTGGTCTGTAGGCTGTTTCTAACTAATATTGAGCTGGGCCAAACTATCCTTACATACAGTTCCATACGGCGGCGGGTTGAATAGCGCACTTTTCCCGGCTTCATTCTAAAAACTATAACAATTCAGGTTTAGCTAATAGGTCAAATATGGTATCATTTTCGGATAAATCAATAACGTAGAACTTATTTCTGATATAAAAAATATCAATTTATTAAGCAGTTTCTGAAAAATTACACAATAACCAACATTTTTAAACTTCATTTTTTTAGTTTAGGTATTGGCACTTGTTTCAGTATTTTCGAAAAAACTACTTTAAAGAAGCGTTTTTCAGGTTAATTTGTTGTACGCTTTTGTTATGCTAACTATATTTTATACAATTTAAGCCTAACCCAAGTAGTTTAAGTCCATTATTTGCGGACATACAGCTAGTCAAAAATATGCATTTTTTCACGAAATAAAAAAGATTTCCGTTTCGTTCAGAAACATTTTTCAGGTTTTTTGATTATATTTCTGTAAAGTTAATTAAATTTTCTACAATTTGAGCTTAATTTGAGTAGTCTAGGTCTATTGGTTGCAGAGACATAGCTGGTTAAAAATGGGCTTTTTATTGAAATTAATTGAAAAATCTTATCTTTGACTAGCTGTGTCTTTGCAAATAGTAAACCTAGACTACTCAAGTTAGGCTCAAATTGTAGAAAATTTAATTAACTTTACAAAAATATAAACAAAAAAACTGAGAAATGCTTCTGAACGAAACGGAAACCCCTTTTATTTCGTGAAAAAAACATATTTTTGACTAGCTGTGGCTCCGCAAACAATGGACACCAACTACTTGGGTTAGGCGCAAATTGTATGAAATATAGTTAACATAACAAAAGCATATAACAAATTAACCTGAAAAACGCTTCTTTAAAGTAGTTTTTTTAAAAATACTGAAACAAGTGCCAATACCTAAACTTAAAAATATGAAGTTTAAAAATGTTGGTTATTGTGTAATTTTTCAGAAACTGCGTTATAAATTGCATTTTTTCATACCAGAAATAAATTCTACGTTATTGATTTATCCGAAAATGATACCACATTTGACCTATTAGTTAAACCTAAATTGTTATAGTTTTTAGAATGGAGCCGGGAAAAGTGCGCTATTCAACCCGCCGCCGTATGGAACTGTATGTAAGGATAGTTTGGCCCAGCTCAATATTAGTTAGAAACAGCCTACAGATCAGTTTCTATCATGTGGCCAAACTTTATCACGACTTGTAACTCCCAACTTTTTTTAGTATAGAGGTTCATACCTACTAATATAAATATATTTAGTATTATACATGTCGTGGGCCAATCGTTGAATTGGGCCGATCGAGATCTGCCTGGGCAGATCACGATACGCCGGCATTTCTTGATTTGCCTTTTCAAAACCCGCCATATCGTTCAAAGCATAACGTTTGACGATTTGCCCGGCCATGCTTGGGCAAATCGATTCTGTGGGGTGGCTAAAGTACAAGCAAATAAAATGAAGTTCAGAAAATAATTATTCTACTATATAATAAAGATAAAACCAGCCATGCTGGGATTAATAGTCTGTAGAGTGACCAAAGTATTAGTAAAATGTAAAGAATGTAGGTACATTAATTATTTTTTTAATTTTGTTTATTATAAATCATCATTCTCATCTTAACATTCTCATTATTATTCTCATTATTATTATTATCATCTTAACACGTGGTTCGTTATACAAATGTCTCTTAAAAGCGTATTGTTTTTATTATCACAATTTTCAATTTCTTGTGACGCCGCCATCTTGCTCGCACCAAAGAAAATATACACTAACGCGAAAAGAAGCAACACCTGCGCATGGGTGCTGTAAAATTGCTCGCGGCTATGTGTGAGTGCGCCGGGCGATCGCGGGGGTGCCGCGACGCCATCGGGGCGAGGAATCTCCTCCGCGGAGGCACGCGCTATCAGGCTTGCCTAGTTCGCTCGCACCGCGCAATAGTACATACATTACAGGCATTATGTACGACAAACTAGAGTGATATGTGTCGGCAGTCGGGCTTTAATCTTTCAACATTCAGGCAATGTAATTTTAATTTGCTTTTCGTACAATACAATACAGGGCATATTATTGCTTTTCTCAAGAAATGCGAGGAAATTAATAGTATATTGTACATTAAGAGGTGATGTGGTAATTGCACTTTCTTCCGAGTGACACATAGTGCTTTGAAATAAATAAATAAGTACTTTAAATGTTAATTAATTAAAATAGTAACAATAATTATGGCGTCTTGTCTTTTTCACCCCGGAGACTCCATACAACCACCCCGAACTACAAATCTATATTACACAGACACTGCACAGAATGACGTTTTTGTACTTTTGTATAGTAAAAATATTAAAAACTCGCACCTGACCGTTTTTTGACATTTCATTTAATACCTCTCATCTACCTCCAGAGTTTTTCAGGGGGGTCAAAAATACTTTATTTTTTGGCTCCGACGCACCGTTTCCGAAATTTCCGAACTTTCCAATTTTCTAATTAAACTAAATAAATCTTAAATAACAACTGAATTAATACCAATATACGAGCGGTAATCCGTAAAAAGCATTTAATGTCTAATGAACTATACGTGCGGAAATTAATTTTAAAAATAAGAAATTGCTGCAGTTGATATTATAATAAGAATAACGATTCGGGCAAACGAAAAATAAACTTTGAAATTAATACAAATTAAGAAATCATATAGCTATTATTCTAAGTATAACTATTGATTTATATAATTGTAATGCATTTAAATTAATATAAAATCAATACAAATTTATTTCATCAAACTTTCGTTTTATTATTTAGTTGCGTTAATATGTAATGATGCTAATAGCCAACCCTATCACAAGTCGTGACGCGTATGACGTAGCCGCCGCCAGACTGGCGCCAAGCTCACACATACAGGGAGTGACGCCGCTGTGCTCGCACGTAAACACACAGCTGACAGAGCGCAAACAGCGTTACAGCGCCACAAGCGTCGCGAAACGGAAATATATTACGATGCGCCCAGCCATATCGCGATGTGGCTAATTACTAGTAGGGCAAATCGACGAATGGTTGTTTTTATCGATCTGCCTAATTTTTGATTGGGCACATCATGAAATTATTAGCCAGATCATGAAATGCCGGCACATCGTGATCTGGCCAGGCAGATCTCGATCGGCCCAGTTTAACGATTAGCCCACGACATACATACCATATTAATTTCTGTGGGCACATTTGTCTGACGCCACGTGTTAAGACGCCGCATTTATATGGACGTGTTATAAGTGTGATCTTAGTGCATTTACTATGAAAACCGATGTCAACTGACGGCGGCGTGTTAACACGTGGCGTCAGACAAATGTGGCCCTTTACCTACCAACAAAAGTTGAAAATAAAAAAGATTTCGAAAAAAGATAAACTTAAAAAAGACCGTTATTAAAAAGCTAGAAATAATGTTAAATAAATTAGATAGGTAATTTAGAAATTGGTACGGAATTCTAAAGACGCCGACTTCAATAGACGTTTTTTTTTTTAATTCATTGATTACGATTTTTTAAATGATAAGATTGGAAAAGTTTTGGACGAGGCGAGGCCAAGAAGCTTTTATTGTTTTGTCTTCACAGAGTCACTTCAACTTTCAAGTCGACTTGCGTCAACGCATGCAATATTGAGATCCCGCTTAACGCAGCGGACGCCCTGAAACTTACCTATGAATATAAAGGTGCGGGCACATTTGTCTGACGCCACGTGTTAGCACGCCGTATCCTTGTGCATACATTTACTATGAAAACGGATGTCATCTGACGGCCTGTTAACACGTGGTGTCGTCAGACATGTGCCTGCACATTTAGATTTTTGAGGGATTTTGATCCCATTTTATTATTCTTTCTTTTCTTCCCACAAGAAGTTATAGTATCTAATGGCCACTTTTCTTTATCAATCTTGTAACTCTAAGTAAAGTCTACCATGATAGCGCCAATTAAGGTAATTGATACGCTCAAGTCAAAAACAGACTAAATAGCAATTTTGGCGAAATAGAGTTAATGATGCAGATCGGTAGTATTTTATGAAATTTACAGGCCTAATATATAAAACCGACCAAATGCTTACTTTAAAACGGTCAAAACACATGACCGAAAATTCGACTAAAGTCAATGTTTCGGTTAGATGGGCGGTTTTTGCTTAGAGCATACGCTCTAAGGGTTTTTGTCTTGAATTCTATCAAAGAATAAAGAATAAATCCCGGTAACCTACCTTAATCCGGAAAAAACAGATTAATATATATGAATCGATTAAATGTGCGTATGGAAGAAGAGTAACTTAATGATAAAAAAGCTCATTCCATATTTTTTCGAAAATGTGTTTTTTTTATTTTAATTAAATAAATATGAGACCCGGGGCCCTACCGCCTAACTCAAAGCTTTAGCCAGATGATGATGATGATTTTAACCAAATCATCATCATCGTATGGCCGGGAGCGCGCGGCTACATAAAAGATTACCTATGCACCGAAAAAAACCGAAGAGTTAATTTTTTTGTAAAGAGTAAGTCTCGTGCGAGCCATCGGCCAGAGCGGACAGTGTCTGTGTGTGATGTACCTACCTGCACTGCTGGTGTGAGAACGAGCACAGAACGATAACCTGGAATTAGGAGCACTTTACAAGTGGCGACGAGCTAAAAGGTCAGTGAAAACTTTTCGGTTTATATGAAGATGTAATCCTGAATTCGAAAAGGGTAGGTAGGAGGAAATGTTTCGTTATCAACTCGTAATATACCTTCATTGTTTGACATATTTACGAAAAAGAAAAAGTACTTACTTAAGTAGGTACCTACTTAAGGATTGTTAAACAGTTGAAATAATTAATTAATAAAATGAGATAAGTACTTACCTGCCTACCTATCTTAACTATAGGTACTTATAACGTAATGCAATGCAAGTGGATAGGTACTTGCCTACCATGCCGGTTATAAAACTTATACCTAGATAGATAGATAACTTTTGCACTCTTTACGCATTGAGTCGAAAAGAAATGAACGATATTGTTACCCAAATATTTCATATTGTAAGTAGGATGTACAATTTGCCAGACCGAACCTTACATAGGTACTTTAGTACAAATACCTAGGTACCTATGAATTGAGTTCACAAATATTTATCTATCTGCATAGTACCTATTAGATAAAATTACTCAATTGACAGTAATTTTTATGGTAACTGATAAATGAGTTATAGTACCTAGGTACCTAATAAAGAAAACTTTCCTTGCTATGATATAGTTTAACTTCAAATAAGTAGGTACCTAACTACCTACGAAGGAACAATGTTGAAATAGATTGATTACGTATAGTTATAACCTAAATGTAGGTAAGCACTTGGATACTACTTTCATCGTATCCATGCATTTGCTAACTTCATTATACCTACCTACTTTAATTTACCTACAGTACAATACAGTTACAATATTTGTAGTTAATGTTAAACGTAGCATTGTTTACAAATATGTGTGAGAGAAAATAAAAGAAAAGGATGGCAATGTGAGATATTTATTAATTTATTTCAATATCGTGGTTATGACTAGGTTACCGAATAAGTTATTGATTCTAAATTTATCACATGTCTTAGATTTATTAGCTTTAACATTACATTAAATATTGTAATTTTATAACACAATTATTACTGTCATAAAAGGAAGTAATACTTAACTACATTACCAGATAGTTCAGAGCACCGATCCGACAGAGTGCCGTGTCCGACAGTTGAACAACGTCTGAGCTATCGACACCTGCGCAAGCCGTTTTTATACACGTGCGCAAACAAGCTCGGTGGCGTGATGTGGCGTGAGGGCGCAGTGGGGAGGCGCACGTGCACACAGTTGTTTTACGAGTCGTTTAGTGACTTTTATTTATAAATTACATTGAATAAACTAATTATTTGTAACAATTATATTAATTGTAATTAAAATCTACTATTTGCATTGTTTTTTATTTATTTACTAAGAAAAGACGTGCATTCTCCCACACGGCCATTCTGACGAGCAGCCACTTGGCTCGCGAACAAAACAATTTACACTTTATTTTTCACAAATCACGAATCATTAAAATCTTTATTCGAAACTACATTATGTTTAGTAACTATATTTCCAATTTGTGGAATAGCAATAAAGCACCAAATTGAATTAAACTTCCAGTATAGGAAATGTAACGTTTCGTCAACGGATGAATAATTAAATTCACTGCCTTAATTTATCAGTCTACTCGCTTCAAGTAATATCTTCATTTCTATAAATATTCTATTATTGCATTATTTTTATTGAATTTATTGGATTAAAATTGTTTTAACTACTGAATCTACCACCAGTTCGTAAAATAGGCCTCTCGAGAAAGAACTGGCGAAAGAAAACTCTGAGAGGTTATGCCGACCTCCAATGACAATGTTAAATAGATCAAATCAAACAATATTATGTAAGATTTTTTTTCAAACATAAATAAAAACATAGTTTGATTAACTCTCAATTAACAAACATGGATATTTGTTATCTGAAAAGTAAATCATTATTATTGAATCACACAACATCATCATCATCAAATCGCCAAATTACATGACTATAACGCTAAATAATATAGCAACTAATCATGGTCAAATTACATGACCGTAAAGAAATAACATAGCAACTAACTATGGTCAAATCACATGACCGTGAAGCTAAATCACCTAGCAACTAACTATGGTCAAATCACATGACCGTAAAGCTAAATCACATAGCAACTGATTATGGTCAAATCACATGACCGTTAAGCTAAATCACATAGCTTCTAATTATGGTCAAATCACATGACCGTTAAGCTAAATCACATAGCTTCTAATTATGGTCAAATCACATGACCCAATTCACTTTTATCACAGTGAAACCTTCAATGGGAGATAACCCTTTTTTATATATAAAAAAACAACATAACGATAATCTCCATTGGTAAACAAAACAAAAATTTTTAAAAACCTTAAATGTATAGTAAGGACTTATTACAAATTACTCGTATTTATAATAAGAATCTTTGTAATCGTAGACGTTACATTGTACTGGTGCAGACCAGTGTCCGAGACACGCAAACGCCTACAATTCAGGATCATCACAGCCCCAGGTGTACGTCATCTGGATAATCATGGACATCAATCAGCAGACACTGTAACAATTGAACATCTTAGGAGTCTTATAAAAAAAACAAACTTAAATTTTTCAAATAGTGTGTGTTGGGGTGTGTTGTTGTATGTGAGTAAGTGCATGTGTCGTGTAGGTATTATAATATAAAATAGTAACATAGAGCTTTGGTCATACTACCATGAATGCATGGATAACTTTCGATCCAATATTTTATATTGCTCAGATGTAATTGCCTCGGTAAAAATAAGCCACGAGGGCACGGCAAACTTGCAATATTATTCATTGCACATAAATTATATAGTACTACCTCGGTAATAACATAAGCCACATGGGCACGGCGAACTTAAAAATATTATTTATTTTTTAGTAGTACCTAGGTAAAAAACCATTATAAAGTTCATATGGCACGGCATTCATTAGAATCTCGCGACCTCGGTAAAAATCGCCTCAATAGTGCCACGCACGGCCAACTGGTAATATTGTTTATTGCTCAGTATACAGTGAACATCTGGCCAGGAGTCAGTGTATAAAGAGAAATAAGATAACCAGGTTAAGGAGATTAGTCTGTCTCCAACGATTTTGTCACCTCGCCTTCTATTACAGGGGAGTGACCTAAAATTATCACGAACCACAGTTCGCAATACATCCGACACATCCGATTATTATTATACGTTTATAGTTTATTCATAAAAATAAATATCATAGTGGTCTTTGAAGAGTGACGAAACATCAATTATAGTCAAAAACACTACTGCCACGAATGGGCATTAATCTCAAAACATTACAACATCTAAAACTCATAGAAGTAAGTGAAGACTAAGTTTGAGTAATTCGTAGACTAAAACATTCAACAGACCTCATCTGATGTAACCTGCATCTTTGTGTCAAATAATGACAAAACGGGTTGAGAAAAGATATCCAAGAATACTATTACCAATTTCATTTTATATTGATGTAATTCTCACCTTTTTTGTACAACATAAAAACAACTAGTATTAACTTTAAGTTTATCTTGTTTACGAAAAACTAAAACATCAACGTGAAACTTAAATTAATCACGAAATCTTTAAGTATCATCACATCACTTAGAAAATCATACTCACTTTTCTTTTTAGAATCAATCACCAGCTATTTGGTAAGATCTGCTGCCACAATAGTACAGTAAAGTACAATTGCACAGTAAAATTACAGTAAAGCACAATAAAATATTAAAATCTTAATAATTTACTACTATGTATAATGAGAAGTGATTATGAATGTTGAGTTTTTTTTTCACTTTAGTCTACCCACATTCTAAATCCACACCAGAGATAAAATTGTGTATATTGTTTACGATATGCTTGTACTAAATTCAGTGAATGAATCGAATTTCTTTTCAAAACTTATGTCTGCATCATAATATTCATAATTTAAATTAACTTTCTTTTGAATATTGAAAATAAATATAGGAAGACTGTTGTTACAAGTTCTACTGTATATTGTATGTACACAGTTTACTGCAATAATTTTTTATTCTTTCAATTAAAAAATATCCCTATTAAAATAGTTTCTATCCACGAGGGATTAAAAATAAAATGCAGTGCAGTAAATAAGGCATCAAACAACAATGAACTAAAATAAATTCTTTAAAAGATCGAGTAAAATCTAGGGTTTGTAAGTGATCCTACCCTTGTTTGGATCTATTTAAGCACAGGATAATGCACCACAGCAGTCCCGATAAGAATAATTGCTGCACAAGAAGAGAACCTTTGTTTCCAAAAACCAAAAGAGTTCCTGTTTTGCCGAGGAAAACTATTTCAATAAAAGTGCCTATAAAAAGATTTTTCTTACTTAATCTACATAATGTTTAAGGCACAATTGACATCTGCAATAACTGCATGCACAAAAATTTTTTGAATGTTCAATCTATAGGTAACAATAACGTCAAGTTATCTCCGTTGTAAATGAATAATAAATATCAGTTGGTTATTTGTCAGATGTTTCATTTATTTTATTATAGGTTCTGTACACACGATTTTAACCAGAAAAGAAAGATTTATTCCCACTAGTTCTACTGGACAGTTCTACCAATGAAGTAATAAGACAGTTTTCTCATTAGTGCTATGATTTGATACGAAGAATAAAATTGTAAACTGTAAAGAGCACAGCTTAATTCACATTAAAATATCTCTCAGCATATAAAATCATCTTTGAAACTTAAATAATTCACTGACGTTACAGTTTGGCTTTAGCACTTACTGTGTTACATTTTCAATTTACAATGCTACTAGGTTGTGATGTCACAATATGTACATAATATCATAAAGTTGTCTTTTCACTGATCAAAAAGGAAGGGAAAGGTCTCATTGGCTTATTTACTATATTTTAAGACCAAATTCAAGTTGAGCATTTTTTCTACAAAAAGCTAAAATTCTTTCTTATATTAGTAATGTTATGATTAACGCTACGTTTTGAATCTCACTATTAAATACCATACTTCGAACATCAGCCAGCAGATATTTCATATAAGTAATCCGTAGTCACAGTTGCAAAATAAAGCGCGCATGGCGGAACTTGACAGACTGATCGTACCCGATCGCGTTTGTTAAGCAACGCTCGGTCCGGCCAGGTGTCGGATGGGTGACCGTTAAGTGGCATTACAACTGAGCGCTTCCGTGCTTCGGAGGGCACGCTTAATCGTCGGTCCCGGCTGTTGTCATTTGATAACAGTCATTAAGCCAAGTTAGAGGCCTTACAGGCGGCTTGATAAACTCTAACACCAGAGGTGGCCACTAATCCTCATTCGATAAGAAGAAGCTGCAAAATCACGGCCACTTGGTGGTACACTCGCACACTCGTGCAAGGCACATGGAAAATTATATATTCTAGTCTAGGCAATTCACACCAATCATTTAGTTCCAGTTCCAAGTTATGCAAAACTTGTACTGTGGTAAATAACGGGTAAAAATAAAGAAGAATTTAAAAATCTGTGACTAACTACGCATCACAAAATTATGTATACCAGGATTCGAACCCAGAATCTTTGTATAAATCAACCTCCACGAAAGTACACTTATTTTACGAAACATATAGCACTCTTTGCGCAGCATTTGCATCATCATTTTCTACGCCAAATTCTACTTGATTTTTTTATAATATCACAAGGAACGTCATTCTTTTTGACTTTGAAAATTATAGTTGTGGATTGACCATACATACATAAACTCGCGCCTGTTTCCCATGGGGGTAGGCAGAGACTATGGATCGCCACCTGCTACGATCCTTGCACACTTGGATTGACCAAATGATAATAATTTAGTAAAATCTACGGGTATCTTACAAAAATGTAAAATCTATGGGTACTTATCAGCAATTCGTCGATCAAACGGTAACTGTCGCACTTTTTCATGCTTCATTCCACTGTTCAGATATTTGAAACCACCCAGGATTGATGACTCAGATCCACAATTGGTTACGCGACTTGATCTTCAACACAAAGTCGCCAACGTGGCAGATTCTACAGCAAGCATTTTGATATTTCTGAAACATAAAAATTCGAAGGCAGAGTATATGTAATCCAACTAGGTTAGATCTCACTTCTGATGTGAGAGAAAATAAAAGAAAAGGATGGCAATGTGAGATATTTATTAATTTATTTCAATATCGTGGTTATGACTAGGTTACCGAATAAGTTATTGATTCTAAATTTATCACATGTCTTAGATTTATTAGCTTTAACATTACATTAAATATTGTAATTTTATAACACAATTATTACTGTCATAAAAGGAAGTAATACTTAACTACATTACCAGATAGTTCAGAGCACCGATCCGACAGAGTGCCGTGTCCGACAGTTGAACAACGTCTGAGCTATCGACACCTGCGCAAGCCGTTTTTATACACGTGCGCAAACAAGCTCGGTGGCGTGATGTGGCGTGAGGGCGCAGTGGGGAGGCGCACGTGCACACAGTTGTTTTACGAGTCGTTTAGTGACTTTTATTTATAAATTACATTGAATAAACTAATTATTTGTAACAATTATATTAATTGTAATTAAAATCTACTATTTGCATTGTTTTTTATTTATTTACTAAGAAAAGACGTGCATTCTCCCACATATGTTACGGTACCTAAGTACCTAGTTCTACTCTAGGTAATATACTAAGTACATCGTCAGCATAGGCTCGTATGGACGAGAAATAATTATAAAAATAAAGAACTTCGCAGTTATAAATAAACAATGATGTAGGTAGTTTCTTAAAGAATAGGTACTTAAGTACCTACGGAAATTTTAGTGCGCTAGGGCAGCGGTTCCCAAATGGTGTTCTGTGGAGCCGTGGGGTTCCGTGGGGGACTCTTAGGGGTTCCACGAAAATTCAAGAGTCACACTTCAGTATGGTGTGTATTAGGATTCCATAGCCAAGAGAATTCGGGAACCACTGCACTAGGGCCATTATCTACCAAGATGATAAAATATTCAAATAGATACCGAATTATTTTCACAGTTGCGTGCAGTTATGTATGCGTTAAGGCAGTACGGGCCTACATGAAATTGTGAACCGTGCGTGAATGTAGGTATGTGTGTCAGGCAGTACGGGCCTTCATGAAATTGTAAACCGTGCGTGTAAGGTTGACAGGCAGTACGGGCCTTCATGAAATTGTAAACCGTGCGTGTAAGGTTGACAGGCAGTACGGGCCTTCATGAAATTGTAAACCGTGCGTGTAAGGTTGACAGGCAGTATGGGCCTTCATGAAATTGTAAACCATACGTAAGTGTGTGACAGGCAGTATGGGCCTTCATGAAATTGTAAACCATACGTAAGTGTGTGACAGGCAGTATGGGCCTTCATGAAATTGTAAACCATACGTAAGTGTGTGTCAGGCCGTATGGGCCTTCATGAAATTGTAAACCATACGTAAGTTTGTCAGGCCGTATGGGCCTTCATGAAATTGTAAACCATACGAAAAAATGTGTCAGGCCGTATGGGCCTTCATGAAATCGTAAACCATGCGTAAATGTGTGACTGGGAGTATGGGCCTACGTGAAATCGTGAACCATACGTAAAGGTTGTTTGGCAGTATAGGTCTACATGAAATTGTGAACCATACATTAATTAATGTGTGTGTCGGCAGTATGGGCCTACATAAAATTGTGGACTATACGTAAATGCGTGAATGTACGTTAGGTAATATTGACCTGCAAGAATTGTGAATAAAGCGGATGTGGTGAGAAGTGTAAGTGCAATTCGTATGGAATGTGTGCCAGAGAGTGTACAGCTCCATTTGGTGCGAGTCACGCGCGATTATTTTATTCGTTGTTACAGATTGTCCCGAACAGCCTCCATAAAATGGCAAATACGCTTCCACCACCCGAAAGGCTTGATCTCGAAGGAGATAATGCTATTATAGCACTGCGTTGGGAACGATGGAAGAGATCCTTAGAGATATATTTAGAAGCAACAGAGATTGTTTGCCCGGTGAAAAAAAGAGCAACTTTACTGCTGTTGGGCGGATCCATCCTTCAAGGAATTACTTATAATTTACCAGGAGTATATGTTGATCCAGCTGAAGGAGTAGATGTCTACAAAACAACTATTGGAAAGTTAGACAGTTATTTCCTGCCAAAACAGAATAAAATCTACGAGCGACATTTGTTTCGTCAAATTAAACAACAAGAAGGGGAAAAATTTGAAAAATTTGTGGTGAAATTAAGAAGCCAAGCAGAAAAATGCAAGTTTACTTGTCCTGAAGAACACCTGATTGATCAGATAGTGGAAAAATGTTCTTCTTCAGAACTACGAAAGAAAATTCTAACCATAGGAGACAGCGTTACGTTAGATAAAATCATTATTGAAGCGAATACGTTAGAGGTAGTAGGACAACAATTAGAAGAATACGAGCTGAAAAACAAGAACAATGACATAAATTCTATAAAGACAAAAGATAACAAATATGGACAAAGGAAAGACAAATTTGAGACAAATAAAGCAGTTGACAAAACAAAAAAGTGTGGAAGATGCGGATATAATTCGCATGTGGGCCCAAACCAGGAATGCCCAGCAAAGAGGAAGAAATGTCATGCATGCGGAAAACTCGGACACTTTAGTGTTTTATGCAGAACAAATTCACAAAAAAGGAAAATAGATGAGAGAAATTATAATACTACAAATAAAAAATTTAAGAAAGGAAACGAAGTTAACTCAGTCGAAGAAAGTAATAGTCGTACGGAAGAAGAAGAAATACATTATATTTTCAATATAAACAATGATGACACGGTAGAATGTGAATTAGGAGGCGTTAAATTAAATATGCTCATAGATTCAGGTTGTAAGTTAAATTTAATTACAGATAAGACGTGGGAAAAGTTGAAAAAAAATAGATTAATTTGTTCAAATCAAGTAAAGGAGACAAATAAGATCTTATATTCTTACGGAAGTAGGACTCCTTTGGATATTAAAGGATCTTTTGAGGCCGTGATCAAAATTAACGGACGAGCAGAAAAGTCTACCATTTTTATTATCAATGGTGGGTCAAGAGATTTACTGGGAAAGACAACTGCGATTCGACTAGGCGTTTTAAGATTGGGCGTAGATATCCACCAGATTATAGAACCAAAACGTCCATTTCCAAAATTCAAGGATGTTCTTGTTGACATTCCAATAGACCAAACGTGCAAGCCGGTTTCTCAGCCTTATCGACGTATTCCTATACCGATCGAGCAAAAAGTGGAACAGAAAATCGATGAATTATTGGAAAAGGACATTATTGAAGAGGTGCATGGACCATCACGCTGGGTTTCACCCGTGGTTCCAATCTTGAAGGATAATGACGATTTACGATTATGTGTGGACATGAGACGTGCAAATGCTGCAGTGCTTAGAGAGAACCATCCGTTACCCTGTATGGACAAATTATTACCCCGGATGAGGAAGGCACGCTATTTCTCGAAATTAGACATAAAAAATGCGTTCCACCAAGTTGAAATTCATCCTGACTGTAGATATTTAACAACATTTATTACATCAAAGGGACTATACCGATACAAGCGCTTGATGTTCGGTATAACTTGCGCTCCGGAGTTATTCCAAAAAATAATGGAAAAAATGTTGACTGGGTTAGAAGGCGTAACTAACTTCATCGACGACATTTTAATTTTTGGAGAAAATGAAGAGCAACATGACCGAAGATTAGCCAAAGTTATGGACGTCCTTAAGGAAAACAATGTCTTACTTAATGAGGAGAAATGTGTGATCAAAGTACAAAAAGTAAACTTCCTAGGGCACGAACTGACACCGGGCGGCGCAAAACCATTAAACAAATATATAAAAAGTATTGCTGAGTTTAGAACGCCAAAAACAGTAGAGGAATTGCAAAGCTTTATCGGTCTAGTCAATTACATTAACAAATGGATTCCAAATCTTGCAACATTGACAGAACCTTTGAAAAAACTATTAAGAAATAAGACTTCAAAAAAAGCAAACTTAGAAAAAGAGTGGAAAGAAGAACAAGAGAAAGCTTTTAGACAATTAAAACAAAAGCTTAACTCGATAGAGACATTAGGTTACTATGATGTCAACGACGCGACACAAGTCATAGCAGATGCAAGCCCGGTTGGATTAGGCGCTGTCCTAATACAATCAGATTCTAAAGGTCCTAGAATTATTGCGTACGGCAACAGAACGCTGACGGAACTAGAACGGAAATATAGCCAAACAGAAAAAGAGGCACTTGCCTTGGTTTGGGCGGTTGAGCACTTTGACATATTTCTGTTTGGTAAAGAATTCGAACTAGTTACGGACCATAAACCGTTAGAGTTTATGTTTAGTCCAAAATCGCGTCCATGTGCACGTGTGGAAAGGTGGGTACTGCGCTTACAAACGTATCGCTACAAGATAAAATATAGACCTGGAAAAGATAACATAGCTGACCCCTTATCACGGCTGTGTGATTATAGTAAGGTCCCACAAGGAAATGTTGACGACTTTGTGCAACAGATCGTTGAAGACGCCTGTCCGCATGCTATCCCCATGCGCGTCATTAGCGCTGCCTCGGCTAATGATCCAGAAATTAAAAATGTCAAAAGAGGCATTTATAGCAATGATTGGGACGAGTCTGTAAAGGGATATAAGGTGTTCGAAAATGAGCTCTGTTTCTACGATAATATCCTATTAAGGGGGAGTAAAATTGTCATACCGCGTAAACTTCGAAAAGATGTTTTAAATGCAGCACACGAAGGCCACCCAGGGATTGTGGCAATGAAGAGTCGGTAAGGTCAAAAGTTTGGTGGCCACGGATTGATAAGGACGCTGAGGCAATGGTCAAAGCATGCAAAGGATGTACACTAGTTGGACTGCCCAGCTGCCCGGCACCAATGAAAAGACGTGAACTTCCTGCCGCATCCTGGGTAGACGTCGCTATGGACTTACTAGGACCTCTTCCAAGTGGTGATTACTTGTTTGTAATCGTTGATTATTACAGTAGATACAAAGAGGTCAAATTCACAAAAACAATAACGAGTGCACAAATTATAAAAATTCTTAAGGAGATCTTCAGTCGTCTTGGTTATCCTATATCAATTACAGCAGATAACGGGCGTCAGTTCGTCAGCGAAGAATTTAAAGAATATTGTCGGCAGTGTAATATCAGATTGTTTAGTACGATTCCCTACTGGCCTCAACAAAACGGGGAGGTTGAGAGGCAAAACCGGGACCTGTTAAAGAGGCTTAAAATTAGTCAGCTTCAAAAAAAGGATATGCGGGAGAGTGTTTGGGAGTACTTAATGATGTATAACACCACCCCACATTCTGTGACGGGCAAGACACCTGCCGAACTATTTTTTAGAAGGCAGAATAGGGACAAAATTCCCTCATTACTAGACAAGGAAAGAAGCGAAGATGATTCTGAATTTAGAGACAGAGATAAGGTTCAGAAAGAGAAAGGAAAAGAATATGCAGATAAGAAAAGAAAGGCAGAAGAACCGCAAATAGTAGAAGGTGATAAAGTATACATAAAAGAAATGGAGAGAGGAAATAAACTGTCGGCTAACTTTAAACCAACACCACATATTGTTGAGCAAGCAGAGAGTGGAGATATGATAGTAAGGAATGAGGAAACTGGACAAAGACTTAGACGTAATGTGATTCATCTAAAAAAAGTAGAAGGGGAATGGAAGATTCACAACGGAACTCAAGAAAGGATTGAAAATGATGAGAATGAAACAAACGACGTTTAATTTGTAATTTATAATGTCATGTAGAATTATAACTGTTATTCTCAAATAAATTATAATAAGGAAGGGAGTGTTTGTGTGACTGTCTCGGTTGCACGGGCGGTGGGGTAGGCCAGTCTCGTGCGAGCCATCGGCCAGAGCGGACAGTGTCTGTGTGTGATGTACCTACCTGCACTGCTGGTGTGAGAACGAGCACAGAACGATAACCTGGAATTAGGAGCACTTTACATGTATAATTATACGAATATGGGAGATTTGATCCCCCTGGATCAAGTCTCCCTTGGGGTGTAATCAAGTCTCCCATACACGGGGACACTTGGTATAAATCTCTGTTTTTCGTTTTAGTCCTTTATTACCTATTTACATTTATTATCTTACACCGTTTAACTGTTTTGGAAACGTGGACAGGTTACTTTTGAATATTTTGGCTCAAACACATTCCCAATCTAGGACATAATACTGTTTTTGTAGACCAAAATTAGAAGGGGGGATCAAGTGTACCCAGTTTCCCCTACTGAAAATAATTCAGAGTCTGATGAAAATTGTGGGAATGAGACTGGCTATGAATAAATATTAAATTTTATATATTTGTATCATTTTACTAAGCCAAACTAGACCTCAAGTCAAAAACAGAACCTAAACATTTTTTTTCATTTTTTTTTTTAATATAAGGGTCCCCCCAGGCCTACCGGTTTCTTTTCTTTGCTTTGCTGTTCTACCTTGCTGTTTAGACCGTCGGCCAACAGGGTCATTTTCAATCTATTGCATATTGGGACCAGATCAAATTGGCAAAATAGCCATTAGCTTGGTGTTATCAAATATAATCGTCTGGGTTGCGAAGTAGGAAGCTTCTGGGAGATATGCCACCCTGAACATGGTCTCCGATTGCTAAAAATAAATCGATCACATATTTATATAAATTGTGAACAGGGTCGTGGGTGGCATCATTACCTACCTGAACTATTTTTTTGTGTTTTCATAACGATCGTTTAAGGAACAAAGCTCACATAATGTGAAATGTACTTAGATTGAAAATATGCGATAGATTGAAAATGAGCCTCTTGGCAGGCGCTCCATTGCCAACAGCAAAGCAAAGAAAAGAAACCGGTAGGTCGGGGGGACCTTAAAGAGATTGTCTTTGTTTTTTTGATAACGTAAAAGTGTGAGACCTGAAGAATAAAATTACTTTATTTTTTATTTCCTATGTTTAGTAATTCTTTTTTAAACCAGAGAGTTTTTTTTAATTCCCAAAATTTTAAAATTTGCACTTGGTCCGTGTAATGACTTGAGATCGTATCGGAGTTTTTGGCGGGATTTTGTCGAATTCAGTTCGGTGACTATTTTAATTATTCGCAAATTGATTCATAGTGGATATTGTGTCTTAATATTGGTGCAGTTTTGTGGTACAAGTGTCTACGCAACTGAACAATATGTGGGATAATGAAAATAGGCGCGATCTTGGTTGTGTGAAGCTGAGACTTTTATTGTAGTGGTCGCTACCTCGGCAAAACTTACCGAGTAAACTGTCTTGATATACTTGCTGCCAAATGCTCCAAGCAGCATTGGAATGTGATGCACCCGCATTTTAATGTAAACTGAAACAATCTACTAGAAAATCTAGAAATACTGAACTATTCAAAACATGACACTGGCAAAAATTACTTTCAAGAAGAAAGTAGATTGCCATAACAAAAATAAGAAGAAGAAGAGAGCGTATCAATTTAATATATAAAAAAAACGAATTATTGCACTGACATGAAATTTTTTTTGTCATTCGTCTTCTTCTTATTTTTGTTTTGGCAATTTACTTTTCTCTTGGAAGTAATTTTTGCCAGTGTCAAGTGTTGAATATTTCAGTGATAGATTGTTTCAGTTTACATTAAAATGCGGGTGCTTCGCATTCCAATATTTCCAATGCTGCTTGAAGCATTTGGCACCATGGCACCAAGTATATCAAGACAGTTTACTTGGTAAGTTCTGCCGAGGTAGCCACCACTACAGTAAAAGTCTCGGCTTCACACAACCAAGATCGCGCCTATTTCAATTATCCCCCACATATTGTTCAGTTGCGTAGACACTTGTACCACAAAACTGCACCAATTTTAAGACACAATATCCACTATGAATCAATTTGCAAATAATTAAAATAGACACCGAATCGAACTTGACAAATGGCGCCAAAAAACTCAATTATTGTCATTTTCACGAATATCTATCTACTAACGCTAGAAATATACTATTGTATTGTGTTGTGTCGTGTCGCGACAGCGACACGGTGCGTATCGGTTTCATACATTTAGTATGGTAATAAATACATTATTGTGTTGTGTTGTGTCGACACGACACACTGTAATAATGTGTTTCTTACCATACTAAATGTATGAAATGTAACCGATACGTACCGTGTCGCGACACAACACAACACAATAGTATATTTCTAGCTTAAAGTATACTAAAGCGGGAATTATATTAGGCCGACGTGGGCCACGTACGCCGATCTGGGCGCGTCAGCCCCATGCATTTTACATAGAGGATAGTCGTTTAGAGCTACACTACATCCACGCCTTGCGACGTGATACCACGTCACTCGACGCAACGAAAGATATGTCTTTTGTTATGACACGTCCATAGAGTACATTATCGAACGCACCCAGATCGGCGTACGTGGCCCACGTCGGCCTAATGTAATTACCGCTTTATGTACAGTTCGTATCACGAAAGATGACCACAAATGGCGCCCATCTTTGCATCGAACTCATGAAGAAAAGACAGAGAGTTTTTGGCGGGATTTTGTCGAGTTCAGTTCGGTGACTATTTTAATTATTCGCAAATTGATTCATAGTGGATATTGTGTCTTAAAATTGGTGCAGTTTTGTGGTACAAGTGTCTACGCAACTGAACAATATGTGGGATAACGGAAATAGGCGCGATCTTGGTTGTGTGAAGCCGAGTCTTTTATTGTTGTGGTCGCTACCTCGGCAAAACTTACCGAGTAAACTGTCTTGATATACTTGCTGCCAAATGCTCCAAGCAGCATTGGAATGTGATGCACCCGCATTTTAATGTAAACTGAAACAATCTACTAGAAAATCTAGAAATACTGAACTATTCAAAACATGTCACTGGCAAAAATTACTTCCAAGAGGAAAGTAGATTGCCATAACAAAAATAAGAAGAAGAAGAAAAGACATTAGAGAAAATTTTATTGCAAATAATTTATATATAATATAATATTTCTATATGTATATGAAATATTATTTTGTCTTTAGTCTTTTCTTCGTTAGTTATGATGCGAAGATGGGCGCTATTAGTGGTCATCTTTCGTGATTCGCACTATACCGCATGGTTTTTAACTTCTTTGGTTGTAGGAATTAAAAAAACTACTGTCATTGTCAATGTCAATCTAATCAGCTGTCAAATTGTTAATGTCAATCTAGCGATTTGGATTTGGTTGGTTGGTTTGGTCTTTCTTTTCTTATTTTTCAATAATATTCTTTAGCGTTTGAAGACCAATTTGATAATGGCCAACATTGTAACGAAAACGAAAGACTTCATCAGTTACTGGTACCTCAGATATCAGCTAGCTACCGAACTCTACATGGTGGAGCCTTGGGAGCGGGTTGTGATACGTATCCTTTTCAATTTCGCCACTTTTTTAAGTTTATCTACATCTTAAGAAACAGGGCTAACATATTACTGACAGAACCTGACTCCGACCACATCGACGATAACTCCTCATGAAGTTTACCATGCCGTGTAAATTGTCTAGACTCAAAAACAACAGTATTTTAAGTCTAACTACCTTTGCTCTCCGATATTGTACTTTAACAGTATATTGTCTTGTGGAGAAGTAGAGTCTGTAGGAACAAATAACTGAGCAAACAATTGTACACTGGTGAATTCTAAAAGGGAACTGCCAAAGCTAAAAATAAAATAAAACCCAAATGGCCTCCCTGTGTCTGTATTCCCCGAACAATATAACTTGGGTGTCTTTAAGGTCAGAGTAAATAGGCATTTACTGACTGTGCATGCTCAATCTTCGTCCTTTGTGTCACTTTCCATCAGGTGAAAGAAAGGTCAAACGCGCAGACAGTCCATATACTTTAAAAAATAACTCGAGGGTACCTGTAATCTTCTTTGTGAATGAGGCTACTTAATTATGGTCATAGCATTATTGATTCCATTTCAAAAGCTTAATTAAGGGAGGTATTTGTAAGCATCCTCGCAGACTACAGACTTTATATCGGCCGATAGTTGGTTTTTATATGAAGAGTCAGCCAATACCAAATTGTTGTAATGTATAAAGTATGCAAGTGTGCTTGCATACTTCTTTA
The DNA here is from genome assembly GCA_943789525.1 of Agriphila geniculea. Classification (NCBI taxonomy): domain Eukaryota; kingdom Metazoa; phylum Arthropoda; class Insecta; order Lepidoptera; family Crambidae; genus Agriphila; species Agriphila geniculea. Next base: position 6,358,867 of record OX038895.1, read on the forward strand.
TACTGATTAAAGTCCTGACCCAACTATCGGCCGACAGTTTGGTCTGTAGTTTGCGTTGACTCTAATAGTAATTTTCCTCGTTTTGAATCTCTATAAATATTCCTTAACACATCAACAGATACATTATTTGCCATCATCTTTGGATTATTCTGGTATTTCAACACATCTTTTGTTTTGGATGGAATATCTCGATTACGGAGCACCACCCCTCATCTTAAATTAGTTGATTATGAACTGAATAAAAAATAATATTTGTTTATAACCTATTTTTATGAGGACTATTGTTAAGTTAAGTTGCTTTAATCTATCAAAGAACCACTATTCATGCAAGATAAGCCTTTCCTTCTAGTATGTTATTGTTAAAATGAGTCAGTGCTATTGCTATCACTGTGCCTCAAAGACAATTTATTGCTTGCTTGATAATTTTTGTTACAATTTTATGATTGGTTGAATAACTACAAGTATAGTACTAGGCACGTATCTTGAAATTTTTTCAACGGAGTGGGATTAAGTTCGCGAATGTGCTCTTGTGAGCGACCAATAGCGCGCGCCCCTCTTCCGCCGCCCGCGCCCCTTACCGCTACGCATACCCAAAATACGCGTTTCGCGCAATCCCCACCGGATTTCAAGTTATATGCCTCGTACTGTACCTACTTGGTGCTTATTATATTATATATAAAATGTTACATTTTCAACTATTACATGACTGAAGTATTAATAGGAAATAATAAAATTTTAATTTTCAACCTCATTAAAACTGTGATGAATGATTTTATTGATGACAGATGACTAAGGAAATAATGAAATATTGTACCTAATTAAAAAAACATTCCCAACTTTTTAATTCCAAAGTTAATGATGTAATATGATGTTCAATGCTTGGACGAAAGGTTCAATGTGGTAATTTATCAACCCAAAGAGTTATTAAATAATTTTTTTCAAACATTTTGTGTCTTATTTTCCTTCAGTCTTGTACAGTATTTGCTCTTGATTTCTTGATTTTGTAATTAACGCTTGTGATTGAGTAGGTAAAACAAACAGAAATAATAAGAACCAAATGAATATAAGCAAATTTATTTCTCTCTCAAACTTTTAAGTAACTTACACAAAAGCCATTTGTATTGCGGAAACTCTCGGGCACTTTTAGCGACATTTCCTGCAAATGTTCTAAGCCCCTGCAGAACATACTCTTGGATATGTCTGTGGACACCACCCCAGGGTTTGCCAACCACGATTCAACCTCTTCATTTGGTGAAGACTCGATCTTGTACAAAATTTTTGTAAGAAAACTTGACTGCAATTTTATTTTATCATTTTCAGTGTGGTCGCCAACATCTCTTAAAACTTGAAGCTCCTTATCCATTATCCAGATCAACATGTACTGTTTATTATTATTAGATATTGCACATTCAAGTATTATCTTACATACAACAGAATACTGCATGCCGAGGTTGAATTCATAAGTCATTCTTTCTATAGTGTAAATGAAATCATCCGTCTTCATATCACCTGATGGCTGTTTGTGTGAAAATACTGTATTTTCAGCATCACCATTGATTATTTTAACTTCAGAATTGAATATTTTGACACCATCCTTATGTTTGAGCCCAAGCCAAGCAAGACATCTGTTGCAGTGATATGAATTTCTTTTGGCATTGAATTTGTTAGTTTTCTCTGATAAAACAGTATTGTTTAGAAGAAAATATGTAAGTCTGTAAAGGAAATCTTTTTTATTTGATTTCACTTCAATTGCTTGAGTATCAATTTCATGGCTATGTCCATGCCCGTGTCCGTGACAGAACCAATCAGACATATCCAGATTTTCTGACGGCAATTCTAAAACTCTGTCAAATTTGACAAGGCCATCCGATACAACATTGGAACAATTACTGCACATAATTTTTAGGTCATCATCAGTTTTCACATTAACAATTAGTTTATTTGTGAATTTATCATCAAGATTGTTGGGGCAAGCTATCAGTTCTTTATAAAAGTTGCCACCATTTTTAGGTGCAGTCAAGATTCTAAATGAAATGGTGTTTTTATCGATTTTAAGACATGACATGGAATTTGGTATGATTTGACAGTATTCATTGATGGGGATCATTGCAGACACATCAGTTTCTTCCTCTGAATAAGACTCACAGTCCGACAAACTTTCAATGGAAGAGAGACTGTCTTTTCTCTTCATTTTACTGCAATTGTCATAATAGTTAATAACAATGCAGTTGGATTGAATGCTTACTTTTAAATTGCAATTGTTATTCTTGCTGAAATCTACACCAGTAGTGATATAAACGTTGCAACTGCGCAAGCGAGTTCGCAACTCCATAAATATACTTTTGATCAACATTTTCACTTATTAAATTAATATCAGAATAAAATCCAGATAATATTTGGACCTTATTTTCACGTTTCACAAAAATATATTACTTATCGATTAATTCAATATTCTCAATATTTGGCTTAATCCTTTGTAAATGTCCATTTGTTTCATAAACATTGAAGATATTGTCCATTTCTCTAATGGTGAATGGTAAAGTAGCGTTTTTATAGTAGTCTCCCATCATTTCGATGTTGCTGATAACCGAGTCAAGGAGGTGCGCCTTCTCGGCATAGATACCAGGTGCTTCGTGTCTCAGGTACGTAAAATGGATGTGGAGATGGTAGAAAGATGGTTGGTAGTGAAAGTAGATACGGAGTTGGCTGCCAGGCACGCCGTACTTCTCGTAAATACTTTTCTGTAATAAATGAACATTTTAATTAGTATAATGTGCCTAGCGGGACTAATTATTAAGTTTTTTTATAAAATGGGGTTTGTTAAAAACAAGTCATACAAAAGTACATTTTTTCCCAATGTGAGGTTACATTGTAGTTAATATTTTTTTATCTATCTTTCTATCTACCTCAGTTGAAATTCAGATCAAAGTACATATTTCTGAAGTAAATTTTTACCTTTCCCTCGTCACGGACTCTCTTGAGCAGAGGCAAGTGACTCGTGTCCAAATCTCGCAAGGACTTGATGCCTCTCTGTCGCACAATCGCCAGCAAGTACAATGTTTCTTTGGTCACACCATCCCACTTTAAGTCGGGTAACAACACAAATCCTTCCTTTTCACACTTATTATCATAAACAACTCTATCCTTCTCACTCTTGCCTTCTAATATATTGTACACCCACTGGAAAATTAGAAAGTAAATTTAATGCATTTGACTTGAAGGTTAAAATAATAGTTACCTTACCTACGTAAGGTAACTATTTATTTTTTTCAGTTTTTTTTATTTTAATTGGGCTTAACATAAATGTTTCAAATAACAGATTAAGGCGAGGTGGTAGTGAAAGTGGCGCCGCCATTACATTTATTTTTATTACTCGTAAACCAAGTCAATATTTAAAAAAAGCTCGAGTAATAATGTCTTAAATTGTCTCTAATATTTTTTGAATAACTCTTCAACAGTTTTCATTCTTTCTGTAAGTTTTAATTTTAGCTCAAAGTGGCCACTTTTGGCAATTGTGGATTTTAAAACTTACAGAATGAATGATAACTGTTGAAGAGTTATTCAACAAATATTAGAGACAATTTAAGAGATTATTACTTGAGCTTTTTTAAAATATTGACTTTGTTTATAATAATAATAAGCCTTTTATTTCTGAACTACACTTTGGTTTTTACATAGTATATTAGTATTTAAATAACATCTCTCCGCTCAGTGTGCCTATTGGCAAAGGCCTCCTCCAACCCCCTCCAGTACTGCCTATCAGCAGCCACTCTTGTCCAGAATGGTCCTAGGGCCAACTTTAGGTCGTCTTCCCATCTTCTTATGGGTCGACCTTTGCTTCGGTGCCCATCCCTTGGGTACCACAGCGTCACTCGTTTGCTCCATTTGTCTTTATTGCAGCGAAGCATGTGGCCAGTCCATCTCCATTTTAGTTGGTCTATGCGTGTTAAAATGTCAGGAAGTTTTGACATGTGCCTGATGTGAGTGTTCAGGATCCTATCCTGTAGTTTCACGCCCAACATGCTTCGCTCCATAGCTCTTTGACATTTGGCTAATTTGTCTCTGTGGGCTTTTGTCAGCGCCCAAGTTTCACAGCCATATGTTATGCAGGGTAAAATGCAGGTGTTAAAAACGGTTTTCTTTATTTTTATACTGAAATCTTTACTCTTCATTATTTCCTTCATGGACCAGTATTTGTTCCACCCATATGTAATTCTTTTGTCTATTTCCTTGGTCATGAGGTCTTCGGGTGATATTATTTGCCCAAGATACACATACTCCTTAACATATTCAAGCTTCCGTCCGCTGACTGTTATTTCTATTTCTTCTGCATTATTGGTTGATTTTCATCAAGTTTCCCAGATATTCTTTCCAGTATGACTTTTGCAAAGACTTTATATATGTTTGAAATCAGTGAAATAGGCCTATAGTTTCCTATGTCTTCCCTTGGGCCTTTCTTATGTAGGAGTATTATGTGTGACTCTGCCCATTGTTTAGGTATAATACCCGTGCGTAGTATTTCGTTGAAGACTTTGGCCAGTATTGGTCCCATCTCTTCTGCAGTACCTCTTAAAAGTTCGTTGGGAATTCGGTCAGGTCCAGGGGCTTTTTCTAGCTTTTGACTATTAATGGCTTTCACCACTTCAGAAACCAGTATCTCAGGTACATCCTCACTTTCGTTGTCTTCCTGTCCAGTATTAGGCATCAGCAAGTCCTGTTTTGAGTAAAGCTGGCGGTAATATCCCGTAGCAACTCGCTGAATTTCTTTGCGATTAGAGGAAGTAGTGTTGTTCTTATTTCTCACTTTAAGTATCCACTCCTTTCCTTTTTCGTTGAGTTCCTTTAGTGCTTTCCTAAGACCTCCTGTTTTTCTAATGTGTGTTTCTATCGTGTTCATTCTTGTAGCTTTCCTGTCTTTCCTCATGCTCTCTCTTATCTTCTTGCTAAGGTTTGAAATGTCGTTGTGATTTACTTTTCTTTTCCTTTCCGATATTAGCCTTTTTCTTTTCTCTAAAAGTTCTAACGTTTCTTCACTCATGTAACTTTGTTTGCTTTTATTAGTGTGGGTATTGAGTATTTCTTTCAATTGGCTTTCGAGTTTGTTGTATTTATTAGTAGTTTTGAGTTCAGAGCTAACAATTTGTTTCATTTCTTTAATTACATGCTTTATGTTGGTCTCGTTAGTGTTGTTCCAAGATGGGAGGTTTAATTGTGATGTTTTTGGCCTAGGCTTTTTGCTCTCATATATTCTTAGGCAACTGCGCACCATACGGTGATTAGTGTTGAAGTTTAAATTTTGTATTACGCCTGTATCAGTAAAATGTTTAGGTTTGTTTGAAATCATGTAATCAATTTCGTTTTTGACCTTGCCATCTGGGGACACCCAAGTCCATTTAGATTTAGGTTTTTTGCGGAATATGGAGTTCAGTAAATTCAGATTGTTTTCCAACAGGAACTCCACCAGTTTATGACCATTATTGCTTCTTTTACCTTCTCCGTACATTCCAATGATACGATCTCATTGACTTTGTTTAGGAGTAATAAAAATAAATGTAGTGGCGGCGCCACTTTCACTACCACCTCGCCTTAAACAATTTTGTTAAAAAATAAGTGAAAACTTTCAAGATGTTTGCCTCATGTACATAAATGGTAATTAGGGAAATCAATAACTAGTTGGCTTAATCTTATTTAATGTCTAGAACATTTAAGAATTAATAATGATATTGCTCTCTAATTTAAACATTTTAGGTTTTACCTGTAAATTAAACTGCTCCTTCTCAATATGGGGAAGAGTTAATTTCTGATATAAATCCGGAGTCTCAGCAATCAAATGCCCATTTTGTGCTGCAAACTTTGTGATATGCTTCTCTGTAGCAGGGTAAATAATGGTAGTTTTCACACCTGAAATAAAAGAGGTCGAAATTATTCAGTCAACTAAATTAAAAATAATAGGATTCACAGAAAAATAATGGTATCTACCTATCAATTTAATTTAACAAAACAATAATGAGATGACAATCTAATAAGAACCTTTTTGAAACTCTTGTTTTGTTAAAAGTGATATTCTTAATTGATAACATTGAATAACAATTAGGTTTTATGAATATTTCTTAATGAGAGCAACTTTCTTCTGTTATTGCTTTACCGAAACGAGCAAATAGATAGTCTTATCTGTATTTATCTAAGACACGTTGAGTCAAAAGTCACAGTCACTGCTTGATATAATTAGCATGCGTGATATTACAGAATAAAGTGGTAACATATGGCAGTAAGGAATTTAGTACAAACCCTAAAGGACATAGGTACTTAATATTATAATAATCACTAAAACTTGGTAGTAGTTGCCGTTATAGCTTGTGAGCTAAACTTAGAGTATAAGGAAAACTTACAACGTAACGCAAAACTAAATTAACTCGTACAATTTGATGACTAATCATTTCAAAATGCAACAATGAAATCCTTGAGTTTCGAAAGCTGTTGGGAGACTTACCATTCAACGACGATTCAGGAAAACACTCGTAATTTCCGTAAATATCGTTTTGAAAAAATGTTGTCAACTTAGTTTCTTCAGTAAAATATCCACTGTTTTCGCTCAAGTCCTCTTCTTTGAAGGCATTTTTCTCAAAAAGAATCAAAGCCACGCCACTTTTGTCCCTAAATTTTCCCTGAAGACAAACTGTTTTCTTGCTTGTATTGTTATTCAATATTTTCTCTGGTATAAAGTCTTTAAGTAATAACTGACTATCGCTCACACCATTCGCATTTTCTTGCGATACTTTTATTTTCTTTCTACAAGGCGCCTCAACGTCATTTTCAAGATCAGCGTCGGACATTTTGTGCTGGAGTTGCTAGCTGAAAAATATAGAAAAAGTTTCTAAGGGGAGAATCAAGAACCATATATAGAATATAGAATATCTTGGGGAGAATACACGATCATGCAGACTGATGGGAGACTGATGCAGTCAATACTGCCAACTGCACTGTTTTTTCCATAGTCATTGAAAAATTTTCGCTGCGCTCGAGAAGACCAACAGAGCGTGGAAAAGAAAAGTTACAGTTGACAAAAAATGAGGGCGCCACTTTCTATGTAAATACCAGTAAATACATCAAAATCACAAATAATTTGGCAACACTGACTATATTTTGTACTGAAAATTTTTAGTTCCATTTTATTTAATTTCAACTCTCTATGGTCAAGCTGTAACATCATACGGACACGGTCTATATAAAAAAGAGACAAATAGGATCAAGTGACATGTGCCAATATTTTTTTACAGTAAGAGGCCCTAGCGGCCCGCCTTGCAAAGGAGCAATCACGATTTGCATAAAATATTTGATAATCTTAATTAGAATTTAAAATAAAGGTATCGTGGAGCCATTGTGTCTTGTGCTCTAAGTAATTGTGATGTGTCAAAAGAAAAAAATCCAAGTAATCACACTTTTCACACGTTTCTCTAAAACCAAATTTCGCTACATTTATTTGTTTATCGACGAAGAAAACAGTATGGAACACAGTTTATTAATTTCCTTTGCCATATATTGTCATATTTTATGTATCTAAGTAATTTTTTTCGTATCTCATATAAAATGTATGCATTTGTTTTTCGGATCACCTGTTTATTGACATTGTTGTTCTTTGACATTCTATTTCTATGGTTTTTTCTTTGAAAATTCATACAAAAAATGGTGCAGTTGGCAGTATTGCATCAGTCTCCCATCAGTCTGCATGATCGTGTAACCTCTCTCATGCAGGCCATACACCATCCATTCGATCGTCCAATCGGCATGATACTGCCGATTGGATCCAATCTGCAGTTCGTCCATACACACCACACACCATCAATTCGATCGTCCAATCGGCAGTGACGATCGATCGTATGATTTTCTTAACCGACTTCAAAAAAGAAGAAGGTTCTTAATTCGATTATATATATTTGTTTTATCGTTGTTATTTAATTTTAAAGCTGTTTTTGTTTTTATTTTTAGGTTTTTAAAGGAGGTTTTTTTAAAAGCTTATTTATTTTCAATTTTTTTGTGGTATGGTACAGTCAGCGGCACGTCAGACTATACATGTTGACCTTGAGACCGCCTTTATGCCGTACGTAATAAGAAGTGCCGTCGTGCGTAACTAGTCGTGTAATATTTTTTAACTTTATATATTTTCAAAATTCCCATAACACAATTCCAAATTCACGCTGTCTATCCATTTCCCAACAAAAAATCACTTAATTCGGTTCATAAATTGTCATCAAGGTAGTTAACCCATAATCATAGTATTTTCTGGATTACTTCAATTGAAAACTGCTCAAAGAATGGGACCATCTCGCAAGAAAATTCTATCAATCAAAAAATAATCTTCAAAATCGGTCCATAAATATCGAAAATACGCATGAAAAACGATAAAAAATATACAATCAAATTGAGAACCTCCTTCTTTTTTGCTGTCGGTTAAAATACCAAAACCTTCTCCTAAATGTAACAAATACTTTTCTGGTAACCGCATCGAAATCAGTTCAGCCAAACGCGAAATAATCGTGGACAAATATACATATTATACAGGTCAAACTGAGAACCTCCTTTTTTGAAGTCGGTTAAAATACTAAAACCATCTCCTAAATGCACCAAATACTTTTCTTAAAACCGCATTAAAATCGGTTCAGCCAAACGTGAGATAATCGCAGATACAGGTCAAACTGAGCACCTACTTTTTTTGAAATCGGTTAAATAGAAAAAAATAATCATCAAATATAGTTTGTAAATGTCGAAGATACGCGCCAACAATGATATAATAAATATATACCATTGAAAAAAGAACCTCCTTTTTTGAAGTCGGTTAAGAAAATCATACGATCGATCGCCCACTGCCACACACCGTCCAATCGGCAGGATCCAATCGGCATGATCCAGCCAAATGATTTTTCCGTCAATTCGATCGTCCTTCCGATCCACGGCCACACACGGTCAATTCGATTGGATTCAATCGGCAGTATCATGCCGATTGGACGATCGAACGGATGGTGTATGGCCTGCATCATGTAGGCCATACACCATCCATTCGATCGTCCAATCGGCATGATACTGCCGATTGGATCCAATCTGCAGTTCGTCCATACACACCACACACCATCAATTCGATCGTCCAATCGGCAGTGAACGATCGATCGTATGAGTTTCTTAACCGACTTCAAAAAAGAAGGAGGTTCTTAATTCGATTGTATATATTTGTTTTATCGTTGTTATTTAATTTTAAAGCTGTTTTTGTTTTTATTTTTAGGTTTTTAAAGGAGGTTTTTCTTTTTTAAAGCTTATTTATTTTAAATTTTTTTGTGGTATGGTACAGTCAACTGCACGTCAAACTATACATGTTGACCTTGAGACCGCCTTTATGCCGTACGTAATAAGAAGTGCCGTCGTGCGTAACTAGGCGTGTAATATTTTTTAACTTTATATATTTTCAAAATTCCCATAACTCAATTCCAAATTCACGCTGTCTATCCATTTCCCAACAAAAAATCACTTAATTCGGTTCATAAATTGTCATCAAGGTAGTTAACCCATAATCAATGTATTTTCAGGATTACTTCAATTGAAAACTGCTCAAAGAATGGAACCATCTCGCAAGAAAATTCTATCAAACAAAAAATAATAAAATCGGTCCATAAATATTGAAAATACGCATGAAAAACGATAAAAAATATACAATCAAATTGGGAACCTCCTTCTTTTTTGTTGTCGGTTAAAATACCAAAACCTTCTCCTAAATGTAACAAATACTTTTCTGGTGGTTACCAGAAAAGTATTTGTTACATTTAGGAGAAGAAATCATGGATCAACATCGAAATCAGTTCAGCCAAACGCGAAATAATCGTGGACAAATATACATATTATACAGGTCAAACTGAGACCCTCCTTTTTTGAAGTCGGTTAAAATACTAAAACCTTCTCCTAAATGCACCAAATACTTTTCTTAAAACCGCATTAAAATCGGTTCAGCCAAACGTGAGATAATCGCAGATACAGGTCAAACTGAGCACCTACTTTTTTGAAATCGGTTAAATAGAAAAAAATAATCATCAAATATAGTTTGTAAATATCGAAGATACGCGCCAACAATGATATAATAAATATATACAATTGAAAAAAGAACCTCCTTTTTTGAAGTCGGTTAAGAAAATCATACGATCGATCGCCCACTGCCACACACCGTCCAATCGGCAGGATCCAATCGGCATGATCCAGCCAAATGATGTAGGCCATACACCATCCATTCGATCGTCCAATCGGCATGATACTGCCGATTGGATCCAATCTGCAGTTCGTCCATACACACCACACACCATCAATTCGATCGTCCAATCGGCAGTGAACGATCGATCGTATGAGTTTCTTAACCGACTTCAAAAAAGAAGAAGGTTCTTAATTCGATTGTATATATTTGTTTTATCGTTGTTATTTAATTTTAAAGCTGTTTTTGTTTTTATTTTTAGGTTTTTAAAGGAGGTTTTTCTTTTTTAAAGCTTATTTATTTTAAATTTTTTTGTGGTATGGTACAGTCAACTGCACGTCAAACTATACATGTTGACCTTGAGACCGCCTTTATGCCGTACGTAATAAGAAGTGCCGTCGTGCGTAACTAGGCGTGTAATATTTTTTAACTTTATATATTTTCAAAATTCCCATAACTCAATTCCAAATTCACGCTGTCTATCCATTTCCCAACAAAAAATCACTTAATTCGGTTCATAAATTGTCATCAAGGTAGTTAACCCATAATCAATGTATTTTCAGGATTACTTCAATTGAAAACTGCTCAAAGAATGGAACCATCTCGCAAGAAAATTCTATCAAACAAAAAATAATAAAATCGGTCCATAAATATTGAAAATACGCATGAAAAACGATAAAAAATATACAATCAAATTGGGAACCTCCTTCTTTTTTGTTGTCGGTTAAAATACCAAAACCTTCTCCTAAATGTAACAAATACTTTTCTGGTGGTTACCAGAAAAGTATTTGTTACATTTAGGAGAAGAAATCATGGATCAACATCGAAATCAGTTCAGCCAAACGCGAAATAATCGTGGACAAATATACATATTATACAGGTCAAACTGAGAACCTCCTTTTTTGAAGTCGGTTAAAATACTAAAACCTTCTCCTAAATGCACCAAATACTTTTCTTAAAACCGCATTAAAATCGGTTCAGCCAAACGTGAGATAATCGCAGATACAGGTCAAACTGAGCACCTACTTTTTTGAAATCGGTTAAATAGAAAAAAATAATCATCAAATATAGTTTGTAAATATCGAAGATACGCGCCAACAATGATATAATAAATATATACAATTGAAAAAAGAACCTCCTTTTTTGAAGTCGGTTAAGAAAATCATACGATCGATCGCCCACTGCCACACACCGTCCAATCGGCAGGATCCAATCGGCATGATCCAGCCAAATGATTTTTCCGTCAATTCGATCGTCCTTCCGATCCACGGCCACACACGGTCAATTCGATTGGATCCAATCGGCAGTATCATGCCGATTGGACGATCGAATGGATGGTGTATGGCCTGCATAATGGTCTTGCAATCTTTTTGATGTGTCGTAATGTAAAGCTAGCTTTACGTCGTGTGATATCACAAGTCGCGCGAGCTGTCACATTGTGAGAACACAACTTGTTAATTAGATAAGAATTTCTTTTGAGATCTCTATGTGAAAAAATCATATACCCTCCGTTTTTTGACTTCGCCGTAGTCGGGTAAAAAGTAATATTTTGTTGTGTATTATTAAAGTTTAATTAAAAATTTGGTCGAGTGAAGATTGTTTACCAACTACGTCAAATACTCCAGACACTTAGAGACAACCACCAACTCGTCTCACTTTACTGGATAAAGGCCCACGTCGGTGTGAACGGGAACGAAAGAGCGGACCAATTAGCTAAGGAGGCGGCTCTCAAGCTGAAGTGTAGGTCGCATTACGACTGTTGTCCCATCTCCTTTGTGAAGCGCCATTTGCGCGCAGCTACAAAGGTAGAGTGGGACCGTAGGTACACTTCTGAAAGCACGGCGAGCACTACAAAATTATTCCTACCGAATGGGGTGGAGGCGTACAGCATAGTGCGGAAGATGAAGGTGGACCGGCCGACCTCGCAGATGCTGACGGGACATGGTGGGTTTGCAGCGTACTTGCACAGGTTCAAATGTAAGGACAACCCATCATGCGTTTGTGACCCGACAGCGAGTGAGGACATCTTCCACATTATGCTGGACTGCCCTCTGCACTGCATTGATAGGTACACATTAACACAGACGCTAGACACTAGTAATGGAAAAATTAGCATTAGCAATAATTATTAATTGCTAATCGTCCATTAGCATTCATTAAATTAATCATAGTTGCTAAAAATAATGAATGCTATTTTTCATCAACCGCGCGAATAGTCCAATCAACGGGGCTTATGCAACCCGAATAATTCTTCCGTCTATGAAATTTGGCATGTGATGAAGTTAGGTAATACAGATTACAGATGAACAATAATCCAATAAATTTTGTTACGAGAAGTTAGGTATTTTTACCTAAACATGAAAATCGCTTATATCTCTCTGTGAATATTTCCTCGGGCTAAAATACTTTCTGTATACGTATTTGTGTATTAGTTAGAATAAGTATGTAAAAGAATCCAATATTTTTTCGATTTCGGAGATACTCCAAATTTAAATTTTAATATTTTTCAATATATATTTTCTTGATAAAAATATCTGCTGATTATTATTTTTAATATGTTTTTATATCCTTAAATATATAGCTTTGTTCAGTAAGTCAATTAATTTTCTTCTTTAATCATATTTTTTTTATTTTTTGGTCTTAAGAGGTAATGTGAAAAATAGTCGGTCCATTTTCATACATTTACGTATAAATATGATTAAAGAAGAAAATTTGTTGGCCTACTGAACAAATCTATCTATTAAGGGTATAAAAACATATTAAAAAATAATAATCAGCAGATATTTTTATCAAGAAAAGATATATTGAAAAATATTAAAATTTAAATTTGGAGTATCTCCGAAATCGAAAAAATATTGGATTCTTTTACATACTTATTCTAACTAATACACAAATACGTATACAGAAAGTATTTTAGCCCGAGGAAATATTCACAGAGAGATATAAGCGATTTTCATGTTTAGGTAAAAATACCTAACTTCTCGTAACAAATTTTATTGGCTTATTGTTCATCTGTAATCTGTGTTACCTAACTTCATCACATGCCAAATTTTATAGACGGGAGAATTTTTCGGAAGTCTCCATACAACAAATATGCTCATTGATTGGACTAGAAATAGTCCGCGTTCGCACCCTGGTGCTATCATATGAAATAATACGACCGCGCTAATTAGCACGCGGCGCTAAATATCTGCTAATGCTATTCGTACGTTGCGAATGAATTCGTCTCCAATATGAAATAATACGACCGCGCTGGTTAGCACCGTGGCGCGAACGTGAACTGACTGTCTGCTAATTAATTTGTTCGTGAATTCATCTCCGACAGTTGACGACAGACGACGTCGACGATGATTTATCGAATGAATACGAGTGAGTGAGAGAGAAGAGAACATGTTTAAAGTGAAATGCTTGTGTTTCTATGATTCATTATGATTAGAAAAGGATCATCATCATTTTCATCATCACATCACCTTCATCATCATCATAACCTTCATCACCGCAGTCATTATAACTATCACCTTCATCATCGTCATCATCATCACTATCGTTATCATCAATTCATTTTGGTGAAGGCAAACACTAAATTGCGTAGTGACATATTACAAACATAAGCATTTCACAAGTCAGAGCTGTCGCGAATTACGGTATCGCGATGTCTCTAACTATCAAAGTAAATACATTGATTAAACATAATAACAATTAAATGGCAACACTAAATCAGACAGACAACTCACCACTTTCGCCCTTCCCTAGCGCGTATGCGCTTGAACTAATCTGTCATTCTAACCTCATAAAATGAATGTGATGATCTTCTTCAACACCAGTGTAATCGTAGTTAAAGGAGGCCGAGTTTGCAGTAGCACCGAGGATTTCACAGCTAAGTCACATACTTACTTAATCTAGATTTATAGAGTATCGAAAGCAATACTACTGAGCCAAATGTTCGATCCTGGTCGTGATAGGATCGACTGAACGTGGCCAGGCCTGATCACGTAGTTCGCCGGTGGTGGATGCCTTAGGCAAGCAGAAACCATCGGCGGCGAGATGTATGCAGTCCCAAGAATAAGCCTTTACCTAAATGTGTTCACCGACGGGTGGCCAGGTCCGGACACTTAAGAGGGAATGAACAACTGCATACTGGAGGCTAAGGCGAATGAGGAACGCAGGGTCCTGATTCGATTAGCTCCTTGATGTAATAAACATATTAGTAAAGTTTGATAAAGTGAAACAATGAAAGAACAGCGCTGGAAGGGGGCTGCCTGTCACAGGCAGCCATCTTCCAGGCTTGATAAGAAAGATTGGCAGTAGTACATGTTTATAAAGTAATATCATAAAGAATAAAAGACATAACAGCGTTGAATGATTTAATAATACATATTAAAGTTAACAGTATAAAGTAAATTGTCTTATTAGTATCTGATAAACTAGAGAAAGTAGGTGTGTGCTTAGCCCAGATAAATATGGGACATTATACTTACAGGTGGGACATAAATAAGATGAAGAGAAGGAAACAGTAACGGATAATACAAGTATACCACTTCAGTGCCCCCGGGACTGGAGAATATGGAAAGGTTGGTTGAGAGGACGACATCCTGAAGGTATGTGTCTACACAGTGTCGCGCTGGATACCCTTTATAACCTTAATGACAATGCGAAGCACCCCATAATAATAAATTACTAAACTATATATTGACTAATTATAAATATGTAAGTCGTTCACTGAGAGAGATTATAAAGGGTCCCGGTCTGGTCGCGACAATGGTGGAGGTGCTGGGATATAGAAGAATCCCGATCAAGCAACCCAAAGCGAAATCTCAACCAAACTTTCCATTGGTAAAATTCTCAGAAACAATTAAATCCTATTCCATTTCTGTAAAACTGAATAGTAGTGACATCTATGAGATATTTTTGGTACTGGTTCCTTATAAGCAAAACCACATGAAAGCTACTTAAAGGCGCCAAAGTTAAATTATACCATCATTGTAAAAGCATGGTATAATTATTCATGTACGGCGCACAAATAAATGCTAAATTGAAAGTTTCTTAAAGATACCTTAAATTGAAAGATTATAAAACGAGTACACATAGAATGTATAGCGTTTGGAATTAATTGAAATGTCCACCTCGTAGTTTGGTGTGTATTTGACTTCGCGCTAACAGCGCTGTCAGCGTGATTCGGAACGCGGCCTTTATTTGTCAAATGAAAATGAACCTTAACCGGAAGTGATGTAAAAGACGTCATCCGTCATGTAAGAGGGCAAATGAACGCACTCTTAATAGATTTCAATTGGAAACTGTATTTGATTTAAGAAATAAACTATGTAAAATTCGGCAACTAATTTACTTAATGATGTTGTAAACAATTACACTGGATAGGTTGAAGTAAACAAGTTACGCGTGGTCTCTTTGAAGACAGGGAAGTTCTTTCGTACTTTGAAGATGGCGTCTTGGGAAGGTGTTGAGAAGTCTGCCTGAAAAGGATAAAATCCTAAATAGTACTGTTTATTTTCCACAGGAGCGTCATAATTCAGTAATAAAATTGTGATTAAACGACAAATTAGTCTCAGGTAGACTACATAACTAAGTACTGGTGAGTTTAAGCAATATTTACTTTGCCAAAATTTGCATAGGGCATTTTGTTTGGAAACATCTAATAAGTAAATGTAACTAAGGTTTCTTGTGAAATATGACTCATTAGTGAGAAAAGCAAGTAAGGCGATTGAGTTTTAATGTCTACAATACAATTCACTAACGAGCATAAATAAATATTATACAGAAATAGTTGGATGACAAAATGCATCATCCACCCACAATTGTGAGGAAAATTCGATGAATCTTATAAGAAAGTAGCTCATAGCTTTCCTAACACACAAAACGTATGGAAATTACAGGTTGACGTTGGAAAGGTCACAGTTGTGGCAAAGAAGTAAGAAGATTCCTATGAGAAAATTACCTACCTTTAAGTGCATATTTCCAAATTGAATGAAAGGTCTGATTGAATTGATGATCAGGATCGACAAGGAAGATAGCAAGGTAAACTATTGACATTTTAAGCTGTGGTAGTTACCAAGTCAACTCATATTCTGTCAAGTCTGACAGTAAAATTATTCTAAGGGTTCTGTAGGCAAGCGATTGTGGCATGAGGTGAGATACTCATGTATACCTAACAATAAGGTTGTATCATCTGAGTTTATGTAAAGATTACTAACCTAAAGGTTGATATTTCTAAATAGGTGATCGAATAAATATTAAATCAAGTCGCTGATGACTACATAGGTACTTAAAATTCATAAATAATAAACTAATAGAAAGAACTAAGGTACACATTTTCTTATGTTCATGATAGGTATAGTAAACACAAACTAAATAATATTTGCAAAACAAAATTAAACCAACGGATAAACATGTTTCTAAATGAATATATTCAATTTGATTGTATTTCATGCAAAACAATAGTCCCATTTGACCAAAGTACCTCTAATCTGATTTGGTACTCGTTTAGATAAATATTATGTTAATACATGGGGAACGTAACATTCTTTGTGGATGCATACACAAATAATGTTGGTTCTTCACATGTGTAAGTATGAGTTACAAAAATAATACCAATATTTTCATATGATCTGAAAGGGTATACTGGGGTAAATTGCAGAGCATGAAACACTTTTAGAAATTTAAAGTTTTGAAACTAAACTGATGAAATGAACCTGCTTATCCGTCAATAAGGATGATAACTGATGAAATAAAATCTGAATTCAATTGAATTCTAAAACAATTATAGAAATAATTTTAAATGAAGGAATTTATATTACAATTACAAGTTTATGGATGTGTTCGACTCAGAGAACACACCGCTTTATAGAAAATAACTTATTTCTCACATCTTGATGAAAATTAAAAAATATACAGGGTGTCAGTTTTTGGTATGCTACTTATTAGGGAGGGTACCGACAGCTGACACGCCACAGTGTATACAGGGTGTCAATTGTTGAAATGTTATTTGTTTGTGTGGTTGGTCGACGGTTGGCAGACGGCTCATTTTTGAGGTGCAAACTTTCGACTCGTGTTTTTAACATACAGGGTGATAAATAAAAAACTTTTTTTTCTAAGAAATATTACATTACGTGTATTAGGCGATTTGAAACTAACACTATATAGGGTGTAGGGTTTTAGAAAATCAAATTATATGGTATAAATTTAAAATTTTTTGATTTCCAGAAACATGGAAAAAATTATTCTAAATAGGCTAGAGTCTATAGCTAACGCCATAGAAAAGCTTACCTTAGAGGCTCTCGAGTACAAAGATAATATTAACCTAAAAGATGCTGAAAACGTAGAAATATTGCTCACAAAACTAGACAATGCGGTAAAGAGGTTTGGTACAGAATTAAATCAGTGTTTGTCGATAAATGAACTAGGATCCTTCGTGGAAGAGATCACTTCGTTCAGTGAGATACAACTACGGGGCGAAGAAACTTTCGCAGAATTAAATATCAAGCTGAAAAGAGTAAAAGAAAGTGCTACACCTGCAGCAACGCCTGGTAGAAGTATCGCATTGACCGGAAAGTTACCTAAACTACAATTAGCAGAATTCTCAGGAGATATACTAGAATGGTACCAGTTTTGGGATCAGTTCAGTTCCAACATAGGGAACCGAGATCTGTCTGATGTGGATAAACTATCCTATCTCAAGGGTTCTTTGAGAGGCGATGCGAAGAGGATCATCGATGGACTTGAAATTACCAACAAGAACTACGAGGTAGCTGTATCTATTTTAAAGGGGAGGTACGGCAAGGAGAGTCACATAGTGGACGCACACTACGCAGCTCTACATAAGATTCCTAAGGCTTCTAAGGGTAGCATAAAGGACCTGAGGGAGACCTTTAGCCAAGTTGAGAAGCACCTTAGAATTCTAAATTCATTAAACCAAAATATCAACCATGATCATCTGAGATTTCTCATCTTGGAGAAGATGCCTTCGGACGTAGTCTACGAGCTAAAGTTGAGAGCGAATACTGAATCTATTGAGGAGATCCGGCAACATTTGGAAGTGATCATTTCGGCAAGAGAAGATGCGCAGAGAATTACTTCTGAAAATGTAGAAGAGTACACTACTCAATCTCTACACGTGAATACGTACGTAAAAGGAGGGAAACCAGGAAAACCCAACCGAAGCCAAAGAGATTTCAAGAGACACAAATTTATACAACAAAGGCAAGATATTAAGAAGGAAGATAGATTCAACGAACCTGGATCATCTCACAAATACAATAACTACAACAGACTTCCATTGAAAAGGAAGCTTCAAGAACGAGAAAATAATAGGGATGCTCCACCGGGAAAGAAAAGGAGAGGGCAATGCGTTTTCTGTCAAGGATCACATTTTAATGATCAATGCGATAAATTCAAAACCATAAAAGAAAGGAAAGGAAGATTAAAGAACAGATGTTATCGTTGCTTAGGCCTCGGCCATAAAGGAAATAATTGCAAGAGATCTACTTTCTGCGTTCACTGTAAAGAAACTAATCTTCACAATAGAGCACTTTGTTTAAAAGGACAAACATCTAACTCTGAAAGTGTCACAACTCTTCACGCCAATTCCATTAACTCCACTATACTGCAAACAGCAATAGTCAAAGCCCGACGTGAAAACGATGATACCAAAGAAGAAACTTGTCGAGTTTTGTTAGACTCTGGCAGCCAGCGTACCTACATCACACAAGAAATAGCTTCTAAACTAAAACTGCCCATAGAAGAAGAAAATACTCTATCAGTTTTCACATTCGGTGCTAAAACTCCTCAAATCATTGAAAGTCCAATAGTTAGGCTACAAATGAAAACCAGAACAAACGATATTCTGGAAATAGAAGCAAACGTTGTCACACACATATCACATGGAGTTCCTTATTCAAATATAGACTTAAGCAGAAGAGAAGAAAATCTAATTTTGGCTGATGACGGCTCACTGTCACCGAAAGTAGATATTCTAATTGGAAACGACTTCTATTTTTCATTCATACTAGGAAACAAAATCCAACTGGAAAATAATTTATACTTGATTGAATCAAGATTTGGTTACATATTGACCGGAAGAACCACGGCTAAGGATGTGGACCCATTATCGGTGATAACGTACTTCCAAGGAGTAGAGAACAAATTAACTCCGCCTGACTTACCATTATACAATGGAAGCATCAAATGTTTATGGGAATTGGAATCTATAGGGATATGCGATTCACCAAATCTAACTAGAGACGAAGAAGTCATCAATCAATTTAATGAAACAATAGAGTTAATAGATGACCGATATACGATCAGCTGGCCATGGATCGATTATCCACCTGAACTAGAAACCAATTATGGTCTTGCAATCGGTAGACTAGTAAATTTATTGAAGAAACTAGATTCAGAAGCATTAAAGTCATATAACGCCACGTTACAAGAGCAGTTAGAGAAAGAAATTATAGAACGCGTACCCGATCAAGAAAGGGGTGATATTGGTATAGACCATCCTATCCATTACCTGCCACATCATGGAGTAAGTCATCCAGGAAAACCTACACGTATCGTATACGACGCGTCAGCGAAAACAAAGAACAGCAAAAGTTTAAATGAATGCTTACACTGTGGTCCACTCATGTTGGGAGACCTGACAGGAATGTTGTTAAGATTTAGGTCACATCAAGTGGGAATAACCGCGGACGTAGAGAAGGCATTTTTGCAGATCGCGTTACACAAAAAAGACAAGGACGTGACTAGATTCCTATGGCTAAAAGACATAGAAAAGGCAGCCACGGAAGATAATATTCTACATTTACGGTTTTGTCGTGTTCCGTTCGGAGTGATATCGAGCCCATTCCTGTTAAACGCTACTTTGAAACACCATCTACTGCGTTCCAATGAAGAAATCCTGAAAAGGATAATGAACGACATTTATGTGGATAACTTAGTTACGGGAACGGACTCCATCCATGAAGCAATTGAAATGTATGAGTCATGCAAATTTGCGTTCAAAGAAATTTCGATGAATCTTCGGGAATGGAGTTCTAACTCCAGACAATTCTCAAAGGAAATAGATCCAACTGACGTTTGCCAAGACATAGAAGTGAAAGTACTAGGTCTGAATTGGAATACAGAAGAGGACACTATCAGTTTAAGGCCAAAGAAAATAACAGAGGCTAATACGAAAAGGGAAATATTAAAAAACGTAGCTTCAGTATATGATCCATGCGGATATGCTGCGCCAGATCTGCTGCCAGCAAAACTTCTACTTCAAGATCTATGGGTAAACAAATTTAAATGGGACACTCCTTTACCAGAAGAGATAACTAAAGAATGGCAAATTATTAGAGAACGACTAGAAAGAACAAAGAATATTGTCTTACCTAGAAGATATTTCAAACAAAAGGGCAATGAAGACATTCAGCTACATGCCTTTACAGATGCGTCGACCAAAGCATACGCAGCTGTAGTATACATTTCTAACGGAAGAGAGTTAAGTTTCGTGATAGGGAAATCAAGACTAGTACCCATCAAAGATCAAGACAATCTCAAAATTCCAAG
This sequence comes from Agriphila geniculea, assembly GCA_943789525.1. Classification (NCBI taxonomy): domain Eukaryota; kingdom Metazoa; phylum Arthropoda; class Insecta; order Lepidoptera; family Crambidae; genus Agriphila; species Agriphila geniculea. Next base: position 6,379,655 of record OX038895.1, read on the forward strand.
ACTTGAATTATTAGGACTTCTGATTGGTAGCAGGCTACTGAAGTATGTAAACAAATTTCTGAATTTCGAATCCAAAAAGAATACTATATGGACGGACAGTCAAATAATAATCGATTGGTACTACGGCGGTAAGCTATTACCACCATTCGTAGCGAAAAGAATAGAAGAAATAAAGGGAAATGTGTCAGCAACGATAAGGTATGTACCAACAGAGCTAAATCCAGCTGATGTAGCGACTAGACCCACAGATTCTGAAAAATTCAAGCACAAATGGTTATCCGGACCAGATTACCTGCTAGAAGACTGCAAGAAATGGCCAAAGAGTCGTAGGAGGGAAGTTTCTCCGCTTACTCAAGATGAAAGTGTACTGATTGCCACGCATTCCTCTGTGGATCGTCAATTTTCTTTTCCCATTGGGGAGGGTCTCACGAGTGGAGAACCAAGCTCACAAAATCAGAGACAACAATTAAATGAAGAATTGCAAAAGAATCCCTCAGAGAAATGCGAGGACGATACACTGTCATACGTACAAAAAATCAAAAGAATCCAAGCAAAACATTTTCCTGAAGAAGTAGTAGGTAAAGATACAAATTTAAAGAGAAATTTAAACGTGTTCACTGACGTTGACGGAATCCTACGTTGCAAAGGAAGACTACAAAATGCTGACTGGTCTTATGACAAAAGATATCCAATACTGATTCCAAAGGACTGTGAATTTACTAACACCGTGATCTTAGAAACACATAAAAAGAACTATCACGTAGGTGTTAACCACACTCTAAGTCTGATCAGATTGTTATATTGGATTCCTCAAGGAAGAAGTCAAGTTAAGAAAATACTTAAAAAATGCACAAATTGCGTTAAGCATGGAGGAGGTCCATTTAAACTACCACCACCTCCTGCGCTTCCAAAGGAAAGGGTAAATTATAGCTCACCATTTACATACACCGGCATGGATTACTTAGGTCCTCTCCAAGTAAGGACCGACGGTAAAACAGCAAAACGATGGATATGCCTGTACACTTGTTTGGTAGTACGCGCTGTACACCTAGAAGTTGTCAAAGATCTTACAGCAGAAGAATGCTTATTAGCACTACGAAGATTTATATCTTGTAGAGGCGTACCGGATAGAATAGTTTCAGATAATGCACTACAATTCAAACTGACTGCAGAAATACTGTCAAGCAATTACTGCATCACTAACGAAATAGACTGGAAATTTATTCCACAACTAGCTCCTTGGCATGGAGGATTCTACGAAAGACTAGTTGGACTAGTTAAACATTGTCTCAAGAGAACACTCACAAAGAATCTATTGAAAGATAATCAACTTAACACCATTATAAAAGAAATAGAAGCGGTGATAAATACGAGACCATTAACTTGTGTAGGATCTGATCTGGAAGACATTCTTAGGCCTTCAGATTTTCTAACCTTGAACAAATGCATCACGACAACACCTTCGGATGCTGAATTTCCACAAGAAGGCACGGTGACAAAACAAAACCTAGTAGACGGTTGGAAAATAGGACAAAACATGTTAAAGGAATTTAAAAGGATGTTCATCGAGCAATACCTGCCGAGTTTAAGGGAAAGATATCGTCACGCTCTGAAAGAACCAAGGATTACTAAGTCAGAAATCCCAAAAATAGGAGACATAGTACAAATTAAAGGAGATACGAAAAATAGAGAAAACTGGAAAGTTGGAAGGATCACATCTCTGCTTAAGGGAGCAGACGGTCAATGCAGGGTGGCACGAATAAAGGTGAACGACACGGAATTCACGCGCTCCATCGCTCATCTTTACCCATTGGAAGTTGATGAAGAAGTACCTGGAAGAGAAGAGGTTATGTTTGAATTCGAAAGAGAAGACGTAACAGCAACGTTAGACGACTTACCTCTGTTAGAAGAATTAGACATAACTAGTCTCACCAAAGATATCTCTTCAGCTCCAAGAACCACAGAAGAACTCGTCGACAAACCTGAAACAGAAAGCAGACAAACAAGTATAATAGAAACAGTAGACCAAATACCTCATAGAATACTTACCACAGAAGATGATATCCAATCAGTACATGATGAAGGACGTGATGATAAGAGCACACCTAAAAGCATCAACATTAATGAAAACACACAACCCGAAGAAGTGAGAGAAGTAAGAGATGCGTCTTTAAAGGCTCGTGAAAAGATACGCGAGTGGACGCGTAGATTAATGGAGAACATGTAACTTCTGTCGTCGTCGGGAGTGTCGCGAATTACGGTATCGCGATGTCTCTAACTATCAAAGTAAATACATTGATTAAACATAATAACAATTAAATGGCAACACTAAATCAGACAGACAACTCACCACTTTCGCCCTTCCCTAGCGCGTATGCGCTTGAACTAATCTGTCATTCTAACCTCATAAAATGAATGTGATGATCTTCTTCAACACCAGTGTAATCGTAGTTAAAGGAGGCCGAGTTTGCAGTAGCACCGAGGATTTCACAGCTAAGTCACATACTTACTTAATCTAGATTTATAGAGTATCGAAAGCAATACTACTGAGCCAAATGTTCGATCCTGGTCGTGATAGGATCGACTGAACGTGGCCAGGCCTGATCACGTAGTTCGCCGGTGGTGGATGCCTTAGGCAAGCAGAAACCATCGGCGGCGAGATGTATGCAGTCCCAAGAATAAGCCTTTACCTAAATGTGTTCACCGACGGGTGGCCAGGTCCGGACACTTAAGAGGGAATGAACAACTGCATACTGGAGGCTAAGGCGAATGAGGAACGCAGGGTCCTGATTCGATTAGCTCCTTGATGTAATAAACATATTAGTAAAGTTTGATAAAGTGAAACAATGAAAGAACAGCGCTGGAAGGGGGCTGCCTGTCACAGGCAGCCATCTTCCAGGCTTGATAAGAAAGATTGGCAGTAGTACATGTTTATAAAGTAATATCATAAAGAATAAAAGACATAACAGCGTTGAATGATTTAATAATACATATTAAAGTTAACAGTATAAAGTAAATTGTCTTATTAGTATCTGATAAACTAGAGAAAGTAGGTGTGTGCTTAGCCCAGATAAATATGGGACATTATACTTACAGGTGGGACATAAATAAGATGAAGAGAAGGAAACAGTAACGGATAATACAAGTATACCACTTCAGTGCCCCCGGGACTGGAGAATATGGAAAGGTTGGTTGAGAGGACGACATCCTGAAGGTATGTGTCTACACAGTGTCGCGCTGGATACCCTTTATAACCTTAATGACAATGCGAAGCACCCCATAATAATAAATTACTAAACTATATATTGACTAATTATAAATATGTAAGTCGTTCACTGAGAGAGATTATAAAGGGTCCCGGTCTGGTCGCGACAAGAGCTATTCATTCACGATCATATAAAAAAAACATAATTTAAAAATCGTATTAAAGTCATATTATAATTCACATTAAAAATCATATGAAAAATCATATGAATAATCATATGAAAAATCATATGAAAAATAATATGAAAAATCATATTAAAAATCATATGAAAAATCATATTAGCAATTAGCATAGCAATAGCAATTAGCATGCTAATTATGAAAATTAGCATGCTAATGAAATTAATTAAAATTCGCAATAATTTCCATTACTACTAGACACACCACTTAGCAAAGACACCCTAAAAGAAATAATGAAAAACAGTAAAGAGAGAGATAAGTTAATAGAGTATGCGAAGAAAATCATAAAAATTGTAAATGAAAGAAACAAGACATAGAGTAATATAGGAATTTTGTAATGTAAAATATGTATAAATGGAAATAATGACAGAAATATTGGAAATGTAAAATATGTAAGTATAGCTAGAAATAATGAAAATAAATATTATAAGACTAAGAATTAGAAAATAAAAGACCTGGACCCTATGTTCGGGGAGCAGTTGCATAATATATTAAAAAAAAAAAAAAAAAAAAAAACTACGTCAAATAAACCAAAACAACAGACTTTAAATACCAAACAGACTATATATTTTTTTGTAGTTTGTTTCTTTTTATGAATAAACAGCAAAAAAGGAAGCGATATTTCCAATAACTTTTTAGTCATATATTAATTTAAAATTTTAGGCTGAATCACAATGACTGATAGGATGATTCGCAACGATCGTTCACACAAACCATTTTTTCAATGCGTGATATTTTTACCGCCTACTACGTTTCACGGGAAAAGGTACTTCTCAGCCACTGACGTCCATTATATATACAAGTGCGCTGGACAGACAACGTCACCAATCGTTTGTTCCGATTTGAAAATCGCTATATTGGCGCTGAGAGTAGTAGATTCTATACAATGACAGTAGTGAGTGTACTTGGAACTAATTAGTACCATCCAAGTACACTAACATAGTAAAAAAAAATTGCTGTCATCTCATGTCAATAGCGGTCCAGCGTACTTTGTATAATGGACGTCAGTGTTCTCAGCTGTATGTTTCTTTGGTATGTTTGCACGGACGATAACGACATTCCACGGGAAAAGTTACTTTATGGCCTGGCCATAAGGTACCTTTTCTAGTGAAACGTCGCCGGTGGTAAAAATATATCGCGCGTTGAATAAATCGCTTGTGTGAATGATCGCTAATACCAAAATAAAAAATTGACTCTTCTCTTCTTCTTCTTATTTTTGTTTTGGCAATCTACTTTCCTCTTGGAAGTAATTTTTGCCAGTGTCAAGTGTTGAATAGTTCAGTAGGAGTCTCAGCTTCACACAACCAAGATCGCGCCTATTCAAACCCACATATTGTTCAGTTGCGAAGACACTTGTACCACAAAACTGCACCAATTTTAAGATATAATATCCACTATGAATCAATTTGTTAATAATTAAAATAGACACCGAACCGAACTCGACAAAATGGCGCCAAAAACTCAAAAATCGACTCATCCATCTGTAGCTTTCTCTTCACAAAATATTGTTGTTATTCACCCCAGTTTACGGTACCCGTAGTCGTAGCACAGACAAAGTAGACGGAGTTTTTTTTTGTTTTTGGCGGAAATCCAAAAAGAGCGGCAATTTTAAACTTCCGTTTCAATAAAAGTTAGTAACGCTAGAAACATACTATTGTGTTGTGTTGTGTTGTGTCGTGTCGCGATCTGTCGCGTATCGGTTTCATCCGTTTAGTATGGTCAGAAACACATTACTACAGTGTGTCGTGTCGACACAACACAACACAATAGTCAAGTGTGTTTCTAGTCATACTAAATGTATGAAACCGATACGCGACAGATCGCGACACGAGTCACGACACAACACAACAACACAATAGTATGTTTCTAGGGTAATTCCTTGCCTTTCTTTGCACAATGCCTTAGCATAATGCTGTACAAAAAAAATCGGGTTGCAGTTCGGGAGTGCCGGCAGAAGTGAAAACTAGAATATTAACGTTGTGCATTTTTGATATTTTGGAATAGGGAATAATAGGGTACTTGACTAGATTGAAAATATACTACAAATTGTTTTCATCCTAACAGATATTGGAGTAAAAAACATATTAACTATTATATAGACTAAATTTAGTCTTTTAATTGATTAATTTCACCTAGAAAAATGCAATAATTATTGAATTTCTTTCTGTGGCGAAAACGCTCTAAGATTACTGATGACGTCACTTGCCTGTAAATAAATATGGCTTCAGGCGTTTGACACGACCATAGACTTAGGATCCGTGATGGATGGCTGTCAAATGGCTAAGGATATTACAATGTTTACAGGCTAGTGACGTCAACAAGTCACGTGTCCAGCGCCATAGCGTTTTTGGCGCGGTTTTAAAATTTTAAACTTTAACACTGTTTTTTTAATGAAATACATTGATTTTTCCTGAAATATCAATGTGGTGCGCTTATAACGTAATAAGGAATAATTTAAAATGGTTTTCCAAAATTAGTCAAATAGCCTATTTTGCACGAATTGCCGTCTTACGAATTTACTCTGCATTTGAATTTACGAATACAGAACAGTATTGTACGAAAGTCTTATCCATAGCTTGACAGAAAAGCTAGAGTCTTGACATTGAATTAAAAAATTAGCGCGTTGCTATGGTGACACAAGTGTTTACGTCTTGAAATGACGCGCCGCCATTTTCGCCGCGCCCCGTAGAAAGAGAAGGGGGATACTTCCGCCGCCGGCCGGCTGTCTACTCTCCATCCGTCTCATTCGTCTTACGAATTTTCGATCAGGGTCACGTGACCCTGACTGACTGACGCGAGTTTAACAGTTTTTCTCCATTACAAAAAAGCGTACAACGCCGCTAAAGAAGTTTTCACTTCAAAAAAACCTCCTTATAATTTGTAATCCTACAAATAATTTTATTCAAAAGCTCTGACAAGACTCCTCACAGACATTAATAAATTGTGTAAGTACGTTCATTGCAATTAAATGACAATCCGCTGCAACTTCACTCGAGAAAGGTCAAAGAGAAAATTTAACAGATTCGAGTAGGGTTGCAAGACGCTCGGGATTTCCGGGATTGTCCCGGAATTACGTGCCTTGTCCCGTGTCCAGGAATTACACCTTACTGTCCAGGATTTCAAATACCTACCACTATTTTTTTTTCATTATTGTACGAGTAGGAGGTTAATGCATAGCGTAGCGTACAGTGCGTACAAGCTCGCGCAACATAACTTGACCCAAGATGGCGCCGATCTGCGCAGGTACAGACGCTCACAAAATTTTTAAAAAGCAAATATATTTTTTGTTTTTGTTACATACATAAATGTTTTATCAATCACATAGGTAATAAGAAGTTGTTGTTGCAATGAAAGTTAGTGGAATGAAATAAAGAAAATAATTTTTTTGACGGTCGAAATAGAGGTTTTTGTAACTTTAGCTGTTTTAATTTGAATCTGACCTTAATTTAATCCACTATAATTCTTTTTGATAAAACAATAAACGTTATAAGCCATTTGTGTCGTTTGTCGCTTTAGAACTGTATTGCTCAAACGACTTTGCGGCGGCATTTTAACGTTTGAAAAACCACACATTAAACTTAGCACTCGACTGTCCTTGAAGACGCTCGCGGGTGGTGTGCGGGCGCGCAGCGCGCGACACCTCCGTCACCATGGTTACGCGGGGAGCAGCCGCCCGCGCTTCATACCCCCTACCCAGTTGCGCCTAGGGTGGGTACCCACTTAGGTTCGCGAACCTCCGCGCTCCGCGAACCTGCTCCGAAAATATCGTTTATCCTCTGCTGGAACAGTGCGCCGAGGTGTGTACGTAAGGGAACTCGTATGCGAAGCTGGTTCGCACAGGCACACACTGTAGCCAAAGTAAAAATATTTGTTTTTGCCATGGATCACTGTTCTAGGTTCGCGGAGCGCGGAGGTTCGCGAACCTAAGTGGGTACCCACCCTAAAATTCATACGACGCGCAGGTTCAAGTTATGTTGCGCGAGCTGTACCGTTTGCTTGCACACCCCCTCCCCCCCCCCCGCCCCTAATCTGGCAACCCTAAAAGTACGAGGCATATAACTTGAAATCGGGTGGGGATTGCGCGAAACGCGTATTTTGGGTATGCGTAGCGGTGAGGGACGCGGGCGGCGGGAGAGGGGCGCGCGCTATTGGTCGCTCACAAGAGCACATGCGCGAACTTATCCCCACTCCGTCGAAAAAATTTCAAGATACGTGCCTAGTACTGTAAATAAGTTGTTTTGTGCCCCCATGCGCTCTGAAATTAGTCAGTTATTCAGAACGGGCGACCAACTTACTATTTGGGCGACAACCTTAGGTTAACGCACATTTAAGGTTAACGCACATTTAGGCGGGCCGCAACGGGGCGGGCCGGGTCGCAGCGCATCGCAAAATGCTCCTATAGCACACTGTGACGGGCCGGGTCGCATCGCATCGGCGGATTTTGAGTACAGTGGTGCCAGCTTAGGGTAATTTACCCTAGATTTAGGGTAAAAATTATCCGGCAGGGTAATTATTAGGGTATAGATTTTCCTACTGTATCTCTTAGGCTAAATCTTGTGTTAACTTTACTCTTACAAAAACAATGTTTGACAAAAGAGACCCGGCCTTTAATGCTAAAGTTGTATACCTTTTAAAATCTTTAATCTGTGATTCATAATCTGCTGTACTTTTTAGGGTTACGTAGCCCAATGGCAAAAAACGGAGCCCTTATAGAATCGTCATTTCTGTCTGTCTGTCAGTCCGTATGTCACAGCCACTTTATTCTAAAAGTATTAGGATTACACAGTTGAAACTTGGTAGGGAGATGTATTCTGTGAACCGCTTTACGATTTTTAGCCAAAAATAAAAAACCGGCCAAGTGCGAGTCGGACTCACGCACGAAGGGTTCCGTACCAAAAAACGGCTAAAAATCAAGTTTGTTGTATGTAAGCCCCCCTTAAATATTAATTTTATTCTGTTTTTAGTATTTGTTGTTATAGGGGCAATGGAAATACATCATCTGTGAAAATTAAAATTATCTTCCTGTTGTCGTTATTAATATCGAGCAAAAAACGGTAAAAATATCACGTTTTTTGTATGGGAGCCCCCCTTAAATATTTATTTTATTCTGTTCTTAGTAGAGGTGGTTAATAAAGCGTCTAGCGCTATATTATAGCGCGCTATCTGTACATAGCGCACATAGCGCGCTATGTAAGTATACGCTATGGCGCTATGAATATCGCGCGTGGCAACAAGTAGCGTCGTTGGCCGGCCACGGGCGTGGGCTTTCATCGCGTGCGCGCTGTTGCTACCGGATGCGTTACGCGCGTTTCTCACGCAGCACGCTAGGTATAATATTGCGCGCGACCTTATATTGTGTTAGTTCGATTAGGACTTTTATGAGTTATTTATTACGTCAGTTATTTAGTATTAAGCTATTTAATTAGCTAAGCAAAAATAGGCGAACGACAGATATGGGAAAAAACTACCGAATTTCATACGTCAATAAGGTAGAAAATTGCTTGCACCTGTTTTTTTTTAACTAGAAAACATTGTCTAGTGAAAACTAGTAAAAAAAATGAGTGCAAGCGATTTTAGACCTTATTGACATTTATCAAAATCACGGTTTTTAATGAAACATCAAAGTTAGTGAACGAGAATACGGCAAAAAACAACCGAATTTCAAACGTCCATAAAGTCGAAAATCGCTTGCACCTGTTTTTTTTTACTAAGAAAACATTGTCTAGTGAAAACTAGTTAAAAAAACGAGTGCAAGCGATTTTCGACCTTATTGTCATTTATCAAAATCACGGTTTTAAATGAAACATTTAAGTTAGTAAAGGAGAATACGGCAAAAAACAACCGAATTGCAAACGTCAATAAGGTCGAAAATCGCTTGCACCTGTTTTTTTTTACTAGAAAACATTGTCTACTGAAAACTACGTAAAAAAATGAGTACAAGCGATTTTCGACCTTATTGACATTAATCAAAATCACGGTTTTTAATGAAACATCGAAGTTAGGGAACGAGAATACGGCAAAAAAACAACCGACTTTTCAAAGTCAATTAGGTCGAAAATCGCTTGCACCTGTTTTTCTTAACTACAGATCACTAGACAAAGTTTTCCTACCTAGATATTTGTTTTTCCAAAATCGTATAATTGTATTATAGACAGTTCTAATCTAAGCCCGAAAAGTATGAAAGAAAGTTCATTAGTTTACATTACTGCTTTATTTTATTTAAGACTAAAATGCAACGTATTAATAAATAACATTTTTGTATAGCGCGCGATCTGTCTAACCGAACGACGAGATCTAACGTGCTGCATCTAACGCTTCCTGATAAATAGCGCGCTATAACGTAGCGTATTTAATACCCAAGTAACACAGATAGCTGTATAACTACTCACTTTTAGACTTATTTAAAACTCTGTGCTTATTAAGACTCTTCTAAGAGTACACTGGTGACCCTACAGCTGCATAATAGCGGTCAGTGATATTTAAACAGCTTAGGCTAATTAAGAGCTGCATTAAGGCTTATTAATACTGACAAAACCACCATTATTACGCTAAGAGTGCTATAAAGGTATATTTTCTCGACTCTATTCAGCTTCTAACATATTCTAAAGCCTAAACCCTAGTAAGGACTGTTTAGTGGATAAAATTTCGCCAAATACTGTATAAGAAGGTATTTGTGAACTCCTATTACACTAACTTATTAAAGAGGCACGTGTGAACTATAATGAAGTGAATAGCTGTATAATGGATGATATGTGGCCCATATTTCAACTTATAGCTGAATATGTCTACCGCTAATCAGCCTTTATACTGCCATTGATAGTATCTGCATAGCGGCTGTTTATACATTCACTAGATGCCTCGCAGCTGCTTAGAGACTCACTAGTGTATCGAATTAACGACCTCTACTTTATAATGGTTCACATAAGTACCTTAAAACAGATGTTATCTGAATAAAAGAACATATTTGGTACTGTAATCAGTCAACATAATCCACCATTTTTTGTATAACCTATAAAAATTCCGATTGATTTTTCAACTTTTACGATGTTTAGTGCAAGAAATAGGAATGTAATGCATCAGTTTTAACTTCGAAATATCTTAATAATAACTTTTTATCTTTTAATTCTTTTCAAAGCACAACATTTTTTTAGTCAAAATTACATCACAGCTTATTTATATCACAAAACTAATTCAAAACAGAATATTTTCGTGGCGCACTAAAATTTTGTTAGATAATATATATGTATAATGTCAGTAAAATTACGTTCCCAGTCATTTTCCCTTTATAATATGTCAAACAGAGTATGAATATAAATATTATCCACCAATGTATCGTTAACTCTAATTCATTCACGTAACATAAAGTGTTCAATTGTTAGCCTTATAATATATGCTTAAACGTTTACACTTCAAATATTAGTTCACTTAATTTTACACAGGCCGCAAGCAGCCTTGCGCGGTTTAAAATATGTATTAAAGCGTACATGTGACATATTTTCTGAATAAAGAGTAACTTGTGATCTCTTAGTCAGTCGAATTTCAGCGCATAGTACTGTCGTTACCCTTTATAACACTCTTAAATTTCTGCTACACAGCCTGTTACCCTTTATTACACTGTTAAGTTGCTGCTACATAGCTCTTAAGCAGCTATGTGAACTTAAGGCTGAATAATTTGTGCCCATTTAAGAGCTATAAGAGCTGTATAAGGTCGTATACAGCCTTTATGCAGGTTCCGTATTCAGCTTTAAGCGTGATGGAAATCTGTTATTCGGCTGTTAAGCAGCCTCGTTGTGTTACTTGGGTAGCGCGCTAGAAATCAATCTTTATAGGCGTTATGAACAACTCTAGTTCTTAGTATTTGTTGTTATAGCGGCAACAGAAATACATCATATGTGAAAATTTCAACTGTCTAGCTATCACGGTTCATGAGATACAGATGGTGACAGACAGACAGACAGACGGACAGCGAAGTCTTAGTAATAGGGTCTTGTTTTTACCCTTTGGGTACGGAACCCTAAAATGATTAAGGGGGAATCCCCATACATGGAACTGAAACTGAAAAAAAAATGTTTTTCATCAAACCTATATGTGCGGGGTGCCTATAGATAGGTCTTCAAAAATAAAAAATACTGCGCGTGGCCCGACACGCACTTGACCAGTTTTTTATTTCTGGCTGTGGTATCTGTCAACCAAATGACAGATCAACGCCAAATCAGAAGTCAAATAAACACTGCGCTTTTTAATTTCAAGATAGGAAAATAGTGGCTTTATTTTAAGACCAAATTTAATTTCATTGTATACAAGTTAAGTATTTTTTCGACGGCGAGTGCCACTTCTAATAAATGTATAACAAAAAATATAGTAATGCAGAGGATCACTGACGACGTCCATTATACAAGGACGTCAGTGCAGAGGATACTTTCATTGTTATTGCCATAATAATATTGAAAAATATTTATAGGTATTTTTTTATTTCTAAAGGAAAAAAACAAGTAAGGAATTTTAATTAAGGGTATTTTTACAAAATTATATAGGATATCTATATCTTTTTCCCAATCTTTTATACGACAAAAAAGTTTTGGGGTATTTTCGGATGACTCCCGATCGATAAATCCGCCTGCTATAGCACACTGAGTCGGGGCGCAACGGGGCGGGGCGGGCCGCATCGCATCGCAACAAAATGCGCGACGGATTATGCGGCCCGCTCCGCCCCGGCATAGTGTGCGATAGTTCATATAAAATGTATGGGAGCGATTTGAGCGGATTTTTGCGATGCGGCCCGCCCCGCTGCGGCCCGCCTAAATGTGCGTTAACCTTTAGGCGGGTCGCAACGGGGCGGGCCGGGTCGCAGCGCATCGCAAAATGCTCCTATAGCACACTGTGACGGGCCGGGTCGCATCGCATCGGCGGATTTTGAGTACAGTGGTGCCAGCTTAGGGTAATTTACCCTAGATTTAGGGTAAAAATTATCCGGCAGGGTAATTATTAGGGTATAGATTTTCCTACTGTATCTCTTAAGCTAAATCTTGTGTTAACTTTACTCTTACAAAAACAATGTTTGACAAAAGAGACCCGGCCTTTAATGCTAAAGTTGTATACATTTTAAAATCTTTAATCTGTGATTCATAATCTGCTGTACTTTTTAGGGTTACGTAGCCCAATGGCAAAAAACGGAGCCCTTATAGAATCGTCATTTCTGTCTGTCTGTCCGTCCGTATGTCACAGCCACTTTATTCTAAAAGTATTAGGATTACACAGTTGAAACTTGGTAGGTAGATGTATTCTGTGAACCGCTTTACGATTTTTAGCCAAAAATAAAAAACCGGCCAAGTGCGAGTCGGACTCACGCACGAAGGTTCCGTACCAAAAAACGGCTAAAAATCAAGTTTGTTGTATGTAAGCCCCCCTTAAATATTAATTTTATTCTATTTTTAGTATTTGTTGTTATAGGGGCAATGGAAATACATCATCTGTGAAAATTAAAATTATCTTCCTGTTGTCGTTATTAATATCGAGCAAAAAACGATAAAAAAATCACGTTTTTTGTATGGGAGCCCCCCTTAATTATTTATTTTATTCTGTTCTTAGTATTTTTTGTTATAGCGGCAACAGAAATACACCATATGTGAAAATTTCAACTGTCTAGCTATCACGGTTCATGAAATACAGATGGTGACAGACAGACAGACAGGCAGACAGACAGACAGACAGACGGACAGCGAAGTCTTAGTAATAGGGTCCTGTTTTCACCCTTTGGGTACGGAACCCTAAAAAGATTAAGGGGGAATCCCCATACATGGAACTGAAACTGAAAAAAAAAAATGTTTTTCATTAAACCTATATGTGCGGGGTGCCTATAGATAGGTCTTCAAAAATAACATTGAGGTTCCTCAAACCATTTTTTCTCAAAGTCAACCGTTTGAAAGGTATACACTTCAAAAGTGGTCAAATGTGTGTCACGGAACCCTACTGCGCGTGGCCCGACATGCACTTGACCAGTTTTTTATTTCTGGCTGTGGTATCTGTCAACCAAATGACAGATCAATGCCAAATCAGAAGTCAAATAAACACTGCGTTTTTTAATTTCAAGAAAGGAAAATAGTGGCTTTATTTTAAGACCAAATTTAATTTCATTGTATACAAGTTAAGTATTTTTTCGACGGCGAGTGCCACTTCTAATAAATGTATAACAAAAAATATAGTAATGCAGAGGATCACTGACGACGTCCATTATACAAGGACGTCAGTGCAGAGGATACTTTCATTGTTATTGCCATAATAATATTGAAAAATATTCATAGGTATTTATTTATTTCTAAAGGAAAAAAACAAGTAAGGAATTTTAATTAAGGGTATTTTTACAAAATTATATAGGATATCTATATCTTTTTCCCAATCTTTTATACAACAAAAAAGTTTTGGGGTATTTTCGGATGACTCCCGATCGATAAATCCGCCTGCTATAGCACACTGAGTCGGGGCGCAGCGGGGCGGGGCGGGCCGCATCGCATCGCAACAAAATGCGCGACGGATTATGCGGCCCGCTCCGCCCCGGCATAGTGTGCGATAGTTCATATAAAATGTATGGGAGCGATTTGAGCGGATTTTTGCGATGCGGCCCGCCCCGCTGCGGCCCGCCTAAATGTGCTTTAACCTTTAGGCACAAAAACATTTAAAATTTGGCATAATATATTTTATTTAATAAATTATTTTATTTTTTTTATTTTTTATTTATTTAGAAACCAACAGCGTTTTTATAATATCTTATAACATTAGTAGTTACTTAACAGTAAGGCCAATGATAGGTTCCTCTTAATAACTAGGATACAGTATTTACAGCGTAACATACAGACTAATGCGAGTTATTTATATATTTATTTTAAGTTAATACGTACATAGAAATAACGTACATTATTTAAGTATTTACTTAGTTTTCCTCATCAATACTCACAAATAAACGATACTCATGCACCCACAACACACCCACAACACGCACACACCACACTGTTTCCAAGAATTTAGTTTGATTTAAGTATTTCTATGGCATATTTTCTAAAAGCGTTCTTACTGTGATCAAAGATGTCTACTTCACTAAAAAAAATATTATAAATACTGGGTAGACGCGAACACGAACGTGACTATTAAATTAGTAAAGGTGACTATTATCCTAATCCAGATGACAAAAATACCATGTTGGGCAGCTTAAATCAATTATATAGTTACCTACTTGGTATAGTTGCCCACTTTGTATTTTTGTACCTAACTCATTTAGAATTTTCACTGCTAACTTAAATTATTTATCTCCCACTAGTCGCCCGTTTACTTATTTTTTGTAATCCACAGTAAGTCACCCGCGGGCTGATTATCTAATTAGAAACCACGTAGCGACCGGTCTCATTTGACAGATGAATGACACATTGCTACTTCTTTTTGGGGTAAAAAAAAACATACCAAAGAAAAGTAGCAATGTATGTCAAATGAAACCGGTCGCTAAATAGTTACTATTTAGATAATCAGGGTGCCGTTTAGTTATTTTGTCGCCCAAAAAATAAACCGCTGCCAGGTTATATATAAAAATATGATTTTTATTTTTGCTGGCATCGATCAGCATGGCAAACGATCATTAGATTTTTTGTTGGCAGTACAAAATTGACCAGTGACGTGAAGTTGTCGATACTATTCTTATTTGGCACGCATAGTAGTTAGGTATCATAAGTGCCATGCCGTCGTGGGCTGTACAAGTGTAGGTACACGGCAACTTCGTCGGCAACACAGCTCATATTGGAGCACAATACTAGAATCACCGACGCCGACCGACGTGCAGTGATGAATTGATCACTTACTACCTACTCCACGTCCGGCACTCTATTGTGACTGTTTTCACAGCGCTCTGATCTACAGGATGATTGCGAGTTGGCTGGCATTACTATAATAACATCATTGCACATAAAAACCTTGTAGCTCTTAACCTCATATAGGTAGGTACATCTGATTAGTTTGCAGGTGAAATTAATGCCTTTGTCTATCTTTACTGTAAACTGTTAAAAATTTTAGCCTTAACGTAATAACGTAGGTAACGTAATAAACAATCACAGTTAAAGGATTTAGGAGGATGCACTAACTTAGTGCATTGTGGATATTATTGTGGGGAGAGATGCCCCACCAACTAGAAGTCTAGACATAATCTAGTCTGCCTAGCACAATGACTTATTATGGCCTAGTGCCCTAGTACGGATAGTACTAGGGTACTAGGGCACTAGGGCATTGCTCAGTGGACTAACTAAGTACCTAACTAAGATTAAATAGAGAATTAAGACTTTTTTTAATATGAAGAATCGTCCGATACCAAATCGTTGTAATGTGCACAATTGCATACTTCATCATACTGATTAAACATTAATCAGTATGAAGTTATTGGTCGGGCCTTTAATCATTAAGGCCGGCCACACACAGACGGAATCACGTAACGTAATTCCGAACGTAATTTCGACAATGTATGAAGATTCCGTACGGAACAATCACGCATGTGTGTGGCAGCCCATAGATTTTGTATGCAGTTGCTGCGTTCGGAATCACGTATGTACGGAGTTCCGTAACGAGATTCCGTCTGTGTGTGGCCGGCCTAAAGGCCCGACCAATAACTATCGGCCGATAGAAAATCGGTAGTTTGCGGGGCCTCTAAATATACTAAGTACCTACACTACCTAGGTACGTGTTACCAAAAAAACTTCTTAAGCCGAATATGGTAGATAAAACTGACAATTTTTACTATGGAACCAACAAAAAAAAATCTACTGTTTCATACATTTTGATAATTTCGTTACTTATTAGTTTTTGTATGAAACAGCCGATTTCTTTTTCGCGATTTCAAAGTTGGTCCCATAGTAAAAGTTGTTTAATTGATGATCCCATCTACCATTAAAGGGGTTTTTGTAACAAATTGTATAGGTAGTGATATTACCTCCTACCTATTTATAAATCGGCCATCAACATTGGGTCACTCTGTATAGCACGGACGGAGGATTGAAGAATGTATGGCGTCCCTTTAGATGGCCTGTCCCTGAGCGGTCAAAGGTCGACACAGCTATTGACGAAAATTGACCCTGCCTCACGGATTTGTTTTGCTCTTTCGAAATATTTCTTATTTATATTGGTAGGTAAGTTATCATAATTATTGTAAGTACCTAGTTAATAAAATCCCAATATGTGTGTAAGTATGTGTGGTCCCAATATCAGAGATTACAGAGATGGGCTAGTAGTTTTAAGGGTTCCGTACCCAAAGGGTAAAAACGGGACCCTATTACTAATAAGACTCCGCTGTCCGTCTGTCTGTCACCAGGCTGTATCTCATGAACCGTGATAGCTAGACAGTTAAAATTTTCACGGATGATTTATTTTTGTTGCCGCTATAACAACAAATACTAAAAACAGAATAAAATAAATACCTAAGGGGGGCTCCCATGCAACAAACGTGTTTCTTTTTTGCCCTTTTTTGGTACGGAACCCTTCGTGCGCGAGTCCGACTCACACTTGACCGATTTTTTTTTTCATAATCCTGAAAAATATCCATTATTTAACACCATCGCACCGCACGTGTTTTACGGATTTCAATTATTAAGAATAAGTTATAGGTGGTAAGTATAAAAGTTTAATATTAAATTTTTGGTAAATAATCGGGCATTATTATTAGAAGGTTTCAAAAAAATATTTTGTAAATATGTTCATATTTCATAATTTCGGTTTCCCTTCACATTCGGCGTCGAACTTCTGAATAAACTTACATAAGTACATATAAATTCCGAAACACTACATGAATTTATTTATTCCCGATATAAGCACAAATTAAAATATATATGATGTGATGACTATTCAAAGAAGTCAGTAGAGTCATGTAGAGTTCTAATTAGGCGTTTGTATGAGATCCCAATCAATACAGACACTTTCTAATAATCTAACAGTTTATTAAATATGATTAATGATAGCCCTGGGCCTATTAGTAGCGCCGAAACGTTCGTAATTCGATTTATATAGTACATTGTAAACAAAATTAGGGCAATCATTGTGAATAGGGTTGTCAATCGTGATAAAAAAGGGAAAAATACTTAAGTACCGTAGATTGGGGATTGGGGTTACTTTAACTGGATCTGCCTGTTTTAGACAAGTGTTTGCTTCAAACATACTTTATATTAATTTTATTATTAGTATTTATGGAGTTATAGATACATAAAGCAAAGTCGGGTTATTACACCATTTATATACAAGGGAGGTTTGATAAGTCAATGACTTTGGAAAGCTAACACACTTTCTTTAAGATGTTTTTATTAGGTTGCTTTTTCATAATTTATTTTAAAGAAACTCCACGAAATTATGCTGTTTTTTTATTTGCCAAAAGATTATTACTTTTGGAAACAAAAAAGCTCAAGCGGCTTCTAACTTTTCTTAAGGACATTGTCGACCCTCTCGGCTGCACTCATGACATCAATTACGATAGGAATTATTGCCTTACCCTTCCTCGTCTCTAGATGTAGCCCGCTGAGATTTTTTCTCCTACCAAACATGAATAAATGTCTTGGCGGGCAAAGATTTTCGTCAGGCTAAAAGGTAGTTGCCTAAAATGGGCCCTCATTTCAGTTAACACAATTTTAGGCGATGAAAGAAAAAGAGGTAGGAACTTCATTGGACTGAGTACGCAGTGCTACAAAAAGATAATGTAGAGAAATAAAACAAATTATCCCGTAAAAAGTGTTTCTTCTTTCCAAAAAGTAATGGATTCTTAACAAACCACCCTGGTTTAACTCAAAAACGGTTAAACGGATTTGGATGAAATTTGGCATACAGACAGTTCATAAACTGGATTAAAATAAAGTACAATTTTTTTGACCAAAGGTTCCCCAGGGTTCACGTGGATGAAGTCGCGGGAAGCTAGTGACCAAAAAATAAGCACCTTACAAAGTTTCTGACGCACTTTACAACTCCTTTATTGACTGGAATAAATATATTCTGTGCTATTAATATTTAGTATCAACTGTATCATAATATTTTTTTCTAAGTAATTAATTAGTTTAGGTGCTTACATTAGTTTTTTTTTTAAGTTTATAACTTATGAAATTAATTAGTTTGTGGACAGCCCTAACTTAACGAACCAGTATTATTTACAAGTAAAGCAAACGCGGCAGTATTAAACCATTATCACGATGAAACGATCGAATTCGTTAAGAAAAAATAACATTTGTACTTTTGAAGTATTTATTTTATCGTACAGGCTTTCTTTAATGAGGCCGATCGCAAAGGAAACAAAGACATTCCCAACTTTTTAAAGTATGCCATGGAACTTAATTAAAGAATAAATAAATATTTTTTTCATTATGTCGCTTTTAAGTGTCTTTAACTTTAGGGCAAGGGTGGCCAACCTTTTCGACACTTGGGCCAAAATTCGGAAGTAGAATTTTACCCCGGGCCGAAGAAGTGTTTGTTTGCTTTTTATAGTAGGTATGATAAGGTAATGTTAGTATTAATTATTTTTACTTTAAAAAAATAAGCTCGGCTCCGCGGGCCACAAGGTAACAGACGGCGGGCCGCATGTGGCCCGCGGGCCGCGGGTTGGCCACCCTTGGTTTAGGGTAACTATCGAACATTTTAATGAGATTGATTTGGAATTATATAATAGCTTAAATATTTAATGTGTTTTTTACGTGTTATGTTACGATAGAGTTCTAGAAAGTCATTAAGAAGGTAACAAATCGTTTGAATTTTTTGATTCAAAAAAGTTATTTTTATCGAAGAATAAAGTTCGAAAAAAAACTTTAAAAAAATAACATCAGCAACTTTTTTTAACTAATTGACAAAAAATGGTCGTCATCGAAGCCAAGTCCAATGTAGAGCTTCGAGCTCCCAATACGTTTTTTTATTCCAACTTTAACCAGATAATTGTTTTAAATTAATATAAAAAAACAATAAAATTAATCCGCATAGCTAATAAAACAAGATACCTTCAAATCATTGATACTGATAATGATAATCAAAATGACTGGAATAGATGTGATCTTGAGATTTACCGGAAATCAATATTCTAATTTTATGATCTTATTCGATTTTGTATGATCCTATTTCAGAATTAAGTTTTTGTATCAAACCGTGATAACTTAATCCTTATAATAACAATAAACCAAAAATGATGCTCAAATCGAGATTAATCCATACTAAATTAAAATGTGAAGGTAACTTTGGTTGTAGGTTGCCACTGAACTAATTTTGATACTTAACTTAGTTAGGTACCAATTTTAGTATTAAGCGATCTTTTGTATGGAGATCCCCCATTAAATCCTCAGTCGATAAAACTTTGCAGGGATGTAATATAGTATGAACCAAAACCTATGTACAAATATCCAAAAACAAAAAAATCGATTTGGATAATTTAAAAAATATGGTTCAATTATGACACTTTATCATACTGTAAAGTTTCGTCTACTGAGGATTTACTGGGAGGGGTCCACTAACTTCCTTTCCTGGACTATTGTATGTTTATTCTTAAACATACAATAGTGTAGCTTAGCGGTTCCCGAATTCTTTTGGCCACGGAACCCTTTTTGGTTCATTGCTTTTGGGCGGAACCCTAGCTCAAGTAAGAAGTAAACTAACTAGGGTAGTTACATTCAGGTAAAGAAAACCTAGGATAAGGCGGCAAAAAATTTTTTGGGTCTATTTTCTAACTAAATGTACGTTGAAATCATTAAAACTGGCAGTAAAACCACTGTAGAGTACTTGTACTATTAGTTATTCTGTGGTAGAGTCTGGTAACTGGTAAATGAAGGACATGTTGAATGTATGTAAATGTTTGTAATTAAAATACTCAGAATCAATGGAAACAAACGGGCGGGTCAGCAAAGAAAGAGTAAAATAAAAAAAAGGAGAACCACTTAACTGAAGGGAAAAAAAGACTTTTGATTTAATGTATTGGGTATTTTTATTTTGACTCTGTTTCTATGCTAACTTTCTAATACTACGGGCCTCTCTCATTAATTGCGCGTCATTTTTATATTTACTTACTAATTCCGAACAAGACATGTCTTTTGCAATTCTGCTTTCATTAAATCTACAGAGCAACGATTTCTGACATTATATGGAAAAACCTCGCTCAACATAAGCATTTGAAAGCAGTATGCTTAAAGCGCGAGATACAACGCAAAATGAGGCATTTAAGATGTTGTCCTTTATGCTTTTAAACATTTGGACACATTTTTATTAATACTTTGATTGTGATCGCGTGTTATCATTAAAAATCTGGACAAAACTAATGGATCGTCGGGACGCGGGACAATATCATCGAAATCGGGACTGTCTTTATACCTAAACTCTTGAATTTTCGCGGAACCCCTGCGAGCCTCTCACGGAACCCCAGGGTTCCGCGGAACCCCATTCGGGAACCGCTGGTGTAGCTTATTGTTTAAACAGTGGTGAAGGAAAGCCGATGGGAACAAGCCGATTTCCACCCCACCGATCTACTATAAATAAAAACCGGTCAAGAGCGAGTCGGACTCGCGCACCGAGGGTTCCGTACTATCATAATTGCACCATTATACCACACTGCAGAGTAGAATAATAAAATTAGTATTGCAGTTTTAGGTCAGCGCCATCTCTTGACCGATAGTGGAACTAATGTTAACTTTTTTAGAAATTTGATAATTTCTAAAAAAGTGTGCTATATTGAGACATCGTTTTATGTTTCCTGTAATCTTTATAGAAACTGCTATCACATAAAATTATTTCAGATTTTTCTCTTTGCAAACTTCGGAGATAAGGGGGGGAATGGTATTTTTTTTTACATTTTTCATCATAAGTCTAAAACTATGTGGCCTAAAACAAAAAGAAAAAATGATTAAAAACGTGCAAACGGCGCTCTTTCATATGATATGCCCTAGTAGCATATGCCCTAGTAGCATATGCCCTAGTAGCCCCACTTCAAATTTTTAAGACCCCTTTTCAGTCCCTGTTGTAAAAAAATATATATGTTTTTTTATTTATTTCTTATTTGCAAAAAAGTTGGGCAAATGTCATCTTAAACTATTCCAAATTTCAGGTTGATACCATTAGTAGTTCTCGAGATATCCAGCTGTGACAGACAGACAGACTGAGTCAGACCATAAGGGTTCCTCTTTTACCATTTTGGTACGGAACCCTAAAAACTAACATTATTGTAGAACGACTTATCTTGGCCATAATAGGGTTAGTGCACTGGTAGTTGACCAATTAAGGCAGATTTTGTCACATAACTATTAATTTATGAAAAACTAGACGAAATTTTGAACTGATTATTTTTATGTTCATTCAAAATCATGTATTTATCAACATAAATTAATAAGAAATTAATTTAGTAATACCACTATTTTATTATTAATTATTGAAATGAAATTCCTACTAATGTACCAGTAGTTGACCAAAAGGATTTAATAATCGACCACTTTTAATCTAGTGGTTGACCAGTTAAATAAAAACTACAGAATCATTTTAATACAATGTTTAATTAAATTAAAGAGGCCACATTTGACTATCGAATAGGTACATAAGTCTTAAATCAGTCTTATTCTTTATAAAGGCACTTATTACCTAGTTCAAAATTAGGTAAGTATATAGATAAAATTCAACAGAAAGTACCCTCAAGAGTTCAAATTATAAAACAACATAGAGTCTGTCTAAAAAGTCAGTTTACATGAGTATTATATAATCCTGTATATAATCAAGTATTTTTTTTACGTATCATCTTTTAATATAAATATTTTAATCCTTAAGTATCAGTACAAATAATGTAACTAGAATTATCTGATGTGTTGCTAGGGTTAGTATTAAAATTAAAATGAAATTACCCATGTAAACTAACTTTATAGACAGACTACACCTAGTTATAAACTTATGAGTAGGTACTTGAATATCAGTCAACAACTAAAAGTATCTTCTTAATATTAATAGTCTTGTCATGTTTGTTTTCTTCGTAATTTAATTTTATTTAATATTGTAGAATGAGGAATTCCATATTTTCTAGCTGTTTCTCGTATTTTAGCGCCGTTATTTATTTCTTGCAACGCGAGAAGTAAGCTTGCTTCGCTGTATTTAAAAAAATATTTTTTGGTGGTATTTTGCATATTTTATCTGAAATAAAAACCACGCTGGTCAAACACTAAAGCAATCAAAAACCATTCCAAGCGATCAGTAATTGACCACTGGTCAATTACTGATTAGAGAACATTATACAAAGTGTTATGTAATTACCCAAGGAATACTACGGGAACGCAGACGGTTTTGATAAAAATTATGTTCTTTTTGTAAAATTTTAGTAGTTGACCAAATTGGTCAATTACTAAAAAAATGTGTATTATTTGTATCTATAATTGACCACTACAATTTTATAAATAAACATGTAAATAATTTTCAAAATAATTTGACCAAAACAATCTACACAAATTTAAAAGTATGAAAAACATTCATTTTGCACAAAAGGTACACTAAAAACCAGGATTTAAATAGATTTTTATAACTTACCTCGAGCAGCCTTTCTTACTACGCGATCGTAAAATGGCGACTAATTCTAAACCAATCTGAGAAATGTGTCAATAAAACTTAAACTACAGTAATGGCCGCTCTAATTTCTGATTGGTAGCAAGTCCGATTAGTTTTGACACAATAATTTGTAACCAATCAGAAAATAACTCAATTTGCAAGGTTAATATTGGCGTTCAAATTTGAAATTGGTCAACTACTAATGCATGGTCAACTACCAATGCACTGACCCTATAATTTCACCCCTCGCCACTGATGGCGATAGATTTGAAGAAATGACTAAAGGACAATTGTAAGTAAGTTTAAGAAAGATTGAAAGATATTTCGATAAGGATGATGGCAGACTTTTTTTACATTGTTGAAAAGCGTTGTTTAATTTGCGATTAGATAACGGTAACTTTTCCATTTTAGAGATGTACGAAAACTGCACTAAAACGATTAAATTATACTCTAAATAAAATATCATGTGAATATAATATTAGAAGCATTTGAAAGTTTTACTCAAGTCAGTACTTACTCGTCTACCTATAGATATACGAGTACCTTAAATGTAAGAAGGAAAAGAAGTTTGCTTGTGACTTAAAATCTCAGTTAAAATGTCGTGTAGGTACCTAGGTATATGGAGTTTGGTTTGACATAGCGATGTAAGCGGTGCATTCCAACAACCATTAAGCCTTTCTATTAGTCCCGGCGTCTTTCTTGGACTAAATTAAAGGTGATACCATTAATTAAGACGACAGTACTAAAGGCTGGGGCACACTGAACGCATCGGCCAAATCTCACGGATGTTCATCACATCACGTCCTCGCACCGAGAAACGAAATCACATGGGGTTTATTTCATTCCTAAACATCGGAATATCCCCTCCCAGTCCCAGAGCTTATGTCATCCACACCATATCCCTCATAAACACATTTTAAGTAAGTACTTATTTCCTTTTCTATTTTCCTAAATTTAAATTGTAAACAGTGTAAAGTCGCATTACTAATTTCCCAGCAAAAATGTAAACAAAGGTGTTGCCAGAACAAAAAACACAAAAAGTAATAGTATATTGCTAAGTCAAGAAATAAACACAAACCTAATAAAATTAGATTAGATAAATATTCTGAATCATGAGTTTTGCGGCAAAAACAGTAATATAATTTAATATTTCATAATAACAGTTTTTTTAGTAGAAAACATTTTATGATGCTGTGCACACATCAACTGCAAACCGTACACACCAACCTATGGTCATTTTATAAAATTTCATAAATAATTGTATTACGAGTAGTAGCTGTAGTAATAACATTTGTTTTTTTTTGGAATTGGAGGGAACTGGCCAAGATGCTACGTATTTTTGATAGTTTACATAAGGTCAATATCTAAGTAAAGTTTTCTTATCAGTTCGTTTCAAGAACTTTTAACATCAAAAATTATGATAAGTTATAAAGATAAAATTTCTAATTACCATCCTACATTAAAATTACCCTGTATGACATTATTTTTATTATGACTCAAAATATAATAAACAACTTAAAAAGTTATAAAAGTGACCAAAGGTTTTCAATACCTGAAAATGTCACTATCAGGGTCAGTTTGTCAATTTGACAGTGACGTTTCTTTGTTTACATTTTTGCTGGGAAATTAGTAATGCGACTTTAAGTAAGCCATGATATCTTCATTTTCCTTGCAGTTTGTGCCGTCTTCGCATGGATTTGTTAATATAACTTTTTAGTAAGGAATCATTCAGTATTTTTTCCGTTTCGTAAGTAATGAACTTCCATTACTAATGAGCCAAAATGATTCATTTGCTCGATCTCGTATTTTTATTAAAAGGCATTTGTTTCCTCTTATTATTTCTCTCTCACTTCGTTGAATATACAGAGTTATTTGTAAAAACACCAACAACCTCGCAGGAGTAGATTACTAACATCATAAACAACAACATTTGTTCTACGACTTTTCCGAAAACAGACAAAAAATATTCGACTTTTCATACAAAACTCGATCAGCTGTTCGGACATTTGTATCAAAAATCGATTTTTTTTGTTTGTTTTCGGAAAAGTCGTAAAACAAATGTTGTTGTTTATGATGTTGGTAATCTACTCCGTACGAGGTTGTTGGTGTTTTACAAATAACCCTGTAGCATGAAATCATCGTAGAGCCAAGATTTAAAAAGACGCTGTTGTCCGTTTTCTTATGGCAAGGCCCCTCGGCACTGCACAGATTCTTTTAAATAGGTATTTACATCAGAACAGATATCTTTTTAATTTATGTGTTACAGAGAGTCACCTATGCAGAAGCTGCATGGAGGAGGAAGAAACACGTAGGTACTGCTGGAAAGCAGAGAGGGGTGGCCCCTTACCGGGCGACTTGCGGAAATCACCTGTATAGTTTGAAGAAAAAGAAGAAATATTTACACAGATCTTTTAAAAAGAGCAGGAAGTGCTCCCGGTGTGCCCCAATGTTAAGGTTAATAATTGTGGATGCGTCGTCGACTCATGCGCTGGCAATGACAGTTTGAGTCCAGTTTCCCGCCATAACGCGCGCGCCTTAAGTGACGGAAACAAAAGTTTTTTTAACGGCACTGGCCAATTGTGTTCGATAAAAAACTACATTTAACTCTAATTGTAACGTTAGTGGCTGTATTTATTCAATTTAAGTGATGTTACTTTTCTAATAAAATAAGAAAGCTCAACTTTCTGAAACCTTTTTGCAATTAATATTTTTTATGAAAAAGAACTAGGTAACTAGTTTAATACCTACATAATTTTCAAATACTTTACGAATTATTGCAAAAGGATTTGAATACACTACCTACTTTAATTATTTTTACTTTTTAGAAGTTCAAAAACAAAATCAATTTTTCAATTAATTTTCTAAGTACAACGAAATATTAAACCTTTCTTTTTTTGCAAACATAATAATTAAAGTTTAAGGGTACCTTTACTTTCGTTTTTTCTGTTTTTAATAAAAAACAGACAGACCGTGAATCCGGGAACTCTACTCGCCGATCAAATTGATTACCTCTTAACTAAAAACTTCACTTTTAATTTATTTTTAATGACCAAAAACTTTGAATTGACTCCCATCTCCCGTTGATTTCTTTTTAAATTTATTTCTAAGAGCAAGGGATCTGTAGGGTTTTAACGATTGTCGGAAATCTACTCGAAAGCATTCGATTCGAATCTGTTTCCTCCGATATTACAAAAATATAGCTTACACAAATACATTCGATTCACTTTCCGACACAAAAGCGCAATGCATTTACAAAGTTTGGTGGCATAAGGTAGAAAATAAGATCAATAGATTCGATTCGTCTTTGAGCTTTTCTTATTTCAAAAAGTAGGCAAAAAGTTCAAAGTATCAAACCAAGTGAATTGTTTTTTTTTTCAAAGTGTTAATTCATTGTAAAATGATGATGGACAGTATGAAAAGTGTTCTTAGTCTGTTATTGATATTATTGATACAAAAGACGAGCAGTGAAAACTCATTTAAAAGTGTACCTGTGACGGTGAAAACTTATGAAAATCAAACTGTGCTTCTGCCATGTTATGTTGAAGACATAGGTAAGTAATAGTAGTTTGTTACACAAGGGATGTAAGTGAGCTATTACAGAACAAGATCCAATTTGGCGCCCGTGCGAGCGCAGCTCGCAAAGGGCGCTAATGGATCGAGGGTGTAATAGCTACTTACAACCGAGGTAAGCATACTATTTTACATCATTCATGCGAGGTAAATTTAATAAAAATAAAAACAAAAACATTAAAACAAAAATAAAACTTTAAAGGGTTATTTCATTGAAAACTCGTGGGGTTGATCAGACCATTAAACTGAACAACTTTCATTATGAGACCAACCTCGAAATCACGATAAAAATCAGCTGTTTTTGCATTGCAGAATTTTGCATACCTAGCTTGAACTGAAATTAAATGCCGCCATTTTCATTGTTTTTTTTTTCAGCCAAAAGTTTCGTCAGTTTATAATAAAAGAGAAGAGATTGGTTCACTAAGGAGTTTTAAATGTTTGAATTGTAAAGTAACTTTACAGTTAAAGCATTCACCATCCTTGAATTGTAAAGTGATTTGAAAATGGAACGTTCTATCTAAACAATGCACTGTGTTGCACATGCCAACTTACACAGCCTCATACTATATAAGTAAATCCTAGTTACCGAGCAAGTATGATGTAAAGGTTAATTAAATTGACAATAGAGGAAATACAGTGATACGCTGCAACGATCTATTCCTATCTAATACCAAAAATTAATACCAAATGGTATTTGTTTATTGCCTTTACTCGAGAATGTATGGCAAAGAGAAAATTTTACAGATTAAAATACCGAATTACGTCATTTTGTACCTCAAGTGCTCTAAGTTGGCCACTTCTGTTGAACATTGTTAAATTAATAGCATTGTACCTATCTAATTAATTAATGTAATTAATAGTTAATAATTTTAATCGAAAGTTAATAATCTATTAAAAACCATAGACATTTATCTCGATAAATGTCTGTGATTGAAACCTTTTGCTCTAAAAGGCCGCATGTTTTTTAATACTTAAGTTTATAATAAAAGCTTCCTGAAAAAAAAAACAATTGATATTCGATCTATGTGTATAAATAATCTAATATGACCTAAGCATTTATTTCAATAAGCCTGTTTTTAATTATCATTTAGTTTGAAAATATGTACACCTACATTTAGTTTTTATTTTTATTTTTCGAAAATAATTTAAAAATTTAAAAGAAGCGGTGGAAAAGTAATTATGTAATATATTTTTAGAAATGGCTCAGAAAACCTTTTAATTGGATACTACACACGATAGGTAGTAGAACAAAAAAATCCCAAGGTATTTTTTATGAACTGCAGCTCAAAAAGATTTTGAGCTCGTACGCCGACCACATAATGTAATCAACTGTATTTCTACGAATCTGGAATACCACAAGTCGGGAACATGACGAAATCGGAAAAAATCTAAAAGTCTATGATTTGGATTTCCTTTTTTTCACCTCGACAAAATTTACTTCTCCTATTATAAATTACCTATACGAGTTTAAAGTTTACAAAGTTGTAATTTACATAAACGATGCCGTCCGGTCAGTAAAACTAAAAGGATTTGATCTTAATCTGACGTTCCATCAATCATTGAGCATCTGCATGGACAAACATGCTTTTATAATATCATTTGCATTAAAATACGTGCAGTCATACTGACAGATGAACAATAATTATAATGATAAATTTAAATAAATATGATTTGAGTTAGATTCATTTCTAAAACGGCGAGACTGTAGATGAAACATTTTGTAGCAGAAATCCTCATAAATCCTAAAATGACATTGATTTAATAAATATCTGCAATATCATTTCTTCCTTTCAAAAACCTAGAATGGTGATATTAATTTAATTAATTTTTAATATTGGAATTGGAATAATATTTCAGATCGATAATATTTTTTGTAACTTAGGATTCTAATAATTTTATGATTTAGAAAATGAAACATTATTATAACGTTTCGTATATTTCGTAGTTAGTACTTAATTATAATTTATTACGATATTTACGATACATTTTTGTTATTTATAAATATTGTTCATGATCATATCGTAATAATATCTTAGGTTATGCCTTTTAGACGCCATATCTCTGACTCAATAAAAAAAAAATATAACGAGCTTTTTGGTAAGCACTCAAGAATAATAACATAATTACTTAAATTAAACGACTTAAGTCAAACAACCCATAGATTTAATGAAGTTGTTACATGTTAACCAAGATTGTTTGCCTGGTAATGATACGGTAGGTTAAGTTAAACCACAGAATATATTTAAACTTAATTTCCATCTAACAAGTAAGGTCTATGGGAAGTAGGGAATTCGATCCCGGCCCTTATTTCTAATCCCGGGATTTCGGGATTACACTTAGCCAATCCCGGGATCCCGGGATTATTTCGGGATTGAAGATTAAAAATAAAAATATATAAATCTTACAAAAATCGGCTCTAAAATCAATCAACAAATGAAAATAAATATAATATTTATCTAAAACACTATGCTATAATTGACAAAACCTCTTCTAACATCGACCAAATAGACGGATTTCATGTAAAAACCTAGTTAGTATTTAGATAGTAAATTAAGTTTCTTAGCAAAAACTGATTGAAAATAATATTCATCAGTCACAAAATGTCTCATTTCAAAACTTGAAGAATGTTCATACATTTTTATTCAGTAGCAGTAAAACTGAAGTATATCACCACATAACCCAATGAGAGTTGCTTGTCTATCATTTACCGACTTCAAAAGGAGGGAGGTACTCAATTCGACCCGTTTTTTTTTGTTTTTTGTATGTACATTGATTACTCAAAGACGGCTGAACCGATTGAAATGATTCAAACGTTATTACATTAGGTAAACTCCCAAGTTGGTCCCATTTTTTAAAATTTTGAAATCGGTTCAGTACTTTTCAAGTAATCTTGAAAAAAGCACAAAAATAGTATGCTTTTTACCGACTTCAAAAGGAGGGAGGTACTCAATTCGACCCGTTTTTTTTTTTGTTTTTTGTATGTGTACATCGATTACTCGAAGACGGCTGAACCGATCGAAATGATTCAAACGTTATTACATTAGGTAAACTTCCAAGTTGGTCCCATTTTTAGGGTTCCGTAGCCTAAATGGCAAAAAACGGAACCCTTATAGATTCGTCATGTCTATCTGTCTGTCTGTCTGTCTGTCCGTATGTCACAGCCACTTTATTCCGAAAGTATTAAGACTACACAGTTGAAACTTGGTAGGTAGATGTATTCTGTTAACCGCTTAACGAATTTAATACAAAAATAAGAAATAAAAATATTAAGGGGGGGCTCCCCATACATGGAACGGAAACTAAAAAATATTTTTTCTTCAAACCAACACGTGTTGGATGTCTATAGATAGGTCTTTAAAAATGACATTGAGGTTTCTAAGACAACTTTTTCTCAAAGTCAACCGTTTGAAAGATATACACCGCCAAAGTGGTAAAATGTGTGTCCCCCCCCCCTTTAACTTTTGAAATAAGAGAGTGAAAAATAAAAAAAAAACATATGCTGTAGATCTTAATAAAAACTGTCAACCAAAATTGGTTTGAACGAGATATAGCAATTAGTTTTTGAGATATAGCACATTTTCCAAAACCGCAAATATAACTTTGTCATTCATACCAACACTGTGAAAAAAAAGTTATTTTTGCAGACGAAAAATGATAGGTGGTATTAAATATGGTATAGTAAAAGGTAACTACGGAACCCTACGGCGCGTGGCCCGACACGCACTTGGCCGGTTTTTTTTTTAAATTTTGAAATCGGTTCAGTACTTTTCAAGTAATCTTGAAAAAAGCACGAAAATAGTATGCTTTTGTGTGAAAAGTGAAAAGGGTAATTCTTTAACCGACTTAAAAAAGGAGGTTCTCAATTTGACCCGCATGTATGTATGTTTCTCCGCGATTAACTCACGTTTGGCTGAGCCGATTTTTCTACCTAAATAATATACCTACACTACCTAATACAAAAGGTACCTACACTAAAAATTAAAAAAAATAAAAATTGTTTAAAAAAACAAAAAACCGACTTCAAAAAACATACCTCTAAAAAGTAAGAAATAATATTCGTAATAATAAAAACACGTCTATTGCTTTCATTTAGAATAAAAAAAAGGAATTTGTACTCCAGCCCCACCCGACTTCAATAGACGTGTTTTTATTATTACGAATATTATTTCTTGCTTTTAAGAGGTAGGTTGTTTGAAGTCGGTTTTTTGTTTTTTTTTATTTCAACAAACCATCGCAAACCCCCTGGGGGTCAAGTCTGCTAATGTTTTTGTCAAAACCGTAGTTCAGTGGTGTTCTAATGGTAATGCTTTTTACCACAGTTCTTGTTTCTTAAACCCAAAATCAAGACACAATATGTTTCCGTTTTGGGTTTAAGAAACACAAAGTGTTTCAGTTTTGGGTTTAAGAAACAAGAACTGTGTCAAAAAGCATTACCATTAGAACACCATTGAACTACGATTTTGACGAAAACATTAGCAGACTTGACCCCCCTGTGTTAATGTGTTGCTTGCTTGGAATGCTGCTTGAGTGAAATACAGAAGGAAAAATATAGTAATGATATATAAAGAAATTTTTATATTAAAATGAGAGGCACGCAATTATATTGAGAACACTGGCACTGAGCCTGAGCGTTTAGCTTCACACACTATATTTTGCAACTTTTTTAAAATTAATTAACCAATCTCGAAAATCCCGGGATTATGAAATCTTAATCCCGGTAATTTCGGGATTGAAAAATGGCCGGGATCTCGGTTTTCGGGATCCCGGGATCGAATCCTCTAATGGGAAGTGATAACGATCTGTTTGGGTTCAGTGCTGTAAATACTGTTATTTAAAAAAAAATACCTTCGCTCAAGATTACCTACTCTACATACCAGTCTTAAAAACGGCACCTCAAAATAACGCCCCACTTTTAAACTGGGTTATTATTTTGTATAAAGTATTATCTTCTTTGAATTTGGAAAGAATAGTAAAATGTACTCAGATAAAAATATTCATTCATTCGAATTAAAAAAATTCGAATTACCTTTTGTTTTGTCTGTCGGTGCTGTATTTGCGTGCTATTTTAGTTCGTGAAGGGTATCTAGGATGTTTTTGATCTCTTTTCTTAATTTTTCATGTGTATTCTACATATTATTATTCAGCCAACTTTGAAGTTGAATGAATACACTCAAGCAAGTATGTATTGCATTTTAATTTTTTACTTTCGAAGTAAAAGCGCAAAATTGAGATATAAGATTTGTATTTTTAATTTGCCTTTGTAATTTTTTTGCAACAACTTAATGAAAACATTTTGATTTTACTGGGCGTCCTTCTCAACGTTTTCACAAAAATTATGTTTATTACATTTAGCTAATTAAAACATAATCGTTTTTCTATTCCTGTCCATCTTACGGTTGCTTGGAACAAATCGCCTTTTAGTGATAAGACAGCCAATTGTATGTCTCCTTTGTATTCTGTTCTTTTGTGTGTACAATAAAGTATAAATAAACGGTTCCCGTCGTGAGAAAATATCATTTTTTAGGGTTTTTAAAAGAACTAACTATATGTAGCCGCTCGCCGCGCCCCCCTTTGGATAGCTCTACGCCCCCCTAGGGAGGGGGGGGCGCACCCCACTGATTGGGAACCCATGATCTAGAGATTCTACTAGAGAGTGAGCAGCATGTGTTTCTCACAACACAAACAAGTCGTAAATTAATCTAAACAATTTCCATTGCTCCCGCCAATTATGTTGCCGCTCGGGAACATCGATAAATCAGGCATAATGTGTCAAAGGCCTTACATTTTTGTGTTCAACACGTACCTACACAATGGGCGTCGCACCGTACCAAGATTATATCGGATACATGAATGAAGTGATGCTGAATGCGGCATTTTATGGCCCTCTGCATTGTATCGAAACGTTGTTGATGGCATGGCAGTGATTATTTTTTAATAGGTTTATTTGCAAGGTTATTTTTACCATTGAAAATAAATAAATAATAAATAAATAATGTTTATTTTCCACCTTTTTACAAAATTTGTAGTACAATCTTATTTATCCTACTTAATCTAGTTACAGTAAATATAGCAAATGGTTATCAGATGCAATGCAAATCGCCTGAGACGTATTTTTGGCCATATCTCCGAGGATTTTGGGAGGATCAAGATGGGAATAGTACCAAAAGTTGAGGAATTTATCGAGACACTATAAACCATGGGTCTCCAAACTTTTTAGCATAAGGGCCAGACTAACACCTTCATGAAGTCCCAAGGGCCAGAATTTAGCTAACTATCAACATACTGTAAATTACAGTATTGTTTGTTGATAAGATCCGGCGTGCTTTCGCGGGCCGGATTGTTAGTGCTCGCGGGCCGGATCTGCCCCGCGGGCCGTAGTTTGGAGACCCCTGCTATAAACGTTTAATTTTGAAAATGAACTGGTATTTTTTTTGGAATTTTGCAAAATTCGGGTTTTTTGGGGAGTGTTTGTTTACTAAATTGTAAATATTTCGGAAAAATAACCGACTTTAGAAAAAAATTAACAAAGGGTCCTAAAATGGTGTAAAAATTTTGAAAATCGGTTAATAATAAAATTGTGACCTGTAATATTTCGGCCGCGTCGTCGAGGCAGTCAGCGGCGAAGCCGAGTGTCACAATCGTAAAAATAAATAGGTTCTACCTAGGTATCTTTAAAAAAAAAAATAGGATTTTGTATTTGATTTGCCTTACTCCTGTAGGTCCCGAGGTTAGAAATTGAAGTTAAAGAAACCTTAAATTTCGAGGTTATTTTTTTTAACAGAACTTTCTTAATACCCCACCTAGTTTTAGCTGGCTACATCTAGTATTAGCCGCGAGCAAACCGACTACACCTAGGTTTAACCAACAGCTACCGGCTACACCTAGTTTTAGCCGGCTAATACTAGGTTTAGACTAAAACTAGGTTTAGCTGCACTTTGGGTATTAGGCTATTAGCCGTAACATATTAATTTTCAATGCTTCGATTCTTGCGGGGACTGCAAAATTTGCTGAAACTGATTAGGATTGTTTTTCCAAAAACACCTTCTTTTGGAAGCAAGTATGCCTACTTAGGTAAGTGATAAAATTCCCTATTGTTATCAGAATACTACATCCATTCTCCTAATAGGTTATTCATAAGCTAGCTCCCTGTCCCTGTACGTACATTGCGTTAGAATGGACAGGAAGGGAGCAGATTGATATCTTTGTGATCCAATTGTGGCATTCGGAGTGTACAAATGTACACTGGCCACTTCGGGAGATCCGACAAATTCCTTATTCAAATGACCAACTTTCTTTTCATTTGAAACGACCACAAATTAACGCTTTCATGTCAGTTAAGACTACTACTCAACTGATTATCATGAAATTTTGCATGCAAGTTGTCAGGGAGTAAGTATGAGGGCGATCAAAGGTGGACTTGTCTGATGAACAGCAGTTGTTTTACAGGAGGAGTAAAAATTTAAAACAAGCCTTTAACTTTCTACTAGACAAGTCCGTTTGAAAGCAAAGTTGTTTATGTATAGGAAAGAGTCGGAAATTATTGAAAATCTTTTGGAAATGCACAGATGTTGACTTTCAGATGTATGAAAAAACTGATTGTATGAACAAGTCCGCATTTATTCACCAGCTCCTCATTTTGCATGCAAGTTGTAAGGAATACTTACAAGGACGAAAAGGGTTTGTACCTACCTAGGATCCTTTAATCAAGAAAATAGTAGGTACTGTTACCGAGCGATAGAAAAATAACTGTGCACGTAGACGAAGTCGAGGGAGGCCGCTAGTAAGCCTATAAAGTATAAGTACTGTACTTATAGTACAGTAGCCCGTAGAACATTTAAATCACCAAAAAGGTTACCGTTTGCCGTTGTGATATAGTTATTTATTACGAAATTATAGATACTTTAACCCAAGTTTTACAGATCGCAACCCGTCGTAACCTATATTTATATATCTCCAAAAATGATATTTTTTTATTTTTCAAGGTTTATCACATGGATTAGCTATTGTCGTGTTCTACAGCTTTGTTTGATTGCCATTGATAATAGTAAGACTATGGAAAGTGATCATACACAGATTTAAGACCAGATAAAGTCCAACCATTTTCATCAGGTCTTAAATCTGTGTATGGCTACTTTTTATAGTCTTACTTTAGTATAGTTTTATCTGTGGCAATCAAACCAAGCTGTAGAACACGGCAATAGCTAAACTATGTGGTAAACTTCGAAAAATAAAAAAAAATATCATTTTTGGAGATATACAATATAGGTTACGGTGGGTTGCGATCTGTAAAACTTGGGTTAAAGTATCTATAATTTCGTAATAAATAACTATATCACAACGGCAAACGGTAAACTTTTGGTGATTTAAATGTTCTACGGGCTACTGTACTATTACGTTAGCCAAATGATCTGAGTATCCATACTCATAAACATAGTAAACTCCTAATATCATTTATTAAAAATCAACTCTTTCTCTCAAGATATTAAGGTGCACTCTCGTTTGTTCTTAGAAAACAAGTGAAAGTGCTCCTTAGTCTTGAGACCTAGCTATTTATTTATTCATTACTAGCGGCCGCCCGCGATTTCGTCTGCGTGAAAAGTTTTTTTGCTATCCCTCGGGAACAATCCTTTTTTCGGGATGAAATATACGCTATGTCCTTTTCTGTAACCCTGAAAACGTGTATGCAAAATTTCACGATGTTCGGTTCAGTAGTTAAGACGTGAACGCGTAACAAACAAACAAACTTTCGCATTTATAATATTAGTAAGGATATAATAAGGATAAGTAGCGCTTTTCTTAGAAAACAAATGGAAGTGTACCTTAGTCTTGAGACCTAGGTATTTATTTATTATTTATTCATTACTAGCGGCCGCCCGCGACTTCGTCTGCGTAGAAAGGTTTTTGTTATCCCTCGGGAACAATACTTTTTTTCAGGATGAAAGGTACCCTATGTCCTGGTCTGTACCCCTGACAACGTGTATGCAAAATTTTATGATGATCGGTTCAGTAGTTAAGACGTGAAGGCGTAACAAACAAACAAATAAACAAATAAACGGACTTTCGCATTTTATAATATTACTAGCGGCCGCCCGCGACTTCGTCTGCGTGGACAGTTTTTTGTTATCCCTCGGGAACTATACGTTTTTTCTGAATGAAAAGTACTCTATGTCCTTTTCTGCACCCCTGACAACGTGTATGCAAAATTTCATGATGATCGGTTCAGTAGTTACGACGTGAAGGCGTAATAAACAAACAAACAAATAAACAAACAAACGGACTTTCGCATTTATAATATTAGTAAGGATTAGTAATTAGTATTATATATTAGTAAGGATATGTAGTAAGGATAAGTAGGGCTTTTATTAGAAAACAAAGGAAAGTGCACCTGAGTCTTGAGACCTAGGTATTTATTTATTATATTATAAGTAGCGCTGACATTACCTACCGTAAAAGATTTCAAGGCTTTTTACAAGATGTTTGACTTTTTGTGGGAACAAAAAAACAAGATTGCCTATGACTATGTAGTAGTTTATAATATATATATATAAGGTCCTTCTTAAATAGTGCACGAAATTTTAAGGGGTCCGCTATAATATAAAATAGGGTCCTTCTGAACGAAATTTTAAGGGGTCAATGTACTCATGCATACAAACAACTTTTACTATGGTACCAACATTGAAACCGTGAAACAAAAATCAGCTGTTCCATAGAAAATTTAAAATCGAATACCTAGATCAAAATGTATGGGATAGCAGATTTTTTTCGCGATTTCAATGTTGGTACCATAGTAAAAGTTATTTGTATGCATGAGTACATTGACCCCTTAAAATTTCGTGCAGAAGAACCCTATTTTATATTATAGCGGTACTTCTATCTAAGGTAAATGCACCCATTATCGGACCACCTAAATGAAAGAATAAATAAATAGATTTTTTTCGTCTATTTAAGTGGTTTAGGATCGTTGAGCTTTTGAAGGTCACTTGGAAACCATATTTAAAAATATTACTTATTTGTTAGTTAAAAACGCTTAGCAGTCCACTTGAAACTGAGCAAAACGATAAATTATTAAATAAAAAAAAAACTGATCCAATTTCCGCTTTACATTATTAAGAAATACGAGTTATTGAAGTCAAACCAGTTGTTGAGAATTTAAACGAAATCACTACATAAGTTATAAGGAAAAACTTCTATGTTTTTGCATTCTTAATAAGTTTGATCATTCGCCAAGCTGAAGTCACTCATGGTAGTTGTTTTGATATTGAATTTTTTTTAAGTTACCTACGTTGAAACATAATGAAATAGTTTGGAATTAAGTTATATCTCGTTGATTTAATAACAAATAACAATCATGAATGTTTTAACGGCGATATTTATGGTGACCCTTGGATCATTGATCAGCAACGGAGGTAAGTTTTTTTTTAATTTATTCATGTTTACATTGTTTTAGAAACTGTTATATAAATGTCACATCTAAGCATATAAAAAGCTCAGTTTTAGACTAACATACAACGTGTTACAAAATAACCCCTAATGCCGAATATGGTAGATAGGGACCATCAAACTGAACAACTTTTACTATGGAACCAACTCTGAAATAGCAAAAAAAAATTAAGCTGTTCCATACAAAAATAATTAATAACGAAAATATCAAAACGTAACAACTGATTTTATTTTCGTGATTTCAGAGTTGGTTCCATAGTAAAAGTTGTTCAGTTTGATGGTCCCTATCTACCATATTCGGTATTAGGGGTTATTTTGTAACACGTTGTATAAATGTGACATCTTAGCATAAATTATGCTGAACTTTGCTCAATAACAAGAAAGCTCAGTTTTGTAACAACAAAATTAATATTTGTTGATTCGTTTTTAATGTAAAGTTGTTGTGTTTTTAATCTGACTTCAATAAGTAAAAATTAAAATGTTAAAGACATCTTCTTGTTTATAAAAATATATTATGAAAGTACCAACCTAGCCTAATTTATAGCTCACAAATTTCGTATTTTTTTTTGTCTTGGAACTAGGTCACAGAATATATAATAGTACAGTTAGCAGCACATCAAGCTATACAAAACTCAAAAATCTCCAATGAATTTTGAAAAAGCTATTGTTTTTAAGTTAAAAATTGAGTGAGACAATTTGAAACTTTGTTGTACTACTTGTACTAGGTTGTGATGTGAACTATTTCTGTGATATTTTATTTCTTTAATGTTTATTAATATTATGAATAATGTTTTAGATTCATGTACGACTCCGGAAGGTAGCAAAGGTAATTGTGTAGAAATATCTAAATGCCCTGTTCTGATGCAATTGATTAAAACCACAAAAATAGCCCCTAAAGACGTGGCTTTATTGAAGAACTCAGCTTGTGGGTTTGACGGTGGCAAACCAAAGGTAAGATGTTTTATAGTTATTTATGCAACTGTACTATAACGAGGGGTATTAAAAAATATCACATGAGTGTTTTAATACCTAATTATGCACAGTTGCATACAAGACTTTATCTACACCCATTTTTTTTATTAGGGAAACAAACAATATTTTATTACATATGGATTAAAAACCACCCATGATATTTATCTAAACCCATGATATGTATCCTCTATAAAGGTTTTGACTTTGACTTTGTCTTTGACTTTCCTCTCCCTCCTCGTCATTATGTCTTCCGCAAGAGTATTATAATGTTGTACTGAATTTCATAATGCGTTGCTCGCGCGTGGGCGCGCGGCGCTGCAGGACCAGCTCTCGCTTGGGATATTGTAATGATAGCAGTAAGCTAACTGTTTCAGAACCCCTTACAGAGGATTTAAAGCATGGGTGTAGATAATAGTAGATTGTACAACAAGTGCATAAAACGCATCATTTTACCCGAGACGTATACAGGGTCACTGGAAATATGACGTATTCCTGCTAAGGGGTTATAGATGAGGTCAAAACAAATATTTTTTGTCATATAACTTAATCTCAAAAAATTAATAGTTTTTGAGTTAATTGAAATTAAGTATTTTTTTACCAAAAGTACGTTTTCGGACACAAAAATTTAAAATAAAAGATAACTACTCATTCGATTCCAGTTTTTTCATTATTTTAAGATAAAAAACAATCTAAGTGTTGATAATAAATAAAAAAAAATACATAAAGTACAGGTGTTTATAAAAAAATCAATCCTTAAATGCATTTATTTTTTAAAAAAATTTCAGATTTTTTAGAAATAGCATCAAATATCTTAAAAAAATCCTAGTAACTAAGCGTGCATAATATTTTAAAAACATCACCATCTATTCAGTTTTCAGTTGAGGTATAAAACTTAATAATAACTTAAATAAAAAATGAGAAATTAAGACTTAACTAAATAGCAGTCCCATTTTATGTAGCAAAAATTTCCTACTTCAAGCGCTTCGAAGGTGGCCGTATTATCCTACTTATATCATAAATGTGAAAGTTTGCTTGTTTGGATGATTGTTAATCAACCACGCAAAACGACTGAACGGATTTGGATGAAATTTGGCACACAGACAGTTTATAAACAAGATTTAAACATAGGAGGATACTATTATCTTGGTTAAAGGTTCCCTAGGGATTTTCTCGAATGTAATTGATGACAAATTCGCGGGCGGAAGCTAGTTTACCATAAATGATCGTGCTTACTAAAAATACTTTCGTCCGAGTGAGTTTGAAACAGAATTATTTTCCGCCGATGAGGCAAAATTTTATACAGTCAGCATCAGAAATAACCATGCATATCAGCCATTTTTAATGACCCGCTGCTGGGGAACAGGCCTTCCTTTCCTTTTGGGATAAAGCGGACGGGCCATAACCCACCACGTGGGCCCAATGCGGATTGGTCGGTGTTAACTCAATGTACCCTACATTGAGCCCTTGGTTCTCGCTGCAATTCAGTCGTAAACACTGACCAATCCACATTGGGTCCACGTGGTGGGTATGGCCCGTCCGCTTTATCTATCCACAAGCCAAAAGGTAGGCCAGTTCCCCAGCAGCGGGGCATTAAAAATAGCTGATATGCATGGTTATTTGTGACACAGTTTGTATAAAATTTTGACTCATCGGCGGAAAATAATCCTATCTCAAACTCACTCGGACGAAAGTATTTTTAGTAAGTAGGACCATTTATGGCAAACTAGTTTCCGCCCGCGACTGCATTCGCATTTACATTCGAGAAAATCCCAATGGAACCCTTATTCAAGTATCCTCATATGTTTTAATCCGGCTTATAAACTATCTGTGTGCCAAATTTCATCCAAATCCGTTCAGTTGTTTTGCGTGGTTGATTAACAATCATCCAAACAAGCAAACTTTCACATTTATGGAATAAGTAGGATAATACGGCCACCTCCAAGGCGCTTGAAGTAGGAAATTTTTGCTACATGAAATGGGACTGCTATTTAGTTAAGTCTTAATTTCTCATTTTTAATTTAAGTTATTATTAAGTTTTATACCTCAACTGAAAACTGAATAGATGGTGATGTTTTTAAAATATTATGCACGCTTAGTTACTAGGATTTTTTTAAAGATATTTAATGCTATTTCTAAAAAATCTGAAAAAAAAATAAAAAAAAATGCATTTAAGGATTGATTTTTTTAAAAACACCTGTATTGTATGAAATTTTTTTTATTCATTATCAACACTCAGATTATTTTCTATCCCAAAATGGTAAAAAATCCGGAATCGAATGAATAGTTATCTTTTATTTAAAATTTTTTGTCTGAAAACGTACTTTTGGTAAAAATGTACTTAATTTCAATTAACTCAAAAACTATTAATTTTTTGAGAAAAAGTTATTTAACAAAAAATATTTGTTTTGACCTCATCTATAACCCCTTAGCAGGAATACGTCATATTTCCAGTGACCCTGTATATCTACCCGAGCTGCAGGCGAGGGTGGATAGTCAAGTCGAGGGTAAAATGGGTTTTATGTACGAGTTATACACTCTGCTTTTCACTTCGATTGTGAGGAAATTAAACAACAATAATGTGAAAATCTAAAAAAAAAAATTCTTAAACTTTAGTGACAAATTCTATATTTTTGGAATGTGCTCATCAAGATATTTCATTTGATACCCATATCCAAAAATTGAAAAATTGAAAAAAAAAAAATTGTTTTTTCTTAATTTTTTGTGACAAAATATCTATTTTTGGAATGTGCTCATCAAGGCCTTTCATTTGATACCCATATTCAAAAATTGAAATAAAAAACTCTTTTTTTTATAAAAAAAAATATAATTTTGGAATGTGCTCATCAAGGCCTTTCATTTGATACCCATATTCAAAAATTGAAAAAAAAACTCATTTTTTTATTAAAAAAAAAATTTAATTTTGGAATGTGCTCATCAAGGCCTTTCATTTGATACCCATATTCAAAAATTAAAAAAAAACTCATTTAAAAAAAAAAAATTTTGGAATGTGCTCATCAAGGCCTTTCATTTGATACCCATATCCAAAAATTGAAAAAAAAAAATTTTTTATCAAGGTCTTTCAATAAAATTGATTCCCCTTTTTAAAAAATAAAAAAGTATTAAGTATAACACAACAAAAAATGAAGAAACAATGAAATATGAAGTTAATTTAACGAAGTAAAATTGCGTGTGTGGCTGTTTACCTGGCGACCTTTGTCTTAAAGTCTGAGACTTAGACGAAGATTTTACTTTATGCACTATGACTAGAGCATAAAAAGCGATTTTATGCAGCCTATACCCAACATAAAGACGAACTTTACGAGCATGAGAAGTGAAAATTTATTTATATTTCTTTATTGAAAGAAAAAAAAAATACTTTGCGCGCGAGGTATCGTTGGAACGAGCCTAACTCTTGTCGACAAAAGTACGTAGGGACTCCCCTTATCCTCATGTTTTTCCTTAATACCAACAACTCCTTCTATATTTGTATTTTAATTCATTTATAATAGGTATGATTGGACATTATTAAACTGTTTTCCTAAACTAAATGCAGGACTTAAGTACCTACTGATTTTAAGGCTCCGCCGAACAGTGAGCTTCCCATACAAATGTAATACCAAAATGATTTGCAATTTGAGCATAATTACTTCTTGTGATAATCATCGGATTTAAACTGTATTTGTCTAGGTTTCGTTTAAATAAAAAATTCAAAATAGGTACCAAACCAATTAAAAATTATTGCGATTTACAGTTTTGTATGAAAAAACGTGTTAATAATTGGCATTTAAGTAAAGTATTTTGAATAGGGTAAAAGTATTTTTTTTAATAGAACCCTAGACAAATACCATCATAATCCGAATAACATCATAAAAAGAGCTAATTATGCTCTATTATAAATCATTTATTGATTCACGGTTTTGGGACTCCCCAGAGATTCTATTGTTTTTTTTATTTTTAACCACTCTTGCTATAAAATACAAAATTACGAAGTGCTCATGGCGGAGATTGACAGTACTGATCGTACTCGATCACGTTTGCTAAGCAACGCTCGGTCCGGCCAGGTGTCGGATGGGTAACCGTTGAGTGGCATTACAACTGAGCGCTTCCGTGCTTCGGAGGGCACGTTAAACCGTCGGTCCCGGCTGTTGTCATCTGATAACAGTCGTAAGCCAAGTCAGAGGCCTAGGCGGCTTGACTAACACTAGAGGGTGACTAATCCCTCATACGATAAGAATAAGAATACAACATTTCTAAGGTCCTTTTAATTGATTTCGATTTAATTTTCAGGTTTGTTGTCCATACATGTGTCAAACTGCGGAAGGTGAGCAGGGCAAATGTGTAGACAGAAGTGCTTGTACTAGCGTGTGTCAACAATGCCAAATAAAAAAGTAAGTACTGATAATTATTATCTACTAGCGGCTGCCCGCGGTTTCACCCGCGTGGTTCCCGTTCCTGTGGGAATATCGGAATAAAAAGTATTTTATGTTTTAATCTAGGCTATCTACTATCTGTGTGCCAAATTTCAACCAAATCCGTTCAGTAGTTTTTGCGTGATTGAGGAACAAACATCCAAACCCACAAACTTTTACATCAATAATAAACTAGCGGCCGCCCGCGGTTTCACCCGCGTGGTTCCCTTTCCCGTGGGAATATCGGGATAAAAAGTATTCTATGTTTTAATCTAGGCTATCTACTATCTGTGTGCCAAATTTCAACTAAATCCGTTCAGTAGTTTTTGCGTGATTGAGGAACAAACATCCAAACCCACAAACTTTCACATTATAATATTATAGTAGGACTACCAGCCGCCCGCGGTTTCACCCGCGTGGTTCCCGTTCCCGTGGGAATATCGGGATAAAAAGTATTCTATATTTTAATCTAGGCTATCTACTATCTGTGTGCCAAATTTCAACTAAATCCGTTCAGTAGTTTTTGCGTGATTGAGGAACAAACATCCAAACCCACAAACTTTCACATTATAATTATATTATAGTAGGACTACCGGCCGCCCGCGGTTTCACCCGCGTGGTTCCCGTTCCCGTAGAAATATCGAGATAAAAAGTATTCTATATTTTAATCTAGGCTATCTACTATCTGTGTGCCAAATTTCAACTAAATCCGTTCAGTAGTTTTTGCGTGATTGAGGAACAAACATCCAAACATCCAAACCCACAAACTTTCACGTTTATAATATTAAGTAGGATAAGTAGGATTTGTACTAGCTTCCGCCCGCGACTTCGTCCGCGTGCATATTCGGGAAATCCCTAGGGAACCTTTGACCGGGATAAAAAGTATCCTATGTTTTAATTCAGGCTAAAAACTATCTGCATGTCAAATTTCATCCAAATCTGCTCAGCCGTTTTTGCGTGATTGAGGAACAAACATCCAAACATCCTGACCCACAAACTTTCACATTTATAATACTAGCGGCCGCCCGCGGTTTCACCCGCGTGGTTCCCTTTCCCGTAGGAATATCGGGATAAAAAGTATCCTATGTTTTAATCTAGGCTATCTATTATCTGTGTGCCAAATTTCAACCAAATCCGTTTAGTAGTTTTTGCGTGATTGAGGAACACAACAAACATCCAAACCCACAAACTTTCACATTTATAATATTAGTAGGATTAGTAGGATTATAAGTAGGACGTATGATAAATAGGGAGCTAAAATAAACCAAAATATTTTTATATTCTAAGTATTAATTAAAACATATTGTTATGATAATTTAATAATCACTAATTCTTACAATAATTATTACCTACATTTGTAATACCTTATGTAAACTTAAAAGAAGATAAGTTAGGTAGGTGTACTAGTTTACCTTGTGTTTGTAAACTAGTTTTTTTTAAGTTATTTTTTTACATAATAACAATTATTAATACACTCGAATTTGTATTGTTTGTCAGGCACTTGGCAGTTAACTAATTAAGAGGTGACTGGAAAAATTGTTTAAATAAACAAAAAACCGACTTCAAAAAACCTACCTCTAAAAAGCAAGAAATAATATTCGTAATAATAAAAACACGTCTATTGAAGTCGGGTGGGGCTGGAGTACAAATTCCTTTTTTTTATTCTAAAAGCCCCACCCGACTTCAATAGACGTGTTTTTATTATTACGAATATTATTTCTTGCTTTTTAGAGGTAGGTTTTTTGAAGTCGGTTTTTTGTTTTTTTAAACAATTTTTTATTTTTTTATTTTTAGTGTAGGTACCTTTTGTATTATATAGTGTAGGTATATTATTTAGGTAAAAAAATCGGCTCAGCCAAACGTGAGTTAATCGCGGAGAAACATACATAACATACATGCGGGTCAAACTGAGAACCTCCTTTTTTAAGTCGGTTAAAGAACTACACTTAAGATATCCCTTTTCCAACAAAAAAATAATTATCTTATTTAGTTCATAAACAAAGAAGTTATACGACTGATCATCGAGGTAGTTCACACGAAATCATACTATTTTCGTACTTTTTTCAAGATTACTTGAAAAGTACTGAACCGATTTCAACATATATATATATATAAATAGGACCAACTTGGGAGTTTACCTAATGTAATAACGTTTAAATCATTTCAATCGGTTCAGCCGTCTTCGAGTAATCGGTGTACATACAAAAAACAAAAAAAAAAAAACAAAAAAAAAAAAACGGGACGAAT
The DNA here is from genome assembly GCA_943789525.1 of Agriphila geniculea. NCBI lineage: Eukaryota > Metazoa > Arthropoda > Insecta > Lepidoptera > Crambidae > Agriphila > Agriphila geniculea. The sequence goes on from OX038895.1 coordinate 6,424,288, forward strand.
CCTCCCTCCTTTTGAAGTCGGTAAAAAAGTGTATGTAACTAATAAAAAGTTCAAAATAAGTTAAGAGTGTTTGAATTTATGTTAAAGCCTGAAATGTATGAATTTTTGTAGCAAAGACTAGGCTCTGTATTTTTGACACGAATCAAAATTTGCGTGTTTTTAGCTCAGTCGATTTAACATCTCTTGAACTCTATGTTCATGCTAAAAAGTAAATTTTCAGTTTTGTCCACTCACCCATCCAATTACTTTAATATTTTATATCTCTCTCGCCAAAATAATTCGAGTAAATGTTAAGTAACTTATTTAATTAAACTTTATTTAGTAGGTAGGTATGATATCGTTGTTCAACTGAAACTGAACGTTAAAATTAACTGAAAATTCCAGATGTTTCGGCACGGAGAGCGTTTGCTGCCCTCTCAACGAGAAGGTGGAAAAAGGCAGCTGTCAGACTAAGATTACCTCTTTCCCTCCAAACCTCAACACTCACTGTTGCGGCAGGGAGAGTACTTGGGACGACAGGATCACTGGTGGCAAGTATCATATTTTACAGTCAGCGTAAACGTTACGCTTACATAATCGATGGCATGGTAACAATTATTACTAGTGGTTCTGTAGAGATGTAGGTAGACCTCGCATTATCTAACATTTTTAATCATAGGTATTAAAATAATATTTTATTCAATAGAAAAAATACTAGAAAAAATCCACTCACCCCCGTAGCAACTCAGACGGAAAAAACGCTACGGGTGAGTTGATTTTCACTAGTATTTTTTCTATTAAATTAATTATCTTAATATAAAAATAGCATTGTGAATGCTTAAAATGTAGAATTTCAATAATTTTTAATCATTTTTTGAAAGGCTGAAAATTAGAGCATGGGCTGAAATAATGACTTTTCCCAATATCTCCGCCATTTAAAAAAAAAATCGATCGAAACTAAATCGACCATGCAGCGAAAATTTTTCTATGTCTATGGAATCGACAAATGAATCTATATAACTATAGAGGGTTATTTGTAAAACTCTAACAACTTCGCAGGAGTATATTACCAACATTCATATCATAAACAACAATATTTTGATCTATGACTTTTCCGAAAACAGACAAATAAACGACTTTTCATACAAAATTCGTTTTTTTGTCTGATTTCGGAAAAGTTGTAAAAAAATGTTGCATTGATTATGATGTTAGTAATTAATCTACTCCTGCGAGGTTGTTGGTATTTTACAAATAACCTTGTAGAACCTGCTCACAAAATTTCATGAGAATCGGTTGAGAAATGCGACCTGTAGGCTGATTGTCTAACTTTGTTGCAATCAACTTTGACAGAAATCGCAGTGACATTGCTGCTTTAGTAAGAACCAATGTGACAACTATCTTACTTAAAGCAGCAATGCAACTGCGATTTCAATCGATTTCAATCGAGAATTGTTAGCAAACAGAGATACGTAATCGGTGGGCTGTAGTGTAGAGGACGGACAGCCGGACATACGTAAGCATTTTTGTCCTAACTGAAACGCAGACGCCTGTCCATCATCATCATCATATCAGCCGCACGACACCCACTGCTGGGTATAGGCCTCCCCCAAAGATAGAAGAAGGCCTGTTCATAGTGGGATGATAAACTAAAACCATAGAGTAAACAAGGTGGACCGACGATCTGGTGCGCGGTCGCGGTGCGGATGCGGGCAACGCAGGACCGATCGTCGTGGAGATCCTTGGGGAGGCCTATACCCAGCAGTGGGTGTCGCGCGGCTGATAGGATGATAAGTATAATAATACCATTTCTAATACAATTTTATTATTGAACTTTAATAATTGCAGCGGGTGGTGTAGAGACAAGCATAGACAAGTACCCCTGGTTATCGTTGATCGAGTACCAACAGTCGGGGGGTATCGGAACTTTCTGCGGGGGGGTACTGGTCAGCGGGAAGTATGTGTTGACCGCTGCCCACTGCGTCACTGGAGATATCCTTAATAGTGCTACTCCGTGAGTTACTGTTTTCTATTAAAAAAGCTAATGTTTAATTAAAAGAACGATAATGAAACCTTGCAACTGCTGCACTTGTGGTTCGCCCACCCGTGTAAGACGCAGGGGTCCCGGGTTCGATTCCCAGGGGGGGTAGAATTTGTACTCGGTTTGGTTGGTGGTAGGGCTTTTTCAAGTCCGCCTGGCTAATAGCTACCACCATCTTACCTAAGGGCTGGTTTACATTATCTTAGTCTTTAGTAGAGTGCTTTAGGAGAGTAGAAGTTCATTACGTGGTGTGTTTGACGTTCTTTTAAAATCGACGAACATGCCAAGCAATGTATTTCTACTCGCTACTCGACTCGGTCGTCTACTTGACTAATGTAAACCAGGCCTTAGTCTGACGCCATAACAACAATTAAAAAAATGTTGTGTTCCGGCAGTTAGGGGTAAGATAGCCATTTCCTCAGTGATGAGAATTCCGGGTGTAGTGCGCTTCCACCTTCGGCCTTATCTTCACCATCAGGTGAGGTGAAAGCCAAGCACTATCCCATTGTGTATAAAAAATATCGACAGACTTGTCTAAATTCATCAGAGTGAAGACCAAATTCTGTCTGAGGATCGAGTGGTTGGATTCCCGCCACAATGTGAACTTCAATTCATTTGTGGTGACCGAACATCTGTCGACCTTCATGAAAGAAGATTTTTGGCCGAAGGGTGTTTTGTTCCGACGGTTTCGTGGTCGGATACCGGATACTTGCGTTGCGCAATACGTCGCCGCCATCAATACGTGGAAAATAGTTTATATAAAATGTAATGTGTATGTTAGTCTGTGAGGTATATATTGTATGGGCCTAGTTGCCTGAATTAAGTATACAGGGTCATTTTGTATTCACCATCCAAATTTGGAAGATGTGTTCAGTCCATGAAACTGAACAACTTTCTTAGGAACACATGGCCAAATATGTTAAAAATAATCGACTATCCATACAAATCAAAGAGATCACGTGATCAATTTAGTATGGGATGACCAAAATTTTGTGGCGAAATTCGACACATGTTTCTTAGAGAAAGTTGTTTAGTTTCATGGACTGTACACATCCTCGAAATTTGGATGGTAAGTTCAGAATGACCCGATATACTTAAAATACTTAAATTCCAGCGTGAGTGTCCGCCTCGGAGAGCACGATACGTCGACAAAGATTGACTGCAGGCCCGTAGTCGCGGGCGGGGTCGACTGCAACGAGGAGCCCGTGTCCTTGCCTATTGAGGCAACCATCCCACACCCTCAGTATGACGCGGTCACTCGCAGAAATGACATCGCTTTGATACGACTGACACAACTTGCACCTTTTACTGGTATGCATATGACCAATCAACTTTGATCTAGACCGCGCTTTGCTTGTTTTGCAGTACTGCAAAACAAGCACAAAAGCAAAGCGCAGCGTGGCACAACTCTATGTTTTTTAATAAACACTAAACACTTAGTATGTTCCAGACGGATGTAATCACGCCTCCATTAATACCATCCATCTAGACGGTAGATTTAAACCAAATTTCTCTATCTAATCCAAATAACCTTTAACGTCCTTGGAGGAAGGGCAGGAGTTCCATCTGAAGATGGAGTGCGCGGATTTTCTGTTTTCTGTCGTCAATTACAGACTAAGACTTCAGCGCTAAAGAAACGCCCACCTTTTGAAATTTCGACAAATTAGGAGCCATTTTCACAATGCTGCACGTGATTTTGCTACGCGAGCGCGATTAACAATGAAGGGCGACGGCGAACGGCGATGGAATAGTTTCCATTCAAGCGCCAACACCATCCACGGATGGAAATCACGCACCAATCAACTTCCACCAAGGTGACCTCTGATGGGAGGCGTGATTACATCCGTCTGGAACATGCTTAAAGATAAGTAAAGCCTGATTCACACTTTCACACGCATATTAACTGACACTGAGAGAACTGTCTCGTCACTAAATACTGATAGGTGTGGACGCATTCATATAAAAATTTATGAAGAATAATTATCACGGTGGCGGAACTGTGACTTCCCTGAATATGTATGAATCGGGCTTAACTCAGCTAAGCACAGCAAATTGCAGCGTACGCGTAACATAATGCTTTGCTTTATATATTATATAAAGCAAAGAAAATTTAGCAAAGCAAAGTGCAGTCTATGTAATGTATGCAGTGCAACTATTATACAACATGTCACAAAAATACCCCTAATGCCGAATATTGTAAATAGGGACTATCAAACTAAACAACTTTTATTATGGGACGAACTCAGATATCACGAAAAAAAATCAGCTGTTTCGTGAATACAAAAATTAATAACGAAAATATCAAAATGTACGAAACAGCTGATTTTTTTCACGATTTCAGAGTTGGTCCCATAGTAACGGCCCGGCCACAGCTAGCCGCGGCGGGCGGCGCGGCAAGCGAATTCAGTGATCACTGCGCGCTATCTCGATGGCGGTCTCTCAGCTCGTCGTCACGACCGCGCAGTGATTGGCGAATTCGCTTGCCGCGCCGCCTGCCGCGGCGAGCTGTGACCGGCGGGCTGATTATCTAATTAGAAACCACCTAGCGACCGGTTGCAGTTCATAGATGATAGTGATCCATTGCTACTTCTTTTTGGATTAAAAAAAAACATACCAAAGAAAAGTAGCAATGTATGTGGAATGAAACCGGTCGCTAAATAGTTTCTTTTTAGATAATCAGGGTGCCGGCCGTAAAAGTTTTTGAGTTTGATGGTCCCTATATACCATATTCGGCATTAGGGGTATTTTTGTAACACGTTCTATAAGAAATCAATAATCAACAATAGATTATTCTACTTTAATAGAGGTGTAACGTTTTCTAACTCCAGATAGATATTTTAGATTTAGAGTGGTTTTTAAATTTCAGCTTTTCACGACAATATTAAATAAGCTAGAACGAAATAATTTATGGCAGTGGTAGTCTTTTTTGCTTTAATAAGATTTAACCAAGGATTTAACGCAATGGTCTAATGACACACAATGTATAATTGATAATACCTAAGTATAATATATAATTAATAAATTATTTTGTTTATTTTTTTTAGATTTCATCAGACCAATATGTTTACCAACTAACGACGTTACGGCATCTCAAAATTACGTAAAATTCTACGTCGCTGGTTGGGGAAAAGTAAATGCAACATTACTACAAAGTCCATTTAAAGTCCACGTCGATGTGCCATTTGTCAATCAAGAGGTAATGTTGTTAATTTCAGTATCTTTGCCTCCTCATTTCCAACTCGACAGATTTTCAAGTTATTGTTAAATGTACAGTTTAATTTGCCGGTTGCAGTTCAAAAGCTATTAGCTTAGCATGTATTCTGCCATCTGTGTTTTCAATTAGCGTACATGGATGGATTAAGTTTTCATACATACGTGCAGACTACAAACTATGAATCAGTAAGCGAGCTAAGCTAAACTAAATTAGCTAAGCTTCTTGGTCAGCAACCGGCATAAAGCTTTCGATAGGGTTGTCAGCAGAAAGGCGACCGAAAATAATAATTTCAAGCTTCTGCGGGCTTCGGAAAGACATATAAAGCCGTTAGTTCCGACTGCATTTGCATCTGAATTTTAACCGTGTGGTAGGTTATTGCCCATCCTCCTTATTGGTAGGTTATTGCCCATCCTCCTTATTTGAGGAAGGCTGGCGCGCGTTAGAAAGAATAAAAAGGGAGTTTGAAAGCTTTTGGCAAAGTTCTCGTCAAAATTTTTAAAATTCGCGTTGCACTGGTAAACTTGTATTTACGATAGCGGGCATATAGACGAATAAAAAATGTAATACTAACTATTTAAGGGTCTAAACTAAAACGACACGTTTTAGAGATATTTGTATAAAAGATTACATTGGCATTGTTAGGTTGCCTGTCCATTGACCCGGAGTCAGGCAGTGGAGCGGAGAATCAAGGAAATATTAACCAATAGGACTGCAAAAAATCTCCGCTCCGCATTCCTATTGGTTAATATTTCCTCGTTTCTCCGCTCCGCCACCTCGCTCCGCTTCAATGGGCAGGCAGCCTTATAAGGGACTGTTTCCATTAACATATTAATTTAACAGTTAAAGTGGCACCCTCATTGGTGGTATTGGTAGGTACGCCCTGTTGCACTGTAAATAACTCTCTTCAATTTCCCCAGATCTGTCAAAAAGCATACAGCATTGCTAAGCGAAACGCGTCACTATGGCGAGGACAACTTTGCGCCGGAGGGGAAGTTGGCAAAGATGCGTGCAGAGGAGACTCGGGAGGTCCCCTCATGTTCGAAGGGAGGGAGCAAATGCACGTTGTAGGGGTGGTCAGTTTCGGAACCAAGAACTGTGGCTCTTTGGACGTCCCTGGGATATACACTAAAGTATTTGAATATGTTGATTGGATTTACAGCAATATTGTACCTTGATATTAGGTACAGTTCGTGCAATTTATCTTGAACCCAACCATAAACATTTTTGTACCTTCTACCCAAAATTCCTACTGCGCAAATCACGTGGTCTTCAATCATCATGTGGTACTAAAATTTGGGTCAAGTTATTTTGCATCTACTTTACCAGTATTTTACTCAATATTATACCAGCCCCCCTACCCAAATGGCCAACTTTCTATTCGTTTGAACGCTACGCTTACTTTTAAAGCTTAAATATATGAGCAATATGTAAATCACAGACTTCGATGTATTGTGTGGAATAATTATTGTCAAGCTTACGGCACGTAATTTTATAGTTTACTGCTTATTTTAAAGTTTTAATAGTGAGTGTAGCGTTCAAACAAATAGAAAAGTGGCCATTTGAGTAGGGGGCAGGTTTTTAAATTTTGAATTCATATATTTTATTTGCTTAATAAAGTTATAATGATAATTTCATTATTTTGTTTTGTTTCTATGACCTAATTTTTGATTTATTTATTTATATTCAGGCAATGTTGCCCATAGATAAATACCTTAAAACTAAACATATACCTAAGTATACAACGTGTTACAAAAATACGAGTAATACCAAATATGGTAGACAGTGACGCGTTTTTTGCTTAGAATACCTAGAACGATAGTTCTCTATAAAGCGCACTGTCAAAAGTGAGGCCATATTAGTTAATATGTGGTGAGGCAACTAAAACAGCCAAAATGGCTCCGTTTTCAGATTTTTATTCTCCATTATTACCTAATCATACCGAATAAGTACAAAACAGTTTCAATTTTCCTACATTTAGAAGATTAGTTACTATATTATCGAATTTTAGTTACTATTAGGTAACTTATGATGGATGTAAATCTGAAAACTAAGCCATTTTGGCTCAGTATTAGTTGCCTCACTTTGCATACGAGGACACGGCTTCTATATGTTATTATTCTAAGGTATATTGAAAATATACTTTGTCAATGCGCACCCATAGGCACTGTATTAGCGCAGTATACCTACTTTCAAGAGCGAAATCAAAATAAAACATGAAATTATAATCATTTGGTTCCCGCAGTGGGGTGGTTCCACTCATGATTACAAGCAACTTTTACTATGGGACCAACTCTGATATCGCGAAAAAAACATCAGCTGTTTCATACATTTTGATATTTTCGTTATTAATTTTTGTACAAAACAGCTGTTTTTTTCGCCATTTTAGAGTTGATCCATTAGTACATGGGGCACACTGAAAGTTTTGCACTTGTGGCAACTCACAAATATTTGAATATGAAATGTTATGTTTTTTTAGACTTTAGAACTCATTCATGGAATTAACAAAAATTGACCGGAAGTTACGAGTCATTTGTTTTTTTATCACAATGTAAAGACGCAAAAAGATTTCAGGGTGACATTATTTATGATTTTGAAACTTCTCTTTCTCTGCAAGTGTTGTACAAAATATCTTATTGAGTAAGTATGTATTTTTGTAGGTATTTTTCATTTCTTTTTGCATAAGGTAAAACCACTTATGTCTGGTCATTCAGGTTTATTTTTTTTTCATTCTGTTTTCTGTGTAACGAGCGAGGTAAAATACATTTCAGTTGAGTAGTGGGGCACGGCTGCGACGCGTATAGTGGCTAAATGCAAAGCCGCCAATAAGGCTGGGTGTCCATTGAGCGGAGCGAGGTGGCGATGGCGGTGGCGGAGCGGAGAAACGAGAAAAAAATAACTAATAGAATTGCATAAAATATCCGCTCCGCAATCTTATTGGTTAATATTTCCTCGTATCTCCGCTCCGCCGCCGCACCTCGCTCCGCGTCAATGGATAGGCAGCCTTATTGGCGGCTGTGAATTTATTTAGCCACTAGACGCGTCGCAGCCTTGCCCTACCACTAGAGATGGGAAAGTGTTTCTGCCCGGGCGGGAAAATTGGGAAAAAACCCAGGCACTTTGGGCATAAATCTTTTATGCCCAAATAAATGCCCAATCTGTGGGCAGAAAAAACGATTGTTCAACAACGAATAAATGAAAAAGTTTAAAGGAAATAAAACGCAATACTAGTTATTTAACAAAAATTTATTATAATTTGACTTTTGGGTATATATTTTACTGATAAGTGTAAGCATACAAAGGTAAATAGAATCAACATTTTTAAAAACTCGCTTATATTCGCCTTCTATCCATTCCGTGTCGCTGTCGGTACATCAAATGGTTCTCGGGTAGTTTCACCAAGTTTTATGTATAGTAGGCGAACTATCTCTCCAGATTCCCGCGGTCCCTCGCGCCAGTTGGCCGACATTCACCGTAAATAATAAGCCTAATAAAAGCTTTTAAAAATGTCGGTAAATTGGACACTCGAACTATTATTGTATTTATTAGGAACTATTATTATTTTATTTCGAACCATTATTATAATATTATTATAAATTATTAATATTTTGACCATTATTATATTCATTAGCTTATCTATACATATATCTGGGTTCAATTAACGTTATAAAGAATTAATACAATGTAAAATTTTATGCCTAGGTACCTACTCGGCATAAAGAATGTTATTGCGATTATACCCTACCTTTTTTTCTACCTACCTAATAAGAATAGTAGTAGGGTAGGTATCTTGCATTACGGATGTCAGCAAAATGTCAGATAAATAATCTATACTTCTATAGGTACTTATACCTAGTGTCCCCATAAATTACATAAAAAGCTGGCGGCCATTCTTTTAAATCCAAAAACGAAAAACAATTGTATTTCTTAAATTTTTTATTTTCTAGACCCTATCTTATTGAAATTAAATAATTAAGCGGATGACATTAACGTGGATGTTAATGTAACAATGTTCTTCGTATTTCCAATTTAGGGGATAGTTCCCACAATGAGAGTAAATGATTAATTTACTTCTTCGATTAATAAACCATTTATACCGACTCGTTTATTGGTAGACTTATGATAAGATAATACAGATTTATAAACAAACTCGTCGCTCTCGCTATTCGCCAAAAGATTTGCCCATCGGTGAACACCGGGAATGTAGGGCGCCACTCTCGTGTGCTCTCGCTAATGCCGTTGTTTGACAAAAGTTTTGTTTCTTGGCAAAAACGATGAATGGCAACCTACTAGTATTAACCTCACAGAGTGGTGCGGGGTGGCCAAGCGAGTTTAAATCGGGAGTGTCCTTCTCTGCTTGTATTTTCATATGATTATTATCCTTTAATATAATTTTTAGCACTTTCGAAGATTTTGTGACAAATATATACTTACGTTTACGATTCACATACAATATTTTGATTAGGATATCCAAATTCATGAAAATATAAACTTATGAACGATAATCTTAACTAATTGAATTAAAATTAACTATATTTTGTGTAATTTAATGTTTAAATAAATTTTGTAGATCAATTTTCTAACAAAAAATAAATGCCCAGATAAATGCCCAGTGGGCGGGAATTTATGGGCGTTTATTGGGAATATTCCCAATCTGCCAAAAATGCCCGGCATTTTCCCCATCAGTACCTACCACTCAAATGAAACGTATTTTACCTAGCTCGTTACGCAGAAAACAGAATGAAAATAACAAACTTGAATGACTCGACATAGGTATGATTTTACCTTATGCAAAAAAAAAGAAAAATACCTACAAAAATACATATCTTTTCACTACGTTATTTTGTACAAGACGAAGATCTTTAATACTCCGCGACCTCCTGCGACTTCGTCTGCGTGGAGAGATTTTTTGCTTTCCCTCGGAAACAGTGCTTTTTTAACATGTTTTTATTAGGTTGCTTTCTCGTTTGTTTGTTTGTTTGTCCGCAAAGTTTGCGAACGATTTTAAACTAGCTTCCCGATAAGTTAGAGACTTGAAACTTTGAACATAGGTCAGAACTGGAATGCAATTATGGTGTCATTGATCTGATCTGACGATGGAACTGGTAGAAGGACACAGGAATTCTATGATGAAACTATACAACCCCATTGTGTTTGGGCTCGTTAGAATCGTCTTGACGAGTACTCTGATGGGAGACGAGGTCCAGGGTCTGATGATGAAGCTGAAAGGCCATGCTATAGGAACTCAATATTGAAACCATGCAAGCCCATCGAGTTTGGACTCATTTGAATCGTCTTGACGAGTACTTTGTTGGGAAATAGTGTCCAGGGACTGATGATGGAGCCGGAAGAAGGACACAGGAACTCTTTGATAGAATCACGCTACCCCATTGAGTTTGGGCTCGTTTGAATCATCTTGAAGAGTACTTTGTTGGTAAAAAGTTTCCAGGGTCTGATGATGGAGCCGGAAGAAGGCCACTGGAACTCTGTCATAAAACAATGCAACCACATTGAGTTTGGGCTCGTTTGAATCGTCTTGACGAGTACTCTAATGGGAAATAGTGTCCAAGGATCTGATGATGGAGCCGGAAGAAGGCCATAGGAACTCTTGTGATAAAACCATGCAACCCTGTCGATTTAGGGCTCGTTTGAATCGTCTTGATGAGAACTTTGTTGGGAAATAGTTTCCAGAGTCTGATGATGGAGCTGGAAGAAGGACACAGGAACTCTTTAATTAAATACGCTACCTCATCGAATTTGGGCTCATTTGAATCGTCTTGATGAGTACTTTGTTGGGAAATTGTTTCCAGGGTCTAATGATGGAGCCGGAAGAAGGCCACTGGAACTCTGTAATAAAACCATGCAACCCTATCGAGTTTGGGCTCGTTCGACGAGTGCTCCGATAGCAGATGGTATATTTTTAATCTTAGCTCGTTAACTAAAAAACCGGCCAAGTGCGAGTCGGACTAGCGCACGAAGGGTTCCGTACCAAAAAACGGCAAAAATTACGTTTGCTGTATGGGAGCCCCCCTTAAATAATAATTTTATTCTGTTTTTAGTATTTGTTGTTATAGCGGCAACAAAAATACATCAGCTGTGAAAATTTCAACTGTCTACCTGTTGTCGTTATTAATATCGAGCATAAAACGACAAAAAAATCACGTTTGTTGTATGGGAGCCCCCCTTAAATATTAATTTTATTCTGGTTTTAGTATTTGTTGTTATAGCAGGCTAGGCGCACTCCGCGCTTTAGGTACGAAGCTACAAGTAGGCAGCGGGTCCGTCCGGACGGACTAATTTCAGAGGGCTGCCGCCGTTGGCTGGCTGTTAGCAGTTCGATTTCGATAGTCACTCACTCGCCGCGTTCATCTTAATACTAATATAAAGGATCCGAACCTCACGTTTTTCACACTTCCAAAAGTTCAAAATGACATTGAAACGTAAAAAGTGCTTGTCTACTACCTAGATATTATTTAGTATCCGTTTATTCTTAGGTACTTACTTGTCTTATTTGCTAAACAATCTTCACCCAACTAGGTATTTATTGAAATAATAATTTATAGATTAGGTAAGTACTTACTTACTTACCTACTTTCGAAATAAAGTTAATTATTAATGACAATGTTATTTAGTAAGAAAGCAAATTTCCTCAAAGTCAGCATGTATAGTCTGATGGGGCGTCGATTGTACCTAGCCTTGGTTTTTTTTTAAAATGTATTTAAGTACATTAAGTACCTATTATTTAATTATTATTTAAAAGAACAAACCCTAAAGTCGTTAGAAGAGATAAGAGCTACGCGATAGAAAGAGAGGCAACTTCTAGGTGAATATAACTGGAATATAACTGTAGGGTGGGAGCGGTGTGCGACCTGAATTGCACTTTATTGTGTATGGGATAGAGTCGCTATTTATTTAAATGACTTTGCGGAGTGGATCTTCTGTACTTGTACTATTATGTATTCTGTGGTTATAGCGGCAACAGAAATACATCATCTGTGAAAATTTCAACTTTCTAGCTATCACGGTTCATGAGGTACAGCCTGGCGACAGACAGACAGACAGACAGACGGACAGCGAAGTCTTAGTAATAGGGTCCCGTTTTTACCCTTTGGGTACGGAACCCTAAAAAGCAGAAAATAATAATTTACTTTAAAAAAAAACTTAAAAAAAACATGTTTTTAAACCAGACTAAATTATCACAACAAAAAATCGGACTAAAAACATTAAAACGGACTAGTAAAAACAGATTAAAAAGTAAAAAATAAATTCTTCTGTAAATATTTATAACCCTATAATATTTACACCTACAGAAAATTTAAACCTAAAAACGTGGGGCCCACTAAAGACAATATGGATGATAAATTTTACAAAATGCGCCCCACGTTTTTAGTTGTAGGTTAAATATTATAGGGTCATCTGATGACGCAGTTGCGCCTCCGGGTCGGGAGACTTTGGCTGCGTTGCAGACGAAGCATCCACTCCCTTCACGGCCATTAATGTTTCCACAGGCGCCTGACTCTTCTACTACTCCCTTAAACGTCAAAGTGGATGACGTGGTCCAAGCACTGGCGACTTTTCATAACGGTTCAGCTGCGGGTTTGGACGGGATTCGACCAGCTCATTTAAAGGAGCTGACTTCGAGTTCCGCTGGAGACAACGGGCAGCGCCTGCTTGAATCTCTTTGCAAGCTGTGCAATTTCTTGCTCAGTGGTTATTTAAACCCTGAAGTTTGCCCTTATCTATATGGCGCGGCTCTTTGCGCATTAGCCAAAAAAGAGGGGGGGATTAGACCTATTGCGGTAGGGAGCACCTTGTGCCGCCTGGTGTCCAAGATGGGGTGCCGTTCTGTTAGGTTGGAGATGGCTTCACATCTTCAACCATACCAGCTTGGTTTTGGCTCACAAAAGGGGTGCGAGGCAGCAATTCATGCAACGCGCGCGTTCGCAACGGAACCTGGCAACGTGGACTGTGTTATCGTCAAATTAGACGTTAAAAATGCTTTCAACACAATCGAGAGGGATGTACTCCTGCAACAAGTGCGCGAGAAAATCCCATCATTATACCCGTTCCTTTATCAAGTATATCAATCTCCATCTAATTTGTTCTTCGGCGAATCTTTGCTTCTTTCTCAAGTGGGTGCGCAGCAAGGAGATCCGCTTGGGCCGCTAACCTTCAGTCTCGCCATTCAAAGCACTATGTCATCTTTGAAATCACCACTCAACGTATGGTACCTGGACGATGGCACAATAGGAGGAAAGCCAGAGGAAGTAGAACAAGATTTGAGAGTGTTGCTTCCTCTTTTTCAAGGTCTGGGACTGGAGGTGAATACATCAAAGTGTGAGCTTTTCTGCTGCGGACCCGAATCAAATTCTTCTTTTCAGACGTTCTCTTCTATACTCCCTGGCCTTAAAGAATTGACTCGAAGTTCTTTAAGTCTGTTGGGTTCACCCATATTCCCTGACGCTATTCCGGAGGCTCTAGAGGCCAGGAGACGTCTTCTTGTTCTGGCTCAGGATCGCCTGAAAAATATCTCGGCGCACGTTGCTCTGGTTCTTCTGAGAACTTGTTTTGCGGTACCTAAAATTACGTACCTTCTGAGGACGGCTCCGATTTGGCTTTGCCCCGGCTTTGTTGATTCATTCGACAATACCTTGAAGGATATTGTTGAAAATATTTTAAACGTCTGCCTCTCAGAAGATCAGTGGAGCCAAGCTTCCCTACCCATACGTTACGGGGGATTGGGGCTGAGGCGTGCGCAGGATCTGAGCTTGCCGGCTTTTCTTGCGTCAGCGCATGGGGTCGCTGACCTTGTCTCTAACATATTATCATCTCATGGAGGCAGGGTCGGCATACCTTTTGTTGACGATGCTTTGGTACAGTGGGCCGCGCTGTTTCCTGCGTCACCCGGAACTCAGACGCCTGATGTACAGCGGGCTTGGGATGACCTGGGAGCGAGAGAGACGCTAAACCGACTTATGAGTGGGGCTGCGGGGGCAGAGTTGGCTAGACTCAGAGCGGTGTCAGCGCCGGAGTCTGGAGCGTGGTTGCATGCTTTACCATCGCCCCACATAGGAACACTCCTGGATGCTGACTCTATGCGTGTGGCGGTGGCTCTTCGTCTGGGTTGCGATGTTTGTCAACCTCATTTATGCATCTGTGGATCCATGGTGGAAGCAAGCGGCCATCACGCATTGAGTTGTTGTCGATGCTCGGGCAGATTCCCTCGACACCACGCCTTAAATGATATAGTCCGCAGGGCACTAATTTCTGCCAATATACCGTGCGTGCTGGAGCCGCCGGGTCTTAGCCGCTTTGATGGTAAAAGACCGGACGGGCTAACCTTGGTGCCTTGGCAGAAGGGGAAATGTCTGTTGTGGGATGCCACGTGCGTCAGCACCTTCGCCGCCTCACACCTGGGCCGCACGGTGCGGTCAGCCGGCGCTGCTGCTGAAACCGCAGCCGTTAATAAGCGGAGTAAATAAATACAAATACAAATACAAATATTTTATTTGCACAAAACACAGTTATTACAGATCTTAAATATAAATATGCGCGTGTGTTCAGCCTGCTCGCAGACATGCAAAACTTTACTTAACTTTTTAATCTAATTGTTCCATTCTAAATACTCTTTAGTACTATAAAAACACTTCTCTAAGAGCCATTTGGTTAGCTTATTTTTGAAAGAAACCCCATTTAGGTTTTTCAGATATTGCGGCAATGAGTTATACAGTACTATACTCATATTATATACATTTCGTTTATATATGTCCTTATGGCAGGGAGGTTGATATATTAGGTCTCTATATTGTTTCCGTAATTGTCTTACAGTTATCTCCTTACGGGTTTTATAGTACTTAGGAGAAGATTTGACAAGAACACAAGCGTCTCGAATGTAAAGGCAGGGTAACGGAAGTATACTATACTTTTTAAAAAATGGTTTGCAACTCTCCAAGTACCAAATATTGCTTAAGGCACGAATACATCTCTTCTGTATCAAAAAAGCTCTTTCTATATCAACGGAGTTCCCCCAAAGCAATATCCCATAGCTAAGTACAGACGAGACGTAGCCATGGTATGCAGCTAGAGCAGCCTCAACTGAAATATTTTGGCGTACTCTTTTTATAGCAAAGGCGAAGCGTTCTAGTTTTTTGCACACAACATCAATATGACCTTTCCAGTTAAGATGTGTGTCAATATGGAATCCCAAAAACTTGAAGTTGCCCACTTCTTCTATCTTTTTATTATTGTAAAAAATGTTAACTATTTGTTCAGATGAGCCGTATGATCGAAATTGCATGATTTTAGTTTTTTCGAGATTAACATTTAAGTCATTAGCCTTTAACCATTCC
Source organism: Agriphila geniculea (assembly GCA_943789525.1). Taxonomy (NCBI): domain Eukaryota; kingdom Metazoa; phylum Arthropoda; class Insecta; order Lepidoptera; family Crambidae; genus Agriphila; species Agriphila geniculea. The sequence goes on from OX038895.1 coordinate 6,439,865, forward strand.
ATAATATTTTTTAGAGCAGTATTTGTGAGGGATTCTAAAGCATTATTATTTTCGTATTTGACAATAACAGTAGTGTCGTCTGCAAAGAGAATACATTTATGTGCCGTGGCGTTGGGAAGATCATTAACATACAGTAAAAAAAGTAAAGGGCCCAGGATACTGCCCTGTGGAACACCTGCTTTTTTAAATAATAATTGAGATCGATGTGTTTCTTTAATTAAACTGTTATTTTTTTGAGAATTTTTTGTTATATCAGTACACTGTCTTCTATTTTTTAAGTAACTTTCAATCCATGCATAGGCTTTTCCCCTGATGCCATACAATTCTAACTTATGTAAGAGCTTGTTATGATTTACGAAATCAAATGCACAACTCATATCGAGAAACACTGAAACTACGGGGGTTTTATTATTAATACTTTCTGTTATATATTTTACAAAATCAAAACAAGCAAGAGCAGTGGAGCTTCCTTTGCGAAACCCAAACTGTTGGGACCGTAGTATGTTACATGTTCTTATAAAGTCATTGAGTCTTTTTAGCATTGCCTTCTCGAGTACCTTCGATAGTACGGATACTAGAGTGATAGGCCTATAGTTACTCATATCTCGCCTATCCCCTTTTTTATGTAAGGGCTTTACTACCGACAACTTGAGTTCGTCTGGAAAGGCACCTTCCGAAAAAGATAAATTAATTATGTGCGCAAGGGGCACACTTATGTAAGTAGCACATAATTTCAGTACTTTAGTAACAATACCATCGTACCCAGAGGATTTAGAATTGTTCAATGACATTACAATATTATATGTTTCGGTCTCGTCAATAGGTTTCAAAAAGATTGTACGAGAGTTAGTGCTAATGTTTTTGTGCGTATTGTCAATGTTAGGCATCTGTTGATTCGTTAAGTTAATAAAGTGATTATTGAACGAGTTACAAATATCTTGGGGATCAGAATACGTCAAATTATTAATTGTAATTTTATCAATATCGTTACTATTCATCTTGTCTGATAGAGTTGAAGAAATAGTGTTCCAAGTTGCTTTACCTTTATTTTTGCTGTTAATTATAAATCTGTTATTATTTATTTTTTGTGCCAAATGGACACATCTTTTAAAAATTTTACTATATTTATGAAAATTATTCTTATGTGTTTTTTTATTAGCACTAAACAACCGATATTTTAAGTACAAATGTCGTTTATTTTTGCTCGATATCCTTAAACCTTTCGTAATCCATCTTAATTTGCCAGGTCTATTATTTATTTTAACTTTTATTACAGGAAAACACAATTTATAGAACATACAGAATATGTCATAGAAACATGTAAATGCTTCATTCAAGTTATTACATTCCAACACTTCTGAAAAAAAATATGCGGCTCTGGCCTCTAATTATATTTTCGTCCCACTCGCGTTTGAGGCGACGGGATGTTGGGGATCGGAGGCAGTAGCCTTCATCAAAGAGTTGGGTCGCCGCCTACGTGAGAGGCGATGCGACGCCCGCTCTGGATCCTACTTGGCGCAAAGGTTGTCAATCGCCATTCAGCGCGGCAATGCCATCAGTGTTATGGGGACCTTTGCGCCTGGTATGACCCGGGGTGGCATCTTCGAATAGGTTAAGGAATAATGTGAATTGTAGGTATTAATAATTAGAATTAATGTGCTTAATTGATTGTAATAGTTAATGATTCTTGTTATGTTATTATTTCAATAAATTCTAATGATTTGTAAAAAAAAAAAAAAAAATTATCATTATAATTATTGTTCATCTGTCAGTATGACTGCACGTATTTTAATGCAAATGATATAATAAAAGCATGTTTGTTCATGCAGATGCTCAATGATTGATGGAACGTCAGATTAAGATCAAATCCTTTTAGTTTTACTGACCGGACGGTATCGTTTATGTAAATTACACTCTGAAATGTCACTCTGAAATCTTTTTGCGTTAATTTAATTTTTGCTACGGGCGACGAACTTCACATTTTGATAAAAAACAAATGATTCGTAACAGTTCTAAAGTCTAAAAAAACATAACATTCCATATTCAAATATTTGTGAGTTGCCAGTGTGCCCCATGTACTAATGCAGGGGTCTCCAAACTACGGCCCGCGGGCCAGCTCCGGCCCGCGAGCACCAACAATCCGGCCCGCGAAAGCAGGCTGGATCGTACCAACAATACTGTAATTTACAATAAGTTGTTACGATGAGCTAGCTACATCCTGGCCCTTGGGACTTGGTGGAGGAGTTAGACTGGCCCTTATGCTAAAAAGTTTGGAGACCCATGTACTAATGGATCAACTCTAAAATGGCGAAAAAAAAAACCAGCTGTTTCGTACAAAAAATGATAACGAAAATAATTATCAAAATGTAGCTGATGTTTTTTTCGCGATATCAGAGTTGGTCCCATAGTAAAAGTTGCTTGTAATCATGAGTGGAACCACCCCACTGCGGGAACCAAATGATTATAATTTCACGCTTTATTTTGTTTTCGCTCTTGAAAGTATACTGCGCTAATACCTATGTGTCTAATAGTGCCTATGGGTGCGCATTGCCTAAGTATATTTTCAATAAACCTTAGAATAATAACACCTAGAAGTCGTGTCCTCGTATGCAAAGTGATGCAACTAATACTGAGCCAAAATGAATTAGTTTTCAGATTTATATCCTTCATACGTTACCTAATCGTAACTAAAATCCAATAACATAGTAACTAATCTCCTAACTGTAGGAAAATTGAAACTGTTTTGTACTTATTCGGTATGATTAGGTAATAATGGAGAATAAAAATCTGAAAACGGAGCCATTTTGGCTGTTTTAGTTGCCTCACCACAGATTAACTAATATGGCCTCACTTTTGACAGTGCGCTTTATAGAGAACTATCGTTCTAGGTATTCTAAGCAAAAAACGCGTCACTATCTACCATATTTGGTATTACTCGTATTTTTGTAACACGTTGTATACTTATATAGGTATATGTTTAGTTTTAAGGTATTTATCTATGGGCAATCTTTGCCTGAATATAAATAAATAAATCAAAAATTAGGTTATAAAAACGAAACAAAATAATGAAATTATCATCATAACTTTATTAAGCAAATAAAATACATGAATTCAAAATTAAAAACCTGCCCCCTACTCAAATGGCCACTTTTCTATTCGTTTGAACGCTACGCTCACTATTAAAACTTTAAAATAAGCAGTAAACTATAAAATTACGTGCCGTAAGCTTGACAATAATTATTCCATACAATACATCGAAGTCTGTGATTTACATATTGCTCATATATTTAAGCTTTAAAAGTAAGCGTAGCGTTCAAACGAATAGAAAGTTGGCCATTTGGGTAGGGGGGCTGCTGGTATAATATTGAGTAAAATACTGGTAAAGTAGATGCAAAATAACTTGACCCAAATTTTAGTACCACATGATGATTGAAGACCACGTGACTTGCGCAGTAGGAATTTTGGGTAGAAGGTACAAAAATGTTTATGGTTGCCTCGTTGTCTATGGTTGGGTTCAAAATAAATTGCACGAACTGTACTTAATATCAAGGTACAATATTGCTGTAAATCCAATCAACATATTCAAATACTTTAGTATATATCCCAGGGACGTCCAAAGAGCCACAGTTCTTGGTTCCGAAACTGACCACCCCTACAACGTGCATTTGCTCCCTCCCTTCGAACATGAGGGGACCTCCCGAGTCTCCTCTGCACGCATCTTTGCCAACTTCCCCTCCGGCGCAAAGTTGTCCTCGCCATAGTGACGCGTTTCGCTTGGCAATGCTGTATGCTTTTTGACAGATCTGGGGAAATTGAAGAGAGTTATTTACAGTGCAACATTTCTAAATTGGCGTACCTACCGATATGAGGGTGCCACTTTAACTGTTAAATTAATACGTGATAAGTGAAAACACAGATGGCAGAATACATGCTACTGTACATTTAACAATAACTTGAAAATCTGTCGAGTTGGAAATGAGGGGGCAAAGATACTGAAATTAACAACATTACCTCTTGATTGACAAATGGCACATCGACGTGGACTTTAAATGGACTTTGTAGTAATGTTGCATTTACTTTTCCCCAACCAGCGACGTAGAATTTTACGTAATTTTGAGATGCCGTAACGTCGTTATTTGGTAAACATATTGGTCTGATGAAATCTGAAAAAGATATACATTGTGTGTCATTAGACCATTGCATTAAATCTCGTTAAAGCTAAAAGACTGCCTTAAATTATTTCACTATAGCTTATAAATATTACTAGGTCCGAAAAGCTGGAAAAACGTTAGAAATCAGATTGGAGTTAAAAAATGCTACACCTCGATTAATAATCTTGTTGATTTAAGAACTTATTGATTACTTATAGTGCTATTGGTAAAACACCAACAACCTCGCAGGTGTATATTACTAACATTCATAATTGCAACATTTGTTCTACGACTTTTCCGAAAACCGACAAAAAAAATCGACTCTCCATTCCATACAAATGTCCCAAACAGCTGATCGCGTTTTGTATGAAAAGTCGATATTTTGTTGGTGGTTGTACTGCACTATACATTGCATACAAATAAAGCATTTAAAATTTTGCAAAGCAAGGCAAAGCGCAGTCGCTTTGCTGTGCTTTGCAATTACTATGCTTAGCTGAGTTACTTATCTATTTAGTGCTAAGTTTTGCGTCTATTAAAAACTACGAGTTGTGCTTAGTGTTGTAAAAAAACAGTTATTTTCTAACGTGAAAAAAAACGTGAAAAAACATGAAAAATACGTGTTTTTTTTCTGGAGCATGTTTTTTTTCAAGAGTAAAGAAATCAAAATTATTAAGGAAGTTTCCGTTAAAGATTAATACTTATGGGTTCATATTAAAGTTTTCTGTTCATTTTTGAACCTACATTACAGTTGGCAGCATTTAAAGACGCGCAAGGTGAAATCTTCATTCGGTTTATGTTTTTTTAAGTGCCTATAGTATGAACGTTGTTAAAACGAAGAACAGTGTCTTCCGATTGGGGGGTTTTCCCCATTGTGTGATAAATTTTAATTATTGGGGAAAAAAAGAATTTCTGTTCTTCATCTTCTTCTTCTTCGTCCTGCCCCCTTCCCAGATCAGCTAGGGTCGGGCCTCCTTGTACGTTTGCGCCAGGACGCTCGATCCTGGGTTGTCAGTTGTGGAAGGTCTCGTTTATTTAACTCCTTCTCGATATTGGACCACCACGTCGCCGGTGGTCTGCCCCTTCCTCTACTGGTCGTGGGTATACCCAACACTTTCTTAACGGCGTAACTATCATCTCTTCGCTGTATGTGGCCGTACCATCGGAGTCTGCTTTCAGACAGTTTTTCTGCAATGGGTGTTACTTTAAAAGAGCCTCTAAGGGTGGGTACCCACTTAGGTTCGCGAACCTCAGCGCTCCGCGAACCTAGAACAGTGTGCCATAGCAAAAATCTTGTTTTCGCTTTGGCTATAGTGTGTACGTGTGTGAACCGGGTTTGCATACGCTACGTACACACTATGGCGCACTGTTGCAGCCCAGGATAAACGATTTTTTTAGTGCAGGTTCGCGGAGCGCGGAGGTTCGCGAACCTAAGTGGGTAACCTAACCCACCTTAATAAATTCGTTGCGTATCTTATCTAGGCGTGTAACACCGCCGGCCCACCGCAGCATTTTCATCTCAGTAGTGTGCAGTTGTTATTCATGTACTTTCTTGGTTGTCCAGCACTCCGCGCCATACAGCATCGTAGGTCTTACAGCTGTCTTATAAATTTTTCCCTTGGTCTTTATTGGCATTCTTGCAGTGCATAATACACCCGACAGTGATCTCCACTTTAACCACGCTGTATTTATCCGGTGGCTGACGTCCTCATCGACGCACGCATCAGGAGTCAGCATTGAACCCAGGTATTTGAAGCATGGCACTCTGGGCAGCTGTGTCTGTTCGATGTACATGTCGCAGCCTGTTCTTTCTGTACCACCAAAGTCGCACTCCATGAATTCTGTTTTCGTCCGGCTTATGCGTAGTCCATGTCGTTCTATTTCTTTTAGCCACAGATTAAAAGTTTGCTGTAATTCTGGTGCATTCTTTGCAACTAATACGATATCGTCTGCGTATAAAATGCTCCAAGGTAGCGATGACTGTACATTGCGGGTTATGTAATCCATGGATAAATTAAAGAGCAGTGGACTAAGCGCTGAACCCTGGTGTACCCCGACTTTCACTTGGAATGTGTCGCTCATCCCTGCCGGGCTTTTGACCCTCGTTATGATGTAATTATACATGTCTTGAATTAAGGTGATGTAGACTTCAGGAACTTTTTGAGAACGGAGAGCTTGCCATACCAATTTTCTCGGAACTCTATCGAATGCCTTTTCGAGGTCAATGAACAGAAAGTAAAGATTTTCCTTATTCATTCTATACTTTTCCATTAGAATGCGGATGGTGTGTATGGCATCGGTTGTCGACTTAACGGGTGTGAATCCGAACTGGTTTTCTGTGATGTTCGACAGAGAAGATATACGACTACTAATTATTCTTTCCCACATCTTGAGGGTATGTGATGTCAGTTTTATTCCCCTGTAGTTGTTGCATTGAGAGATGTCACCTTTATTTTTAAAGATTGGGGAAAGATAGCTCAGTCTCCACTAGGGCATGCAAAAACCGGGTTGTTTTTGAAAACCGGTTTTTTCGGTTTTCCCAAAACAAAAACCGGGTAAACCGGTTTTTTCGGGTTTTTCGGTTTTTTAATAAAAACGGTAAAAATAATAGAAAATATTTATTTTCTTTCCTAGGTAAGTATAAATTTATTCTAATTTAATAACAAATTTTAATTTATTCATAAAGGGACTTCTGTACGTAATGAATTTTATGATTAACAATTTTTTTAAGGCAATAGGTGTCAAGTATCCCTAAACTAGTAGAATTTCTATTGTTTGCGATGTCTGCAATCCCTTCGGCGCAGCGTGCAAAAGAATTATACCGACATACTCGTACTTACTTACTCAAAAAGAATAGTCCATAATAAGCGGATTGTAAAAAATTTGGTACTTTTAGTCGAGTTTATCTCCATTTGACAATTCAGCAACTTTATGTTCTAGTATAATAAAGGTCGTATTATTATGTCAAAAGTATCAACATTTCATTGAACTCGAATGTAGGTAGATACCACAGTGGAGTCAAACTGAGACAAATAATTTGGCATTTAAATATTATATGACCCCAGTCAACTCACTTTACTCTTTTAAATACCTTGGACATTTGTTGAAGCCCGACTGCCCGACCTCAAGGACAACGATGATAGAAATGGAGCGGAGGGCGTTATTTTGTCAGGTTTGCACGCTGTCATCTAAATTAGATGTGTGTTAACGTGAAGTTAAAATTACGCAGTGTTATTATAAGAGATTGTTAAACTCCTGTTTAACACTATTTAAATGTGGTGCTGTCTCTTTTAAGCAATATTATCAAAAGAACGTGCAGCATGTAGTATACCTATTACTCAAATAGCTTCCTCCGATTTCAATATAATAATGCCGTGTTTTTGGGGTTGCGTTGCTCCTGCAGGGCATCCGGGATGCTCGCCGAGGCCAGCTTTGAATGTTTCTACTCAACTATGTGTAAAAATGTGCTTATTCCCTGCCCTGGTGCGCAGGGTGCGGGGGAGCCCCAACAGCATCCTGGACATGATTTCCTGCAGACTTGACTGTTCCTATGTTAATCGCTGCTGTAGAATATCGAGTGGCATGCATGGCTTAAACATAAGTGATATCCCAAAACTGACTTTAAATGCAACACTAGCGCCACTCCCGCAAAAAAATAACTATCGTGTACAAAATTTATTAAAATCTAAGCTATTTATTTCTTATCGTTATTAGAAACAAAAACTTAATGACCGATAATTTATTATGGTTTTTTTCGGCGAAAAACAAAAAGTTGGCCGTTTTTAGCTTTTTTCACCACCAAAATTGCAAACAATTATTTGTCACTGCGTTTGTGTATTTATTATAAATAACAATGAGGATCAGTAACCGGTTTGAATCCTAAAGTTTTGTTGAAATAATATAGAAACATTTTAATAGCTATGAACCCTAGTAAAAGATTTTTTAAATCCGTTTAGAAATGGTTGAGTTATGAGGGTTTAAACTGTTATTTTGGGGGTCCTTATATGACGTCATCCGCGACTTACGCGAACCTTATGTCGTACGTGCTAAAGCATATATTGCATTGAGCTTGGCATTTTGTTAACTTCTCAGATTTAAGAGATATCGTGAAAATTGCTTCACAGTTATTCATGTGGTGGCCTAGGCTTTCTGATAACCACTAAACAAAAATCGTTCTTGATCCTCATTGATATTTTGTAACCACTATACACGCTTAACGCTTTCCTTAAGTATCACAGACTATTAAATTGACTGAAATGTATTTTGTTGAACATATTTATGTTGCATATTTGAGCAAAGAAAAACGTTTTAATGTAAGTAAACTGTGTGTTAAATAAAATAACCGAAAAAACCGAAAAACCCGGTTTTATGACTAGAAAAAACCGGGTTCCTAACTCTGTCGGTTATCCGGTTTTTTCGGTTATCCGGTTAACCGGTTTGCATGCCCTAGTCTCCACGAATCTGGTATTTTACCTTCAGTGAGGATGCTATTGAACAATCTGCCAAGCCAAGGGATAGCGTCATTGCCCAACTTTTTCCAGATGTCAGCTGGTATATTATCTGGGCCCATCGCCTTATGGTTTTTCATTTTCAAAATAACAGCTTTTATTTCTTTGGGCTGAATAAAAAGTATAGGTCCCTCTACTGGTGGTAGGTAAGGTAGTTCTTCACTTGGATACTCCTCGTTCAGCAATCCTTCATAGTATTCTTGCCATTGGTTATTTATGTCACTGTTAGATGTTAGCAGTTGGCCTTGTTCATTCCTAATATACCTACATTTATTGCATTTTGTGTCCAATGTTGATTTATGACGTTCATTCGCTATTTTAAAGATAGCCTTTTCACCCTCCGCGTTTTCAAGCCTATCATAGAACTTCTGTCTCGACGCTGCCCTTGTCTGTGCCACTGCCGATTTGGCTAACGCCTTTGCCTTTTTATACTCTATGCGGTCTTCTTCTAGATCACTCGTCTGCCAAGCTTTAAATGCGTACCTCTTTATTTTGAATATATTTTTGACTTTGTTATTCCACCACGTTGTGTCCTTTTTAACGTTCATGCCACCCTTGGAGATGCCTAATATTTGTTTCGCATTTGTTTGACAGAAGTTTTCGAAGTCTGTCCACATTTTGTTTACTGGTTTGACCTCATCGAGATCGGATTTGAGGTAGGAGTTCACGGCATTGATGAAGTCGTTACCCTTGTCGTTATATAATTCTTTCCACTTTATACGGACAGTTTTATCTATATGTACTTTAATAGGTTTTGGTAAATCCAACAGCAACCAGGAGTCTATGCTGTGATGTGAGGGCTTCACCGGGAATCACTTTACAGTCTTTGTAGTGTTTCAACATTATGTTACTCGAAAGTATATAATCTATTTGTGTCAAATGGTTTGCGCTTTTATAAGTTATAAGGTGTTGAGGTTTCTTTTGAAAATGTGTGTTAACTATTTTAAAATTATGTTTTGAGGCAAAATTTAAAATCTCTAGACCACTTGCATCCACAGTTCCATATCCAAAACCACCATGATACTTCACTATGTGTCCGAGTTTTAGTTCCCACGTGTCCATTTAGATCACCTCCTATGTGTACCTTTTGCAGCATTTCATCGAAGTCTTCCCAGAAGGCTTGTTTCTCCAGTTGCGTCCGTCCCGATTGTGGTGCATATGCCGATATAATATTGAGTATGGGCTGGTTGTCCATTGCTAGTTTCACTGCTAATAGTCGGTCACTTTTTCTTTCTACATTGATGATTCTTTGCTTTAGGTCTTTGTCCAATGCGATTGCCACTCCGTTTTTCTTAGTGTCTGTGCCATGGTATACAAGTTGATATCCATGTCCAATATCTCGAGACTTTGATCCCTTCCACTTTGATTCTTGAATGCAGCATATGTTGATATCTCTTTTATAAAGAATTTCACTTAGCTCGTTGCTGCGTCCGGTCATGGTTCCTAAGTTCCATGTCCCTAGCCTAAGTCTACTAGTAGATTGCGAATGTGTATTCTTGTCCTTTCCGTCGCTTCGGGGGGACGCCCTAGCAGATTTAGCATTCTTATTCGCATTCAAAATTCCTCCGTCGCTTAAGGGGGACGCCCTAGCCATTACATTAATTTTATTTAGTTGTGCTGTCATATTTGTACAAGGAGAGGTTTTAGTTTGGCTATACGTTTTACGGCCGGTTATCTGTTCTTCATACAAAACGTAAAATTTTGGAGAACGAAAAATTACGTTGGCGTAAATTTTCAATCTTCTCTTCATAGAAATGTATCATTTTGGGAAAAAATAAAATGTGATCTGGGAAAAAAATTAAATTCATATCTGGAGACACTAACGAAGAAAAAAATCTAATATCATTATTGATTTGATTAAAAAAAATATTTTCCAATTATTGTATTCTTGAAAAAAAAAACAAATTTAGAAAAAAAAACAACGGTGCTGTGTTTTTTTTTCATATTTGTTTTCAACATTGTGAAAAAAACGAAGTTGTTTTTTTTTTAAGTTACATCACTAGTTGTGCTACGCCGCGCTCTGCTTTTGAGCTTGAGCAAAGCGCAGCCTAGATCAAAGTTGATGCATACCAGTAAAAGGTGCAAGTTGTGTCAGTCGTATCAAAGCGATGTCATTCCTGCGAGTGACCGCGTCATACTGAGGGTGTGGGATGGTGGTCTCAATGGGCAAGGACACGGGCTCCTCGTTGCAGTCCAACTCGCCCGTGGCTACGGGCCTGCAGTCAATCTTTGTCGACGTATCGTGCTCTCCGAGGCGGACACTCACGCTGGAATTTAAGTATTTTAAGTATATTGGGTCATTCTGAACTTACCATCCAAATTTCGAGGATGTGTACAGTCCATGAAACTAAACAACTTTCTCTAAGAAACATGTGTCGCATTTCGCCACAAAATTTTGGTCATCCCATACTAAATTGATCACGTAATCTCTTTGATTTGTATGGATAGTCGATTATTTTTTACACATTTGGCCATGTGTTCCTTAGAAAGTTGTTCAGTTTCATGGACTGAACACATCTTCCAAATTTGGATGGTGAATACAAAATGACCCTGTATATTAAATTCAGGCAATTAGGCCCATACAATATATACCTTACAGACTAACATAGCACATTACATTTTATAAACTATTTTCCACGTATTGATGGCGGCGACGTATTGCGCAACGCAGTATCCGGTATCCGACCACAAAACCGTCGGAACAAAACACCCTTCGGCCAAAAATCTTCTTTCATGAAGGTCGACAGATGTTCGGTCACCACATATGAATTGAAGTTCACATTGTGGCGGGAATCCAACCACTCGACCCTCAGACAGAATTTGGTCTTCACTCTGATGAATTTAGACAAGTCTGTCGATATTTTTTATTCACAATGGGATAGTGCTTGGCTTTCACCTCACCTGATGGTGACGATAAGGCCGAAGGTGGAAGTGCACTACACCCGGACTTCTCATCACTGAGGAAATGGCTATCTTACCTCTAACTGCCAGAACACAACATTTTTTTAATTGTTGTTATGGCGTCAGACTTAGGTAAGATGGTGGCAGCTAGCCAGGCGGACTTGAAATAAGCCCTACCACCAATCAACCCGAGTGCAAATTGTACCCCCCCTGGGAATCGAACCCGAGACGCCGAGACGCCCACCCGTGTAAGCGCAGGGGCGTCTTACACGGGTGGGCGTGGGCGAACCACAAGTGCAGCAGTTGCAAAGTTTCATTATCGTACTTTTAATTAAACATTAGCTTTTTTTAATAAAAAAACAGTAACTCACGGAGTAGCACTATTAAGGATATTTCCAGTGACGCAGTGGGCAGCGGTCAACACATACTTCCCGCTGACCAGTACCCCCCCGCAGAAGGTTCCGATACCTCCTGACTGTTGGTACTCGATCAACGATAACCAGGGGTACTTGTCTATGCTTGTCTCTACACCACCCACTGCAATTATTAAAGTTCAATAATAAAATTGTATAAGAAATGGTATTATTATACTTATTATCATATCAGCCGCGCGACACCCACTGCTGGGTATAGGCCTCCCCAAGGATCTCCACGACGATCGGTCCTGCGCTGCCTGCATCCAGCGGCGCACCGCGACCGCGCACCAGATCGTCGGTCCACCTTGTTTACACTATGGTTTTAGTTTATCATCACACTATGAACAGGCCTTCTTCTATCCTTGGGGGAGGCCTAACCCAGCAGTGGGTGTCGTGCGGCTGATATGATGATGATGATGGACAGGCGTCTGCGTTTCAGTTAGGACAAAAATGCTTACGTATGTCCGGCTGTCCGTCCTCTACACTACAGTGGCCCTACCATGAGTTGCTGCAAACTGTTTACGTTACAGTAAACTGTCGGATATACCGCTCACAGTCAATACGAGTGAAAGAGAGAAAACGATAGTTTACTGTAACGTAAACAGTTTGCAACAACTCATGGTAGGGCCACAGGTCGCATTTCTCAACCGATTCTCATGAAATTTTGTGAGCAGGTTCTACAAGGTTATTTGTAAAATACCAACAACCTTGCAGGAGTAGATTAATTACTAACATCATAATCAATGCAACATTTTTTTACAACTTTCCCGAAATCAGACAAAAAAACTAATTTTGTATGAAAAGTCGTTTATTTGTCTGTTTTCGGAAAAGTCATAGATCAAAATATTGTTGTTTATAATATCATCATCATCATTATCATCATCATATCAGCCGCACGACACCCACTGCTGGGTATAGGCCTCCTCCAAGGATTTCCACGACGATCGGTCCTGCGCTTCCCACATCCAGTGGCTTCCGGCAACCTTCACCAGATCGTCGGTCCACCTTGTCGGGGGCCTACCCACGGAGCGTCGTCCGGTGCGCGGTCGCCATTTTAGAACCTTTCCGCCCCAACGGTCATCGGTTCTTCTCGCTATGTGTCCAGCCCACTGCCACTTTAGCTGAGTAATCCTTCGAGCGATGTCGGTTACTTTAGTTCGCCTGCGGATCTCCTCATTTCTGATTCGATCACGCAGGGAAACGCCGAGCATGGTTCTCTCCATTGCACGCTGGGTGACCTTGAGCCTCCTCATGAGACCCATAGTTAGCGACCACGTTTCACTGCCGTAAGTCATCACTGGCAACACACACTGGTCATAGACTTTCGTCTTGAGACACTGAGGTAAATCGGACACGAAGATTTTTCGGAGCTTCCCGAATGCTGCCCATCCGAGTTGGATTCGACGAGAGATCTCCTTCTCAAAGTTGGACCTACCTAACTGGACTGCCTGTCCTAGGTATACATAATGGTCAACAGCTTCAAGTGTAGTGTTCCCAACATGAACTTGAGCGGGCACAACATGTGCATTCGACATGATTTTCGTCTTATCCATGTTTATTTTAAGACCCACTCTTTGGGAAGCACTACGGAGATCTTCGAGCATTGTGTTCAGGTCCTCCAAGGTCTCAGCCATAAGAACTATATCATCGGCAAAACGAAGGTGTGTTAGGTATTGGCCATTAATGTTGATGCCGAGTCCTTTCCAGTCTAAGTGTTTAAAGATATCCTCCAACGCAGCTGTGAACAGTTTCGGAGAAATAACATCTCCCTATCTCACACCTCGCTGCAGTTGGATAGGATTTGTTCTCTGGTTCTGTACTCGGACCGACATGGTGGCTTTTGTATAAATACCTCAACACCTCGATATACCTGTAGTCCACTTGGCACCTTTGGAGAGACTGCAGCACCGCCCAGGTTTCAATCGAATCAAAGGCTTTCTCATAATCCACGAACGCCAAGCAAAGTGGCAGATTATATATATATATTAGTGCAAAATGGAAACTTCATCAGCGCTGGAAAAAACATGGTAACCCAAGAGATTATGACGAGTTCAGGGAGCTCAGAGCTAGACAACACCGTTTACAAGCAAGGTGCTTCGCACATTTCATATATACATCTCAAGAATTGATAAAAAAATCACCCAAACATTTTTGGAAATACGTCAAAAGTAAAAGAGGATCTTCCAACTACCCTCAAAAACTCACGTACAATAACACCAGCTACAGCAATGGCGAAGATGTTTGTAAGGCTTTCAGTCGGTTTTTCGAGAGTGTCTTTGTAGCATCAGAAGGAGCCGGGCCTTCCACATCGATTGAACCTCAGGATCACGATTGCGAGCACTTATCTCATATCCAAATAGAAAGAAATAGAGTCCTAAAACTTCTGCAATCATTGGATAGAAACAAGCGACCAGGCTGCGACGGTATTCCTTCCGTTTTGCTAGCTTCTTGTTCCGATAGTCTTGCCACTCCTATCACAATTTTATTTAACAGATCCCTTAAGGAATGTGTCTACCCCGACATCTGGAAGCAAGCCAAAATTGTTCCTATTCACAAGAAATCGTTAGTTGAAAATTATTATTATGAAAAGTTGGTCCTTGAACAGATTTATCCTATAATTGCAAAGGGTGTTCCGCAATCTCAGCACGGTTTTTTGCGATGGCGCTCTACAGTGTCAAACTTGGCATTGTTTTCAAACTATGTGCTTAGTGAAATGGAAAGAGGGGGGCAGGTTGATGTGGTCTACATGGACTTCGAAAAAGCTTTCGACCGTGTGGACCACTCCATCCTTATTCGCAAGCTCCAATGTCTTGGCATTCACGGCGATTTATTGCGATGGGTTCAATCTTACTTAACTAATCGTTCGCAGATGGTTGTTCTTGGCGGATTTAGATCCGATTTTGTCTCTGTCCCCTCTGGGGTTCCTCAGGGATCCCATCTGGGTCCTCTCTTCTACAATGCGTACATTTTTGATTTACATAAAGTACTAAAACATTCAAAACATCTATTATATGCAGATGACAAAAAGATATACTTGAGGGTGCGGGATGTTAATGATTGTAAGTTGTTACAGAATGACCTTAATAGTCTTTTCAAGTATTATGGCGAAAATAACATTAGAGTAAATATCGGAAAATGTCAGTGCATAAGTTTTACACGCAAACCAAAGCCAATAATCTTTTCATACAATTTTAATAACATTGCAATTGAGAGGTCTAAGATGGTGCGCGATCTAGGAATTTGTTTCGATAGTAAGATGCTTTTGTCCACCCACATCGACACCATAGTGGGTAAGGCGTATCGCAATCTCGGATTTGTCATGCGTACTTGTCGTCCCTTCAATAACCCCACTTGTTTAAAAATTGTGTACTATGCATATGTAAGAAGTCTACTGGAGTACGCTGCCCCGATTTGGTCCCCATGTTATCACACTCACATTGATCGCCTCGAGGGACTGCAGAGGAAGTTTGCTCGGCATCTTAATTTCAAATGTAGAAAACTTCAAGTCGGGTCGTCGTATGCCGAGATTTGTCGCGCGTACAATTTGCTAAGTCTAGCCGAGCACCGGCAGGTACTGGATATGGGGCTGGTATATGACGTCATCTGTGGTGGTCTGGATTGCCCTGAGCTTCTTGAGCTTGTGTATTTTAGTACTCCGCGACGTCGAACCAGGCACACTAATTTGTTAAATGCCCCATCTAAATTTACAAACTACGGGCAAAATTCTGTGTTTTGCTGATTACCAAGACTTTACAATAATAAGTTTG
The DNA here is from genome assembly GCA_943789525.1 of Agriphila geniculea. NCBI lineage: Eukaryota > Metazoa > Arthropoda > Insecta > Lepidoptera > Crambidae > Agriphila > Agriphila geniculea. The sequence goes on from OX038895.1 coordinate 6,455,605, forward strand.
GTAATGTCGACCCTTTCCTGGGTTCCAAAAAGCAATTTATTAACAGTATCAAACAAAATCTTACATAATAAATTCTTTACTTGACTAACCAAATGCATGATTTTATTATTTCTATGGGTTGGGTACACATACTAATATTACAAAAACTAATACAAACTAATAGTTATAAAATACAATAAACGAGCATTGGTTGTTGTTGTTTGTCCTTATGTCCATATTTCACTTAAATAGTTCTTAATATATTTGTTTACTTGAATTGCATTATCCCTTGAGAACCATTGGTAAGGAAAACAGGTAAAAAAAAAAAATCGTCCATTTGTTTCCAATCGATTAAGTAATTTGTTGGATAGTCGTAATTGGCCTTTAGAATTATGTTTTAAAATTGTAACTTAGACTGTAAGTGAGCTGTGTACTGTCCCTAATAAAAGAAAATAAAAAATAAAATAAAAATACTCCTCGGTCTTCTGTATGACCTGCCGCAGCGTATGGATGTGGTCTATGGTGCTAAAGCCTTTTCGGAACCCGGCTTGTTCGGGAGGTTGGAAGTCGTCGAACTTGCGAGCGAGACGGTTCGTAAGGACTCTCGAAAACAGCTTATAGACATGACTCAGAAGCGAGATGGGTCTATAGTTCCTTAAGAGGGACTTGTCACCCTTTTTAAAGAACAAAATCACCTCACTTATGTTCCATGTCTTCGGCGTTCTGCCCTCGACGATGACGGAATTGAAAAGATTCTGGAGGACTTTAAGTATCGGCTTACCGCCCGCTCTCAGAAGTTCTGTAGTGATTCCGTCGTCACCCGCCGCCTTGTTGTTTTTCAGCTGTTTGAGAGCCATACTAATCTCGTACATGCTGACGTCCGGGATATCTTGGGTATAGTGTCGGGTAAGCTTGGCTCTGGGGTCTTTAGCCTTGCTTTTAACAGGTGTCTGCGTGGAATATGACTGCCCATAGAAACTCTCGATCTCCCTCAGGATTTCAGGCTTCGCTGAGATGATGCGTCCGTCGTCAGTTTTCAGCTTCGTCATCTGGCTTTGCCCAATAGACAGATCTCTTGCGAACACTTTGGAGCCTTTGTTCCGCTCGATGGCCTCTTTAATACGATTCGTTTTAAATTGGCGAAGGTCGCTCGTCGAAGACTTAGATATCTGTCTATTAAGCTGCCGATAACGATTAGCATCTACTGAACTCTGGAGCCTCATTTCACGTCTCTGATCCATGAGTAGGAGTGTGTGGTCGAAGAGTTTCTTTAGCTTGGGATGGCGGGTCTTGAAGAACTTGGACCCTACCGTACGGACAGTATCCACCACCATATTGTTTAGATCGTCCACATCTATGCTGTTCTCAAGGGCTTCGAAACGGTTTTGGAGTTCGAGTTGAAAGCTCTCAGGGTTTTGAATATGGGCCGGCAATGGTCGGAGTGTTGATTTTATCAGTCGAGATCTTTCCAGCTTTATGTTGATATTCAATGTGCCACGTACCAATCGGTGATCGCTCCCCGTCTTAACGGCGTTGATCACAGTGACATCATTGAATATTTGCTTTTTCGTGGACATGATAAAATCTATCTCATTTCTGACTGTACCGTCCGGACTGACCCAAGTCCACTTCCGGCTTTCCGGCTTTCTGAAGAATGAGTTCATCATAAAGAGGTTCTCCTTCTCCATAAAGTCGGCTAGCATCTGGCCTCTGTCATTCCGTTGCCCAACTCCAAATTGCCCCACTCTCAGCTCATCACCGCATCGTTTCCCCAACTTTGCATTGAAGTCCCCCATCACAACGGTGTAGTGGGTTTTGTAGATATGCATGGCTTTAGAGATCTCCTCATACATAGCCTGCACTTCGTCATCTTGGTGCGTCGAGGTCGGTGCGTAAACCTGTATGACATTCAACGAATACCGTTTGGATATTCTGAGTATAAGGTACGCCACCCTGGTCGACACACTTCCGATGGTAATCACGTTGTTGACAAGGGAATTGTGGACGATGAACCCGACACCACCTTGGGACTGTTGGTCGCCCTCCCGGTAGTACAGCAAGTTACCGGAATTAAGGATTATCGAGTCCTCTCCCTCTCTTCGGACTTCAGATAACCCAATGATGTCCCAGTGTAACTTGTTTATAACTTCTTCCAACTCGATTAACTTCGTGTCGGTCCTCAGTGTGCGCGTGTTATATAGGTTGCCAGGTGCAATTTTCGTGATTGGTGGTAGCCGATCCGCACCCGGGGATTCTTAGCACCCCCTGCGCCGTCGTTACCATAGCCGCTACCGTAGCTAGGAATAGCGGGGCCGCCGGGGACTGGGGGCCAATTTATTTGTGTGTCCATCATGAGGGGGTTTGCCATAATCGCCACGCTTGGCAGGCGGGTTGGCGATCGCAGTAGGCCAAGAATTTTGGAGACGCTGCTGCCCGTCTCCTGATGACTGTGTTCCCTTAGTCGCCTTTTACGACACCCATGGGATGAGAGGGGGTAGTGCTATTCTAAGCCGGCACATACACGGAAGGTATGTGCCGGTTATCGTTTATGATATGAATGTTGGTAATATACTCCTGCGAAGTTGTTGGAGTTTTACAAATAACCCTCTATAATTATATAGATTCATTTGTCGATTCCATAGACATAGAAAAGTTTTCGCTGCATGGTCGATTTAGATTTTCGATTTTTTTCAAAATGGCGGAGATATTGGGAAAAGTCATTATTTCAGCCCATGCTCTAATTTTCAGCCTTTCGAAAATGATTAAAAATTATTAAAATTCTACATTTTAAGCATTCACAATGCTAATGCAATTATATTAAGATAATTAATTTAATAGAAAAAATACTAGAAAAAATCAACTCACCCGTAGCGTTGTTTCCGTCTGAGTTGCTACGGGGGTGAGTGGATTTTTTCTAGTATTTTTTCTATTAAATAAAATATTATTTTAATACCTATGATTAAAAATGTTAGATAATGCAAGGTCTACCTACATCTCTACAGAACCACTAGTAATAGTTACCATGCCATCGATTATGTAAGCGTAACGTTTACGCTTACTGTAAAATATGATACTTGCCACCAAAGATCTTATCGTTCCAAGTATTCTCCCTGCCGCAACAGTGAGTGTTGAAGTTTGGAGGGAAAGAGGTAATCTTAGTCTGACAGCTGCCTTTTTCCACCTTCTCATTGAGGGGGCAGCAAACGCTCTCCGTGCCGAAACATCTGGAATTTTCAGTTAATTTTAACGTTCAGTTTCAGTTAAACAACGATATCATACCTACCTACTAAATAAAGTTTAAGTAAATAAGTTTCTTAACATTTACCCGAATTATTTTGGCGAGAGAGATATAAAATATTAAAGTAATTGGATGGGTGAGTGGACAAAACTGAAAATTAACTTTTTAGCATGAACATAGAGTTTAAGAGAAGTTAAATCGACTGATGAGCTCAAAACACGCAAATTTTGATTCGTGTCAAAAATACAGAGCCTAGTCTTTGCTAGAGTCTGTGTTAGCAAACAAAAATTCATACATTTCAGCTTTAACATAAATTCAAACACTCTTAACTTATTTTGAACTTTTTATTAGTTACACTTTTTCCAGTCACCCCTTAATTAGTTAACTGCCAAGTGCCTGACAAACAATACAAATTCGAGTGTATTAATAATTGTTATTATGTAAAAAAAAATAACTTTCAAAAAAACTAGTAGTTTACAAACACAAGGTAAACTAGTAATTACTAGTACCTAACTAACTTATCTTCTTTTAAGTTTACCTAAGGTATTACAAATGTAGGTAATAATTATTGTAAGAATTAGTGATTATTAAATTATCATAACAATGTGTTTTAATTATTACTTAGAATATAAAGAGAGAGAGAGAGAGAGAGATATTTTTTATTAACACAAAGACCACACGTTACAATAATTAGAGTTTACAAAAAAACAAGTCTTAGGGCTAATTAGGACCTACCTCAGCTTGTGTTGCCATGACACATAAGTGTCACAGCAACGCTGGTATTCTGATAGGACCTTTTTTTTTTATTTATTTTTTTTTTTTTTTATGCGCGGTAAGCGGACATGAAATAAAAATGTGACAAACAAAAGATTTTACATACATGCATAATTAGTTAATCAAAATTAAGTAAAAAAACGGACAAAATTCACTCGCCATAACAATAATAATTAATATAAATAACAATGAGAGACAAAGAGGGTAAGCTAGGTTGTCTAAAACCTTTGTTCGCAAAACACTGGTACGCTTGCCTTCCCAATACAAATAAACAAACAGAAGAGAAAAAATAAATAAAAACTCCATCTATGCTATGTGACGTTAGGCAATTCTCCCTTTCTCTTGTGTCTGTCTGACAGAAATACAAACAGCCGAAAAATTTATAAAACATAATTTCACACCAATTTTACATTCCTTTAAGAAATACACGCAAGTGTCGAGCAAGTAGCAAGCAAATAACTATCGGAACATGAACTAATACCAATACAAATAAACATCGTCATGCTGATCCAAAAAAGAGAGAAGCTGCGATTGTGATCGTGAGGACAGCGCTCCTCCAGGTGCCGAAGACCATCTCCAGAAACAAATGTGTTGAGATGAGAGTAAACTCAGGGTAAGCTTTTTCATTTATAAATCCAATTGTAGTGCCATTAAGTGACGCTTTAAAGTTCTTTTCAACGTTTGCTTTGTTTTTAGTTCTCGCATCGGGGGAGGGAGATCATTCCAGCACTTGGAGGCAGCGAATCTGAAGGATCCACGGAAAGCAGCGGTGCGGTGTGTGGGGATCGAGAAGACGCTAGTGCAAGACCTTTTTGGGTACCTACTGTGGAGCTGTGCCCATTCCAATTTTTCCAATAGGTATTGTGGCTTGCCCGTGTGAATGATGCCAAATAACAAGGATGTGAGGTGCACACGCCTGCGGGCCTCCATTTTTAGCATTTTTGCGGAGTTTAAAAACGGAGTTACATGAGTTCGTGGTGGTATGTGGAAACAAAAGCGCGCGCAAGCGTTTTGGACCCGCTGGATGAGCTGTTTTGTTCTTGCCAACAAGCATGGGCCATAGACAGTGTCGCAGTAATTGAGTTTTGATAAAACAAGTGCCTCGCATAGTGTAATTCTGAGTTTCACAGATAAGTACTGTCTTATTTTGTATAACAGCTTTAACCTATAGAAGCAGCTGCGCACGCACTCCACAACGTGGGTCTCAAAATTAAGGTGGCTGTCCAATGTCAAACCCAGGCTCTTAGCCCTTTCCACCCGCTCTACAGCCACTCCATCAATATGAATTTTCAACAAGGTGTCGTTGATATTATTTATATTTTTTCTGCTACCGGTGAGCAGAAGTTTTGATTTCTTTGGATTTAGTGCAAGGCAGTTTGTCTTACACCATGTAGATATTCTTGTCAGGTCCCCGTTTATTTTTTCGAGAGCATTGGTGATGTCGCATGGCTTGAAGGAATAGTAAAGCTGTATGTCGTCGGCATAAAGGTGATATTTACACTCTTTGATGCAGTTAATTAGGTCCGTACTGTACAAAATGAACAGGATTGGACCCAACAAAGAGCCTTGTGGTACGCCTCGGGTCACTGGGAGAGAAAGGGACCGTAACCTTGAGCCATCAGCTGCTGTCAGCTCCACGTACTGTTGCCTGTCTGTTAAATAGCTATGGAACCACTTTATTGCGCCTGTATCGAATCCATAGTAGGCTAGCTTCGATAACAAAAGTGTTGTATTTATGCAGTCAAATGCACGGGAGCAGTCGAGCAGCAGCAGAGCGCTAACCATTCCATGGTCCTGAGCAGTCAGGAGATTGTCCACTACATCTGACATAGCAGTCGCTGTGCCGCGACCCTTGCGGAACCCCGACTGGAATTGTGGAAGTAAGTCGTGATCTTCGATGTACCTAGTGAGTTGATCACAAACTATTCTCTCCAATATCTTGGAAGCACAAGAGAGAAGGCTTATGGGTCTAAGATCACTTACTGATGTGGGCTGCGAGGTTTTAGGAAGAGGTTTCACCACGGCTAACTTCCAACCCTTTGGGAATGTGCTTTCCATAATAGAACGGTTTATGATATTGGTTATTGCTTCTAAAGACTGGGGTAGAGTAAGTTGCAGCATTTCTAAAGAAATATTATCATCTCCTTGAGCGTTGGAAGTGAGACCCTTGATGGCTTTAAACACAACTTCTGCGCTGACTGGGTGTAACCCAAAATTACCTGCCCCGCTGTGCCTATGGTGTTCGAAGAAGGTGAGATTTGAGATGGAAATGGTTTGACTACCAGGTACATCGAGAAAGTGCCTATTAATTACATCGGGGTCATCAAAACATGGTGGAAGACTACCCGCAGCTTTTTTGTCGGTCAGTATGTTGTGTTTGAGGTTCTGCCATAGCTTTTTCGGATTCCCTATGTTATTATTGATATGAGTAGCAAAGTAACAAGTCTTTTCATCCTCGATGGCTTGGATGACCACATGTTTTAAGAAAATGTAATCTTTTTTACGGTCTTCACTTTTGGGGTCTCCAATTTTGAGACTTTTGTATTTATGGTGATAGGTATCTCTAATATATGGTGATAGGTAATAGTAATCTCTAAGGCGCATCATTTCTCTTACAGTGTCTGTAATCCAGGGATGAGGGGGTGTCTTAAATTTTCTGCATCTGATTGGTGCATGCAAATCAAATAATGCTGTAATGACAGATGAAAAAAGTTCGACCAGGACGTCAACACTGTCCTGCGACCGTTTGAAAAAGTCCCAGTCGACGGAATGGAGATCGGCGTCGAATAAGTCCAAAATAATGTTTTTCAGGGGTCTATAAGTTACCCATTGAGGCGAAGGCCTTTCCTTTTTTATTTTAAAATCAGCTGTGATCATGGCGTGCCTGCCCAGCTCCGGCGTATGTTTTACCCTAACGTTGAGGACCCTTATATCAGAGCAGATGACATCGATTAGGCTAAAACTCTCTTGACTAAAATGAGTTGGCTCGGTTACAACTTGTTTCAGGCCCAAGCTACGTAATGTTTGATAAAATAATCTAGCCTGCCCGCTTTCAGGGTTGAGAAGGTTTATGTTAAAGTCCCCGACAAGTATCAAGCCATCCTGTTTAGGATGTAAAAATATTTTGGTTTATTTTAGCTCCCTATTTATCCTACTTTCTACTTATAATCCTACTAATATTATAAATGTGAAAGTTTGTGGGTCTGGATGTTAGGATGTTTGTTCCTCAATCACGCAAAAACGGCTGAGCAGATTTGGATGAAATTTGACATACAGATAGTTTTTAGCCTGAATTAAAACATAGGATACTTTTTATCCCGGTCAAAGGTTCCCTAGGGATTTCCCGAATGTGCACGCGGACGAAGTCGCGGGCGGAAGCTAGTACAAATCCTACTTATCCTACTTCCTACTAATATTATAAACGTGAAAGTTTGTGGGTTTGGATGTTTGTTCCTCAATCACGCAAAAACTACTGAACGGATTTAGTTGAAATTTGGCACACAGATAGTAGATAGCCTAGATTAAAATATAGAATACTTTTTATCCCGATATTCCCACGGGAACGGGAACCACGTGGGTGAAACCGCGGGCGGCCGGTAGTTTATTATAAATGTAAAAGTTTGTGGGTTTGGATGTTTGTTCCTCAATCACGCAAAAACTACTGAACGGATTTGGTTGAAATTTGGCACACAGATAGTAGATAGCCTAGATTAAAACATAAAATACTTTTTATTCCGATATTCCCACAGGAACGGGAACCACGTGGGTGAAACCGCGGTGCAGCCGCTAGTAGATAATAATTATCAGTACCTACTTACTTACTTACTTTTTTATTTGGCATTGTTGACACACACTAGTACAAGCGCTTTTGTCTACACACTTGCCCTGCTCACCTTCCGCAGTTTGACACATGTATGGACAACAAACCTGAAAATTAAATTGAAATCAATGAAAAAGACCTTAGAAATGTTGTATTCTTATTCTTATCGTATGAGGATTAGTCACCTCTAGTGTTAGAGCTTATCAAGCCGCCTGTAAGGCCTCTGACTTGGCTTACGACTGTTATCAGATGACAACAGCCGGGACCGACGGTGTGCTCTCCGAAGCACGGAAGCGCTTAGTTGTAATGTCACTCAACGGTCACCCATCCGATACCTGGCCGGACCGAGCGTTGCTTAACAAACGTGATCGAGTACGATCAGTACTGTCAATCTCCGCCATGAGCACTTCGTAATTTTGTATTTTATAGCAAGAGTGGTTAAAAATAAAAAATAAAACAATAGAATCTCTGGGGAGTCCCAAAAACCGTGAACTTCCCATACAAACGTAATACAAAATGATTTGCAATATTAATGTTTTTTTTTTTTCTAATCTTCAACTATTTGCAATCGGTCGCCAGACCATAAGCGAATTGGTTGGAAGGAAGAATGGACGAGTATAGTGACGCGGCCATCACCGCTCCTCCTAATTAAGTACGTGGTCTCTTTTTAGTCTTCTCACCACCATTGTCGGGTCTAACAGCTCTGTAATGAGAGGGTTTGGGTGATTGTGGAGGCGGTCTTTGTGTCGTTTCCGATATAGCTCGATCTCAGTTGCTACAGTTGGCATTTTAAGGTATTCGTGGATTTCATCGTTCCTCGCGAACCAAGGGGCGTTTACTATCGCCCTCAGGATGCTATTCTGTACCCGCTGGAGGCAGAGAGTATTTGATTTGCTGGCCACACCCCATAATTGGATGCCGTACGTCCAAATCGGTTTCAAGACTGAGTTGTATATCAGTTATTTATTGTCTACAGACAGCACCGAGTTTCTTCCCATTAGCCAGTATAAATTACGAAATTTAAGGTTGATCTCATTTCTTTTTGCTTTGATGTGATTCTTCCATGTGAGGCGTCGGTCTAGATGGAATCCTAGGTATTTGACACTGTCAGTATATGGTAAGGTGTCACTACCAAGACTGACCGGAGTGCAATTTCCTTTCCTCAAAGCAAAAGTGACATGATGTGATTTTGTTGCACTTGCACGGATACGCCATTTGCAGAGCCACTTGTGGGTTTTGTTGAGCTGTTTCTGCAGGTTATGACTAGCAATCTCAGGAGTCGCATCGGTTGATAAAAAAGCAGTATCATCGGCATATGTTGCAACAGTGGTGTTTTCCATTACGGGTAGGTCATGCGTAAAAATGGTGTACAGCACCGGTCCAAGTACTGACCTTTGTGGAACTCCAGCCTCTATGTTATAAAGGCTTGATCTGGCTTCACCTTGCTTGACTTGGAAGTACCGATTCGTCAGATACGACTTGATGAGAAGGAACATTGAATGTGGTAAGTTAAGTTTTACTTTGGCCAGTAGACCTTTGTGCCAAACCCGATCGAAGGCCTGCTGTACGTCCAGGAAAGCTGCTGAGCAATATAGCTTTCGTTCTAAGCTCTGACTTATAGTGTGATATACTCTGTGGACCTGTTCTATAGTCGAATGTGCTTTTCGATAGCCAAATTGGTGAGTCGGTGTAAGGCAGCATTCGTTCATAGCTGGTAGGAGCCTGGTAAGAAATATTCTTTCCCATAGTTTTGAGAGCATAGGAGTCAAGCTTATAGGTCGGTATGATGAGGCTTCGTGTTCAGATTTCCCTGGTTTGTGAATCATTACCACCTGAGATACCTTCCAGAGGGTTGGAAAATGAGATGTCCTGAGGATAGCATTAAATAGACAGGCTAAGAACGTAATAACCTTTCTTGGCAAATGTTTAAGTACCGTTGGAGTAATAAGATCAAATCCAGGAGCTTTATTAGGGTCAAGTTTTCTTATTTCCCGTACAATTTCCTTAGGCGAGGCTGGTTTAATTGGTAGGCACATCTGAAGATCTCTATTGAGTATTTCATCTAGATCTGACTCATCGGATATTTGTTCGTTTGGTTTAAATACTCTAGATAAATGCTCAGCAAATACTTCAGATTTTTCCGAGTCTGTTCTAGCCCACGTTGCCGATGAAGACCTTATATGAGGATATGGTTGTTCACAGAGTCCCTTAGGATTTCTTTTAATTCCTTAGCAGCTTTGTTATATGCTGATTTATCTGAGGGCAAACGGGATAAATGCCAGTTTCTTCTAAGCCGTCGTTTTTCAAGGATCATCTGTTTTATATCTGATGGATATGCAGGAGCTTTTGCATTTTCATATTGTTGTGGAGAATTGATCCAGGCTGCTACTTGGATGAGATTTGTAACATATTTACATGCCTCGTCCAACTCATCAGTGGTCTTCAGAGAAATTTTAAGATTAATATTTTCGTCAAGGAAGTTCTTAAAGCCTTTCCAATCTGTTTTATAGTTAGTCAGTGACTCTGTCTTCTCTCGAGTAATCACATTGGTGCTTATTGATAGAATCGCCGGCGTATGATCAGACGATCCGTCTAGACAAGATTCAGCAATTGTATAGAGGTTGGCTATTCCAAGGGTCACGAAGAAGTCCAAAAGATCAGGCAATTTATTGGGATCACTCGGCCAGTAGGTTGGTTCGCCTGTCGACAACGTCTTTAAGTGATTGTTGTCTGCGCAACGTTTTAGTTCGCGCCCTCTGGTGGTCACTAAACGGGAACCCCAAAAATGGTGCTTTGCATTCCAGTCCCCACCGGCTATGAATCGGGGACCTAAGGTGTGGAAATAGGTCGCAAACATGTCCGCAGTTATTTTATGTTTAGGAGGGCAGTAAACAGAGGAAAGCGTGATGGAGCCGCGACGTGTTTCAAGTTGAACTGTGGTTGCCTGAAGATGCGACGTAGAGAAAGGCTCCAATGGCGTGTGTTTGAGGTTCGCCCTAATAACTATTGCTGTTCCAGCGTGAGCCCCACCATCAGGATGAGGAGTGAAGTAGATGATGAAGTCCTTGATTTGGAAAGAGCTTCTTATTGTGGCATGTGCCTCAGATATTAAAACTAGGTCAAGTCTGTTGGAAATAATAAGGATCTCTAGTTCGTGAATATTAGGAGACAAACCATTTATGTTCCACGTCGCAATTCGTAGAAAGAGCTCTTTTACGGTGAGAGCTTGGTAATTATTGTTGACAGCAAACCCATAAGGGTGCTGATTTGTTGAAGGAGTAGATCAATTTTTTCATTCTGTGATTTCAGGAGTTGCTCGAAACTGTTGCTCTGATCATTACGAGGGCTGTCTTGTTGTATCTGTTTATCAGGTAAAAGCTTTTCAGCCCTGCCTGAAGTTACGTCGGCGTACGAGTGCTCGCTACTTCTTTGCTTTGAAGAATGGTGGGAGTCAAGGAACTTTTTAATGGGCTCTATGACGGGTACATTCCTGTTAACATTAAGTAAATTCCTTTTAGGGTTTGTCTTGCGTGATAGGATTTCTTTGTACACCTGGCAGCCTTTGTAGTTTGCAGGATGATCGCTGGAACAGAGAGCACATTTGGCAGGCGAGTTTCTATCCTTTTTAGTGCAATCGGAAGTTTTGTGGCCCTCTCCACACTTAACACACCTGTAAGCCTAGTAACACCTCTCATACAATTGTTTTTGCTATGACCGTACTGCTGGCAACGTTGGCACTGGACAATTGTTTTTGTTTTGTGAGGATTTTCTATTTTCACTCGTTGGTGGTAGATGTATTTAATTTCTTTGATCAATTTATTTTTAACGCTTGGTTCCAGGTTGACGAAGAATGTTGAGGTTGGTTTTTTGTCAGGTCCATACCGACAGTTGATTATTTCGCCTCGAACTTTATTGTCGAACTTCTCGATTTCCTGAATGATGGCATCGTGTGGAGTTGTATGGTGGAGGTTTTTTATTACGATACGGTAACTGTGAAAGTATGCCCGATCAGTCCTTTCTGGCGTATCAAATCAATCACTAATTTGTAGTTTTCTGCAGTATTAACAGAAACACGTATCAGGTTTTTGTTGATTATTTTGAACTTGAAGTCATCTGGGTTTACAACAGTTTCTATACATTTCGTAAGTTCGTTGAGATCTTCAATTCCGTATAATACGATCGGAGAGGGTTTAGTGACTTGCTTAGGTTCATTTTCGGGTTCGGCAGAGTCTACTGGAAGATTGGCAAAACGGTTATCTGTCTGGGTGGCAGTTGGTGATGACGAGTGGTCCCTTATTTTGCGTTTCTTCGAGGCTGGAACGCGTTGCCATGGAGGTGGTTGTTGATTCAAACTGGCATTTTGGGAGTTTGATGTATCGGTTAGATCAACTATGTTTTTCTCTAGGCTGGTCGATTGATCTGGGTTTGATCTGTGAGTTGGCACTTCACATGCAGAGTTAGATCGCTGTCTGTTAAAAAGGCCTGGATGGAATGCCTGCTGAGTTAAAGTTTTTTTGGAGTTAGGGGTTTGATTTGAGGTACTCATAATGTTCCCACGAGTTGGGACGATTAAGAGGTCGCTTGCAGGGTGACGCCCTTTCCTGCAAGAAGGCACGATACAACGATGTTAGCCGGTCACATCGAGGTTGGTGCTGTAGACTGGACACCTTACAGCCATTCATCCCTTGGGCACAGTCCTCACCACTGGGATTAGGGTGATTTTTTATTGAGGTTTTCTTCCTCGCGGTTCAAGCGATGAAGCTCAAACCCTCAGCCTTACGAGACATGACCGCAAGGACCGAGTTGCTGGGGTCATTTCCTACCTCCAACAGACAAACTTGTTAGGTTTGCTAGATCGGGTTATTTAACCGCCGCCCAAGACTCGGCGTTGTTACTCTTTGGCACCACCCAGGGGGCACGTGTAGAGTGTGTCTTATGAAAGATGGGATATCCTACGGACGCGAGTAATCTTTGCCCCCCCATTAATGATTTTTTTTTATTTATTAGTTCTGTACACACACAATTACAAACAGAAAAGAAATGGACAGAAGAATTGTACAAGGGCACAACTTATTTCACATTGAAATTTCTTCCAGCAGGCCCGGGACAGGAAAGAACATTGAGAAGGGCAGACAGTGTGTACCTCAAAAATATATGATATATAATATAATATTATGTATATACACTATAATATACATACACAAATGAATAAAATAATAATAAATACCTACATATGAATATACTACACAATAATAATATTATAGTGAGGACAGATGTAAATATAGATAAATCGAATAATGTTAAGAACAAGTAGTTGGGTAATGCTCCTTTGCACGTTTTTTGAAGAGAGAAAGCGTTTCACTGTCTCGTATCTCAGTTGGCAGCGAATTCCAGAGACGGACGGCATGTACGGAAAAGGAATAGGAAGCAAAGTCTGAATGATGTGAAGGAAACTTAAGAATGGAATTTAGGTGGGATCTGCACGAGGTATTGGGTGGATGAAGAAAGGAGAAACGTTCACGGAGATAAGAGGGGTAAGCAGGGTTGTAAAGGACGTTAAAGAGGAGACAGAGGATTCTTACATTCCTGCGCAGACGTATGGGGAGCCACTTGAGTTCCTTCCGGAAGTTGGAAACGTGGTCGTACTTACGTAGACCAAAAATAAAGCGTATAGCAGCATTTTGAAGGCGCTCAAGTTTGTTCAATAGCAGCTCAGTAGCGTCTAAGTAGCACGAATCAGCATAGTCGAGAAGAGGTAGAATAAGTGATTGAGCAAGAGAGATTTTAGTGGGCAAGGGTAGGAAACTTTAATTATTTAATAAACATTAAACAAATTATATTAACACAACAATTATATTAATAAACATTAAACAAATAAAATATAACAGAAATAGTTCACATCACAACCTAGTACAAGTAGTACAACAAAGTGTCAAATTGTCTCACTCAATTTTTAACTTAAAAACATAGCTTTTTCAAAATTCATTGGAGTTTTTGAGTTTTGTATAGCTTGATGTGCTGCTGCATGTACTATTATAAATTCTGTGACGTTCCAAGACAAAAAAAATACGAAATTTGTGAGCTATAAATTAGGCTAGGTTGGTACTTTCATAATATATTTTTATAAACAAGAAGATGTATTTAACATTTTAATTTTTACTTATTGAAGTCAGAAAAAAACACAACAACTTTACATTAAAAACGAATCAACAAATATTAATTTTGTTAATGATTTATAATATCAATCAATAAATGATTTATAATAGAGCATAATTAACTCTTTTTATGATGTTATTCGGATTATGGTGGTATTTGTTTAGGGTCGTATTTAAAAAAAATACTTTTACCCTATTCAAAATACTTTACTTAAATGCCAATTATTAACACGTTTTTTTTCATACAAAACTGTAAATCGCAATAATTTTTAATTGGTTTGGTACCTATTTTGAATTTTTTATTTAAACGAAACCTAGACAAATACAGTTTAAATCCGATGATTATCACAAGAAGTAATTATGCTCAAATTGCAAATCATTTTGGTATTACATTTGTATGGGAAGCTCACTGTTCGGCGGAGCCTTAAAATCAGTAGGTACCTACTCAAGTCCTGCACTTAGTTTAGGAAAACAGTTTAATAATGTCCAATCATACCTATTATAAATGTATCAAAATACAAATATAGAAGGAGTTGTTGGTATTAAGGAAAAACATGAGGATAAGGGGAGTCCCTACGTACTTTTGTCGACAAGAGTTAGGTATTACCTCTCGTATCGTTGGAGCGTAAAGTACTTTTTTTTTAAATTTGAGATTTTTGCATTTACAATGCTATTTTTAAACAATACTAAATAATATACTAGAAAAAATACGACTCGCACCAGATCAATACTCAGACGGGAATCGAACCCGCGACCTTTGGATATCCGGTCCAATGCTCTGACCGCTGAGCTACCGAGTCACTAGTGACATCGTCGAATTTTTCCTAGTATATCCTAAACTCTTACGCTGTAAGCCAGCGTTATTTCACCAATGTGAGGAATTACCTCGACATTAAATTGAAATATCTTTCCAGATATTTTAACAATTGATTAAGATGAAATAGCTATATAATTTTTAAATTTGAGATTTTTGCATTTACAATGCTATTTTTAAACAATACTAAATAATATACTAGAAAAAATACGACTCGCACCAGATCAATACTCAGACGGGAATCGAACCCGCGACCTTTGGATATCCGGTCCAATGCTCTGACCGCTGAGCTACCGAGTCACTAGTGACATCGTCGAATTTTTCCTAGTATATCCTAAACTCTTACGCTGTAAGCCAGCGTTATTTCACCAATGTGAGGAATTACCTCGACATTAAATTGAAATATCTTTCCAGATATTTTAACAATTGATTAAGATGAAATAGCTATATAATTTTTAAATTTGAGATTTTTGCATTTACAATGCTATTTTTAAACAATACTAAATAATATACTAGAAAAATACGACTCGCACCAGATCAATACTCAGACGGGAATCGAACCCGCGACCTTTGGATATCCGGTCCAATGCTCTGACCGCTGAGCTACCGAGTCACTAGTGACATCGTCGAATTTTTCCTAGTATATCCTAAACTCTTACGCTGTAAGCCAGCGTTATTTCACCAATGTGAGGAATTACCTCGACATTAAATTGAAATATCTCTCCAGATATTTTAACAATTGATTAAGATGAAATAGCTATATAATTTTTAAATTTGAGATTTTTGCATTTACAATGCTATTTTTAAACAATACTAAATAATATACTAGAAAAAATACGACTCGCACCAGATCAATACTCAGACGGGAATCGAACCCGCGACCTTTGGATATCCGGTCCAATGCTCTGACTGCTGAGCTACCGAGTCACTAGTGACATCGTCGAATTTTTCCTAGTATATCCTAAACTCTTACGCTGTAAGCCAGCGTTATTTCACCAATGTGAGGAATTACCTCGACATTAAATTGAAATATCTTTCCAGATATTTTAACAATTGATTAAGATGAAATAGCTATATAATTTTTAAATTTGAGATTTTTGCATTTACAATGCTATTTTTAAACAATACTAAATAATATACTAAAAAAAATACGACTCGCACCAGATTAATACTCAGACGGGAATCGAACCCGCGACCTTTGGATATCCGGTCCAATGCTCTGACGCTGGTGTTATTTCACATTGGTGAAATAACGCTGGCTTACAGCGTAAGAGTTTAGGATATACTAGGAAAAATTCGACGATGTCACTAGTGACTCGGTAGCTCAGCGGTCAGAGCATTGGACCGGATATCCAAAGGTCGCGGGTTCGATTCCCGTCTGAGTATTGATCTGGTGCGAGTCGTATTTTTTCTAGTATATTATTTAGTATTGTTTAAAAATAGCATTGTAAATGCAAAAATCTCAAATTTAAAAATTATATAGCTATTTCATCTTAATCAATTGTTAAAATATCTGGAAAGATATTTCAATTTAATGTCGAGGTAATTCCTCACATTGGTGAAATAACGCTGGCTTACAGCGTAAGAGTTTAGGATATACTAGGAAAAATTCGACGATGTCACTAGTGACTCGGTAGCTCAGCGGTCAGAGCATTGGACCGGATATCCAAAGGTCGCGGGTTCGATTCCCGTCTGAGTATTGATCTGGTGCGAGTCGTATTTTTTCTAGTATATTATTTAGTATTGTTTAAAAATAGCATTGTAAATGCAAAAATCTCAAATTTAAAAATTATATAGCTATTTCATCTTAATCAATTGTTAAAATATCTGGAAAGATATTTCAATTGAATGTCGAGGTAATTCCTCACATTGGTGAAATAACGCTGGCTTACAGCGTAAGAGTTTAGGATATACTAGGAAAAATTCGACGATGTCACTAGTGACTCGGTAGCTCAGCGGTCAGAGCATTGGACCGGATATCCAAAGGTCGCGGGTTCGATTCCCGTCTGAGTATTGATCTGGTGCGAGTCGTATTTTTTCTAGTATATTATTTAGTATTGTTTAAAAATAGCATTGTAAATGCAAAAATCTCAAATTTAAAAATTATATAGCTATTTCATCTTAATCAATTGTTAAAATATCTGGAAAGATATTTCAATTTAATGTCGAGGTAATTCCTCACATTGGTGAAATAACGCTGGCTTACAGCGTAAGAATTTAGGATATACTAGGAAAAATTCGACGATGTCACTAGTGACTCGGTAGCTCAGCGGTCAGAGCATTGGACCGGATATCCAAAGGTCGCGGGTTCGATTCCCGTCTGAGTATTGATCTGGTGCGAGTCGTATTTTTCTAGTATATTATTTAGTATTGTTTAAAAATAGCATTGTAAATGCAAAAATCTCAAATTTAAAAATTATATAGCTATTTCATCTTAATCAATTGTTAAAATATCTGGAAAGATATTTTAATTTAATGTCGAGGTAATTCCTCACATTGGTGAAATAACGCTGGCTTACAGCGTAAGAGTTTAGGATATACTAGGAAAAATTCGACGATGTCACTAGTGACTCGGTAGCTCAGCGGTCAGAGCATTGGACCGGATATCCAAAGGTCGCGGATTCGATTCCCGTCTGAGTATTGATCTGGTGCGAGTCGTATTTTTTCTAGTATATTATTTAGTATTATTTTTTTTTTCTTTCAATAAAGTAATATAAATAAATTTATCTACACCCATGCTTTAAATCCTCTGTAAGGGGTTCTGAAACAGCTTACTGCCATCATTACAATATTCCGAGCGAGAGCTGGTCCTGCAGCGCCGCGCGCCCACGCGCGAGCGTTGCATTATGAAATTCAGTACAACATTATAACACACTTGCGGAAGACATAATGACGAGGAGGGAGAGGAAAGTCAAAGACAAAGTCAAAGTCAAAACCTTTATAGAGGATACATATCATGGGTTTAGATAAATATCATGGGTGTTTTTAATCCAAATGTAATAAAATATTGTTTGTTTCCCTAATAAAAAAAAAATGGGTGTAGATAAAGTCTTGTATGCAACTGTGCATAATTAGGTATTAAAACACTCACGTGATACTTTTTAATACCCCGCGTTATAGTACAGTTGCATAAATAACTATAAAACATCTTACCTTTGGTTTGCCACCGTCAAACCCACAAGCTGAGTTCTTCAATAAAGCCACGTCTTTAGGGGCTATTTTTGTGGTTTTAATCAATTGCATCAGAACAGGGCATTTAGATATTTCTACACAATTACCTTTGCTACCTTCCGGAGTCGTACATGAATCTAAAACATTATTAATTATATTAATAAACATTAAACAAATAAAATATAACAGAAATAGTTCACATCACAACCTAGTACAAGTAGTACAACATAGTGTCAAATTGTCTCACTCAATTTTTAACTTAAAAACATAGCTTTTTCAAAATTCATTGGAGTTTTTGAGTTTTGTATAGCTTGATGTGCTGCTGACTGTACTATTATAAATTCTGTGACGTTCCAAGACAAAAAAAATACGAAATTTGTGAGCTATAAATTAGGCTAGGTTGGTACTTTCATAATATATTTTTATAAACAAGAAGATGTATTTAACATTTTAATTTTTACTTATTGAAGTCAGAAAAAACCGGTCAAGAGCGAGTTGGACTCGCGCACCGAGGGTTCCGTACAATCATAAATATATTTGGATATGTTATTTTAGGACAGTCTTTAAAAAAGTAGGATAAACGGCAGACAGGTGGAAGGGCGAACAGGCGGACAGTTAATTTACAAATGCTGCTTATGGTGACTGAAAAACGTTTCAGCCACTCCACATTGCAAAATGTTTATATTACTAGTCCATCAGCCATTTTAATGTCCCCACTGCTGGGGCACAGGCCTTCCTTATGGGTGGATAAGGAGGACGGGCCGTAACCCACCACGCGGGCCTAATGCGGATTGGTGGGTTTTAACGACTGCAAATGCAGCCGGGACCAACGGCTTAACGTGCCTTCCGAAGCACGGAGGAGCTCGAGATAATAAATTTTTGGTCACCCATCCCATGACCGAACCTTGCGAACGTTGCTTAACCTCCGCAATCGCTGGTCCAGGCGCTAAACCACTGCGCCACCGAGCTCCTCATTATTTTATTACTATATTACTAAGTAGGAACTTATTCTTCGTTTATTCGTACGGCAAATAGTAGGTAATTATATTAGAACCAGCCACCAATTTATTATTGTAGTGTTAGGGCGCGCCATCTCTTGGCCGATAGTGGAACTATTTTTGTCCCTTAGGTTAGCATGCTTAGGACAGCGCCATCTGTTGACTGGTAGTGAAACTAAAAAAATTTTGTTTGTTTTTTGAATTTCTAAAAAAGTGTGTTATATTGAGACATCGTTTTATTTTTCCTGTAATCTTTATATAAACTACTATCACATAGAATTATTTCAGATTTTTCTCTTTGCAAACTTCGGAGATAAGGGGGGGGGGGGGGAACGGTATTTTTTTTTACATTTTTCATCATAAGTCGAAAACTATGCGGCCTAAAGAAAAAGGAAAAATTGTTTTAAAATGTGCAAACAGCGCTCTTTCATATGATACCCCACATGCCCTAGTCACCTCACTTAAATTTTTTAAGACCCCATTTCAGTCCCTGTTGTAAAAAAAATATTAATTTTATTATTTCTTTCTTATTTGCAAAATAGTTGGGCAAATGTCATCTTAAACTATTCCAAATTTCAAGTTGATACCATTAGTAGTTCTCGAGATATCCAGCTGTGACAGACAGACAGACTGAGTCACACCATAAGGGTTCCTTTTTTACCATTTTGGTACGGAACCCTAAAAACACAACAACTTTACATTAAAAACGAATCAACAAATATTAATTTTGTTGTGACAAAAACAGAGCTTTCTTGTTATTGAGCAAAGTTCAGCATAATTTATGCTAAGATGTCACATTTATACAACGTGTTACAAAATAACCCCTAATACCGAATATGGTAGATAGGGGCCATCAAACTGAACAACTTTTACTATGGAACCAACTCTGAAATCGCGAAATTAAAATCAGTTGTTACATTTTGATATTTTCGTTATTAATTATTTTTGTATGGAACAGCTTATTTTTTGCTATTTCAGAGTTGGTCCCATAGTAAAAGTTGTTCAGTTTGATGGTCCCTATCTACCATATTCGGCATTAGGGGTTATTTTGTAACATGTTGTATGTTAGTCTAAAACTGAGGTTTTTTGTTCTTGAGCATTATATGCTTAGATGTGACGTTTATATAACAGTTTCTAAAACAATGTAATCATGAATAAATTTAAAAAAAACTTACCTCCGTTGCTGATCAAAGATCCAAGGGTCACCACAAATATCACCGTTAAAACATTCATGATTGTTATTTGTTATTAAATCAACGAGATACAACTTAATTCCAAACTATTTCATTATGTTTCAACGTAGGTAACTTAATAAAAATTCAATATAAAAACAACTACCATGAGTGACTTCAGCTTTGCGAATGATCAAACTTATTAAGAATGCAAAAACATAGAAGTTTTTCCTTATAACTTATGTAGTGATTTTGTTTAACTTCTCAACAACTGGTTTGACTTCAATAACTCGTATTTCTTAATAATGTAAAGCGGAAATTGGATCAATTTTTTTTTATTTAATAATTTATCGTTTTGCTCAGTTTCAAGTGGACCGCTAAGCGTTTTAACTAACAAATAAGTAATATTTTTAAATTTGGTTTCAAAGTGACCTTCAAAAGTTAACGATCCTAAACCACTTAAATAGACGAAAAAAATCTATTTATCTATTATTCTTTAATTTAGGTGGTCCGATAATGGGTGCATTTACCTTAAAGTCGCATTACTCATTTCCCAGCAAAAATGTAAACAAAGAAACGTCACTGTCAAATTGACAAACTGACCCTGATAGTGACATTTTCAGATATTCAAAACCTTTGGTCACTTTTATAACTTTTTAATTTGTTTATTATTGAGTCATAATAAATATAATGCCATCCAGGGTAATTTTAAAGTAGGATGGTAATTAGAAATTTAATCTTGATAACCTATCATAATTTTTGATGTTAAAAGTTCTTGAAACGAACTGCTAAGAAAACTTTACTTAGATATTGACTGTATGTAAACTATCAAAAATACGTAGCATCTTCGCCTGCTGGGAAATTAGTAATGCGACTTTAGATAGAAGTACCGCTATAATATAAAATAGGGTCCTTCTGCACGAAATTTTATGGGGTCAATGTATTTATGCATACAAACAACTTTTACTATGGGACCAACATTGAAATCGCGAAAAAAAATCTGCTATCCCATACATTTTAATCTAGGTATTTGATTTTAAATTTTCTATGGAACAGCTGATTTTTGTTTCACGATTTCAATGTTGGTACCATAGTAAAAGTTGTTTGTATGCATGAGTACATTGACCCCTTAAAACTTCGTGCAGAAGGACCCTATTTTATTATTATAGCGGACCCCTTAAAATTTCGTGCACTATTTAAGAAGGACCTTATATACTAACTACTACATACATAGTCATAGGCAATCTTACTTGTTTTCTTGTTCCCACAAAAAGTCAAACATCTTGTAAAAAGCCTTGAAATCTTTTAGGTAGGTAATGTCAGCGCTACTTATAATATAATAAATAAATACCTAGGTCTCAAGACTCAGGTGCACTTTCCTTTGTTTTCTAATAAAAGCCCTACTTATAATGAATAAATAATAAATAAATACCTAGGTCTCAAGACTAAGGTGTGTTTCCATTTGTCTTCTAAGAAAAACGCTACTTATCCTTACTATTCTTACTAATATTTTAAATGCGAATGTCCGTTTGTTTGTTTGTTTGTTACGCCTTCACGTCTTAACCACTGAACCGATCATCATGAAATTTTACATACACGTTGTCAGGAGTACAGAAAAGGACATAGGCTACCTTTCATCCCGGAAAAAAGTACAGTTCCCGAGGGATAGGAAAAAACTGACCACGCAGACGAAATCGCAGGCGGCCGCTAGTAATGAATGCCACCGTAACCTATATTTGTATATCTCCAAAAATGATATTTTTTTATTTTTCGAAGTTTACCACATAGTTTAGCTATTGCCGTGTTCTACAGTTTGGTTTGATTGCCACAGATAAAAGTAAGACTATAAAAAGTAGCCATACACAGATTTAAGACCTGATGAAAATGTTTGGACTTTATCTGGTCTTAAATCTGTGTATGATCACTTTCCATAGTCTATTATCAATGGCAATCAAACAAAGCTGTAGAACACGACAATAGCTAATCCATGTGGTAAACCTTGAAAAATAAAAAAATATAATTTTTGGAGATATATAAATATAGGTTACGGCGGGTTGCGATCTGTAAAACTTGGGTTAAAGTATCTATAATTCCGTAATAAATAACTATATCACAACGGCAAACGGTAACCTTTTTGGTGATTTAAATGTTCTACGGGCTACTGTACTATAAGTACAGTACTTATACTTTATAGGCTTACTAGAGGCCTCCCTCGACTTCGTCTACGTGCACAGTTATTTTTCTATCGCTCGGTAACAGTACCTACTTTTTTCTTGATTAAAGGATCCTAGGTAGGTACAAACTAGAGATGCGCCGAATGTAGGTTTAACCGAATACGAATGTTCGGCCGAATATTCGGTCCAAAATGTACCGAACCGAATATTCGGCCGAATTATTCGGTTCGATTCTGCGCAGTAAACAGGTTTTAGACGTGTCGGGCGGCTGTTTGCTACAGCACAACCCCTTCTCTAGCACGGCTCGCTAAGTCAATGTACCGCTCTTTCGGTTCTAAATAATTGCAGTTCGGAACTGCATACTTTGAAATTCATTATTACGTCGATGAAAGTCCTTTGAAGATGAGGCATACACTGACATTTATAAAAGAAAAACATTATTTGATTAAACATTTTAATACTAGTGTTGGTTCCTAAAGATAGCAGTTTTTATATTCTAAAAAAATTAAGTATGTTTTTGAAATGCCTTAAAACTAGGGCTGTTCGTTTTGATTTTTTTTAATATCTATTAAAGATTTTGAAATATTTGCATTTTAGTAATTTCATACAAAACAAAAACGTGCCAATATTTTTAAAATCTACAATATTAAAAAAATCAAAACACACTGCCCTAGTTTTTAGGCATTTCAAACTCTCTCTCTTAATCGTTCCCTCATAACTGAGGATCGTGATCACCGGCTGCTTTTACGATTTGTCTCCATCGGTCTCGGTCCATGGTTGCTCTCACTGCTTGATGGAATTTGCTTGAGGAGGTTGCAACTCTTACTTGGTCAGACCATCTGGTTGGCGAACGACCTCGGGCTCTCTTGCCTTCTATTCCACCAACCACGACCAGCTTTTCGAGAATTTCATCTCCTCTTAGCATTATGTGCCCAAATTATGAGAGTACGCGACGTAAGCAGATGTGGACAGCCGAGTCTTGACATTTAATTGTATAAGGATAGATACATTTGTGCGTTTGGCCGTCCAGGGTATCCCTAGTATTCGTCTCCAACACTACATCTCGAATGCATCTATTCTATGTCTCTCTCTGGCTGGTATAGTCCATGTTTCCACTCCATACATAAAGATGGGAAAGACCAGGGCTCTCACTAAGCGCGTTTTAGTACGAAAACCTAGGCTACGGTTTTTCCAGATGACTTGAAGACGTGTCATCGCGTCTTTGGCCATAGCAATGCTGCGCTTGATCTCTGGAACACTGCTGCCATCACTATTTGTGCTCCCAAATAGATGAAATTGTCCACCTTGTCGATTCCCTGGATACATTCATGGGCAACTGTCAATGTGCCAGCGCGATCTACCATCATTAGTTTGGTTTTCTGTTTGTTCACTGCCAGCAGTGCCAGCCCTAGTTCCTTACTCTCTAATATTCTAATATATTTCAAACACATACCGAAAATTCATTGCTGTAAGATTATATTATCTGTGATGTAGGTTAAAGTTTAGAGAGAGTGGGAAACGTTATCACCGTTTGTATGGAGACCGTTTGCTAGACAATCATCTTAATCTCTTTTTGTTTTGTCAATTGAGAATTGTCTAGCAATAAAAATTGGTAGTATTCTACCAAATATTTATTGACGAAATAAAATAGATTAAGAGGATTGTCTAGCAAACGGTCTCCATACAAACGGCGATAACGTTTCCCACCCTCCCTCTCTAATGTAAATTGTACCAATCGGTACCAATTAAATATTCGGTAATTATTCGGCAAATTAACCGAATATTCGGCCGAAAACGAACATGAAAAAATATGCCGAATTTGCCGAATACGAATATTCGGCCGAACATTCGGCGCATCTCTAGTACAAACTCTTTTCGTCCTTGTAAGTACTTCTGACAACTTGCATGCAAAATGAGGAGCTGGTGAATAAATGCGGACTTGTTCATACAATCAGTTTTTTTATACATCTGAAAGTCAACATCTGTGCATTTCCAAAAGATTTTCAATCATTTCCGACTCTTTCCTATACCTAAACGACTTTGCTTTTTTCAAACGGACTTGTCTAGTAGAAAGTTAAAGGCTTGTTTTAAATTTTTACCCCTCCTGTAAAAAACTGCTGTTCATCGGACAAGTCCACCTTTAATCGCCCTCATACTTACTCCCTGACAACTTGCATGCAAAATTTCATGATAATCAGTTGAGTAGTAGTCTTAACTGACACGAAAGCGTTAATTTGTGGTCGTTTCAAATGAAAAGAAAGTTGGTCATTTGAATAAGGAATTTGTCGGATCTCCCGAAGTGGCCAGGGTACATTTGTACACTCCGAATGCCACAATTGGATCACAAAGATATCAATCTGCTCCCTTCCTGTCCATTCTAACGCAATGTACAGGGAGCTAGCTTATGAATAACCTATTTGGAGAATGGGTGTGGTATTCTGATAACTATAGGGAATTTTATTACTTACCTAAGTAGGCATACTTGCTCCCAAAAGGTGTTTTTGGAAAAACAATCCTAATCAGTTTCAGCAAATTTTGCAGTCCCCGCAAGAATCGGAGCATTGAAAATGAATATGTTACGCCTAATACCCAAAGTGCAGCTAAACCTAGTTTTAGCCGGCTAAAACAAGGTGTAGCCGGTAGCTGTTGGTTAAACCTAGGTGTCGGTTTGCTCGCGGCTAATACTAGGCGTAGCCGGCTAAAACTAGGTGGGGCAAGAAAGTTTCTATTGTCTGTAAAAAAAATAATCTCGAAATTTAAGGTTTCTTTAACTTCAATTTCTAACCTCGGGACCTACAGGAGTAAGGCAAATCAAATACAAAAACCTATTATATTTATATTTACCTAGGTAGAACCTATTTATTTTTATGATTGTGATACTCGGCTTCGCCGCTGACTGCCTCGACGCGGCCGAAATATTACAGGTCACAATTTTATTATCAACCGATTTTCAAAATTTTTACACCATTTTGTAGTTAAGCTACACCCTAGGACCCTTTGTTTATTTTTTTTATAAAGTCAGTTATTTTTCCGAAATATTTACAATTTAGTAAACATACACTCCCCAAAAACCCCGAATTTGGTAAATTCCAAAAAAGTTACCAGTAGATTTTCAAAAAGTTTAGTGTCTCGATAAATTCCTCAACTTTTGGTACTATTCACATCACCATCCCCCAAAATCCTCGGAGATATGGCTAAAAATACCTCTCAGGCGATTTGCATTGCATTTGATAACCATTTTCAATGGTAAAAATAGCCTTGCAAATAAACCTATTAAAACATTGTTTCGAGCTTTTTGTACATCCTTTTACACATGCAGCCTGTAGTCTAACTACGCACAAAGCGCTTATCACGCCCTCCGAGTCCAATATAATAATGCGTTCAGGATGCTTTTGGGGTTGCGTCGCTCCTGCAGTGCATCTGGGATGTTCGCAGAGGCCAGCGTCGATTGTTTCTACGCAACTATGCGCAAAAGATGTGCTTCCCTGGTGCGCAGGGTGCGGGGGAGCCCCAACAGCATCCTGAACATGATTGCGAGCAGACTTGACTGCTCGTATATCAATCGTTGCTGTGCCATATCAAGTGGCATGGCAAAAACATAGTCATTAATCCAAATCATAAATACTAACATAGTTTATAAGAAACATTGTTACTAACAAATGAGTTATTTTAATTACTTGAATAAATAAATTATTATTATTATAAAAAATAATCACTGCCATGCCATCAACAACGTTTCGATACAACTAGATAGACACCTAGGTATAACGTAAGTAGATAGGTAGCTTAAATATTCCACTTACAATATTGTACAACCTTTAACTTTATTATTTGATTAAAATAACAATGTACTATGGGCAACAGCGTCGCTTAACCAGTTTGCAACAAAATTCGTGTGCGCGTGTATTGCCCCTGCACGAACTAAAGGTATGTGACAGCGGGCGCGGCGTGCAAGCGATTTTAACCTTAGCAGTGGTTAAGCGACGCTGTTGCCCAATGGTACAGATGCCGGCATATATATTGGCAAGAGAAAGAAAGAGACAAAAGATGCGCAGTAGCCAAAAACTTAGTGTTTATGGCTACTGCGCATCTTTTGTCTCTTTCTTTCTCTTGCCAATATATATGCCGGGCAGTATACCTATAACTGAGGTTACCAACTTCATAAGTACAAATTCTTAACAAAACTTCATAAGTACAAAGCAGTACAAATCGACGAATTTTAATTTGTAAAAGATTGTTTTTTATGTACTAATAGCGGCCGCCCGCGACTTCGTCTGCGTGGTCAGTTTTTTCCTATCCCTCGGGAACTGTACTTTTTTCCGGGATGAAAGGTAGCCTATGTCCTTTTCTGTACTCCTGACAACGTGTATGTAAAATTTCATGATGATCGGTTCAGTAGTTAAGATGTGAAGGCGAAACAAACAAACAAATAAACAAACAAACGGACTTTCGCATTTATAATATTAGTAAGGATAGTAAGGATGGGATAGTGCTTGGCCTTTATCTCACTTGATGTTTAGTGACGATAAGGCCGAAGGTGGAAGCGCACTACTCCCGGAATCCTCACCACTGAGGAACTGACTATCTTACCTCTAACTGCCGGAGCACAACATTTTTTTAATTGTTGTTATGGCGTCAGACTTAGGTAAGATGGTGGTAGCTAGGCCAGGCGGACTTGAAATAAGCCTCCTACCATCAACCTAACCGAGTACAAATTGTACCACCCCTGGGAATCGAACCCGGGACGCATATAAGCAAAATCTAACTCTCGAGTTTTGATGGTGATCCCTGATTGGTCAAGAAACTCAGTAGTTAGGTTTTGCGCGCAAACTCTAACTCCCCAGTTTCGCGCTAGTTCGATAGTGATCTCTGATTGGTCAAAAAACTTAGTAGTTAGGGTTTGCTCGCAAACTCTAACTACTGAGTTCGCATCTTTATTTTTTTTTGTCAGTAGTAATTTATAGCGTGTAATTGTATAACTGATTTCAGGGACTTTGCTAGTTTAGTTATAACTAGAAGTTTTGCAATATATTTTCATCAGTAATTTATGGCACTTAATAATGATTAGGAAAAAAAATCATCAAATTTTGTTCAATAATTTCCGTTGCTGGCTATACCTAACCTACTGAAAAAAAATATGTTTACAGATAAACGATAAACCAAAAAATACGTTTATGTATAAAGAAAGGCGAATACCTTCAAACCATTTAGCCTTATATCATACTGTATGTACTGTACCTATTGATATTAAGAATAAGAATATTGAATTGAAGAAAAAATTATTGAGAATATTTCTGTGCAATAAATATTTATTTTGTCGTTTATTAAGTACCTGTTGTTTTAATCTCAAAAGTTTTAACCCAAACACAGGAGAAGTCTTCTTCATCGTGTCGATGATTCTGGCGTCCACCAAAGCGTGTTGTCATGTCAGGCAAAATTCACAACGGCATAGCGCAACCAAATAGGACAAGTAAGAATAAATGCATTTTAAGTAGATACTAACTTGCAATTATGATTCGTTGCGACGCAGGGTTGGGTTCCTGGACAATCCATTTGGTCAATTTTATTCAGCATTCTTGTATCCATATGGATATACTGGAGAACTTGGAGAACTTGGCATATGCCACAGTTCTCCAAACTATAATATTGGGTCCTACCTATGAAATTCGTTAAATTGGGTTTTATCAATCCAATCCTTGACATATCACAACTGCAAGCTTATAATTTCTAAATGGCTTAAAGGCATGGACTATGACGAGACAGAGATTTTTCTTCTTTGTAAGAATACTTCTTTACCAAAATTTATACGGCTGTTAACCTAACTATATAAATAAGTATGCACAAGTTTTGTTTTGTATTTATTTGTTGTTACTCCAGCTGCCGATAGATGACGCTGTATCGGCGGTTGTATGAAAATGTACATCGCGGTGTTAAGATTTTTGTTATTTGGTATGTATAAGTTTTGTTTCATATTTATTTGCTGTTACTCAAGCTGCCAATAGATGGCGCTGTATCGGCGCTTGTATGAAAATGTACATCACGGTGTTAAGAATTTTTGTTTTTTACCTAGGTCGGGTTTAATTATTTGTTTGTATGAATATAGGCTTTTTATATCACTATTGGGCGTTTCATTGAGTTATTAAACATTAGTACCCTTGGAGCGTTACAGTAATTTTTGGGCTTACTGAGTATTGAACATGAACTAGACATGGGTTGTAACAGGGTAAATTGCCTACCTGTTACAACTGTTCCTGTTACATTAAAATAACAATTCCAACACCCTGTTACAAAAATAACAGTCGTAACAATTTGCTTCCATTGTTCCTCCTGTTCCGTCCGTGGAACAAGCGCTTCTTTACTCTAACCTTAAGACTACTTACATAAAGAAAGGAGACGAAGCTTGTTATTTTTATCTATAACGATCATAAACTGTTATTTTTTCTGTTAAGCAAGACTAAACTTTATTACAATTAAGTAAAATCTAATATTATAAAATATGTTTTCCATTACGGCAGTTACGGCACACATGCGACATCTTGTTTGTATTGGGTGAACCATCATGTCACCTAATGAAGTTGCTTGCAGTATTACTTTCATTAAGCTTATTACTTAAATTGCGATAGATGGCAGTAATTATCATAAATTTACTAAATAAGTTCAAATAATAAAAATAAAAATAGATTGTTGTTAAAAACAGGAGCAAGCGATTTTCGAGCATATTGAAGTTTGAAAGTCAGTAAGGTCGAAAATCGCTTACACCCGTTTTTTAACGAATGATCACTAGTGAAATGTTTTCCTACATTCTCTACATCATTTTGTTCTTTCGGTCATTGCCTGTGCCCCAGCAGTGGAGACATAAGTGGTGATGATGAAATACCAGGTGAATTAAGTCTGCTGAAAAAAAATTTCAAGGAAATTTTTACTACAAAAAACCCCCAATCTGGGAACCATGATCTTTTCCATAACTCCCTGGCAGCACTAGATATCCCATTTCCTACCCGCACATCCTAATTTGCTTATAAATGCATCCATTCCACGTAAATAATAAAGTGCTAGAATCTAAATAAAAATAAAAAAGTTTTATTTAATTCAGCCTGTTTACCTACCTTATAACATTGGCAAAACAGCCAATCTATTGCCACAAAAAACAAAAAAGGCCATAAACAAACACAGGAACAGATAGCACGACTAATTTACAAAGTCGAATGTATTTTTGATATGGTCGGTTTATATAACAGATAAAAATAACAAGCTTTGTCTCTTTTCTTTCCATATATGTTAGAGTAAGAAAGCGCTTGTTCCACGTAACAGGCGGAACAATGGCAACAGGTTGTTACTCTGATAACAGCTCGGTGGGAACAGTGAAGACGGCGAGAACAGTCTGTTTCGCCTGTTCCTTTGAACAACAGTTATTTCATAGCGCTCGTAACAGGGCGAAACAGTTACACTTAATTATCTGTTATTTTTAACTGTTACAATAAATACGCCTCATGTCTAACATGAACACTAACTTTATTTATTATTATTATTATTATACTTTTTTTTTGTAATCGCTTCTTTCTATATTGACTATTGAGTGTATACACGGTTTATTATTGTACCATAATTAGGCTATTTGCTTTTGATTTTGTTACGGGGCCCCTGTTACCTGTAATACAGGTTAGCCTACCATGGGTAACAGTAGTCACCGATTTCAATATTCTGCTTATCATTGCCTTTAATTTTATGTAATTTGAAACTATGTAATCTGTTTTTATGTAATAATAAACTATGATATTGGCATTTTTTTCTCACACACCGAGAAACAACCACAACTCCAGCGATTTAAATTATTTATCAGTTGCTGGATATTACGGCTATATAACTATCAAGTTGACGGCTATGCTTATAATTGGATGTAATTTGATTGTTCTGATGAATAATCTAAAAATACATTGAAAGTGACTTCTTTTTTTGGCAAAAATGACCACTTAATCTGTTGTAACGTAGCCTAAACTTATTTTTTTCGAGTAAGTTATGTTGCCTAGGTTATCTTAATGTTCAAATATTTGTACTTACAGAAATGTTTTGTTGCAAAAGCGTTCACAGTTGTTAAATAAATTGTGAAAAATGTTAAAATAGAAAATGCAACTTGTTAAAAATTCTCCGTACAAAACGTCAATTTTATATTGACACTTTTTATACTAGATTATATTCGCAAATCGGAAGATTAGAAATCATTTTAAAAAAATAAAATATTTTACCACAGTTGTGTTCAAAGACAATTGACAACTGAATTTTGAAGTTCGCTCATTGGTGGATGCGCACTCAGTAGTTAGAGTTTGCGGGCAAAACCTAACTACTGAGTTTTTTGACCAATCAGAGATCACTATCGAACTAGCGCGAAACTGGGGAGTTAGAGTTTGCGCACAAAACCTAACTACTGAGTTTCTTGACCAATCAGGGATCACCATCAAAACTCGAGAGTTAGATTTTGCTTATATGCACCCGGGACCCCTGCGTCTTACACGGGTGGGCGTACCACTAGACCACAGAGGCGGTTTTTTTTCTTCTTTTCCATTCATTCTTGAGTGAAGTAGCAGCGGATCACTGTCTATTGTCAATTTAATGGTATTGTAAGTTTCCCTGCGCAAGCGCCACGTGACTAAGAAGCTATAAACAATGAGCCATTTAATTGGTAGGTACTTTGTTTAAATATACTGTTATGTTTCATTTTCCAGAAGGTCCACTGCGCGTGCGATGGTACAAAGACTCAACACTCCTAGGCGACAGTATGGACGCGCATCACTTACTGCCGCCTCGCGTGAGGATGCACGCTAACTACAGCCTGCAGGTGGACTCGCTGGTAGCACACGACACCGCACAATACACCTGCGAGGTACGCTCACCTAATAAGACTATAGGCTCGTGGCGACAGTATGGACGCGCACCACTTACTGCCACCTCGTGTAAGGATGCACGCCAACTACAGTCTGCAGGTGGACTCGCTGGTAGCACACGACATCGCACAATACACCTGCGAGGTACGCTCACCTAATAAGACAATAGGCTCGTGGCGACAGTATGGACGCGCACAGTACTGTGAGTTACGCTCACCTGATAAGACAATTAGGCTCGTGGCGGCAGTATGGACGCGCACAGTACTGCGAGGTACGCTCACCTGATAAGACAATTAGGCTCGTGGTGACAGTATGGACGCGGACAGTACTGCGAGGTACGCTCACCTGATAAAACAATAGGGTCGTGACGACAATACAGTGGCGCGCGTCCTCACGCGACATGCATTCTCATGCACGCCAACTACAGACTGCAGGTGGACTCGCTGGTAGCACACGACACCGCACAATACACCTGCGAGGTACGCTCACCTAATAAGACAATAGGCTCGTGGCGACAGTATGGACGCGCACCACTTACTGCCACCTCGTGTAAGGATGCACGCCAACTACAGCCTGCAGGTGGACTCGCTGATAGCACACGACACCGCACAATACACCTGCGAGGTACGCTCACCTAATAAGACAATAGACTCGTGGCGACAATATGGACGCGCATCACTAACTGCCGCCTCGCGTGTGGATGCACAAGGAATTTTTGAGGACGTTAGTATTTGGTCTTAGCGTGCATTATTCCAAATTTTAAGATGGATCAGCTAACTGTTATTGCAATTGAAGGGTACACGGAAAGAAGGGGATCATCGACATTTAGCAAAATTTGAGAAAATGGCTGTTTAAAGTTGAATGTTTTATTTTTACTAAGGCGATTGAACGAGAAATGGGCTTCTTTTAGTTTATTTTGAATATGTAATGGACCCTAGTTTGTTTTGAGTATGTCAATGCCATCAAATGCAATTCTTAGTTTGAAATGAACAATTAGCAAAATATAAGAAAATTGCTAATTAAAGATTTTATTACTTACCTACTCTATTTTTACAGAGACGATTTAACGAGAAATGGGCCCCTTTTAGTTTGTTTTGAATATGTCATTTGAAAGACCCATTCGATTGTTAGTTCAAATTGACAAAAATGTCCCTTCGTTCCGTGTGCCCTTCAATTACAAAAATTAATGTTTACTTATCTTAACTTTTACTTGTAAGGAAGCGATGGAAACTTAGAGCCATAATTCAATGAAGCAGTTGTGTGCACCACACCTTAACATTAAATTGTTTTATGAATATTTTTCAGAATATAATTCAAAACGCTGACTAGGTGGCTAGGACTGTCAAAAGTTTTTTATTGCTTTTTATTGCTTCCTCGTTCACGTACGAAAGCATTAATAAATCTATTCATGATATATTTTTCATCCTTTTCATATGACTTGAAATGGTTTCAATGTGATCATAGTTATTTGTAGAGGCACACCTATCATCGATGAATAGACGCTTCATAAATCATAATATAACTCAATTTATTATATCCCTTTCAGGCCCAAAAATTTATTTTTACAAATTTGGTTTTTTCTGTTTACGTTATGAAATTGACCCTTAAATTACTTCTGAAAAAAATTCTGAAAAAAATCTAGCTACCCCCCAGGGGTCCCCACGACCCCTGCACGATAGTGACGTTCAGGCTTTATCTGTACCAGTGCATGGTCGTGACGTTCTTGGGTTTAAAGGTATTAATGTGCTGTTAATTTAGATATTAAAGAAAATGTACCGGAAAATCAACGTTTATTACTTTAGTATTTGTAATTATTTTAATCAATTATATGAACGAGATATATAAATTTGACAAATAGACTTGATAACCCTTTAATTGAGATTAAATAAGAATGTAATCATTTAATGTAGTAATTATTCATCAGTCTTTCGATTTGCTTCAATCAGACTTTAAAATATCTTTAATATATTATTTTAAATGATACCTTGGAAAACAGTTTTGTTTTCTTGAGAGGCACAGGTACACATTAGATTTTTCGCATCTTATTTTTGGTCGACTTTTGCAGACAAGCGCGAGGATTGTCGATCTCTTCAAAACTAGGAAGATGGTCATACCCGTCGTACTTTAAAAGGTACGGCGGGTATGACCAAGGCCTGCCATCGTTGGTTTGATCGCTTGAACCTCGAACTAGTTTTTGGTTCTAGGGCAGACTCATCATCGCTCTCGCTAGTTCTTCTTTAACGAGTAGAGGTATTTGTAAGTCCATCAGCGACTTGCATCTGCGAAACTCTAGCCAGTCCATTACTTTATTGCTTGGGATGGCAGATCCATTGCACTCTAATTTAAACAAACGCCAGGCCTTTGATACTGCAATTTCAAAGAAGTGGAGAATTACTTTTAGTGGCCATTTTCTGGTTTTAATGAAAGTGCGGCAGTATTGACTGGTCTAGTATTTCCACAGCACCAATGTGTTTGTTGTAGCTGTCGATTATGTTGGGCGCGGGAACATATCCTATGAAAACCCCTGTGTTTTTGACCCATCGACGTACTAAAGTTGAGTCATCTGCAGATGTGCAGTTCGAGGCAGTTAGCACAGACTTATTGTTCATCCATTTAACGACCACGACATAGTCGTAGACCAATACTAAGTCTGAAATCAGCTCTCTGCCCATTAAAACGTAAAAAAGAACTAATTTCGTATCAAAATAATGAAATGAACTATGTTGGATTAAGGTGGAGTTGAGCCCAAACATCACTATCGTGACTTTGAATTTTTCGATAGGAATATTACTAACAATATGCATAGATTACCAGCAGAAAACAGTTAAAAGCATGTATTATCATTATACCAACGAAATAACAACAACTACTTGTAGTAAAAGTTAGAAAATAAAAGAAATTTAATAATTCATGTGCACCGCTCCCATTGTCAAAAACCGCAGTTATCTTTGTCACACGACCAAAGCCCACTGACTAATGAATCATACGAAAAATGACAATGTGTGCGTAGCGCAATTCATGCACGATCGCTGCGCTCGGGTTTCGGCCCGAAAAGTTGATTTGACAAGACGCAGGAATTTTTTAAGTAAAAATGCACGATCGTTTTCGACGGGCCTGAAAGGGATATTTGTATTCATACACCGAATCTACCTCCCACAAACGATATTATAATCACTTTTTACTATAATTTATTTTCTCACAGACAATACATTGAAAACAAAACGAACCAATTTAGTTTTTGTTTGGTATCAATTGCGAAACGATCCGTCCGGCAGCCACTTTGTATCGTACATAGCAATTAGTTTAAACTGTTTTAAAAGTACCGCCCTTCGATCTTAACTAACACGCAATTTACTAGCTTAGTGATGTGTCTGATATATCGATAAGTTGGTTACATATGTTTTCATATCTATTAAAGGAAGCTTCCACAGATTTTTCTCAATCTTTATGGGTACTTCCGAAGATAATACTCAAACTAGAAAGTATTTGTTACACGTTTTCTTAAATATTTATGCTTGATAGCTTTAGTAATGTTGTCTAACCCCCTCACTAATAAAGATTACATTATCAAAAAACTCTGTCAGATCCTGAAACAGGTGATAGCATTGCTGAAACTGAACAATATTCCCCAAGGAACATAGGTCGAAAAACGAAATAAAATTTCATACTCCCATACAAAATGAATTGGTCAGCTGACCGACTTACTAAAAAAATGTTTTTCGACCTATGTTCCTTGGAGAATGTTGTTCGGTTTAAGAACACTATCACCTCTTTCAGGATCTGACAGGGTTTTTTGATACATGATGTAGATAGCAGATGTATAGTTACACAATGGTTATTCTCTGTCAAACTTTTTACCGTTGACATTAAAGACACGAGCACTGTGTATCTGCTATACAATCTTTATTAGTATACAATATATGGTGTTAATTTGTTGAAATTCAGCTAATTTGTGGAATAGTTTCAAAAAATGAAATACCTATCTGTACCTAATTACTTAAATATTTATTTTGTCTTCAATAAATTAGGTTAATGTTTTGATTTGATATCATTGAAAATATAATTCAAACTGAACCAATTTAAATTAATGTTTCAGTAGGTTTATCGACACTTAAGTAAAAAAGATCATTTATGTCGCCCCGTGACCACGGTCCCTAGAAAGGTGTCGAAACGTCGAGAAACCCAAAAAACCAACAAATCAAAACTAAATAATTCTAAAATAACATCTAAGTTAACCATATACGCGCTGTAATCCGTAAAAAGTGTTTTATTTTTAATGAAATAGGGGTTATTCATGATTGTCGGAAACTAACTTTCCGAATCGAATCGGTCCGAAGTCTTTGATCTTATTTTCTACCTCATGCTATCAAACTTTGTAAATACATTGCGCTTTCCCGTCGGAAAGTGAATCGAATGCCAGTCGAATGTATTTGTGAATAGCTATATTTTTGTAATATTGGAGGATACGGATTCGAATCGAATACTTTCGAGTAGATTTCCGACAGTCATGAATAACCCTTCTGTACGCGCGGAAGCCTTAGAAGTGAATCAGGGGGATAATTTCGTAATTTCAATATCTATCGCAATCGCTTTCAGGATGTGATGCTTCGATGAAGCGTTGATGCTTCTATTTGGCACAAATAAAAACTTACCAAAGAAATGCAGCAATGTGTACCATCCATCTGTCAAATGAAAGCGATTGCGATAGATTTTTAAAATTAGACAATAAGTATCGATATAATGTAAATTACAACACTATTCTGTCGGCCTATTCGTTCTAGCGGCCCAATTATGCAATTAATCAATTTATCAAACTCTTTTGATCGCCTCCTTTAGTAGTGGCTCCGACCGACCGCGAAATTCGTTGAGTTGTGAACACTTGCACGAATGTTTTTTTTTCTTTAACAAGACTTGCGTGCTTCTGTCTCTATGTTTAACAAATGAAAATTTATGATGCAAGATTTGTTTTTTTATTTGAGTATGAATCATTCATGCCGATGAGATACTCAATAAGACACAAATATTTTCGGAGAAATAGGTGAACCTTGGGTGAACCACAAAAAATATTATACCAATATATTTTTTACTTACATAGAACATAATGATATTCGTTAATTGTTGGTTGTTGGTGAACCAAATAAAAAAAAACAAAAAATATTTTTACACTTTTAAGAGATTTAAGGTAGAGGTTAGGTAACTATAATTAGCGTTAATTTTCCAATAACAATTAAGTATTTGGTAATAAATGCTTTGTGTACGTAGGTAGGTAGGTAGGTACCTATCTAAAGTGAAAAAAACAGAAAATTTAAAACATCCTCCTTACAGCTTGGACGGATGTAAGCAGTTTAGGTTGCTAAGCACTAATTAGCCGCTTGTTGGACCACCCCGCCAGACAATTAGGTTCGCTAGGGTTGCCAACCATGCGCATTTTAATAATTACGACTGGACGGATCTGACTAACTTAAGATGGCTGCACAAGATCAAAAGAAATACAAAAAATACAAAGGAACGATTGCAAAGATAAAACATTTTTTTCCCATTTTCCAAAATTGTTTTTCTCTTTTTTCTATTTTGTGTACAATGTGTTACAAAAATACCCCTAATGCCGAAATGGTAGTTAGAAACCACCAAACTGAACAACTTTTACTATGGGACCAACTCTGAAATCGTGAAAAAAAAACAGCTGGGGGTCTATTACGAAAAGTTTAATGCGATACACGCAGCTGCGTCCGTGCTTCGTTTTGTTTGTTTCCTATTACAAATCACTTTCGTATGCGATATTGCGAAGAGATTGCGTGAGTTTGACAGTTTATCTCTAGCGTATCTGACATCGTTCGTTTAGGAGTCCATAAACTACGATAGCCAACTTCAAAATGTTTGTTATAACTACAGCCAATGAACTGCGGACGATTATCGTGGCCAAGTGACTGCGTTACGCAATTGCGTACGTTATTTTCGTAATAGGCCCCCTGTTTCATACAAAAAATAATAACATTAATATTAAAATCAGTGAAACAGCTGATTTTTTTCGCGATTTCAGTTCGATGGTCCCTATCTACCATATTCGGCACTAGGGATTATTTTGTAACACGTTGTATACTTAAGTAGGTACTACTTTTTAGCAGCCCTGGCGGATAAAAACTAAAGGATTTTATATGAATGCGCTTCTTACAAAGTGTTGACAACCCTTGCGTAGGTTCCGCCGGGACCTTTAGATGCCGAATCAAATGATTAGTTCCTTTTATTGACGTCTTGTCGATTAGGGAACAAGAAGATGACTTAAAACAAGCTATGGATGCGAGGCACTATGTTGTTTATGAGGCCATGAGAAAAACGCTTTATTATTGCATTTTAGCGATCATTTTTTGCACTTTAGTTCCTTAAAAATTCCGTGCAGTTTTCGTGATTTCTGAAACTTCGTAGCCCTACCCTGCCTACTTATTGTCTAATTTTCAAAATCTATCGCAATCGCTTTCATTTGAAAGATGGATGTGACACATTTGCTGCATTTATTTGGTAAGTTTTTAATGGTGCCAAAAAGAAGCACCAAATTATCACATCCTGAAAGCGATTGCGATAGATTTTGAAATTGGAGAGTTGGGGCTAATTGTCTAATTTCAAAATCTATCGCACCCGCTTTCAGGATGTCATAAATTGAAGCTTCTTTTTGGCATAAATAAAAACTTACCAAAGAAATGCAGCAATGTGTCACACACATCCATCTGTGAAATGAAAGCGATTGCGACAGATTTTGAAAATTAAACAATAAGGAGGCCGATTTGATTGAGCGTGGGTTGCCTTATTTCTTCATCTGTTTACATCGATTTACCTATTTAATCCTGTCGCAAAAAAAAGTTTAATTGTATCAATTTCTTTTCTTAGAAAACTTATGAAAATTTTAAACACTCCTCTATTTTTAGCAAGAATTCAAGAAGTTACAAAACCTTCTTTAAAAAGTTAGGACTTGTAAAGAATTTTATATTTCTGTTGTTTTTTGAAAAGCAATTCACATTATTATTTTTTACCACTCTGAGACAGAGGAAGTGACGTCTACACACGTAGCTTGCGTCATCGTTTGCTAAGAGAAACAAATCACACTATTTTAATAATACCTATTATTATAAAAAGAATCGGGTTGCACTCCGGGAGCGCCGGCAGAAGTGAAAACTTGAATATTAACGTTGTGCATTTTTGATATTTTGGAATGGTTAGGGAATAATTTTGCACGAATTGCCGTCTTACGAATTTACTCTGCATTTACGAATACAGAACAGTACCTACCTATTGTACGAAAGTCTTTATCCATAGCTTGACAGAAAATCTAGAGTTTTGACATTGAATTA
Source organism: Agriphila geniculea (assembly GCA_943789525.1). Lineage (NCBI taxonomy): Eukaryota > Metazoa > Arthropoda > Insecta > Lepidoptera > Crambidae > Agriphila > Agriphila geniculea. The sequence goes on from OX038895.1 coordinate 6,494,122, forward strand.
AAAAAATTGCGCGTTGCTATGGTGACACAAGTGTTTACATCTTGAAATGACGCGCCGCCATTTTCACCGCGCCCCGTAGAAAGAGAGGGGGATACTTCCGCCGCCGGCTGTCTACTCTCCATCCGTCACATCCGTCTTACGAATTTTCGATCAGGGTCACGTGATTCTTACTGACGCGAGTTAAGCATTTTTTCCCCATTACAAAAAAAGCGTACAGTAACGCCGCTAAAGAAGTTTTCACTTCCAAAAAACCTATTGAAGCGCTCATGACGGAACTTGACAGACTGATCGTACTCGATCACGTTTGTTAAGCAACGCTCGGTCCGGTCAGGTGTCGGATGGGTGACCGTTAAAGTGGCATTACAACTGAGCGCTTCCGTGCTTCGGAGGGCACGTTAAACTGTCGGCCCCGGCTGTTGTCTTATAACAGTCGTTAAGGCAAGTTAGAGGCCTTACAGGCGGCTTGATAAACTCTAACACCAGAGGTGGCCACTAATCCTCATTCGATAAGAAGAAGAATAATAATACCTATTGTAATTGAGTGAGGCAGAAAAAACTTTTACTTTGGTTGTTACTCTCAAGTCGCGTAAGTTTCTGGATAGTGACGTAAGCTACTGTTACTCTCAGAACCAGACCTTGTTTTCTTGGACCATGATTTTTCAAATTTTGTTCGCAGGTGATACGGCCTGAACCTTGGGGACCGATCCGTCAAACGCATTCTGTGGAAGTGCAGTGTGAGTTGCCCTTAGTTATCGGTTAAAACTCTGTGCAAGAAAATACTCCGAAGTCATGGCTGTATGGCGCTATGAGATTTTGACGTTTCTGTTCTATTGAAGTTGCGCGTCCATTGCATCAGAATCGGAGCGTCCGGTAGGCTCATTATCTAACTAGAAACCATTTAGCGACCAGTGATAATTACGGAATTCTCACTGTCAAACCGTTTGACAGAAGAAATCGTGAATTCATCGCGGTTGCGTCGCAGTTACTGAGTTATTGTGCAAGGAAATACTCCAAAATTCATATTATCTGACTCAGTAACCGCGATGCAACCGCGACAAATTCGCAATTTCTTCTGTCAAATGCTTTGTCAGCGACGATTCCGTAATTATTACTGGTCGCTAAATGGTTTCTAGTTAGATAATCAGCCTGCCGAATTATCACTTGTATGGTTTTTGCGCCATCGCACCGGCATCGGCATTTCTGCGCCATAGAAATCCATACAAAGTGACAGATCCGTCCGCTCCGGCCGCTCCGTGCTGATGCAATGGACGCGCACCTTGATCTTGAAGCCATCGAAATGTATGTCTACAAATCGATGCTTGAAGCGGAGAAAATTGAACCGTTTTCCCTCTGAATTCACCCAAAAAAGCGTAAGCGTGCCCGCAGACTACAGACCAAACTGTCGGCCGATAGTTGGTTTCGTATGAAGAATCGGCCGATACCAAATCGTTGTAGTGTGCGCACTTCTTCTTCATACTGATTCCAATTATCGGCCGACAATTTGGTCTGTACTAGTCTGCGGGCACGCTAAGGGGACAAATAGGCTGGTGATATGATAATAAATGAAATTATTATCCTCAGATTCCCCTACGGTGAGAACTATCCCTGATGATGGGTTCCTGGAGGTTCGCAAGGGAGAGTACGTCGACATAGGGTGTGAGGCTACTGGCACTCCGACACCAGAAATCAGTTGGAAGAAAAACGTAAGTTACTAAAAAATAAGTCGTAGTAAAAGGAAAAGTGAGAGTGAATCAGTAAGTGATCACTGTGATCACAGCCGAGCGCAGTGTTTTGCCTTCTGAATGATGACGCGAAACCGCTACGTAGCTATATGATCGTCATATATCGGCGTAAAACAATCTGTTTCCGTTTTGGGTTTAAGAAACACAATGTGTTTCAGTTTTTGGTTTAAGAAACAAGAACTGAGTCAAAAAGCATTACTATTCCAACACCATTGAACTACGATTTTGATGAAAACATTAGCAGACTTGACCGGCTGCTCAGTTACCAATAAAGATAAAAAAAAAATATTTTTTAAAAACATGTTTTTAAAACGGACTAAATTATTACAAAAAACATCGGACTAAAAATATTAAAACGGACTAGTAAAAGCAAACTAAAAATTAAAAAAATCTTTTTTAAAAACACGTTTTAAAACGGACTAAATTATTACAACAAAAAATCGGACTAAAAACATTACAACGGACTAGTAAAAACAGACTTAAAAGTAAAAAATAAATTCTTCTGTAAATATTTATAACCCTATAAAATTGATACCTACAGACAATTTGAACGTAAAAAATTTAAACCTAAAACGTGGGGCCCATGCTTAAGATAATATGGGTGATAAATTTTACAAAATGCGCCCCATGTTCTTAGGTTTTAACGTTTTAATTTTTTATGTTTAAATTGTCTGGAGGTATAAATTTTATAGGGTTATAAATATTTACAGAAGAATTTATTTTTTACTTTTAAGTCTGTTTTTACTAGTCCGTTGTAATGTTTTTAGTCCGATATTTTTTGTAATAATTCAGTCCGTTTTAAAAACATGTTTTTAAATTTTTTTTTTTTTTAATAAATTATTATTTTCTGCTTTTTAGTTAACAAGCTAAGACTAAAAACTTTACCATCTCCTATCGGAGCACTCGTCAAGACGATTCAAACCAGCCCAAACTCGATGGGGTAGCGTGGTTTTGTTATAGAGTTCCTATGGCCTACTTCCGGCTCCATCATCAAACCCTGGAAACTATTTTATTTATTTATTTATTCATTTAAACTTTATTGCTAAGATTACAGCAAATGGCGGACTTAATGCCGCAAGGCATTCTCTAACAGTCAACCGGTAAGGGTGTTAGAACTATAAATGTGTCGGCAACAAAGCAAAAATCTATGTTCAAAAATGCAAATACATACCTATATTACTTGTATAATTTATGATAAATATCAAACATTAATATATATATAAATAATTTTATATGTATTATACATACATATTCTACATACATACATACATATTCAAATACATACCTATTTCCCAACAAAGAACTCATCAACACGATTCAAACGAGCCCAAACTCGATGGGGTTGCATGGTTTTATTAGAGAGTCCCAGTGCCCTTTTTCCTGCTCCATCATCAGACCCTGGAAACTATTTCCCAACAAAGAACTCGTCAAGACGATTCAAATGAGCCCAAACTCGATGGGGTTGCATGGTTTTATTACCAAGTTCCAGTGGACTTCTTCCGGCTCCATCATCAGATCCTCGGATACAATTTCCCAACAAAGTACTCGTCAAGACGTTTCAAACGAGCCTGAACTCGATGGGGTAGCATGGTTTTGTTATAGAATTCCTATGACCTTCTTCCGGCTCCACTCCATCATCAGAACCTCGGACACTATTTCTCAACTTGTTGAGACGAGTACCTTGGTACTCGTCAAGACGATTCAAACGAGCCCAAACTCGATGGGGTTGCATGGTTTTATTATAGAGTTTCTATGGCCTTCCTCCGGCTCCATCATCAGATCCTCGGACACTATTTCCCAACAAAGTACTCGTCAAGATGATTCAAACGAGCCCAAACTCGATGGGGTAGCGTGGTTTTGTTATAGAGTTCCTATGGCTTTCTTCCGGCTCCATCATCAGATCCTCGGACACTATTTCCCAACAAAGTTCTCGTCAAGACGATTCAAATGAGCCCAAACTCGATGGGATTGCACGGTTTCAATATTGAGTTCCTTGGGCATGGCCTTCCAGCTTCATCATCAGACCCTGGATCTTATCTCCCCTTAGAGTACTTGTCAAGACGATTTTAACAAGCCTAATCACAATGGGGTTGTATGGTTTCATCATTAAGTTCCTGTGGCCTTCTTCCAGTTCCATCATCAGATCAGCTCAATAACACCATAATATTGCATTGCCTTCTAGTTCTGACCTATGTTCAAAGTTTCAAGTCTCTAGCTCATCGGGAAGCTAGTTTAAAATCGTTCACAAACTTTGCGGAGAAACAAACGAACGAACAATCAAACAAACGAGAAAGCAACCTAATAAAAACGTGTTAAAAAAGGGTATCGTTTCAGGGTGAGCCGATGGCCCTGCTAGAGCCACGCTCCCGCCTCCGCTTCAGGGCGGAGCACCGCTTGCTGGCGGGGGTGTACGAGTGCTCCGCCACCAATGGAGTGGGAGATCCTGTTACTGCCAACATAAGGGTGATTGTTCTAGGTAAGGGCCATAAAATCATTAGCATGAGGACACTTGTCATACCATCACTATAGAGTTAATATTATAATAGAATCGTATATGTTGTGTTGTGTTCTTCTAATAGGGAATATGCATAATATGTCACCGATTTTGATAAATTTGAGCTTGATCGCTGCGGGCACGTATAAAAACATGATGGAACACGGACAATACAAACAGAAGACATTATGTCTTCTGTTTGCGGGCGATCCCAAATTGTATTGTCCCTGGGAATTGACGCTGTCACAGATTGTGATTTTTGATAAGGTGGGTGTACCATGGAAGGCCATGCGCCTTGTAAGGCCAATCGCCGTAAAATGGCAGTTAAGATCGTAAAATCGTAAAAGATCTAATTTTCGCCCGGAACAAATTGTAAGTTTTCAATCAATATTACTGGCATTTTGTTTCACATTTTTATTCTGAATTGATTTAGACTAGTTACACTATACTAGTGACGTTTAAATTTTGTAGTTTTATTTAATTTTAGTTGTAAACATTGACATGTTCATAGGTAGGCCAATCGTTCCCTGTAAGGCCAGTTATTTGATGTTTTCTGAAAGTAATAAGTAATTCAAAAAAATAAGTTGTTTGCATGTATCTGATACTGATATAATACTCAGCAAAACGTTTTTTTCTTAGTTTGTTAATATTCTAAGTTTTGCTTTTCCTTTCTAGTGTAGTTTAGTGATGTAATTTTAGGTCAAAATGTTATCAAAGGTGTTTGTTGATTTGTGTAACAAAAGAGTTTATGGTATAGTTTATATAAAACCACAATATCTGTTTGTTACAATATTAATTTTAAGCACAATGACTGATTTAGGAAATTGGCCTTATTTGGAGCACCTGTTTCTTGCAAGGCCATTTGTAAGCACTGTGGTAAACTCAAATTTTAACAATAATAATTTATTAAAAATATAAAACATTCTCTAGATGTTTATATTAAACAATAAAACAAAGCTTTATCCTACACTTAGTATGTTTTGTTTGTCCAGGAAATAAACCAATGAAACCTGTTTAAACGTTAAGGTGGCCTTCCATGGTGCACCCACCTTATGTTAGAAAGATGAGACATTCGACCTAAATGCTCCAAAAATACTATGGGTAAACGGCAAAAGCTAATAGCATACAACGTGTAACAAAAACCCCTAAACCGAATATTAACCGAATTATAACCGAAGTTTAGGATCATCACATCAAACTGAACAACTTTTACTATGGGACCAACACCGAAATCGCAAAAAAAATTCAGCTGCTTCATACAGAAAATAATAACTAAAATATCAAAGTGTTTCAAACAGCTGATTTTTTTTTCGCGATTCCGCGGTCCCATAGTAAAACTTGATCAGTTCTCATGGCAGAACTTGACAGACTGATCGTACTCAATCACGTTTTTTAAGCAACGCTCGGTGCGGTCAGGTGTCGGATGGGTGACCGTTAAAGTGGTATTACAACTGAGCACTTCCGTGCTTCAGAGGGCACGTTGAACCGTCGGTCCCGGCTGTTATCATCTGATAACAGTCGTTAAGCCAAGTTACCGCCTTACAGGCGGCTTGATCAACTCTAACACCAAAGGTGGCCACTAATCCTCATTCGATAAGAAGTTGATCAGTTTGATGGTCCATATCTTATCTACCATATTCTGCTGCTGGTTTTTTTGTAACACGTTGTATATGGTTGATATGTCTCAGACGCGCCAGTGGTGTCAGCAGTTCGCAGCTTCGTGCACACGGCGGTGGGGCTGCGCGCGGCGCTCGCGGCTAAACTGGAGTTCGCCGTGCCGCCTGCCGCCGCCGCATGGTATAGAGACGGGAGACCCGTGCATACTGATGATAGGTAAGTACTGTATAACACGAATAGAGTGAGTAGTAGATGTCGTTTAGAGACACATTCAAAACGCGCGTGAGCCTCCAGATCATACAGGTAACAGTTATAAGGACATGATGCGGCTAGTCGTCTTGCTTACCGCCAACCACTTGTTGTCGATGTATTGCATACTGATGAGCGCTACAAGGATAGGTAAAGGATCGAAAATAGTGCTACGATGATATGTAAAGAAATAATGCAACGAGATAAGCGATAGTGCTATGAGATAGGCGATAGTGCTACAAGATGATATGTAAGGCTACGGCGTGCGGCTACAGTTTGCAATTTGCATATAGTTGATAAGTAGAGGTAGCTAATCTTTGTGCTCACGGTGGGAGGTGGCGGAGGGGCTGCGCGCGGCGCTCGCAGCTAAACTGGAGTTCGCAGTACCGCCTGCCGCCACCGCATGGTATAGAGACGGGAGACCCGTGCATACTGATGGTAAGTAGGTACTATATGACACAAGGCTATATACGATATAAATTAATATGAAATTCTACAACATCGTCGTGTTATTCATTGTCCGATGCTTCCGCGCCGGCTGGTGTTAGTAAAGTTGGTAAGTTGCATTGGTAAATAAAACGGGTACGTATCAGAATGTCTCAAGTTAGAATGGCTAAACTTAAAATGGCAAAGTTCAAAATGTCAAAAATTAAAATGTAAATGGTTTAAAATGTCAAAAATCATTATGTATAACTTCAAAATGACAAAATTCAAAGTATCAAACGTATCAAATACTCGGCGAGTTAAAATATCAATTGTCATTAAGTCTAAGTTCACAATTATTTATTTGAATTGGGTTGGATCTTAAAATGAATCGCCTTCTTTGAGGTTAATTGAGTCAGTGGAAGTGTCTTTGGGCTTCCCCTGAAATGCTTTATAGCAAATTTAGCTGCCGGAAATGAGTCTAAACTAGTCTACTGGGACTTAGAAACCGTAGACCGTAGTTCACGAAATAGGTTCGAGGAGCGTAGCGACGAGCATGTTAGGTTGACATGAATCCAGCGCGCGAGCCGAGCGAGCGTGCCGCGGTAGCGGCCGGCGAAGCGCCAGAAAAAAACTATTTCAAACTCAATGGGTGGATTTTGTTCGCTGGCTGTGTGTACTGAATCAGTGAATGGCACCGGCCACCAAATCAGGGAGCGGCGCGGCTATGATAATGTGCGGCGGAGGTACAGAAGTTAACCTAATTAATTAGGTACCTAAATGAAAGAAAGACATAAGTAAATTCTATATGTCATTATATGTAATTGAACCATTAGACATTTTAAGTTTTGTTCATTTGAACTTAGACATTTTTATTTTGGACTATCTGACCGTTTGACATTTTCGTTTTTGACATTTTGAACTTTCGACATTTTAATCTTTAGACATTAAAATTTTTGACATTTTGAACTTTGCCATTTTAAGTTTAGACATTTTAACTTTAGACATTCTGATACGTACCCAAATAAAACACTTCCAATCCTAATGATTTTGATTTCATCTTTTGTAAGCTTTCCGCCGTCCTTGTGAATTAGAAAATTGTAGATGCTAGTCTTCTAAGTATAGTATCGTTTGTTTCCCATAACTAAGCACCTATTCATTCTAAATAGGTACTAAGTACTAAATGATTCCCAGGGTGGTGATAATGGTGCAAGACAGCATACACCAGCTGATATTCCGCACGGTGCGGAAGTCGGACCTCGGCAACTACACGTTCCGAGCCGAGAATAAACTCGGCATGGCGGACGTGCAGTTCAAATTAACTGGTGAGATATTTTTTTTCATTTTCGAGACGGACTTAAATCAGAAGAATACGTAGTACCTATATTTTTCATTTCTTTTATTTAATTTTAAGAGTAAAAAAGATTTTTTTTCTTCATTTAGGTATTACAATAGGGACATCAAATGAAAGGTCTTGACATTCCCAAACTATATAATTTGTCACTAAATTGTGTGGAAAAAATAAAAAATAATATTAATAAACACGACTGCCTTGCCAAAAACGAACGAACGAATTGCAGTCGGAGCACAGAATACATAATGGACCTCTTTGCTTAAAAATCGTTCCACAAAACGGGCCCCGACTGCAATGACTGACACTCTTGTTATTAAACATTTTTGTTCGTTTTTGGGAGGGCAGTCGTGTTTTTATATTTATTATTTTTTTACTTCTACGTGTGATTTTTTCGTTGGCGCCCAACGTGGGACTAATTGGATAAGACTTCCAACCCAACACGACTTTGTCAACACTTGTCTCATGGCGGAACATGACAGACTGATCGTACTCGATCACGTTTGTTGAGCAACGCTCGGTCCGGTCAGGTGTCGGATGGGTGACCGTTAAGTGGCATTACAACTGAGCACTTCCGTGCTTCGGAGGGCACGTTAAACTGTCGGTCCCGGCTGTTGTCATTTGATAACCGTCGTTAAGCCAAGTTAGAGGCCTTTCAGGCGGCTTTATAAACTCTAACACCAGAGGTGGCCACTAATCCTCATTCGATAAGAAAGAAGAAGAAAGAACACTTGTCTGTCCTGCTTTTATTAGATTGGTGCAGTGCAGCAGTGTAAGCGAGACAATTTCGTCATAATTTTCAGGCTGGAATTATATTTACAGTCATTTACCATTAAAATATTAAGCTAAGTAGTAATGAAATTGTTCAGGTATTCCGAACGTGGCTTCGTTCAAGGTGGACCAGGGGTTGAACAAGCCCACCCCCGTCAGCTTTACGCTGGTGTGGGAGGTCGACTCGTACTCCACTATTATTGGTAAGCTAACTATAATTACCTAAAGTCTGTCCATCCTTACTTGTCTTATTTAGTAAAGTTTTTACAGTTGTCATACGTCTTTTAAACTTAAATCGTTGTTTAAAAATATGTTAGTAACTTTATGAAATTACTGTTAATTTATTAACCATTTATTTCGTAATCTATGTGTGGAAAACCATTTGTTTTATTTTATAAATGATTATTTCAATAAAGAGTTGGGTGAAGATTGTTTACCATATAAGATAAGTAAGGATGGACAGACTTTAGTTAAACTATTATTTACACGACTGCACAAAGCAAAAAGAGTGTATATGTATGTGTTCATGTATGTAGGTATGTGAGTTTCTTTATTCCATCATAACTTCTAAATGCCTGAACTGATTTGGATAAATGGGGTATCGTTAGAATCCTTACAGCATCTCGAGTGACACTGGCAATATTTATTTTAGAAAAAATCAATATGGCGACTGTACGACGCCATTTTCAAATGTGAAAAAAAAATTTTTTTTCTATTATTACAATATGGGCATCAAATAAAAGGCCTTGATGAGCACATTCCAAAATTAAAAATATTAAATATGTGAAATAAAAATAAATAAAGGACATATCCATTTTGGTCCAAATGTGAAAGGGCCGGCCAAAAAGCAAAAGTGCTTTATTCTGATAGATTTTGTCCACCTAAGCATTTCTTATTATGGCACCGAAGCTGTAGCACCGCTATACTTGATTTTAAATAAATTCAAAAAGTCTGACTTTTCATACGTATTTTGACACAAATGTAAAACAGTCGGCCAAAAAGCAAATTCTGATAGATTTTGTCCGCCTAAGCATTTCTTATTATGGCACTGAAGCTGTAGCACCACTGTCTTCTTCTTCGTCCTGCCCTCTTCCCAGATCAGCTAGGGTCGGGCCTCCTTGTACGTTTGCGCCAGGACGCTCGATCCTGGGTTGTCAGTTGTGGAAGGTCTCGTTTATTTAACTCCTTCTCGATATTGGACCACCACGTCGCCGGTGGTCTGCCCCTTCCTCTAGTGGTCGTGGGTATACCCAACACTTTCTTAACGGCGTAACTATCATCTCTTCGCTGTATGTGGCCGTACCAGCGGAGTCTGCTTTCAGACAGTTTTTCTGCAATGGGTGTTACTTTAAAAGAGCCTCTAATAAATTCGTTGCGTATCTTATCTAGGCGTGTAACACCGCCGGCCCACCGCAGCATTTTCATCTCAGTAGTGTGCAGTTGTTGTTCATGTACTTTCTTGGTTGTCCAGCACTCCGCGCCATACAGCATCGTAGGTCTTACAGCTGTCTTATAAATTTTTCCCTTGGTCTTTATTGGCATTCTTGCATCGCATAATACACCCGACAGTGATCTCCACTTTAACCACGCTGTATTTATCCGGTGGCTGACGTCCTCATCGACGCACGCATCAGGAGTCAGCATTGAACCCAGGTATTTGAAGCATGGCACTCTGGGCAGCTGTGTCTGTTCGATGTACATGTCGCAGCCTGTTCTTTCTGTACCACCAAAGTCGCACTCCATGTATTCTGTTTTCGTCCGGCTTATGCGTAGTCCATGTCGTTCTATTTCTGTTAGCCACAGATTAAAAGTTTGTTGTAATTCTGGTGCATTCTTTGCAATTAATACGATATCGTCTGCATATAAAATGCTCCAAGGTAGCGATGACTGTACATTGCGGGTTATGTAATCCATGGATAAATTGAAGAGTAGTGGACTAAGCGCTGAACCCTGGTGTACGCCGACTTTCACTTGGAATGTGTCGCTCATCCCTGCCGGGCTTTTGACCCTCGTTATGATGTTATTATACATGTCTTGAATTAAGGTGATGTAGACTTCGGGAACTTTCTGAGAACGGAGAGCTTGCCATACCAATTTTCTCGGAACTCTATCGAATGCCTTTTCGAGGTCAATGAACAGAAAGTAAAGATTTTCCTTATTCATTCTATACTTTTCCATTAGAATGCGGATGGTGTGTATGGCATCGGTTGTCGACTTACCGGGTGTGAATCCGAACTGGTTTTCTGTGATGTTCGACAGAGAAGATATACGACTACTAATTATTCTTTCCCACATCTTGAGGGTATGTGATGTCAGTTTTATTCCCCTGTAGTTGTTGCATTGAGAGATGTCACCTTTATTTTTAAAGATTGGGGAAAGATAGCTCAGTCTCCACGAATCTGGTATTTTACCTTCAGTGAGGATGCTATTGAACAATCTGCCAAGCCAAGGGATAGCGTCATTGCCCAACTTTTTCCAGATGTCAGCTGGTATATTATCTGGGCCCATCGCCTTATGGTTTTTCATTTTCAAAATAACAGCTTTTATTTCTTTGGGGTGAATAAAAAGTATAGGTCCCTCTACTGGTGGTAGGTAAGGTAGTTCTTCACTTGGATACTCCTCGTTCAGCAATCCTTCATAGTATTCTTCCCATCGGTTACTTATGTCACTGTTAGATGTTAGCAGTTGGCCTTGTTCATTCCTAATATATTTATTGCATTTTGTGTCCAATGTTGATTTATGACGTTCATTCGCTATTTTAAAGATAGCCTTTTCACCCTCCGCGTTTTCAAGCCTATCATAGAACTTCTGTCTCGACGCTGCTCTTGTCTGTGCCACTGCCGATTTGGCTAACGCCTTTGCCTTTTTATACTCTATGCGGTCTTCTTCTAGATCACTCGCCTGCCAAGCTTTAAATGCGTCCCTCTTTATTTTGATTACATTTTTGACGTCGTTATTCCACCACGTTGTGTCCTTTTTAACGTTCATGCCACCCTTGGAGATGCCTAATATTTGTTTCGCATTTGTTTGACAGAAGTTTTCGAAGTCTGTCCACATTTTGTTTACTGGTTTGACCTCATCGAGATCGGATTTGAGGTAGGAGTTCACGGCATTGATTGTAGCACCACTGTACTAGATTTTAATTGAGTTCAAAAAGTCTGTCTTTTCATACATTTTGACACAAATCTGAAACGGTGCTACAGCTTCGGTGCCATAATAAAAAATGCTTAGGTGGACAAAATCTATCAGAATAAAGCACTTTTGTCTTTTGGCCGGCACTTTCATATTTGGACCAAAAATGTATGAAAAATGGATGATGTCTTTTAAAAAATATTAAAAACACGACTGCCCTGCCAAAAACGACATAAAAGTTAAACAACGAGTAGTGTCATTGCAGTCGGTGGACCTCTTTCATCAAAAATTGTTCCATAATAAGGTCCCCCGACTGCAATGACACTTGTTGTTTAACTTTTTAGTTCGTTTTGGCAGGGCAGTCGTGTTTAATTTTTTTTATTTCATTTATAGGTACTGATTTCGTTGTATAAGTATTAGAACCTATCTATCTACAATGCGATTAAATTGACAGTAGACTTTTAAAAGACCAGCCCCGCTTTTAAATATAAACAAAATTTTAGGCACCCAAACATAAAAAAAATAAAGTACCTATTACCCGCGCAGAAAAAGAATGGGACTGGATATTTCTGTAAACCGCGCTAGCCTATCACACCCGCCGCCCTGTTAAAGAATGGGATGGGATTGAAAATGGTATCGTACATATGTTCACTTCTCGCTCGCACACCATAATAATCAAACCTATATCGCTCTCTCACTCACTCATACTTATTGTGGCAAGCGCGGTTAACCGAACTTTCCAGTCCCATTCTTTATCTGCGCGGGCTGTAACAATATTTTGTCATCCCATTCTCACAAACATCATCGATCTTTTCAGAATACAACCTCTGGATCCGCCCTTACTATGGCCGTTTAACCACCGAGCAAGACTCGTTCACAACAGAACCGCCGGCCAACCACTGGATTAAGATCGTGGTACCGGGCGACGCCAGCGCAGGACCCATACACAGCGCTGCTTACACTGTGAGAGGACTCACGCCTTCTACGGTTTATGAAGCGATCGTTACGTCTAGGAATAGGTACGTATATTAAATACTTGTCCCAACATTGACTTCAACTTTGACCGTGACTGCACGGAGCATAACTTTGACCTTGACTGGACCCGACTATGACTTTGGCTGAAACCCGATCTTGACCAGTCCCACACTTGATTATGGTGGATAACTTTTGCTTCGATAACCAAAAAGCAGTGTAAATAAAATGCCATTAAGTTGGTACCTAATTCAGTCTTAGTCACTGGATAAGACTCGCGTGGTCCCGGGCGACGCGAGCGCCGGCCCCATACACAGTGCTGCATATACTGTGAGGGGACTCACGCCTTCTACGGTTTATGAAGCGATCGTTACGTCTAGGAATAGGTCGGTATATTATAATCCTTGTCAACTTTGACCGTAACTGGACACGACTTTGACTTAGATTGTACCCCGATGTTGCCTAGTCCCAGACTTTGACCGATCCAAAGTTATTACTAGGCGTAAGTGGATAATTTTTGCATCAATAACCAAAACAGCAACGTATTACTTGTCCTCAAATTCGACCGTGACTGGACACGACTATGACCTTGATTGTACCCCGATGTTGACTAGTCCTCCCAACCGCCCAACCTAGTTTGAGCGCTCCAAAGTTATTACTAGGCGTAAGTGAATAATTTTTGCTTTAATAACCAAAGCAGCAACGTATTACTTGTCCTCAAATTCAACCGTGACTGGATCATGATTTTGACCTTGATTGAGCCGGACTATGACCTTGGCTGCGGACCCCGATCTTGACTAGTCCCAGACTTTGACCGATGACAGTTATTACTAGGCGTAATTGGATAATTTTTGCTTCGATAACCAAAACAGAAGTTTGAATAAAATGCTACTAGGTAATTCAGTCTTAAAGTCACTGGATCAGATCGTATCATCGTAGTACCGGGAGACGCGAGCTCTGGCCCTATACACAGTGCTTAGGTACACTGTGAGAGGACTCACGCCTTCTACGGTTTATGAAGCAATCGATATGTCAAGGAATAGGAGAGTTTGTAAGGTAATAGTCACCTCAGCATTGACTTTGACTGGAGCCAAATTTGACCTTCTTGACTAGAGCTCATCAAATTGGACCTTGGCTATAAGAATAAATAAAACTTCTTATGCCTTGGCTAGAGATTGACCTTGACTGGGCTTCACCTTGACCGGAGTCCGACTTACGCCTTAAACAACCAACTTTGATTATATGTTTGCGGCACTATAATAAAATGTTCGGGAGATGATAATTTAATGCGACTGTGCTGGCTACAATATTCCCCAAAGTTAATAATATATTTTTTTTGTTTCCAGATTTGGTTGGAGTAAACCTTCGGCGATCCTTCATTTTGCTACGGAGCCTGGAGGTAAGTAATGTTTTTTTTATCAATTTTTTTTACTTATCAAAAATATAGGTCAGATTATTGTTATGTTGATTTAACCATCCTCGGTTTAGCTTATTCAAAATTCTAACAAATGACCGAGCCAGCGCGAAGCGTCTCTGCTAATCTGCTTCAGCTTGGGCAAAAATGCTTTTGCCAACTGATTCTCGTGAAATTTTGTGAGCAGGTTCGATAAATAGAATTAAGTACTTTGTTGACTCAGTTTTACGAAAAATAAATCACCCATATAAAAAAAATATCCGAATTTAGAATCTAGCTTCGGATAGATAAACTTAAGTATTAAAACTTGGACTAAAAAGAATACCTACCAAACAACACATAGTACGAACTGCTTTTGAAGACCTCGTGGCGACATCTGAGTAATAGATAAGAGTACTGAGATAATTTTTAAACATACAATTTGAGGTGGCACCCTGAGCGAAAGTGGCGCCGCGGTGAATATTATAATTCTAATAGGTACACAATTTTATTTTAATAAAATGTTATACGTGGAATTTTTAGGGCCTACAGTCTAGTATTTTTAGACGGTATCGTTACATTCCCTCGTAAAACATTATTAAAATCTTTTTCTATTAATAACTTATTAAATATAAACCTCTGAGGGCGCCACAAAATCTAGGTCTACGACTCACTGAGTCCATGAACACAGATATAGACACGGAATAAATATAAGATACTACCTATAGACTTTCGCTACGCTCACGCTTTGGCATTCTATTTCTATGATACTACCGTACAGAAAGGAAACTCTCCGCACCGCCCCGCAATCAATTACCTCACCGCGCCCCGCGAGTTCGTATGCTCATTCAATAGCCCTAGACTTCACGCACACAGTTGCGCGTGTGCAAAAACGTCACTGTGTAGCGTCTGTGTAATAGGCAGGTTGAAACGCGGCGTTTGTATGGAGTGCCCGGGGTGTGCCATAGAGTAACTTATTACATACTAGTAAGGTAACTTTTTCTTATCTTTCTTTCTTCAGTGGGTCGCCAACTTCCGTCCACTTCAGACTACACAGACGTATCACCAGTACTTGAAGAATTGGAGCCAGAAGCACACAACATTTCACAGGCGCAGGTCTTCGAACGAATCGGCGAACACTCCACCGGAGCGCGGGATATCTCGAGCGCCATTTTGATTACAGTCGCCATTTTGTTTTTCTGCATCAGCTGACTTTCAATATTTTTACTGAATGTGAGGTGTTCTCCTAATCTCATAGTGTGAGAGATTACACGGTCATGCAGACTGATAGGCCTACTATTTGGATACTCGAATTCTAAAAATCACTAAGTCCAATCTTGTGGTATTTAAACTAACATCAAGACATGTTGTTTATTCGCATCGACTAGTGTGATAAGTAATTTTTGAAAAATCTGTAAGTGGGATTTACAAAACCTTTCAGGACCTCTAAGTCCTTTGTTCAGAGAGTTAAAAATCCGTAAGTAAGTTTTTTGTTCTATCTATCGTATCAATTTCAAACACTTTAATGCAAAGCTAACATTTAAGGAATTTTTTAAAAGCGTTTTTTACGCTTTACACGAAAGTGCCAGAATGGACTTAGTGATTTTTAGAATTTGAGCATCCATTTGCACGATTTATTTTAAAAAATTCTTAGAAAAAAATATAGTACAAATGGTAGCCCTGTATCAGTCTGAATAATCGTATAATCCATCTCTGAGTTGTAAATGGGTGACGGCAATTCTTATAGGATAAAAATAAATAATTATGATGACTAACTAAAGCGATTTGAAAAATAAAATAAAAATAACTCTTATTTCATTGTGATACTGTCCATTTTCATAAAATTCTGTTTTCATTGCAAATATTTTTAGAAAAGTCTTAGCCAATATAATGAATTTAGATAATAAGTGCGATAGTTATAAAGTCCGATCGTTAATTTATTGAAAAATATATGTAGTAATGTTAACACTTAAAAGCCCGAAACGTCTATATTAATAAATAATTCATTACCTACTTGCTAATTTTATACTCTTATTTTAAAAAAAATGTTCCTGTGAATTTAAAGTAAATTAAATTGTAAGACTATTTTTGTAAATAATATTAATAAAATAAAGTGTAATTACCTAACTACATTTTGTTTGAATAAAACGCCCTTTTCTGCCACAAATAAGTTCCCTCAACGATTTTAAACTTTACATCAAACACAACTAATAGTTTTAATTTAAATGATTATTTCCTGTTGTATGTACCGTATGCACCATCAAAGTAGTAGATAGTAGATAGATATCTTACTATAATATTATAAATGTGAAAGTTTGTGAGTTTGGATGTTAGTTCCTCAATCACGCAAAAACTACTTAACTGATTTGGTTGGAATTTGGCACACAGATAGTAGATAGCCTAGATTAGAACATAGAATACTTTTATCCCGATATTCCCACGGGAACGGGAGCCACGCGGGTGAAGCCGCGGGCGACCGCTAGTTTCATATAATCCCCGTTGTACCGTATGCACCTTTGCCTTGCACCATCAATGGTGCAGATGACATTAGTTTCTTTTGCTTCACGTCAATGAACAGGCAGCCTTAGAATAAATGACGAAACATGTTATTTACGATTAGGTATTTATTTCATATGTCAATACATTTATCATCATTTTAAACAACCATTGGAGAGATGTGAGACACCACACCGTCCTTATACTGATTTTGTTTCAACAAAACTTTGGTTTCTCATTTCGTTTTGAGTTTCAATATGCTTAATATATATTCGAAACACTAAACATCGACACTTTAATTTTAATCCTTAATAGAATTAACATTACTACAGTAAATATTGAAGTCTCTTCATATATCTAGTTTATGCTGTTCGAAATATATTTTTTTATTTGATAATCTATCAACCAATTTTGATACCAAAGACGTTTAATATTTAAAAAACAGTTAAAATAGTTCTTAAATATATAATTAAACATTTAATACATTCACTTATATGATACTGGTTTCTATTAGTAAAATATCTTTGCAGAGTAACAATTACGAAGGCGTGGATGTTTGAGGTTCTCTGCAGTTTGGGGCAACACGCTGGTTATATAACCCGTTTTTTTTTAAATATAACTGTAATAAACATATTTTTTTTCATAAATATGATCCTGACTTTATTCGCAACGGCAATAAACATCACCGTTGCAAACTAAAATATAAAATCATCAAAAGATTCGCAAGTGAGCCCTGATCTTACGAAAATCAGCATGATTTTATATTTTTTTACTATTTTTTTTTATTTTTTTTTAATTGTATTGCGAACAAGAGTGCAACCTCAAAGACAGATGCAACCTCAACCGTCCGCCGCTAAGATTACCGATTCTTAATATAAATATACAAAAACATTTGGTCGTTTCATTTAACTGAATGAGTAAAAAAAAACGCGATCGAATGGTTAAAATACTGATCCATCATAGACTAGACAAATTTAGAATCACAAAGTAAAAAGGTGACAAATGTGTGATTTTTTTATAATAATAATATTTCGATACACTTAAATCTATTAAAAAATTTAATGTAAATCCCACATGAACATTCATTTATAATGTTTCAAAAACCTTTCAACGGATTTAAAAGTCAACTATATTTTAATTACTAATAATAAATATGAGTTGTTGTTTAAAGTGACATTACGATTAGTAGCGATTTTACATATACATTTAGTATTACACTATCCATAGACAAATTTATGCAAAAAATATAAAAAAAAAATATAGAAAAATCGAATTAATAAATTAAAAATGCCGTCTTAGGTAACAAATACTACCCGTAGTAAAATAATTCTAAAAATGCGTATTCTAGTACTAATATTAAATAGAAAATTAGTAACTATCTAAAGAATAGCCTTTAAAAATATTGAAGAAAAATTTCACTCTTAATTTTTATAAAAAATGAGATAAAGCTTATACATGTTAATACAGTAACAAACATGAGATATGTTAACGTTTGTATATCATAATATTTGTGGAACTACACCAATTAATAACAAATAGAATTTGCACAAATTTAACCATCTGAGATTTATACTGAACAGATCAATAATTTAATTCTTAGCAACACTAAATGAAAAGCGAACATCGAGTGTCATGCATGGAAGACTTACAGAAAATTGCGCGAGAATAAGCTAATTAAAAAAAATGCTATTCAAAATGTTGTACGTTATGCTTATGGCACAATAAATAGTTTCAAGTTTGTATACAAAGAGTTACGAACCATGGCAAATCGATTAAGCGATTGTATTCGCTAAAAACATTGAATATTTAAAGATAGTCCTTATAAAGTGGCAACATTATGGCTAAATATTGGCTTACCAACACTTTCCTTACATTAAAAATAATACTGGCATTTAACATTACAACGAAATAAAAAGTTGTGATTCTTTTACAATTAACGAAACTTGTGTTGCCACTTTATCAATACAATATACCAAATTTTCGTAATATTTAAACATTTAACAGTCACATAGCGTTCCTTCATTAGTCACTCAATGTTGCCCGCACTAAAATTGTTTTTCACTGGCCACAGTCACACTGGTATGAATGGCTTCACTTATAAGACAAATACTGAGTTCACAATTCCTCACGTCGGATTAAATAGAAATTAAAAACATTACACTATTTCAATATTCAATTTCATTATCTTCTATTCCACTCTTTCCTTCCAATTCTTTTATATAAAGCCAGCTATCAGGTTGTTTTCGTGAGTCAAGCTAGTTCAAGTTATATAGCTTTGCTATAACTGCTTATTATAAGTCCATTAATAGATTAAAAACATCTGCAAATATTTGAACTTATCAGTTTCATACTTTTAATATAGAAATAACTTGCAGCAAAATATTATTTTTTCAATTCTGACATTATTCATTCACTTTTGCGAGTCATATATTTTTATTTGCTACCATTATCAGGTACACCTCGGTTGAAAATCTTATCTCAGGTTTGTGCGATTGACTTTCTTACTTTATAGGTTTTTGCGCCAGCTACGATGGCCTTTGTAAAGGCACAGTTAATGGAATTGTAGCTTTATACTATTTGTAGTATGTACAAACCCCTGTGTCATTTGTATGATGTAATAAAACAATTTAGCTTTTTGTATGGACGTCGCTATTAAGTATTATTTCTGCAGTACAGTTGAATTGCAGGGTATGTTACAATTCGCTCACTGAGTAATCAATGTGTTAAAATGTTTTTCTATAGACCAGACTGCTTTTCGATCATTAAAACAACATATTTTTTCAGTAGCACTGCTCAGTCGTAATGTGTAATACTTGCTAATCTTGTAGAGATCCATAGTACCGTCATGCATTCTAGCATAGATTTTCAGCGTATTTCTTGTTTGGGATGTCTTTTTCGTTTCTCTGTTGTGTTGATACATCGATTCCAGACGCATCGTATGCTATTTGTTCAGAGCAGTTTTATTTCTAACCATTCTTTATAAGTCATTGATTTTTATTTGCAAGTCTTCACAAGTGCAGAGAGAAATCCATAGTGCATAAGTACTGTTCCTTGCTTTTCATAGCACTGCTATTTCTTACTTTAGTGACTACTTAGAGCGTTGCGTCGTTTTATTTTTGATTCAGTATCGTAGCGTGTAATATCTGTAGCACACACTCGTGGCGTAGCACAGATCTTTCTCGTAATTTTCTTCGTACAATTTAGTTCCATTCAGTTTTTCCAATACTCTGGTGACAAATTCGCAGCATGCCCACATCCTTTATGGTTTTTGTGTGCATTTTCCTTGAGAAATCGGCGTATGCATGTCGATGGTCATTTACAGGACACACATACATGCCGAAGCACTACTCTCACGTGTGTCGTAATTTACTAGGTAGCACTCATTCTCGTCGTAGTACTGACTCGATAGGTTTTTTTCACTACTTGGGCGATACATTCCTAGTACATCTACAGTCTGTAGTGCTACGGTTCTCCGTATGTTAGTCTTTTGACGTGTGCACTCAAACTGGCGGCGCGATATAATGGAATGGGAGCGTCGGTCTTTACAAGTGGAGAGGTAGAACACTTGTTCATAGCACTGAATTTAGGATGCTCTATACATTTTTCATAGATCGATCTTGGGTGCCCAATTCTTCATAGCTACATAGCACTGTAGCCTATTTCCGTAACATTCCTACAGTCTGTAGCGCTAGCAGAGATCCGTAGCACATATATGGGTCGTAGCATAGATCTTTCACGTAACTTTTCATCGTAGCACAGATTGTTTTCCCACTAGTCGGACGAGTGATCCGTAGTACACCTACAGACCGTAGTGGAGATAACCGTAGCACATATACGCGTCGCAGTGCAGACCTTTCACGTAACTTTCCATCGTAGCAGACTGTTTCCCACTAGTCGGATAACTGATCCGTAGCACACCTACAGTCTGTAGTGGATATATCTGTAGCACATATACGCGTCGTAGTATAGACCTTTCACGTAACTTTCCATCGTAGCACAGACTGTTTCCAACTAGTCGGACAACGGTTCCGTAGCACACCTACAGTTCGTAGCGGAGATATCCGTAGCACATACACGCGTCGTAGTATAGACCTTTCACGTAACTTTTATTCGTAGCAACTGTTCCCTAGTCAGGCTCGTGGTCCGTAGCACTCCTACAGTCCGTAGCGCCACAGTCGGTAGCGCTACGGTCGTCCGTATGCTAGTCGCGCGGCGCGTGCACGCCGCCCGCGACGCCGGCGGCGCGCGCGGCGCGGTGCACGCAGCGCAGCGGCAGGTAGCACCACAGGCATGGCACCAGCAGCGATAGGAGGGTTACCCCTATCCAACTGGATAGGAAAATCGGAAATTTATTTATTTATTAGTCACATAGAAAACAGAATGGACTATTAGCATTTACAAAATTTATCTTCAGATCTACAAACAGTTCTAAAGACAGATTGTAACTCTATAAGTATGTGCAGACAGCATGGCCGACAGCCATTCTTAATGCTCCCACTGCTGGGGCACAGGCCTTCCTTATGGGTGGATAAGGAATATGGGCCATAACCCACCAACTGGATTCAATGCGGATTTCTGGGTGTTAATTGATTTTGAATGCTGATCAGATCAGTTGGGTGTATATAGCAATCTGCTATCTACACACACAACTAAGATCACAGCTCCTCAGTCAACCCCTGGCGGAGAACCAAGACTTCAAAGTTACCTCGTTTGTATGAAAGTCGGTATGTGACCACCTTTATATGTAACATAATTTATAACTAAATCAGAAAAGGGTAGATAGGGACCATCAAACCGAACAACTTTTATTATGGAATAGTGGCGAGGAGATAATTCCTCCAAAAATTCTCGTAACTGTATAGTGGATTGCTGGGGTAGAATTTCTAAAAGGGAAGCCGATAGGAATCGACATGTATGGACTCTTCGCCACTGCTATGAAACCAACTATGAAATCGCTAAGAAAAACAACAGCTCTTTCATACATTTTCATATTTTCGTTATTAATTTTTTGTATGAAACAGCTGTTTTTTTTTCGCAATTTCAGAGTTGGTCCAATAGTAAAAGTTGTTCAGGAAAATATGAACGAATCAAAAGTACTTTATAATTAAGTTTGCTCCCGTCTACCATATTCTGGTTTAGCTATTAATTCTGTTACACGTTGTGGTATAAGTCAAACTAAAAAATAACTTTATTCAAATAAACTTAATTATTAAATACTTTTGATTCGTCCATATTTTCCTACCACCCGTTCCAGACTTTTTTAGCTGTCTTTTAATCTATGGATGAATAGTGGTTGTTTGTAATAAGTAAAGGCCGGATTTGCGGTGGCAGGAATACAAACTTGCTAGTGATTACCAAATTATCGTAAATGTTTTTATATATCGATGTTTTGAAAATATTTTTGAAGTGGAACTTCTTTGATCGCGTCTGTATTTATTTTTTGTATTTTACCAAGGAGGATGTATTTCTTAAAAAATTGACATTCTACTTCACTCACTTTGACTTTGCTATCTTTGCATCAAGAAAAACTGCAGTGAATTTTATTATTTATACATTTCACGATTTTCACTTTTCTTAATGTAGGTAGGTAATTTCTACTATTTCCGACAGTAAGTCTGTATATCACGTTACATAGTTATAATATTTTTATCGATAAATTACACAAATAGATAATAAAGTTGTCCACGCACTATTAAACGTCATTTTATTCGTGCTACCGCAAATCCGGGGTGTAGTAATAAGTAGTGTGTCAATATGTATGTGTGTACTGACCGCTTGGCGCAGGTGTGCGTGGGCGGCGCGCAGGCGCAGGGGTGCAGCGCGAAGTCCCCCTCCGAGTCCGACATGCAGTGGTACAGCATGCACTGAAACCATACACATACTCATTATTATAAATCGCTCTAAGTCTAAAGCCGTGTTGACATAATCAAAGTATACTTGGACCAAGCAAATTGGACAAAGTAGCTTTGATCAAAGCATACTTGAATAGTGTTGACCTCAGACCAAATAAAAAAGTAAAGACGGAGTCTTCCGACAAAGCGGTGAGGCATGTAAAACTACGCCTTGGCTGTGTATAGGGTTATTTGTAAAACACCAACAACCTCGCACGAGTACATTACTATCACCATAAAAAACAACATTTGTTCTACGACTTTTCCGAAAACAGACAAAAAATTCGACTATCCATACAAAATGTCCGAACAGCTGATCGAGTTTTGTATGATTGTTTTTGGAAAAGTCGTAGAATAAATGTTGTTGTAGGTATATGATGTTAGTAATCTACTCCTGCGAGGTTGTTGGTGTTTTAAAAATAACCCTTTAACGCACTAATATCGTAATGTACTATTATCTACTCTCATATCGTAAAATTCGAATTATGAATTTCAAAGCGAATTTATATTGACATACTTTATACACGCAATACCGAAACAAAAATTAAAAAGTTATTTTATAACATACCTTTACTAACTGAAGTATGCTATAAAATAACTTTTTTTTCTCATTACGATACAGGGCAAATCCAAGAAGAAGGCAGTGCCGCGATATTAAAAAAGAACAATGATATTTCCACATCAAGAACCTTATATTCATATTCTAAAGGTTCTTGTTCCACATACTTTCCATGATAAAAATGTAATCTATGGTAACCGATGACATAGCGTAACGATTAATCTGCTGGAATGCACTACCTCATCATTATTTTTTCTAATAGAATACGCGCCATGTTTTGATTTTAATTTTAACTTTTGCTTAAAAATGTCTGATAGTAGTGAGTGTGGACTCCACCCGATATTTTAGATGCGGCGACGGAAAAACGTCTTACTTAACTTAGGTAAGTACCTAAATACTACCTACCACATCGTAGCAAGTCGAGAAACTACTCACTTACTCTTTTTATCATTGATAATTTATTTTGTAGGTTCAATCACAAATTGTATGAGAGTAGATAAAGTAGTGTATGAAACTGTACATAACTAGGTATTATGCATCAGTTTCATAAACTACTATTATAAACTTAGAACGAAGAATAAAAATCAAGTTTAGTTATTGATTTGATTAAATAAAATATTTATTTTCCAAAGATATTGTATTCTTGAAAAAAAAACACAAAGTTGATTTTTTTTCATGTTACATCACTAATCCAAACCAACAACAGTATTTATTACTCAGAGGCACCTTACCTGAGCACACTTGATACAGCTGACACAATCGATGCACGTCTTGAAGCAATCAGGCGCAAATTCGCACGCGCCCGCGCGGTTAGCGCTTTCCAGGTACCACTCGTGACAGTGCCTGAGAACAACGGTATTTAGAAATCAAATACTTGTTGTATGGTCTGTGTTAGAAATCAATGGGGTTAGCAACGCAAAGCTAATTGTAGATGTCGCTGCGTACGCTTGTTCCTAAGACAGTAGACGTTCAGAACAAAAATAGGTATTTATATTGCGGTATTTTTTTACCGAATCAGACCCATTGACTCAAAATGGATATAAAAATCTATTCCACAATGCAAACGCCGGAATTGAAAACCAAATTAAGACGTTTTTATTCTTACAGAATTTATCTTTTTTTTCTATATCCGGATTTTTCGGAAATTTGTAAGTGCCAACATTTTTACATTTTTACGCAGAATTTAATCATTTTAAAGCTAAAAAAAACTATTTTTTAAGTAAAAGTCCTTTGTTTTCATAGCTCTCGTGGAACAAGCGTACGCACGCAGCGCCATTTTGACAGTTGCCTTCCCCATTAGCGGCCGCCCGCGGTTTCACCCGCGTAGTTCCCGTTCCAGTGGGAATATCAGGAATTTAATCTAGATCTAGGCTATCTACTATCTGTGTGCCGAATTTCAACTAAATCCGTTCAGTAGTTTTTGCGTGATTGAGGAACAAACATCCAAACCCACAAAATTTCACATTTATAATATTAGTAGGACTAGCTTTTGCCGGCGACTTCGTTCACGTGGACGTTAAATATTATGAAATAGTACTTGCCGCTGAAAACTGGGCAGAAAACATGTGTGTAAAGCCGTGGAGGCAGAATTTTCGTTACAAAGCTGAAATTAATAAAACCATGCAATAATGCCCTTCGAACTGAAGTATCACATCAAAAAAGAAAAAGTGCTCACAAATCAATTGAAATATACTACCAGAATGTCAGGGGCCTTCGCACAAAATTGGAATTATTTAATGCTGGGGTAGCGTCATCGGCTGCAGATTTATTTGCGATTACCGAAACCAGCTGCAATGAATCGATCAAAGACGCTGAAATCATACCACCTGGCAATTATGCGATGTGACCGAACTGACGGGCGTAAACAAGGCGGTGCGTTTCTGGTGGCTGCACCTAGTCTAGATCTACGGAGAGTATCTATGCCGGATGACATCAAGATCTCCGATCGTGCCTTCGAATTGGTTTGTGCAAATGTCTTTTCACACAATAGATTATTATTTTTGTGTTGTGTTGTTTACATTCCACCTAAGAGTCAAGATAATGAATATATGATTTTGTTTAGAATTATTGAAAAAATATGTGAAAAAAATAGGAAAGTTATAGTATTAGGTGATTTTAATTTGTATTCATGTAGTTCGAATATAAACCAATATTTTGAATATTTTCTGACATATTGTGGATTCATTCAGGGAAATATTGTGGCTAATTGTAAAAGTCGCTACTTAGATTTAGTTTTGACATCATTAGGCGAGGGGGTGGTCAGTGTGTGCGCTGCGTCGGAGCCACTGGTCCCAGTTGATACTTACCATCCACCGCTTGAGATATCCGTGACGCACACAGGCGGCACGTCCATGACGGCGGCGACACCGCAATCATCATCGCACCCGAGGGGAACGATACCGTTACACAGTATCCACAAATGAATTGGAACTTTGCGAAAGCTGATTATCCTTTATTGTATGCAACGTTAGCTTCGTATGACTGGACACCGTTGTATAATTTAAATGATGTAGAAACGAGTTTAATGTATTTTTACGCTAGTATTAACAATATTATCGATGACTGTGTGCCAAAGAAAAAGCGAAAGCATGTAAATTCGAGGTATAATTACCCCGAATGGTACACTGCTGAAATCATTCGCGACATTAAAAATAAGGCCGCTCTCCATAAGCTTTACAAGACGAGTAAATCTCGAGACGATTACGAGGCTTTCTCTGGGTGTTGGGCGCGAATAAAATACTCAATTCAAAAAGCTCATGCCGAATATCAGGATCGTATTCAAAACCACTTGTTAGAGGACCCAAAAGCGTTTTGGAATTACATAAGATCTAAAACAAAAAACGTGAATTCCCGCAAGATAACTAAAAATGGAATTGAGCTAGATGGAGAACAATGTGTAAAAGAGTTCGCAGAGTTTTTTCAGTCAGTTTATAACACCACACCAGCAGACCTCAACGCGAGCGCTGCCGTAGCGGAGGCTGGCGGTGTAAATGGATCAGCGCGAATACACATAGACCAAATAAAGCTAGCCGAGGTAATGCGAGCGCTTGCTAAGCTGAAGCCAAAACGGTCTGCCGGTCCCGATGGTATTCCTGCTTTCATCTTTAGGGACTGTCGTAATGTGCTTGCAGAACCGCTATTGCACGTTTATAATCTATGCTTAAAAGAGGAAGTCTTTCCGGAAGTATGGAAAACTACCCGTGTGGTTCCTGTCCCTAAAAGCGGAGCGGGTGAAGGGGTGGAAGGGTTCCGGCCGGTAGCAGTGCTGTCAACTCCCGCCAAGGTATTAGAATCCGTATTACAAAAACTCATATATGATCAAGTACGAGCGCAATTGTCGGATGCACAGCACGGTTTTCGGCCGGGCTGCAGTACCACTAGCAACTTACTGAGTTATATGTCGCAGATTGTTCCTCTAGTGGACGAAGGAACACAGGTAGATGCTGCTTACTTTGATTTTCGTAAGGCGTTTGATGTCGTCGATAACGATATCCTGCTAAGAAAATTTGCTGGCATTGGATGCACCTTGCATTTATTGAGGTTCTTAGCAAGCTACATGAAGGATAGGAGGCAGTATGTTGACTACTCAGGCTACACCTCTGATCCCTATCCAATCAGGTCAGGGGTAAGTCAAGGGAGTAATCTCGGGCCTCTTGAGTTTATCATCATGGTCAATGACTTACCGGGGGTTATGAGACACTCAGGATGGTTGTTGTTCGCTGACGATTTGAAAATTTTTTTACCAATCAGAAGCATAGCAGACTGTGAGAGACTCCAGAATGATATAAACCGAGTGGTGGAATGGAGTAAAGATAATAAATTATTTTTTAACACAACGAAGTGCACAGCCATTACTTTTACTAAAGCACATAATCCTTTTCTCTACGACTACAAGGTTAACGAGACTCAGTTAAAAAGAGTGGTAGAAGTAAAGGATCTAGGCGTTAAATTCACAGCTGACCTAACATTTCGTGAACACATTTACAACGTTTGTAAAAAAGCCTATCGAAACTTAGGGTTGATACTCCGTCGATCCCATGGCTTTACGAATGTAAGAGCGATCATAGCTCTATACAATGCATTGGTCAGAAGCAACCTCGAATGCAATGCAGTTATTTGGGCTCCACATGAAGCTAAGTATAGTCTCATGGTGGAGCGTATTCAGAATAAATTTGTTAGGTATATTTATCTTAGGAAATATGGGGTATATCCTTTCTATCCGCTCATGTATCCTACTCTATTTGTATTGGGTATGGTGGGATATAATGAGTTACGGGTGAGAAGAGAGCTGTGCCTTGTAACGTACATTTTTAAATTAATTAGGGGTAAAAACAGCAATATGCAGGTGCTGGGCTCGATAAATTTATTCGTTCCCGATAGGTACGTGTGGCGCCGCCACAGGCCGCCGCTGCTGGCCGTGCCGCGCGGGCGCACCAACCTGCTGGGCAAGGCGCCTCTGACACGGGCACTGACTACTTTAAACAAAATTTCAAACGAAATTGACTTGTTCTACTGTTCTCTGAATGAATTCACAAAGACAGCTTTGTTTGTAATATGTTATCGTTGTGATGTATAATATCGTAATAATAGATTTAAGTGTATGAAATAAATAAATAAATAAATAAAAAATTAAAGAAAATGTTTAGAATTCTTAAAATGCTGGTAGAAGTCGTTCCATTAATCCCCGTTCAGGATTGGATCCAGATATCTCAACCGAAATTACATGGAATTTTTTGTCGAGTTTGTTTTGAGTTGAGATGATATCAGCCATTTCGAAAAATGATCAAAAATGTCACAAACACGAGGTCTACAGTTTTTCAGAAGTCATTGTATTTCAAACAATGCTTGGACGCCCCAGGTATTCTTTTTTATATTAATTATTTGGAAGACAAACAGCTAAATTTCATAACACTCAAAACAAGCAACAAGCTAATATAACAATTAAAAGCCAATTATAGGTCTTCACCGATAGAAATATTGTGGATCAGTGCTTAGTACTGTAAATACACACATCAACTTTGTCTAGGGATACCGGGTGCTATTTTCATACAAACGAGGTAACTTTGAAGCCTTGGTTTCCTGCCAAGGATGTACTGTGCTGTGATCTGATGACGGCTATCCAGGGAGTGAATGGGGGAGATTCAGATCGCTATACACACCCAACTGATCTGACCAGCATTCTAAAAACGTAATGGACATGTTTAAAAAAACCAAGAAAATAGCATGAAAATGTATGGAAATCCTCAAACCGAGAACGTTGACCCATTAATCTTTTTTGCGTGTGTATAGATAGGGATCTGAGTTTACTCCATTCAGTTCCTGGATGGCCATCATCAGTTTATAGCACGGTACATCCCTGGCAGAAAACCAAGGCTTCAAAGTTACCTCGTTTATATGAAAATTACACCTGTATCCCTAGACAAAGTTGATGTGTATATATATAAGCCACAAGAAGGTATATAAGCCAAATAGTAAACAAAAAGTGGATTAAGCTAAAACAATAATATAATATGTCATACTCAAAAGACTTTGCAAAAACAAACCGGCCAAGTGCGAGTCGGGCTCTCGCACTTAGGGTTCCGTACCAAAAAACGGCAAAAAAATCACGTTTGTTGTATGGCAGCCTCCCTTAAATATTTATTTTATTATTTTTAGTATTTGTTGTTATAGCGGCAACACAAATACACCATCTGTGAAAATTTCAAGTATCTAGCTATCATGGTTCATGAGATACAGTCTGGTGATAGACAGACAGACGGACAGCGGAGTCTTAGTAATAGGGTCCCGTTTTTACCCTTTGGATCATCATCATCATCATCATATCAGCCGCACGACACCCACTGCTGGGTATAGGCCTCCCCTAAGGATCTCCACGACGATCGGTCCTGCGCTGCCCGCATCCAGTGGCTTCCCGCGACCTTCACCCTCACGTCGGTCCACCTTGTCGGGGGCCTACCCACGGAGCGTCGTCCGGTGCGCGGTCGCCATTCCAGAACCTTTCCGCCCCAACGGCCATCAGTTCTTCTCGCTATGTGTCCTGCCCATTGCCACTTCAGCTGAGCAATCCTTCGAGCGATGTCGGTTACTTTAGTTCTCCTGCGGATCTCCTCGTTTCTGATTCGATCACGCAGGGAAACGCCGAGCATGGCTCTCTCCATCGCACGCTGGGTGACCTTGAGCCTCCTTATGAGACCCATAGTTAGCGACCACGTTTCACTGCCGTAAGTCATCACTGGCAACACACACTGTTCATAGACTTTCGTCTTGAGACACTGAGGTAAGTCGGACGCGAAGATTTTTCGAAGCTTCCCGAATGCTGCCCACCCGAGTTGGATTCGACGAGAGATCTCTTTCTCAAAGTTGGACTTACCTAACTGGACTGCCTGTCCTAGGTATACGTAGTGGTCGACAACTTCAAGTGTAGTGTTCCCAACATGAACTGGAGAGGGTACAACATGGCCATTTGACATAATTTTCGTCTTATCCATGTTCATCTTGAGACCCTTTGGGTACGGAACCCTAAAAACTCACTGCTCATAAGTCGCTTCAACGAAGCAACGCTATAATGAACAGGTCAATATCAAACTGTTAACAAACAAAATATCAATATGTTGGCTATTTTCGCCTGAAACACAGGTTTTTCCTAGTTTAGGCAAATGTTATTATTATTATACTTAAGTAAACTTTGTATATTGTTTAAAACTGTATTTTTGAAAATAAATAATTATTCTATTCTATTCTTCTATAAACTGTCTATTGTATACAATGGCTGAATTACACAGTTTGCCGGTGACATGTACAATCATATGTAAATATAATACTGACCGGCACTTGAGCCGTGCCTGGAAGGTATCAGCAGGCTTCTTGCCGGGCAGCGGCGGCGGCGCATACCCACCCATCTTCTTTATCGACCCTGCAAACGAAACAACATAAAAACATAAGAAAAAATTTAGCCTACGAACTCCTAAGGAACAAAATTCTCGCAGTTCATTGGTCAATGCGCGCGGCTAGAGGAACTACCATCTTTTATTTCTACCATGTATAATAAATAAATGCCTGGACCATTTCACACAGCGCCATCTAGCCCCAAACTAAGCAAAGTTTGTAATATGGGTGCTAGGCAACTGATATTCGCTGGGTGAGAAGGTATAATAATCGATCGCAGCGCTCATGGTGACAAAAGGTAGAAATAATGAAGGCTCTGTAATCTGTTTCAAAACGATATTAAATTTATTACTAGTGATACAGGAACAATTTTATATATTTATTATATCACTCAATAAAATTATTAAAGTAGCTTTATCCTCTTGTTTTACAAAATCTACAACTAAAAAAGAAGTAAACAAACCCAAATATAACCAAAATAAAACACTCTTTTTGAATAGATTTTACTTGCCATATTTAATTTATAAATACAAATACAAATTCTTTATTGCGAATTAAGTGTAGGTACAGAGGTGTTATAAATAGTAAGAACTTAAATACTTAATCGCCCTTTTCGGACACAGCAATTTAAAGGAAAAGTTTCAAAAAACTTAACCACTCAGAAAAACTTAAGTAAGGTCAATGTGTGGAAGTCCGTCTGGGAGGCAAGTCCATCTAGAGGCCATAACTTCCATTTTGGAAGGACTAGGTTCTTATGCCTCGGTCGTTAAAAAAGTATTACGGAGCTAGTTTGAACTGAGAAACATAGATGTCGCTAACATCATTAGGTTGAAAGAAATTGGTCATCAGTTTTTTTTCGCGTTAAGTACTTGAAGTTGGAGTGTAACGTCTCTTCGAAAAAAAATAAGAAAAATAGAAAATCAATGGAGTTTTTGGAGTTTCTGTGATTACGAAAGTCATTTAGTGATCCATATACTTATTTCTGGTGATGAATTCATTAATATCGCTTGAATTTCATAATTATTACATGCACAATATACCAACCTTAAAATGTAAATAGTTGGGAAGTCCGTCTAGCATGCATAAGGAAAGTCCGTCATATGCCGGTCTTGCCTTGATTGCAGATATTGTCAACCTTTTCAGCTGCACGTATATTATGTCACTTTTGTCTGTCTGTCAATTTTTTGTTTTATAGCTCAAAACGGCGGTACACATGGGATAAATACTTATACAAAAAATACAACTATGTTGACAAATTTAAATACTAAATAAATTTGACAGTTATGCAAAAAATATGGTTGAAAAATTTCTGACATCTTAAATGATAATGAGGGAAGGTAATTGTTAATTTTGCAGTAACTACCTATAATGTTCAATTTGAAATAAAGATTTATGTTTTTACTTAGTATTTAATTTTACGGAAAAAACAATAGTTATAATTTTATTGAAAATGTTTGCAACCGCTGTCACCAAAGTTATGCCGGACTTGCCTTAAAATAAAATAAAATGAATTATCATTGAAATCTAAACCGTAAGCACAATGACATAAAACAAATATTTCAACGCCTGTTTTGCATCACTGCTAGAAACTGCTTTCATTGATATAGCCTCACTAGTTATGGTTATATTGGTACTAGACGGACTTACCTCAAACTGCATGGGAAGTTCGTCTACACGCCGAGTTTTAAAAAATATCATATAAATCTTAAGATTATTGCAATTAATATTATTTTAAGACCAATATAAGTAAATTAATACATTACCTATAATTTCCGATGACATAAATCACTTTAGAAAGCGTATCTGGTTCAATAAGTTCAGTTAAACTTAAATATTAGAAAAGTATGCCGGACTTCCACACACTGACCTTAACTTAAACCTAAAACTTAAATCTAAATAAAATAGGTATATTTTTTTGAG
Source organism: Agriphila geniculea (assembly GCA_943789525.1). NCBI lineage: Eukaryota > Metazoa > Arthropoda > Insecta > Lepidoptera > Crambidae > Agriphila > Agriphila geniculea. Next base: position 6,526,017 of record OX038895.1, read on the forward strand.
ATCCTAGCTTTCACATGTTTTTATTAATAAAAAATTATCAACTACCATACTAGATTAGATACTAATCTAAACATCACCCATCCTTTTTACCGACTTCAAAAGGAGGGAGGTACTCAATTCGACCCGTTTTTTTTTTTTTTTTTTTTTTTTTTTTTTGTTTTTTGTATGTACACCGATTACTCGAAGACGGCTGGACCGATTGAAATGATTCAAACGTTATTACATTAGGTAAACTTCCAAGTTGGTCCCATTTTTTAAAATTTTGAAATCGGTTCAGTACTTTTCAAGTAATCTTGAAAAAAAGCACGAAAATAGTATGATTTTGTGTGAACTACCTCGATGATCAGTCGTATAACTTCTTTGTTTATGAACTGAATAAGATAATTATGTTTTTGTTGGAAAAGGGATATCTTAAGTGTAGTTCTTTAACCGACTTAAAAAAGGAGGTTCTCAGTTTGACCCGCATGTATGTATGTTTCTCCGCGATTAACTCACGTTTGGCTCAGCCGATTTTAATTTCTACCTAAATAATATACCTACACTACCTAATACAAAAGGTACCTACTTACACTAAAAATAAAAAAAATAAAAATTGTTTAAAAAAACAAAAAACCGACTTCAAAAAACCTACCTCTAAAAAGCAAGAAATAATATTCGTAATAATAAAACACGTCTATTGAAGTCGAGTGGGGCTTTTAGAATAAAAAAAAGACATTTGTACTCAGCCCCACCCGACTTCAATAGACGTGTTTTATTATTACGAATATTATTTCTTGCTTTTTAGAGGTAGGTTTTTTGAAGTCGGTTTTTTGTTTTTTTAAACAATTTTGTTTTACTTACACAATATTGAATTCGCTATAGGTATAATTTTTAAAGGGAAAACTACATTAAAAAGGGTATTTATTAAAAGATAAATAATCATTCACGGAATAAAAACAGTTTGCAATTAGAAAATCTCTTAGTTGGTTTTGGAAAGAATTGAGGGTTTGTTGATTCTTTATTTCAGGTGGTAATTTATTAAATATTTTAATTGCCATATAGTATGGGCTGCAGTTTAACATTTTGATTCTAGAATAAGGTAAGTACAATCTATTTTTGTGTCGTGTATTTATTGGGTGGGTATCACTAACTTTTATAAATTTCTTACTATTTTTAAATACAAATATACATATGTCATAGATATAAATGGATGGTAAAGTAAGGATTCTAAATTTTTGAAAATATGGTTTGCAACTTTCAGTATTATCTATATGCGCAATAATTCTTATACATCTTTTTTGCATTATGAATAGTTCTTGAGCATCTACACTATTCCCCCACAGCATCACACCGTACCGCAACCAAGCGTAGGCGTATGCATAGTATGTAGAAATTGCGGTCTCTGTATTTGTGGTGACTTTAATTTGAAATAAAGCGTAGCTAAATTTGGCCAGTTTCGCTTTAACATGTGCTATGTGCTTTGTCCAATTTATATTTGTGTCAATTTTTATTCCAAGAAGATTAAATTCATTAACAGTTTCTATGTGGACATTTTGAAAATTAAAGTTGATGTTTAGAGAAGGTGTTTTGTAGGATTTAAATTGCATTAGTTTTGTTTTGTGAAAATTTACTTCTAAGTTGTGGTCTTCAAGCCAACTAGTTATATCTTTTAAGGTTTTGTTTAGGGACAGGTAGGGATCACTATTTTTTTCACATTTCAGAAGGACAGATAGATCATCGGCGAACAAAATTGGTAATGCTATACTATTATTAAAAATTTTGGGAAGGTCGTTAATGTACAGTAAAAATAATATACAGCCTAAAACGCTACCCTGTGGAATAGACCAATTCAGAGTTGTTTCTTCAGAACGGATTATTTGTATTTCACTAGACTTATTTTCGTGATGTTCAATTTGTACAAGTTGTTTTCTATTGGTTAAATATGACTTAAACCATTCGTAGGTATATCCGCGGATTCCGGAGCCATATATTTTTTTTAATAGGATATTGTAAGAAACTTTATCGTATGCTTTTGTCATATCAAGAAGTATACCTAAAGCAATTTTTTTGTCGTTAATATACTGTAAAGCTGTTTGAATATAATTGTATACTGCCATTGTTGTAGATCTCGATTTTCTAAAGCCATTTTGACTGTCATCCAGGATGTTGAATTTTTCTAAAAATGCTATTAATTGATTGTACATTGCTTTCTCGAATATTTTTGAAAAAGTTGGCAATAGGGCTATTGGTCTATAATTATTGGGCACTTTTGTGTTATCTTTTTTATGAATAGGTATTATAATTGCAGTTTTTAGAGCGTCTGGGAAACAACCTTCACAGAAACTCTGATTTATTAAATTTGTTAAAGGTTTAACTAATTCATCAGCACATTGTTTCAAAAGTATGGGAGGTATGTCATCTATGCCACAACTATGTTTATTTTTTATTGTTCTGATAAGTTTAAGAACTTCTTCATAGGTTACTGGACGTAAGTACATTGAAGAGGTAGGGGGATTTATGACGGGGCGTCCAGTTTTGTTGACATTATTTAAAGGTTTCCCTACATCTGAAAAATGTTGATTAAATATGTTCGATATTTTGAATGGGCATTTGATACCGACGTTATTTTCTTCCAGTACAATATTTTTGTGGTCTTTATTTTTGTGGTCTTTATTTTTGTATTTACCCGTTTTTTCATTAATTATGCGCCACATTGTTTTGTATTTATTATCAGATTTGTTTAATTGCCTAATGTATTCTGTTTTTTTAGATATTTTAATACTTCGTTTTAGTATCTGAGAAAATGTATTGAAGTATTTTCTTATTATTACGTCATTTGTATCATTTAAAATTATTTTTAGCATTCTTTTGTGTTTGCAAGATTTTTTTAAGCCGGTTGTTAACCAACTTTTTTTTTTGTTTATTCTTTATTTTAATTTTAATTACAGGTATAAAGTTGTTTAAACATGTTTTTATAGTTTCTAGAAATGCATTGTAATTTTGGTTAATGTTTTTGCTTACGTCAATTATTTCAGTCCAATTTATTTTAGCCAGGCTGTTTTTAAAATTTCCTATATTTTCTTTTGTAAATAATCGTTTGTTTTTATACCAAGTTTTATTTTTATTTATAATTTGTTTTAATCTGATATTGACAGCTTTATGGTCAGATAGACCATAATCGTGCACAAATGATTACTGTAAGTATTGTGTACAATTTATAAAAATCAAGTCAATACAAGTAGAAGAGGTTTTTGTTACTCTAGTTGGTTCGCTAATTAACTGTTTTAAGTTGAAAGAATGCATGAAATTTAGTAAATTTTCAGTTTGTTTACCTTTACTTAGAACATTTATATTAAAATCTCCAAGAACGATTAAATTTTTGTCGCTATTTTTTAAAATTATTGTTTTTAACATTTTGTTCATTTGATCATAGAAAATATCGATATGACGATCGGGCCTATATAAGCTTACAATAATCGTATTTATTTTTGGTATTTCAATTGCACTTATCTCTATTATAAATTCTCTAGAAAAATCAACAATAACCTTTCTTTCAACACAGTCTATATTATTTTTCACAAATATGCACACTCCTCCACCTTCATAATTTTTACGACAGAAACTGGATGCAACTTTATATCCGGGAAGTATTACTGAGTCGCAGTAGTTTTGGTCTTTCCATAACTCTGACACTGATAATACGTCGATGTTGTGTTCTTCTAGTAACTGTTCCAGAAAATCTAATTTGTTACCAATGCTTTGAATGTTTTGGCAAGTGATAAACAGTCCCGTCTTTTGTTCTTTATTAATACATGATGGTTCAGTTTGAAATTGAATATTATTAATGTTTGCGAAAAGTATTCTGTCTTTCGTTTTGACTATGGTTAATAGTTTGTCGGTTGCTTTTCTGTACGCTTTTATCTTCTACTGTTACACTTGAATCATGCTGGTAATCTTCTACATTTATTCTTTTGCCTTCTATAAATAACTGGTTATTTCTTATTACTGCATACAAGCCCTTGTTTCGTGCTACAAGCATTTCATCTCTCATTTTTTTTCTATTTCTTCTTGCATTTTTATCTAAAAATTCAGATATATTTAAATATGTCTCTTGAAAGTAAGAACTGTTCTCTATGATATATTTTATCATTCTCTTGCTGATTAATTCCATTATAAGAGGCCGGCTTTTGTTGTTATGGAATCTGCCAACTCGGTATGTATCTTCTATTGCCCCAGCAAGATCTATACCTAAGATCTCACGAAACATATCAATTAATCTGTTGTGTAAGTGAAACTCTGGTTCATTTTGATATTCAGGAAGACCATATATAACTATTTTTCTGTTGGCATTTTCTGGTGTAGATTGTCTTTCAGTACTTTCGAATTTTTTTGCTATGTCAATAATTTCCTTTTTCAATTTTTCATTTTCTTCTTTTAATTTATCTATCTCTATGATTATATTTTGAATGTCTAATTTTCGTTGGTTGTTTTCTTTCGTTTGCAAGTTAAATTCTACTTTTATATCTTCTTTCAATTTTGAGATAGCTTTATTTACCTCAAATTGAATTGCGCTCTGTAGTTCAGATACGATAGATTTATTGTTTTCTTTTAGTCTTAACGTTATCATATCGCTGAGTTGCTCCATTGTAAATTCTTTTTTATTTATTTCAATTTTTTCCACAATGCTGTTATCAAGAGTTTGTCCTAAGAAACTTATATCTTGAGAGGATGATGAATCATCTATGGACTGCGTTGGCCTTTTTCTTAATGTAACATTGTCGATATCAGACAGTGACGCTTTCTCTTGAATTTTATAATTATTTTCTCTTGGGCGCACTGGTGTATTTTCGTTACCAATTTTTGAAATTTTGCAATAACATGATTGGCATTTCCATTGCTTTCTATGATCGCCTGTTAAAGTATTGTAAAAACGGTGAGTGGATACATTTGCGCATTCCAAGTCAAAATTCTCATTACAGAGCGAGCAAGCTAAAAACTCATTTTTTGGGAGCTTTTGGTTACAACCTGCGCATTTAAATGACATTTTTGTATTTTTATTTTCAAACTTCGAACTTTTCACACATTCATAATACTTTTACTGTATAAGCGCCATCTATTTCCAGAAGCTTACACTATGTAACATTGAGTCTCTAGCACTGTTTATTTTATGCTTTTATTAGTGAAGGCATGCTTTTGTAGAAGTATGCCATTCCACCAAAGAGGTTGTTATAGGTGTCACTAGTTAGTACATCAAGTTTTGTTTTGTTTATAAAATTCGAAATTGTAATGAAGTTAATTTGGAGAATTCAGAAAACTTTTATATATCACATAAAAATGTCACTTGTATCAATTCATAAAAATTATAAGTATATTTTTCACTAACTTCTGTTCGTAATTTATACAGTTTCAATGGGTATTTCTAATTTTATACACTTTGTTTCATATCAGTTTTAGTTCAATATTTTACCTAAGTATGCTTTGTTTTTTTGTTGAGATAACATTTTCACAGGTTTTTTATCACACTTTAATACGAAATTTCATTCTTTCGCTACGAAAACACGACTGAATGTATTTTTTTAAGATAAAATACGCGGAGCTAATTGTTTACGTGCGAGGAGCGCCCTCTACATTTTTTTAAATGACCAAAAATGATACTTTCTTAACTTTACTACTTTCATTTAAATGACCAAAAATGATTTCACAACAATTTGTCCACCCAAATCACAGTAATTTTGAAATTTACATTAATAATACAATATGTATAGTATTTTTTAACATTTGTCACAATGCCGCCATTACATATCAAACCGTCAAAACGGTCAGGTCAGAGCCAACAAAGTTGCGAACCGCTAGGTAGCGCTAAAAGCGTGCACATAGCCAATACTACTTATATACTATTTAAATAGTAACACCCAGAGCCGTCACAGAAATTAAAATTCATCATTTCAATTTCGGCCCGGCCGGGAATCGAACCCGGGACCTCTTGCGTGGTAGGCGGCATGTTGACCACTGCACCACTTAGGCCGGCCACACACAGACGTAATCACGTAACGGAATCTCGCAACGGAATCCCGATTCGGAATTCCGAACGCAGCGATTGCATACAAAATCGATGTCTGCCACACACAGACGTCAACGTTCCGTACGTTATTTTTTTCCGTGCGGAATCCCACATGAGGGCTCGTGCATTCGGAATCACGCACGGAAAAAAGTCATTCCGAACGCAAGCCTCCCATAGATTTTGTATTGGTCGCCACACACAACCGTTATTCCGTACGTACGGAATGCTACTTTTTTTATTACAGCTCTGGATACCAGACTTTTGGCCTACTTTTTAATTATTTTGCTAAGAGCGGGTCCATAGCGCATGTTTTGCTCTACACTACAAAAACATCTACACAAAACATTGTTTCGCGAAATATGTTTCTCTACACACGCCGTCTACAGCGATTGCATGGCTTGAGTAGACAAAACTTCAGTGTTGCCAATTTAGCATTTTATGTTAGCCTATTACTTATCATGACTCGAAAATGTATGAAATAAACTTAAAAGTGACCAAAGTTTCAGGTATATCTGAAAATGTAACTTTTGCAAATGTAAAAATGCATAAACTATTAGGCTTCGTGAGCTGTAGACCTCGCGTTGAAAAGTAGCTGGAATTGAAATATTTTAAAACAACTTACACAGAATAGACATTAGTTTTTAGGGTTCCGTATCCAAAGGGTAAAAACGGGACCCTATTACTAAGACTCCGCTGTCCGTCTGTTTGTCTGTCTGTCTGTCACCAGGCTGTATTTCATGAACCGTGATAGCTAGACAGTTGATATTTTCACAGATGATGTATATCTGTTGCCACTATAACAACAAATACTAAAAACAGAATAAATAAATATTTAAGGGGGGCTCCCATACAACAAACGTATTTTTTCCGTTTTTTGGTATGGAACCCTTCATGCGTGAGTCCGACTCGCACTTGGCCGGTTTTTTTAACTAATAAGTATCTACTGTGCAAATAGTTATACACAGTCCTAGGTTCTATCAAAGTCACAACCTTAATAATTTTCAAAAAAAGTTTTGAATGGTGAATTTTTAAGTCTTACAAAAAAAAATTGTTACATTTTGATCATTTTTCGTAACTGTTATAACTGTTATATCTCTTTTACTTGCCTTTTCGAAAAATTTGGAAAAACCTGGTTCAATTGAAATTTTTTAAATGATTTTTAAAGATAAAATTTTTAATAACTAAATCGAGGCTAATCGCAATTTTTTTTTGCGGTTAGCCTCAGTGTTAAATCATATTGTTCAAAATTATTGTGGCCAATATTATTGCGTATGTGCGGCTGGCCTATGACAATACCCTGCCCCTCGACCCGCGCAAAATGTTTTGTGTACGTGTTTTCCACCGGGCATGGAAAGCAGAAACATTGTTTCTCTACACAAAAATGTTTCGCGAAACAATGTTTTGTGTAGATCTTTTTGTTGATTGTGTAGAGTGTATTTTAGTATTTAGTAGTAATCAACTTTATTAGAGTTGATTGTATTTTGTTTCTGTGCCTAATAAATAAATAAATAAATAGAGCAAAACACGAGCTATGGACCCGGCTTAAGTTATTAGTTCTATTTTACCAAAAAAAAAACAAAACAATTGAATTGACCTAAGCGTAATATAAATAATAAATAGTCTATAATTATTCATCTTCAATTATTCATTAAAAGTCAAAATAATTCACCTTCGCTCAATGTTTACTCATCAAAGTCTGGCGCCTGACTGAGCCGTGATTCCGAACGAAAAAAAACGTCTGTGTGTGGTGGTACGTACGGAATCACGTTGCGTGATTCCGTTGCGAGATTCCGTTACGTGATTACGTCTGTGTGTGGCCGGCCTTAGGTCGTCATCGTATAGCACATATGTTAGTGTCTGGGTGTTAATGTCTCACCGGAATCTCGCTTGAGTAGCGGCGGCTTCGTGTTGGGCGAGGACTTCTCCGAGCTGATCACACCTGAGCCCACTTGTGGGTATGTGTAATCATGGATCTGGAAAATAAACCATAATTTAATTAAGATAGCCCACTCTGTGGTCTAGTGGTTCGCCCACATGTGTATGACGCAGGGGTTTCGGGTTTGATTCCCAGGGGGGGTACAATTGTACTCGGTTTGGTTGGTGGTAGGTGGTAGGTAGGGTTACCATTCGTCCGGATTTGTCCGAACATGTACAGACTTTTAGACATTTGTCCGGTTTTTTAGATTGGGCGGTGTAATACTTGTGTCTACTTGTTTCTAAGTGTTTGAAAGAGATGTCCCAAAATGTATGGAGTCTGGGCCACGTTCAATTATAGTAAACAAAAAAAATAGGACACTATAAACAGTTTCTATTTCTCATCATCCAATTTGTCTAAAATCATACTTTGTTTTTAGGAAAGAACATTTTATCTTGTACTTTAAAATGTAAGCAAAAATACATCATGGCGGAAGATATAATTTTTCAGTCAGTTCTTTTTGAAAAAAAAAAAGATCGGATTTTTTATTGAAATGTCCAGCTTTTTGTCAGGACTTTCAAAATTTTTTAAATGGTAACCCTAGTGTTAGGGCTTATTTCAAATCCGCCTGGCTAACTACCACCATCTTACCTAAGTCTGACGCTATAACAACAATTTAAATTGTTATGCGAGGTAAGATAGCCAGTTCCTCAGTGGTGAGGATTCCGGGTGTAGTGCGCTTCCACCTTCGGCTTTATCGTCACTTAACATCAGGTGAGGTGGTGGCCAAGCACTATGCCATAGTGCATAAAGAAAACCTAGTATAAAATAGTCCCTACCGCTGATAGATGCACGTAGGGACAGCGGTCGGGGTCCGACTCGTCTAGACCTTTCTCTTCATACTGCGCCTCATACTGTTTCATCGATGATTCTGAAATAGAACAATCTACCGTTAATTTCAACATTGTCTCTTAATTTTAGCTTAAAATAATAAACAGTGCAGTGTTGCCATTATAAATTTGTCAGATACCGTTTTTAGTTAGTGAAATTGCCGTAGATCAGCGGGAAAATACAAAAAAATCCGTATTTCGATACAATTACTGCGTTCATAAACGAATTAGAGCATATGAAATTACCGTGTTTATAAGAGAAATTCTGCCAAAGGCTATCGTAGCAAGGTTAATTTTTAACCCTAATTACCGTACCCCAAAAAAAAGACGCAGTATCAAATAATTGATGCAGTCAAAATGTCCATAATTTAGGATCACTAAAGTGATTAATAATATAGATGTAACCTATAGCATTTGCAGTCGTTAACACCCACCAATCCGCATTGGGCCCGAGTAGTGGGTTATGGCCCATCCCCCTTATCCACCCATAAGGAAGGCCTGTGCCCCTGACTGCTGATGACTGATGGGCAACCTACTGACTAAATACTCAAATGCTTTTTGGCTAAAATCTTTGGGCAAGGTCTCCCTTATGGAAGCTGTCAGTTTCATAGTGCTTCTGTCAAAACTGATAAATTATTCACTTATCTGACGCATGCCTCAAGGCAAGCAATAGCGCATGTCTTAGCTTCTTAAAAAACGTCAAATTTAAATGGCAGAAAGTTGAATGTGAAAGCGCACGGTTTGGAGACAATCATACATTGCATGCGTTTGACGCAAGTTCAATTGAAAGTTGAAGCGACTCCTTGAAGAGTAGTGAAGACAGACCCTAATATCGCCACGTGATAAGTTTTAGCGAACAATTTCTAATGAGTTTAGAAGCTCTGCCTGCCTAGAATGACCGATTACGTGATATAGCGTTTTATCACGTTAAACTGTCAAAAAGACAAAGGAATTTGACAGTTGAGTGTCGATAAAATGCTATATCACGCGATATAAATCGGTCATGCTAGGCAGGATGGGTTTTTATATACTCTATAGTGATATATCATACCTTGGGTGTGGCGGGGTATATTATGTATAGTCATATATCATACCTTGGGTGTGGCACGGTAGATTATGTATAGTGATGTATCATACCTTGGGTGTGGCGTGGTAGATTATATATGTATAGTGATGTATCATACCTTGGGTGTGGCGCGGTAGATTATGTATAGTGATATATCATACATTGGGTGTGGCGCGGTAGATTATGTATAGTGATGTATCATACCTTGGGTGTGGCGCGGTAGATTATGTATAGTGATGTATCATACCTTGGGTGTGGCGCGGTAGATTATGTATAGTGATGTATCATACATTGTGTGTGGCGCGGTAGATTATGTATAGTGATGTATCATACCTTGGGTGTGGCGCGGTAGATTATGTATAGTGATGTATCATACATTGTGTGTGGCGCGGTAGATTATGTATAGTGATGTATCATACCTTGGGTGTGGCGCGGTAGATTATGTATAGTGATATATCATACCTTGGGTGTGGCGCGGTAGATTATGTATAGTGATGTATCATACCTTGGGTGTGGCGCGGTAGATTATGTATAGTGATGTATCATACATTGTGTGTGGCGCGGTAGATTATGTATAGTGATGTATCATACCTTGGGTGTGGCGCGGTAGATTATGTATAGTGATATATCATACCTTGGGTGTGGCGCGGTAGATTATGTATAGTGATGTATCATACCTTGGGTGTGGCGCGGTAGATTATGTATAGTGATGTATCATACCTTGGGTGTGGCGCGGTAGATTATGTATAGTGATGTATCATACCTTGGGTGTGGCGCGGTAGATTATGTATAGTGATATATCATACATTGTGTGTGGCGCGGTAGATTATGTATAGTGATGTATCATACCTTGGGTGTGGCGCGGTAGATTATGTATAGTGATGTATCATACCTTGGGTGTGGCGCGGTAGATTATGTATAGTGATGTATCATACCTTGGGTGTGGCGCGGTAGATTATGTATAGTGATGTATCATACATTGTGTGTGGCGCGGTAGATTATGTATAGTGATGTATCATACCTTGGGTGTGGCGCGGTAGATTAATGGCGGACAATATCGGCGTCTGGGTGAGTTCGTCGCGGCGTCTGGAGACGGTAGAATTTTCGGAGCTTGAGCGGGAGTCCGAGGGCAGGTTTAGACACTGGAAAAAAGGTATTTGTTACTCTTTCCTTATCTGCTTCCGTCAATAAAATATTGAAGTGTTATTTTAAATATTTTGTTATCTAGCTTTACACTGATAAAGAAATTACTTTATTCATATTTTAAATCAGCAAATGCCTAAATACCCTGCATACGAAAATATGTTTATTTTAAAAGTATGTTACCTCGAATATATTTTGTTCCTCGTCGTCTTCTTTGGGGGCTGGGTACAGTTTTTTGTACGCGTGAAGTGTCGGCCACGCCCCACCCAGACCTATGGGAAAATAAAAATGGTTTTTAAAAGGTGTTACAGTATTTACACGATATGTAATAATATGACAGATAAATTCATGAGAGATCTCTCCTACAGGGGAAAATTAATAAGGTTGATCTTTACTAATATTATAAATGCGAAAGTCCGTTTGTTTGTTTGTTACGCCTTCACGTCCTAACTACTGAACCGATCATCATAAAATTTTGCATACACGTTGTCAGAGGTACAGAGAAGGACATAGGGTACCTTTCATCCCGAAAAAAAGTATAGCTCCCGAGGGATAGCAAAAACCCTTTCCACGCAGACGAAGTCGCGGGCGGAAGCTAGTAAATTAATATAGGAGAAATTATACAGTAAATTCGACAGCAAAATCGGAACTTGACTATTGCAGCTTTCGAACAACATTAAATTCAAATTAAATTGAATTTATCAGAAATATACCTTTCAGAACTTAGCTCTTTTGTATGGGAAATCATTTGCGGGCCCATTTTTATCTTGAGCAGTATCTTTAAAAACACTTACCGTGAAGAAATCCAGTATACGGGAAGGGAGGCAAAAAAAAAGCACATTAGATAAATTAGTTCACAGACGATAAGCAGTTTTAATATTTTGCTAGCATAGGAAAATAATACATAAAACTAAGAAACAATGAGCTTGAACTTATAATAATACAAATAAGTTATTACCACTAGACAGAAAGAAAAACAGAAGAAAATGATCAATGCAATCTTCTTATATTACTAACTAAGAACATTAATATTACATTATGATAGCACAGAATAGTACAGAAGCCCATCCGCGCGATGATAATCAAAATAACAAGCTACTCCCGCTGCACGGCAATAAAGTACAATTTCAGTTGCATAACGCTGCGTGCCTATTATTATAAGCACCTCCGAAACGCTTCTCTTTCTGTCGCGTAGCTCTGACTCAATCGACACATGGCATCCCTCGTGCGCTGGCTCGACTGAGTCAGCCGCGAGCAGTAGGCTAATATAAAAGTTTAAGCGCGGAGTAAGACCCCCCTGATTATAGTCGAAAACCAAAGATTCGTCTAAAAATACATCAAAAACAATACACAGATATTCTCTTGGATCATGAGAATAAATAAAACTGGGTAGAACGGACACTCCCGCTCCGGACGGGCTCAAGGTCACGATATTAGCCTAAACGTAAAACTCAGTCGGGCTGCCACAACCGGCGTCGCCGCACGCGCGTTTGAATGTTTCTGCGTTCCATACGATCTTACAATGGCATCAAGTTATTGTGGTATTTGGTTGTACAAACAAAAACGATGCCACACTTAACTTTTTTTTATTTGCCCAAAGATGATGAGAGGTAAGTAATATTTTTTAAATATTATTTCCTTTTCGTACCTAATTTATCAAAAGGACATCATTTTTTTTATTTTGAGTAGCCAATTGTTTCATCTAATAGTAAAATTTAGTTAGAGTTTAACCTTCAGTATTTATTTATTTATTTATTAGTTTTGTACACACACAAATACAAACAGAAAAGAAATGGTATTTTTTTACTTGTCGTCAGTATTATTTTACTTGTCGTCAAATCTTTTTTAATAGCCCTGCCATCGGTCGTTGATGTCATATTTTGTTAAACTAGAATAAAATAATGACATCAAAACAAATAAAAACTTATATTTTAGCAATATTATCATTAGACGTAAGCAATATTTAACAGTAAGCAACCCTGGCAACACGCCTGGACGACAGCGGGGCGTAGCGACGTGACGGGGGACGTAGGTATATAAATGGCGGCGTTTGTGACTCAGTCAAAGAAGAGTCTGTTCTACCCAGTTTTATTTATTCTTATGTTTGGATGTTGTATGAGGACAATATTTCGAAATGGGCCCATTTTTTTTTATTTATTTATTTATTAATTTATATTCAGGCAACGATGGCCCATAGATATATACCTTAAAACTAAACATATATAATTTATAAAACAATGTTATTAGTAAATAACTTAAAAATATGTTAGTAAAAAAAAATCAATTTGACCAATGCGGAGTGGTCGGAATTAATGAATGTCGCCGTTGAAATCTTGCACAGTAGCATTACAGTACTCGTAGTTTCTTGTCAGCTTGTAGTTGTAGAGTCTTGAATGGATTGACGAATATAATTTCCATACACTCAAACAGAGGTACAAAAGTAGAAGTATTAAAACCAACGCCATCTATCGTCGAAAAATCAGCCTTGCCGTCTAACAGTTCCTTGATTGCCATCCGAACGCCTTTCTCGAAAGCCGTCTGGAAAGTGACTCCTGCTTCTAAAAAAAAACTACAAAACAAACCAATGCCATCTATCGACGACATCAGCTTTACCGTCTAGTAATTCCTCAATCGCCCTGCGAACGCCCTTGTCTAACGCGCGCTCTTCCATCCGAACCATTTCTAAAGTAGGTAAATTATTAACCAACCAATGCCACAGAATATATAATAGTACTAAATGTACAGAAACCCATTCACGCGAGGTCAACTAAATAACAAGCTACTCACGCTGCACGGCAATAAAGTATATAATTTCAAATTGCACAGCGCTGCGTGCCTATTATCGTATGCACCTTCTCTTTCTGTCGCGTTAGTCGCGGAGCTCTGTCTCAACCGACACACGACATCCCTCGTGCGCTGGCTCGACTGAGTCAACCGCTATTAAGCGCGGAGTGAGACCCTCCTGCCAACGCCATCTATCGTCAAAATCAGGCTTACCGTCTAGCAGCTCTTCTATCGCCGTCCGAACGCCCTTGTCGAACGCGCGCGCGTCTGCCGCCGCGCCGTCTGGAACGTGAGTCCGAACCGCTTCTAAAAGAAACTACAAACAAACCAACGCCATCTGTCGACGAAATCAGCTTTACCGTCTAGCAGTTCCTCAATCGCCGTCCGAACACCCTTGTTTAACCAATGCCACCACAGAATTTATAATAGTACTAAATGTACAGAAACCCATTCACGCGAGGACAACCAAATAACAAGCTACTCACGCTGCACGGCAATAAAGTATAATTTCAAATTGCACAGCGCTACGTGCCTATAATTGTATGCATGCACCTTCTCTTTCTGTCGCGTTAGTCGCGGAGCTCTGTCTCAATCAACACACGACATCCCTCGTGCGCTGGCTCGACTGATTCAGCCGCTATAAGCGCGGAGTGGGAACCCTCTGCTAAAGCCACCTATCGTCAAAATCAGGCTTACCGTCTTGCAGCTCTTCTATGGCCGTCCGAACGCCCTTGTCGAATGCTCGCGCGTCCGCCACCGTCTGGAACGTGAGTCCGAACCGCTTCTAAAAGAAACTACAAACAAACCAACGCCATCTATCGTCAAAATCAGGCTTACCGTCTAGCAGCTCTTCTATGGCCGTCCGAACGCCCTTGTCGAATTCTCGCGCGTCCGCCGCTGTCTGGAACGTGAGTCCGAACCGCTTCTAAAAGAAACTACAAACAAACCAACGCCATCTATCGTCAAAATCAGGCTTACCGTCTTGCAGCTCCTCTATGGCCGTCCGAACGCCCTTATCGAATGCTCGCGCGTCTGCCGCTGTCTGGAACGTGAGTCCGAACCGCTTCTAAAAGAAACTACAAACAAACCAACGCCATCTATCGTCAAAATCAGGCTTACCGTCTTGCAGCTCCTCTATGGCCGTCCGAACGCCCTTATCGAATGCTCGCGCGTCTGCCGCTGTCTGGAACGTGAGTCCGAACCGCTTCTAAAAGAAATTACAAACAAACCAACGCCATCTATCGTCAAAATCAGGCTTACCGTCTTGCAGCTCTTCTATGGCCGTCCGAACGCCCTTGTCTAGCTAACACGCGCTCTTCCAACCATTTCTAAACTAGGTAAATTATTAACCAATCAATGCCACAGAATATATAATATTACTAAATGTACAAACTAACCCATTCGCGCGAGGACAACCAAATAATAAGCTACTCTCGGTACACGGCAATAAAGTACAATTTCAAATTGCACAGCGAAGCTTTCTGTAGCGTTAGTTGCGTAGCTCTGTCTCAACCGACACGCGACATCCCTCGTGCGCTGGCTCGACTGAGTCAGCCGCTATAAGCGTGGAGTGAGACCTCCCTGCCAAAGCCCTAAATCGTCAAAATCAGGCTTACCGTCTAGCAGCTCTTCTATGGCCGTCCGAACGCCCTTGTCGAACGCTCGCGCGTCCGCTGCCGTCTGGAAAGTGAGTCCGAACCGCTTCTCGTCCGTCACCCAGTGGTGGAACGTAGGCATCACCTTGTTGTACTGGAAGTCCTTCTTTATCGTGCATTCTAGGACCACCTGAGAAAGAAATGAGTTTTAAAGGGAACAGTTGTTTTTCTAGAAAAAGTTTCAAATCTCTTTCTCATATTTTTTACACAAGTACAGTACCTCAAGATAAAGAATGGACGTAAACATCGGTATAACAATCTTCTAACATAACAAAGACAATTAAAAAAGTAGTTTGGCCCTAAAAGTAATTTACAATTTCGACTTTATTGCAATGAAATAAATGTCAACGTCATTTCTAAGAAAAGCAAAAACACAAAGTTATCCGATGCCCATTCTTTTGAAGTCAATTTGTATACAGTCACTTTGCAGAGAAACAAAACTATGATTGATGTGATGAAACAATAAAAATTAAATACATATATCAGTGGCTGAGATATTCGGCTTACGATTGTGACGGACCGTTAAAAGCTACTTTCGCTAGGGTTGGACATGGGATGGGTGATCCAAAGTTAATAATTTCATGCTTTTCAGAAGGTACGTTAATTGGTCCCAGCTGCATTTGCGATCGTGGTCTCTATAGTCTCTATAGTTACATGGCCTCTATAGCCTATTCTCCTTACCCATCCTTAAGGGTGCATGATAGGAAAACATGGTTAACGTAATGGAAAACATGGAAAACGTAAAGCTATAGCCACAAAAAAAAACATTAGACAAGCTAAAGAGATTATCTAGTAGGTACAAGGTACAAGTATTAAAATGCGTATAAACCTCACAGATGATTGTGAAAAAAATCAGAATATCATCAAAAGCGCTTGTCGCGGGTCATATTTTCGGCGTAAATATTAGCGGAATCGTATTGAATTCTACAACAAAATACACTTTGACGTACTGTGTAGTTGCTCCAATAACTTTTTTCCAAGAAAGATAATTGTGCTAAAGATAATGATGAAAAAAACCGGCCAAGTGCGTGTCGGGCCACGCGCCATAGGGTTCCGTAGTTACCTTATACCATACCATATTTAATACCACCTATAATTTTTCGTCTGTAAAAATAACTTTGTTTTTCACAGTGTTGGTATGAATGACAAAGTTATATTTGCGGTTTTGGAAAATGTGCTATATCTCGAAAACTAATTACTATATCTCGTTCAAACCAATTTTGGTTGAAAGTGTTTATTAAGATCTACAGCATATATTTTTTTTACATTTTTCACTCTCTTATTTCAAAAGTTAAAGGGGGGGGGGGGACACACATTTTACCACTTTGGCGGTGAATATCTTTCAAACGGTCGACTTTGAGAAAAAGTTGTCTTAGAAACCTCAATGTCATTTTTAAATACCTATCTATAGACACCCAACACGTGTTGGTTTGAAGAAAAAAATTTTTTTCAGTTTCAGTTCCATGTATGGGGAGCCCCCCCTTAATCTTTTATTTTTCTTATTTTTGTATTAAATTCGTTAAGCGGTTAACAGAATACATCTACCTACCAAGTTTCAACTGTGTAGTCTTAATACTTTCGGAATAAAGTGGCTGTGACATACGGACAGACAGACAGACAGACAGACAGACAGACAGACAGACAGACAGACAGACATGACGAATCTATAAGGGTTCCGTTTTTTGCCATTTAGGCTACGGAACCCTAAAAACAACGAAAATCATCGCAAAAGTGCAGAAGTGAGGTTATTTTCCGTACTCTTTGCACGTAAAGAAAAAGACAGAGACAAGTGATTCCGCATAACGGAGCCTTAAGGATGGCCTGTGCCTGTGCCCCAGCAGTGGGGACTTTAAAAGTAACTGTTGATAATGATACCACAAAATAGAGAGGACAGAAATCAAGCTTAGTTCTACGTGTGCTCGAGCAATGCACACATAGACACCTCTCATCGACGGACGACACTGCGTCACACACTCGAATACGTTTCTGAGATTCCAGTTATTCCATGTCTGTGAGAGGTATCTATGTGTGTGTTGCTCGAGTGCACGTGTACCACAGAATATATAGTACTAAACGTCATGGGCGTAGCGAGGTACGGTCAGGGAGGGGCAGCTGCCCCCCTTAGAAGAGCGGTCTTTCCGCTGGTAAACTGTAATTTTGACGAGATTCATAGCTTGCGTCGCTTCTTATAAGACCTAAGAAACTAACAACCTTGAAGGCTGGCTTGTGAAATCTAGGATTTTCTTTGTGTATAATTATACACAATCCTGGCTACGCCCTTGCTAAACGTACAGAAGTCCATCAGCGCGAGGACAATCAAATAATAAGCTACTTTCACTGCACGGCAATGAAGTACAATTTCAAATTGCACAGCGCTGCGTGCCTATTATTATAAGCACCTCCGAAACGCTTCTATTTTTGTCGCGTAGCTCTGTCTCAACTAACACATGACATCCCTCGTGCGCTGGCTCAATTGAGTGACCCGCGAGCAGTTGGCCAATATACAAGTTGAAGCGCGGAGTGAGACACCCCTGGGGCAGTATTATGACCTCTTATTTCCAGTCAGTTTTCTGACTGGCTATCAACCTATCTCTTTTATTTGCTATACAGCGAGAAAGAGATGTCACTACAGCAATTTATAAACCTGGCAGGTTTTAAGAGCTTGTAATATGGCCCCTGGTAGTACTAAGTTTCCTCTCTCTATATTGTGATGATACTTACCATGCTATCGCTAATTCGCTTCCCGTGTATGTAGTATTCGTGCGGAGGTGCGGTCGCAGGCGTAGTTGCCGTCTCGCCGTTGTCTTCGACGCCTGCATTTAGAAAAACAAAGATTAACATACATACAGACAGACACTACACTTGAAGTTGTTCACCATTACATACCGGGTGTAACAAGACCTTCAACGAAGCCGAGGTCTACGTATTCTGCCCATCATCAGGACAATTTCTGTTCAAAATTATTGCTGGGAAACGATTTAAATTTTTGGTGTTAAAAAAAGCATTGCATAATGTAATGCGTTGTACGCGTTACAATGCGTGGTAATGACTACGCAATGTAACGCGTGCAACAGACTGCGCCTGCGAGTGTACGCTACACAGCTGTAGTGGCGTGTGCTCAATAAAAAATACGGCGTTTGATGATCGAGGGATATCCTTTGGCAGGTGAACCTTCTGAACCCTTAGATCATTTTAAGAAGGGGAGCCATCTTGGATTTTTGTATGGGAAGGAGATATAATACAATCTGGGTTTTTTTGTATGGAATTAAAATTTAATTTTTCAAAACCCCTCGTGTGGCACATAAGATGAAAGGGATTTTTGAGCTGATTCCAAATATTACATTGTAGCTACTGGTTTAAAAGAAATCGGAAAAATATTTTCCAAACATACTAAGTTTGGGCTCTTGCAGGAAGAAAACCACTAAATGAATTCTTATGAAACATACGCCAAACAACTTCTAATATACTCTAAAAAATTTAAAAAAAAAATTGTTGACTTTGACCTTAAATAACTTCGTAGCTATTGGTTTCCCAGGTATAGTCTAAAAGACAAAAATTATCCTGATGAAAGGCGGAATGCGTGGACTTCGGCTTCGTTGATTGTCTTGTTACACCCGTTATACCTAGGACAGGCAGTCCAGTTAGGTAAATCCAACTTCGAGAAAGAGATCTCTCGTCGAATCCAACTTAGATGAGCAGCATTCGGGAAGCTTGGAAAAATCTTCGCGTCCACTTACCTCAGTGTCTCAAGACAAAAGTCCCAGTGTGTTGCCAGTGATGACTTACGGCAGTGAAAAGTGGTCGCTAACTATGGGTCTTATAAGAAGGCTCAAGGTCACCTAGTGTGCGATGGAGAGAGCCATGCTCGGCGTTTCTCTGCGTGATCGAATCAGAAATTAGGAGATCCGTAGAAGAACTAAGGTAACCAATATCGCTCGAATGATTGCTCAGCTGAAGTGGCAGTGGGCGGTACACATAGCGAGAAGAAACGACGGCCGTTGGGGTGGAAAGGCTCCGAAAAGCGTTCTACAAGGTGGATTGATTATCTGGTGAAGGTCGCAGGAAGTGAAGCAGGATGGATCGTTGTGGAGAGAGGGTTATAACTAATGGGTATTGTAGCGGCGGCGCTACATAAGCAATCGAGGATTGACGAAGAAATGCAGAATCAGCGAACATTTTAAACATTCGAAACATTACGCAGACGTGTCGTCGCTCTACGTCAAGTTAACATCGAGGCAAAAATGTATGGAGACCTGACTCACGATATCGAATCGTCACGAAATCGTTAGCCAGGCCGCCGCCGCCCAGCGCCACCCACCTGCCCGTGCCCTCGTCGCGACACATCACCTGCGCTCGCCCGCACCAGCTAGTATACAGTACGTACCGGGCGGCGGCTGCCTCGCGCGGCGGCCGACCATGACGTCAGCCAGTCCGCCGCCGCCCAGCGCCACCCAGCCACCCGTGCCCTCGTCGCGACACATCACCTGCGCTCGCCCGCACCAGCTAGTATACAGTACGTACCGGGCGGCGGCTGCCTCGCGCGGCGGCCGACCATGACGTCAGCCAGTCCGCCGCCGCCCAGCGCCACCCAGCCGCCCGTGCCCTCGTCGCGACACATCACCTGCGCTCGCCCGCACCAGCTAGTATACAGTACGTACCGGGCGGCGGCTGCCTCGCGCGGCGGCCGACCATGACGTCAGCCAGTCCGCCGCCGCCCAGCGCCACCCAGCCACCCGTGCCCTCGTCGCGACACATCACCTGCGCTCGCCCGCACCAGCTAGTATACAGTACGTACCGGGCGGCGGCTGCCTCGCGCGGCGGCCGACCATGACGTCAGCCAGTCCGCCGCCGCCCAGCGCCACCCAGCCGCCCGTGCCCTCGTCGCGACACATCACCTGCGCTCGCCCGCACCAGCTAGTATACAGTACGTACCGGGCGGCGGCTGCCTCGCGCGGCGGCCGACCATGACGTCAGCCAGTCCGCCGCCGCCCAGCGCCACCCAGCCGCCCGTGCCCTCGTCGCGACACATCACCTGCGCTCGCCCGCACCAGCTAGTATACAGTACGTACCGGGCGGCGGCTGCCTCGCGCGGCGGCCGACCATGACGTCAGCCAGTCCGCCGCCGCCCAGCGCCACCCAGCCACCCGTGCCCTCGTCGCGACACATCACCTGCGCTCGCCCGCACCAGCTAGTATACAGTACGTACCGGGCGGCGGCTGCCTCGCGCGGCGGCCGACCATGACGTCAGCCAGTCCGCCGCCGCCCAGCGCCACCCAGCCGCCCGTGCCCTCGTCGCGACACATCACCTGCGCTCGCCCGCACCAGCTAGTATACAGTACGTACCGGGCGGCGGCTGCCTCGCGCGGCGGCCGACCATGACGTCAGCCAGTCCGCCGCCGCCCAGCGCCACCCAGCCACCCGTGCCCTCGTCGCGACACATCACCTGCGCTCGCCCGCACCAGCTAGTATACAGTACGTACCGGGCGGCGGCTGCCTCGCGCGGCGGCCGACCATGACGTCAGCCAGTCCGCCGCCGCCCAGCGCCACCCAGCCGCCCGTGCCCTCGTCGCGACACATCACCTGCGCTCGCCCGCACCAGCTAGTATACAGTACGTACCGGGCGGCGGCTGCCTCGCGCGGCGGCCGACCATGACGTCAGCCAGTCCGCCGCCGCCCAGCGCCACCCAGCCGCCCGTGCCCTCGTCGCGACACATCACCTGCGCTCGCACCCGCACAAGGTAGGCACTGGAAACAAATCAAAAATCAAACTAAATACTAACAAGTTAACAGTAACTAATTTCGGCAGGCTGATTGTCTAAATAGAAACTATTTAGCGACCGGTTTCATTTGACACACATTGCTACTTTTCTTTGGTATGTTTTTTTGTCACCCCAAAAAGATGTAGCAATGTATCACATTCATCTGTCAAATGAGACTGGTCGCTAGGTGGTTTCTAATTAGATAATCAGCCCGCATGTTTCGGAGTCATTTGGTACAGGCAATATTTGCTTAAAATATGATTTCAGTCACTAACTATTGTATAAACATGCTTTTAAACGAAATAAACTTTATTATTATTATTAATTTCAACCGCCTCTGTGGTTAGTGGTTTGCCTGTTCATGTAAGACGCAGGGGTCCCAGGTTCGATTCCCAGGTGGGATACAATTTGTACTCAGTTTGGTTGGTGGTAGCACTTATTTCAAGTCCCCCTGGCTAGCAATCACCATCAAGTCTGACGCCATAACAACAATTAAAAAATTTACATGTTCCGGCAGTTAGAGGTAAGATAGCCAGTTCCTCAGTGTTGAGGATTCTGTGAGTAGTGCACTTCCACCTTTGGCCTTATCGTCACTTAACATCAGGTGAGGTGAAGGCCAAGCACTATCCCATTGTTGATTGTGCATAAAAAAATCACCACAGTACTTTCGATATAACTGCGCTAGTAGTATCAGGCCCCCTAACATGACCACGGCACCCTAGCATGACCACCGACCCCTAGCATGACCATCTAAACACGATATGATATAGCGATTTATCTTGTTTCACTGTCAAAAGATAATAGATTTTTTGAGTTGAGTGGTTTTATTTCAATATGTCTAGTACGAGCGTTAACCTTAGAAGTGAATAGGCACTGGATCCACAAATAGAGAAAGGACAAGACTTCTTGAAGTTCTTCTTGAAGCCGCCTCCAAAGGGGTACTCAGGACCATCTCTTATTTAAGTAAGGTATCTATCAGTCATAGTTGTAACCATGCCAGTTTTTTGGGGGTGGATCGTGGATCGAGGCCAGTTTTTTGGAAGGGTCGGTCGGTATGTTAAAAAAAGGGGGGAGGGGGGTTTTGTATTGAGAATAAAATTGTGGTGTGCAACTTTATTCTTAACTCTTATGTCTTAAAAGTTGTCAAAATGCTCAATTATTTAATTAACTCCTAATAATTTCATTAAAGCAGTTAATTAAATAAATAAAGAATTTTAATATCCTACCCTGTTTTTATTAGGTTGATTTCTTATTTATTCCTAACTTATTTTGATTGTTAAGTACAACAACAACATCAAAATATTAATTGAATACATATTATTGCATTTACTCATTGAATAAAAATATTTTTTGATTTTTTTTGCATTTACACAGGTAGAGTTGTAAAGTACAATAGTATTGTTTTTATGAAACAATCCCCAGATGTTACTCAGTGTAGTGTAGTAACGGCCTCATTCATTGTTCTTCATTCACAAGTGTACTTGAATGGTGTCAATACCTTGTTAAGTAACAGTGTTGAGTCATGGGCACTTAACAACCACATGAAGACTTGTAAATAAGAAACTACTATTTGATTAAACTGACAATATACTGGGTCCTCTGCAACTTGACTCGAGAATGTATGGCAAAGAGTAAAGTTTACAGATTAAAATATGTAGTTTGGTACTACAAGCACTCTGAAGTTGGTCAGTTCTGTTGTACATTGTAGCGACCGCCCACGACTTCGTCTGTGTGGAATTTTTTTTCTATTTCTCGGATACAGTACTTTTTTTCTGAGTTTGGGACTGTTCTGCCATTGCCAAAAGATCATTGTTAAAATAATGCTCAGGCAAAAAAATAAGGCTCCGGCGAAACTTTTGTTGGCAAAAGATAATGCAGAGTAATAATTCATAGGTGAAAGATATTTTAGAGAAACATTGCCGATGAAAAGTTGTGTTGGCTAATGGTTCAACAGACAAATGACTGTAGGAGTTCTCCTACAGTCATTTGTCTGTCCCAAACTCCTTTTTTCTGGATGAAAGGTCCCTATGTCCTTCTCTGTACCCCTGAGAATGTGTATGCAAAATTTCATGATGATTGCTTCAGTAGTTAAGACGCGAAGGCGGAACCAACAAACAAATAAATGGACTTTCGCATTTATTATATTAGTAAGGACTACAAATAGTAGATTTTCTATTTCAAACTAAGTTGTAGTTGGACTGTTGGAATTATGTTCTGATTTTTCATACTGGTAATTTGGAATTTATGTTCTATGTCAATTCAAAATTGGTTATTTTAAATTATCTTCTGTTCTACCTATTTCAAATTGTTTGCTTGAAATTTTCTATGAAAAAGAGATAACAATGATGTTTTAACAATTAATGGACAATTAAACAAGAGGAGGTACAAATACTTAGAAGTGAATAAAAATATAGTTTTCTTATAAATAAAGATACTTATTAAGGTATTCTGTGCAACATTAGTTAAATGTAGAGACATGGTGGAAAAAATTAAATGAATACCTTTTTTTAAATACAACTCTACCAACATTCAAAATTGAGAGACTTTAAAGTCTGTTCATCCTTACTTGTCTTATTTAGTAAACAGTTTTTGACAGTTGTCATACGTCTTTTAAACTTAAATCGTTATTTAAAAATATGTTAGTAAGTTTATGAAATTATTGTTAATTTATTAACAATTTATTTAGTAATCTATGTGTGGAAAACCATTTGTTTTATTTTATAAATGATTATTTCAATAAAGAGTTGGGTGAAGATTGTTTACCATATAAGACAAGTAAGGATGGACAGACTTTACATCTACTACTAGTTTTAAAATGAAGTTAGCTATTAGGATTTTCAGAAACATCTCTACCTACTTCATAAGAAATGTTTTTGTGATTTTTTCGGAGTCTTTACTGAGTACTTACTTACACAATGAATTGTTAAAGTCACTGTGGTTCAAGAAATGTACATTTACAATCTAAAATTGATATGATTAGTAGGTAATTAAAATTTAAATAAATTAAGTAGTTACCTACAGAGTTTAATACTTAATTATAGTTCAAGTTACTTATTTGTATTTAATCAGTTTAAATGCACTTAATTTTTAATTAGGCACAAGAGGTTTTAATCATTCAACTTTTAATCATTCAACAAGCTGGGAAAAGAGGGTTTAATTATAGGCAAAATATCTCAATAAAACACGAATAAAATAACATCTGAAAATCAGCTAAACCTCTAATACAAAAACTTTAGTAAAATGTAGAGAAAAGAAAACTTGGATTTTATCAGCTGTTTCGATCAGACTTTGTGGCAAAGATAATTTGGTTATCTATACTGGAAACGGAGTAGATTCATCTTAGTTGTTATCAAGGGTACGTATCAGAATGTCTAAAGTTAAAATGTCTAAACTTAAAATGGCAAAGTTCAAAATGTCAAAAATCAAAATGCAAATGGTTTAAAATGTCAAAAATCATTATGTATAAATTCATAATAGTAAAATTCAAAATGTCAAACGGTTCAAACATCAAACTAGTTAATATATCAATGGTCCATAAGTCAAAGGTTTACAATGATTTGAAAACAACAATTCGCCTTTTTTTCATTTATCGTCTTGCAAAATTTTGGGAGCAATTCTTTGTAGTTTCTAGTAATTGCGTTACAATTTTTAAATTGTAACATGGAGGAGGGTATACTTACGTTTTCGAAATTTGTGATTATTTACCTAAGATGTAACATTATTACATTATTGTGTAAAAAAAATGTTTTTTTACCATTATAATATACTTACTGTGATTATTTAGGTACTTAGATGTAAAGCTTTTATATTATGATGTAAATATAAATGATGATTTTCTTACCTATTTATCATATTTATTTTCTATTATTTTAAGGGCATGATTTTATCAATTACCTAATAAATGCGTTTTCAGTGACCTAGTTAATAATATTTGTTCTTAAAATAGTAGATCTCTCACCTAAATCGAATCACCAAATAATGTTAAAACGATTACCTAAATTTTAATTAAAAATTACTTGGAAATAATATCAATTATCAAAATAATAAAAGTGTCACTGAAATTGAATCACCAAACAATATCAAAATGGTTTTAAAAGCTCCGTTATAAAAACTCCGCCCCTATTAGGATTTTTTCTATTAATTAGGTAACAGATCTATAATTTCGATAATCGAACGAATTAATCGATGCTAATAGTTAGATGATTAGATTTATAGTGACAGGTTTATTATTTTAGGTAGGTGTATTATTCCTGCCCGTAACTTACTTTTTAGAGCATAGATCTTAGGTATATTCCGGCTATAGAAAAAAGTGATCAAACTGTAATTTAAGATACATATTTACATTAATCCAATGATTTATACTTTAGAGACAGTTTTGGTAAATATGATAACTAATATATTTCTTGGAGATAGATATTATTATTAGGGTATTGCAGATTAGTGACACATCTAAACTTAGTGACAGAAAATTTTGTTCCCTTTTATTTTCACTTTTGCTATAGTATGTACCTGTGCGAATCAAGTTCGCATACGTACACACTATGGCAAACTATTTTCAGCACAGAATAATATTTTTTTGCTGCAGGTTCGCGAATCTAAGTGAGTACCCACCTTAACGTGCGCCTATTGTCCTCCAATTTTTTGTGTGCATTTCTTTGATTCATTGCAATATATCAATTGGATGCACTCGCCGAGATCATCAGTCAAGACTAAGTCACCACGAGACGCGGAGCGCACGCCGCTCGACCAATGCACCGCGCCCGTGTTGCGCACGCGCTGACGTTGTCGTAATCAAGTTATTATTTCTTAACTTATTCAAATCACACTTTCTCAACTTCAATTTTGGTAGACTGCTACACTTATCACCAAACATTAAAGCAGGAGAATAAGCGATCCCCTCCATGAAAAAAGACTCCGGCAAACAGTGAGCTTTCCATACAAACGTAATACATAATTATCTGTGGTAGGTAATACCAAAATAATTTGCGATTGGAACATATTTAATCCTCACCACTGAGGTACTGGCTTACCTCTTACTGCCAGAACACAACAATTTTCAAAGTCCCCCTATGGGACTTTGAAAATTGGCTATGCTATGCTGAAACGTCAAGAAAATCCAAAATCAAACCAAATACTAACTAATTATCAAACAACTTTTAATAAAACCGCAAGAAAACCGCGCTAGTATCCGTTACTCCGGCAAACCGTGAGCTTCCCATACAAAGTATTAACATAACACCAAAATAATTCGCAATTTAATCATAATTAACTTTTTTGTGATGTTATTAATTGGATAAAGAAAGACATTATTTATCTAGTAATATTTAACTAAATAAAAAATCCAAAATACCAAACCAAACAAAAATTATTGCGATTTACAGTTTTGTATGAAAAAATGTAATTGGAATTTATTATGAATTGGTAATTTGAATATTAGACATTTTAAGTTTTGATCATTTGAACTTAGACATTTTAATTTAGGACTATCTGACCGTTTGACATTTTCGTTTTTGACATTTTGAACGTTTTACATTTTAATCGTTAGACATTCAAATTTTTGACATTTTGAACTTTGCCATTTTAAGTTTAGACATTCTAACTTTAGACATTCTGATACGTACCCGTTATCAATGTGTACCTAATAGTTTTTAATAATTTTACGAGAAATTATTAGAGATTTTTTTGTCATCTGTCAAAGTTAAAATGGACAAACAGCCAGCATTTTACAATTCCGTGTTTTCCGAATTTCAAACTCATTCAGCTTTATAACTTTGTAATGAATAAGCTAGCTCGAAATGACCCCGTAAGCTGCCTACTTTATTGTGAATGAAATACGACTCATTGATTATAACTATACAGGGGCACCGTGACCCTAGGGCGGCGGTCGTGCCACTAGCAAGGTTTTTACGAGGCGTTCAGCTCGAATAAACCACTCAGAACCTGAGGTCAGCTTCTGTAAAGCTCTTAGAGCCCCGTAGAACACCATCAATCACATTACACATTCCGGGATATATGGAAAATGGCCGGGATAAGGCCCTACCTACCTGCCCAGAGAAGGGCGAAGCACAGTTTGGGAAAACTTGAGTTATTATCACATCACTTACTTTTCAGATGCCTCGGTCATGATTCGACACGTCGAATATCCTAATTTCTACTCGCCACTTCACAGATTTCACCATTTTTATGACATAAATACATCAGTTTCACTTGCGAACCGTTCTTATTTCGGCCCTTTGTTGGGCCTCAGTGCGCGTGCGTCAATAAAACAGTCTGGGCTTTTCAATGAACACGAGATGTCCGCCCCACAGGTGGCGCATCAGTCGCGCGCAAATTCGACAAACCGCGCTACGATTGGCCCTCTCTTTCAGCCACACAATTTCCACCAATCATATTGTAGCGTTTCCACAACCTACCAATGACGTTACTTCACTGATAGGGACACTTTTTCAGCGCGAATTTTGAAAAATGTAGAGTTTTTAAGAATAGTTTAGCACACCCTCACTTCTCAGCACGTTTGGTTCAAAACAGGTTTTCCTTACACTATCACCACAAGAAATAGTGGCGAAAAATCACTCTAAACCTAATTTTATCGTCGAAAATCGGGAAAAACCGGCAAAATTTGTTGTAGCACGCATCTAGGTCACGCCGACCTCGGGGGTTCGACTATTACTGAATGGAGTAAGGCTCGGAATGGGCCCATCCCCGTTCATGCACCGACCCATTGAAAAATAAATGGGTCAAATCATTGCAGTGTGCCCCAGATGTCGATTCCTTGCACCATTCACTTGTACACCCTAGGTTCTATTTATAGCTGCTCTATTTTTGGGTAGGTCATTCGCATAGCGTAGATGCAGCCTCCATAAGTAGGTTACCTGATTTTCTTTATTAGCCTGTACGGTGACGTAGTTAGTCAGTGGTGACGTCAGACATTTTCTGTAAAAAGTTTTGCCCACTATATTAATTTAAAAAAAGTGGTGAGTACTTTTTTATTTAGCAAGAGAGTTTAATATAGGTAAGTGAATAAATAACATTTTAGGTTGGAGGTAGAACATAATTAAGGATAATAATTTGTGGGTGCAATGCAAACAAAAACTTTTTTTTTAAGTGCTAAGTCATAGTTTTGAAAATTGTTCAGTACCTATTAGTAAAATTTTAAAATAAAATAAATCAAATATTTCTCTAACTAAAGAACTAGTTACTTACGACAAAAAAAAGTAAAAAGTAGAGATTTTTCTATTTTATTAAATATCCATAATTATGGCTTCTATCATTATAAAACTAACTTATACGTCAAATAAGCCTAAAATATTTTTTTTTATTATCGCTGTCTTTATTCAGGTTCACCCCCACCCCTTTGTCTTCCGAATCGTGACGTCACTAGGTAGAGTCATAGTTAAACCTAGTTAACTGACCTACATAGGTTTTGTACTCTCGAATTTATTGATAAACTGGTGTAAAAAACAAAAATGGCGGCTTGAAGTCCTCCGTGGTAGAATGGCTTGCAATAATGGTGTGTGTCGTCATCTCTGGGGTACTGGGTTCGTTCCCCGGCTGGGCAATTTAGAAAATGAACTTCGTATGTATGTTAGACCAGCGGTTCCCGAATTCTTTTGGCTTCGG
The DNA here is from genome assembly GCA_943789525.1 of Agriphila geniculea. Classification (NCBI taxonomy): domain Eukaryota; kingdom Metazoa; phylum Arthropoda; class Insecta; order Lepidoptera; family Crambidae; genus Agriphila; species Agriphila geniculea. Next base: position 6,554,889 of record OX038895.1, read on the forward strand.
AACCCTTTTTGGTTAACCGATTTTCGGCGGAACCCTAGCTCTAGTAAGAAGTAAACTAACTAGGGTTGGCACTTTTAGGAACAGAAAATAGGACAAATACAAAAAATTTTTGGGTCTATTTTCTAAATGTACGTTGAAATCATTAAAACTAGCAATAAAACTACTGTAGAGTCTGGTAACTGGTAAATCCTTCATTTACCAGTTACCCAGACATGTTGAATGTATGTGAATGTTTGTAATTAAAATACTCAAAATCAATGAAAACAAACGGGCGGGTCAGCAAAGTAAGAGTGTAATTAAAAAAAAAGGATAACTAGGTACTTAGGTAAAGGGAAAAAGAGACTTTTGATCACTCGTTAATTCCGCGTCATTTTTTTACCGACTTCAAAAGGAGGGAGGCACTCAATTCGACCCGTTTTTTTTTTGTTTTTTGTATGTACACCGATTACTCGAAGACGGCTGAACCGATTGAAATGATTCAAACGTTATTACATTAGGTAAACTTCCAAATTGGTCCCATTTTTTTAAATTTTGAAATCGGTTCAGTACTTTTCAAGTAATCTTGAAAAAAGTACGAAAATAGTATGATTTTGTGTGACTACCTCGATGATCACGATCAGTCGTATAACTTCTTTGTTTATGAACTGAATAAGATAATTATTTTTTTTTGTTGGAAAAGGGATATCTTAAGTGTAGTTCTTTAACCGACTTAAAAAAGGAGGTTCTCAGTTTGACCCGCATGTATGTATGTTTCTCCGCGATTAACTCACGTTTGGCTGAGCCGATTTTCCTACCTAAATAATATACCTACACTACCTAAAACAAAAGGTACCTACACTAAAAATAAAAAAATAAAAAATTGATTAAAAAAACAAAAAACCGACTTCAAAAAACCTACCTCTAAAAAGCAAGAAATAATATTCGTAATAATAAAACACGTCTAATGAAGTCGGGTGGGGCTTTTAGAATTAAAAAAAGGAATTTGTACTCCAATCCCACCCGACTTCAATAGACGTGTTTTTATTATTACGAATATTTGCAAGACATGTCTTTTGCAATTCTGCTTTCATAAAATCTACAGAGCAACGGTTTTTGACACTAGAACATTTAAGCGTCATTTTAATTTATTATATTATGATATAGTTTGACTTTAAAAGAAGGACTTTTAAAATATAAAATATTAATTTAGTTAGAACAAAAAGATAAGTAGGATCTTGAATTTATAAACTCTTGAATTTTCGCGGAACCCCTGAGAGCCTCTCACGGAACCCCAGGGTTCCGCGGAACCCTATTCGGGAACCGCTGCTTTAACCGACTTAAAAAAGGAGGTTCTCAGTTTGACCCGCATGTATGTATGTTTCTCCGCGATTAACTCACGTTTGGCTGAGCCGATTTTCCTACCTAAATAATATACCTACACTACCTAATACAAAAGGTACCTACAGTAAAAAAAAAAAAAAAAAAAATTGTTAAAAAAAACAAAAAACCGACTTCAAAAAACCTACCTCTAAAAAGCAAGAAATAATATTCGAAATAATAAAAACACGTCTAATGAAGTCGGGTGGGGCTTTTAGAATTAAAAAAAGGAATTTGTACTCCAGCCCCACCCGACTTCAATAGACGTGTTTTTATTATTACGAATATTTGCAAGACATGTCTTTTGCAATTCTGCTTTCATAAAATCTACAGAGCAACGGTTTTTTACACTAGAACATTTAAGCGTCATTTTAATTTATTATATTATGATAAAGTTTGACTTTCAAAGAAGGACTTTCAAAATATAAAATATTAATTTAGTTAGAACAAAAAGATAAGTAGGATCTTGAATTTATAAACTCTTGAATTTTCGCGGAACCCCTGAGAGCCTCTCACGGAACCCCAGGGTTCCGCCGAACCCTATTCGGGAACCGCTGCTTTAACCGACTTAAAAAAAGGAGGTTCTCAGTTTGACCCGCATGTATGTATGTTTCTCCGCGATTAACTCACGTTTGGCTGAGCCGATTTTCCTACCTAAATAATATACCTACACTACCTAATACAAAAGGTACCTACACTAAAAAAAAAAAAAAAAAAAATTGTTTAAAAAAACAAAAAACCGACTTCAAAAAACCTACCTCTAAAAAGCAAGAAATAATATTCGTAATAATAAAAACACGTCTAATGAAGTCGGGTGGGGCTTTTAGAATTAAAAAAAAAGGAATTTGTACTCCAGCCCCACCCGACTTCAATAGACGCGTTTTTATTATTACGAATATTTGCAAGACATGTCTTTTGCAATTCTGCTTTCATAAAATCTACAGAGCAACGGTTTTTGACACTAGAACATTTAAGCGTCATTTTAATTTATTATATTATGATATAGTTTGACTTTAAAAGAAGGACTTTTAAGATATAAAATATTAATTTAGTTAGAACAAAAAGATAAGTAGGATCTTGAATTTATAAACTCTTGAATTTTCGCGGAACCCCTGAGAGCCTCTCACGCGGAACCCTATTCGGGAACCGCTGCTTTAACCGACTTAAAAAAGGAGGTTCTCAGTTTGACCCGCATGTATGTATGTTTCTCCGCGATTAACTCACGTTTGGCTGAGCCGATTTTCCTACCTAAATAATATACCTACACTACCTAATACAAAAGGTACCTACACTAAAAAAAAAAAATTGTTTAAAAAACAAAAAACCGACTTCAAAAAACCTACCTCTAAAAAGCAAGAAATAATATTCGTAATAATAAAAACACGTCTAATGAAGTCGGGTGGGGCTTTTAGAATTAAAAAAAAAGGAATTTGTACTCCAGCCCCACCCGACTTCAATAGACGCGTTTTTATTATTACGAATATTTGCAAGACATGTCTTTTGCAATTCTGCTTTCATAAAATCTACAGAGCAACGGTTTTTGACACTAGAACATTTAAGCGTCATTTTAATTTATTATATTATGATATAGTTTGACTTTAAAAGAAGGACTTTTAAGATATAAAATATTAATTTAGTTAGAACAAAAAGATAAGTAGGATCTTGAATTTATAAACTCTTGAATTTTCGCGGAACCCCTGAGAGCCTCTCACGGAACCCCAGGGTTCCGCGGAACCCTATTCGGGAACCGCTGTGTTAGACCACTGTTGTCACCGATTTCTAACACAAGTACTCTAGGCTATAAAATGGTAGTTGTAAGTTATGATGGGTGTGTCGAATGTAGAAATAAATAGTCAATTAAAATGTCAACAGTCTTATAACTTTATTGTAAAAAATGTTAATACTTATAGATACAAAGTTGAATACAAAATATAGGTACTTTACTTTGATGCTTTTGACTTTGCGTGAGTGGGAATTGAGTCTTTCAGTATAAGACACAGAGTTCAATTTTCCGTGACAACCTTGGGTCTGGGGATGGCATCGCAAAGCTAATTGTAGATGTCGCTGCGCACGCTTGTTCCTAATATAGTAGACGTTTAGAACAAAATGTATGGGAAAATAGGTATTTTTTTTACCGAAAAGGATCCATTGACCCAAAATGGATATAAAAATGACCCGTTATAAATATGGCCCGCGCAAACCATGTTTTTCTATCATTTTTGTGTCGGGTTTTTTTTTTATTTTTTATTTTCTAATTGGTTGACGCAATGGATATGAAATTGTCATGCCAGGTGGCACATTGTCACGTTTATGCTTAGAATAATAACACCTAGAACGATAGTTCTCTACAAAGCGCACTGTCAAAAGTGAGGCAACTAAAACAGCCAAAATGGCTCCGTTTTCAGACTGTTATTCTACATTATTACCTAATTATACCAATTAAGTACAAAACAGTTTCAGTTTACCCACATTTATAAGACTAATTACTATATTATTGAGTTTCAGTTACGATTAGTTAACGTATGAAGGATATAAATTTCAAAACTAAGCCATTCTGGCTTGGTATAAGTTGCCTCACTTTGCATACGCGGACACGGCTTCTAGGTGTTATTATTCTAAGCGTTTATGATATAGAGCCCTGTATTAATATCGATGTTTTTTAATAATCCTCGAACTCTGGTTTCTCTCCTTTAGAAGCCATGGCGATCGCGCTCTTCGCGAGATCTTCGCTTTGGTGGTTCAGCATGTTTATTAAAGCCTGTTGAATAAAAAATAACATTATTATTAATTGATCGATTGGCTTACGAACAGTCGCATAGAACGTGTTAACGAATTAACGTAAAATGAGAAAACCGTTTCTTCGGACCATTAAACTGAACAACTTTTGGGACCAACTCTAAAATCGCGAAAAAAAATCAGCTGCTTCGTAAATTTTTATATTTTCGTTATTAATTTTTGTATGCTCCGCTGCGCTCCGCGCTCGCCTTAAATTTCTAACCTATACGCGGGACCTACAGGAGTAAAACAGGTTCGATTCCAAACTCTAAGAGCCCCCTCGAGCCCCCCCTCGAGCTTTCCCCAAGCCCCCCTCGATCCCCCCTCGAACCTATTCTCGAAAGTCTTTTTATTATACACATTGCCGGTGGACCAGCAGGCATTATATACAATACCTAGTCATTGTATACACTGCCTAGGTAATGTGTGAAATAGATATCAATATTCATTCTATTTCATACATTGCCTAAAAGGGCCAGGCATTGTATACAATGCCTGCATTTCATACATTGCCGGTAACATTTACATTTCGTTTTTTTATATTCTTATGACAGGGAGGTTGATATATTAACCGCCTTACTAATAAAGAACTGCAACCCACCCGTTTTACAAGTGTGTAACTATGACAGTGATAGATGAGTTATAGATCGCGTACACAGTCGGTTACTAATAAAGACTTTTATTGTATTGGGTAGTTACACAAAGGTTATTACGAATATCACTTGCAACCCTGGTGCTCACGTTCTAAAACAACAATAACTTTAATTATTTTCTAGTGAAATATAAATAAATAAATAATTTAAATCTTATATTGAGGCATATTTGGTTAAAATCTTTAAATTGTAATGGGTTTTTTAATTTTTTGGTTTTAATTTACTTATTTTTTTCGTGAACTGTCTATCGTGTTTTTAAACGATCACAGGAAATGTCATACGTTGCCATGACAATAATAAACAAACAAATATTTTCAAATGTTCAAAATGTAAATACACAACATTTTATGCGTTTCTTTTATTATTTTCGGTTGTTTTGTGTTTTTCGCAAAGATTTCAATCTTTGCCCTATCCTAACCTGAAGAAAGCTGCATCGATTAAAAACTTAAGAACAACGAAGAACTATTTTCTTTTAAAGGTTATGTGTGTCTATAAAATAAAATATATCGAGTGAAAAACTAGTGGATTTTTATTCAATATTAGATAATTATGATCTAGCATTGCAACGGTTGGTTTGTTAATAATCTTATTAAAATGATAATGGGATTATAGAATCAATCTATTTTGCTTAATTTATAAAAAGGAACTTTGACAGGACTTCAGTAATACGGTTTCTTATTTATATTGTAGGCTGATTGACCAGTTTCATTGCTTTGTATGCTAGTAAAGACTTCTCATATCGAATTGTTCTAGAAACAACATCGAAATAATGATAAAACTTTATTTTTATCCATTTTACGTATTTACACATCAGTTAAACTAGGTCCCGTGAGTGTATAGTGACAGTTTAAGTTTCCATAGTAATTACCCACTCATTACAACAGGCGTATGTCACGGAACTGTCAAAATTTGTTTATTAGTCAAGATTTCGCTGTATCACCCGTACACAACGCGGGTAAATGTTTATTAGTAAGGCAGTGAGTGTATATGTTACGGCTAATACCCAAAGTGCGGCTAAACCTAGTTTTAGCCGGCTAAAACTAGGTGTAGCCGATAGCTGTTGGCTAAAACTAGGTGAAACCGATCTGCCTTACCCCTGTAGGTCCCGAATATAGGTTAGAATGTAATTTTTTTTTATAGGTTAGAAGGTAATTTTTTTTTAACTGACAACAGAAGAAACTTTCTTTATACGCCATGCTGGACCTAGTTTTAACCAACAGTTAGCGGCTACACCTAGTTTTTTTAGCCGGCTAAAACTAGGTTTAGCCGCACTTCGGGTATTAGCCGTAACATATATATTGTTTCCGTATTTTTTTTAATTTCCGTAATTGATACTCACTATATGTTCCAATCCTTCTTTGGGTGTCTTATCTTGAGAGTATATAATATTCTGCTTGGTCGCCTGAACGGCTACTGGGCTTTTCGAAGCGATGTCCACTGCTAGCGACATAACATGGGTCATGGCACTGCGAATTGAAAAAAAAAAAGAAAATTAGCAAAAAAATATTAAATTTACTCCCTTATTATTAAACGACAAAGCGCTCATGGCGGAACTTGACTGATCGTACTCGATCACGTTTGTTAAGCAACGCTCGGTCCGGCCGGGTGTCGGATGGGTGACCGTTAAGTGGCATTACAACTAAGTGCTTCAGTCCGTCAGCCATTTTTAATGTTCCCACTAATGGGGCACAGGCCTCCCTTATGGGTGGATAAGGAGGACGGGCTATAACCCACCCACCACGCGGGCCCAATGCGGATTGATGGGTGTTAACGACTGCAAATGCAACCGGGACCAACGGCTTAACGTGCCTTCCGAAGCACGGAGGAGCTCGAGATAATAAATTGGTCACCCATCCCATGACCGACCCCTTGCGAAAGTTGCTTAACCTCCGCAATCGCTGGGCCAGGCGCTAAACCACTGCGCCACCGAGCTCCTTATTACTCGATCACGTTTGTTAAGCAACGCTTGGTCCGGCCAGGTGTCGGATGGGTGACCGTTAAGTGGCATTACAACTGAGCGCTTCCGTACTTCGGAGGGCACGTTAAACCGTCGGTCCTGGCTGTTGTCATCTGATAACAGTCGTTAAGCCAAGTTAGAGGCCTTACAGGCGGCTTGATAAACTCTTAACACCAGAGGTGGCCACTAAGTATTCCTCATTCGATAAGAAGAAGAATAAGCTAAGATTAAGTTTACACCTAGTTTAACCAAAAACTTTGCTCATTAATATGACGCTTTGAGACGTCAAACGCAATATTTTTGGTTAACCCGGGTTTAAACTTATTCGTTTATTAATAAGACCATACAGTGGCTGCTGTCATAGAATTAAAGATACCATTCAATTTTCATATAAATCAGGTAACTTTGATGCCTTGGATTTCCGCCAAGGATTGACCTAGCTGTGATCTGATGATGGCCATCCAGGGAGTGAATGGAGGAGATTCAGATCGCTATACACACCTAACTGATCTGATCAACATTCTTAGAGATATAAGGATATGTTTGAAAAAACCAAGTACATAAAAATGTGAGGAAATTTTGAAACTGAAAATTCTATTCCTTATATCTCTTAAGAATGCTGATTAGATCAGTTGGGTGTATAGCGAACTGAATCTCCTCCATTCACTCCTTGGATGGCCATCATCAGATCACAGCTAGGTCAATCCTTGGCGGAGAACCAAGGCTTCAAAGTGGCCTAGTTTATATGAAAATCGACTAGTGTCCATTATCTGGCGACTAGAATCCCGTAATGCCGAATATGGTAGATAGGGACCATCAAATAGAACAAATTTTACTATGGATCCAACTCTGAAATAGCGAAAAAAAAAACAGCTGTTTCGTACATTTTAATATTTTCCTTATTAATTTTTGTATTGTATGAAACAACTGGTTTTTTTTTTCGCGATTTCAGAGTTGGTCCCATAGTAAAAGTTGTTTAGTTTGATGGTTCCTATCTACCATATTCGGCATTATCAGATTTTTTGTAACACCCTGTATATCTATGCCTAAATGTATCCGTATAGGTATTACCCATTGACATAGAAAAATTTTCGCTGCGCTCAAGAAGACCAACAGAGCGTGGAAAAGAGAAGTTAACATCATACGGACACGGTCTGTGTAAAAAAGAGACAAAGGATCAAGTGACATGTGCCAATATTTTTTACAGTAAGAGCCTCTAGCGTCCCGCCTAGCAAATGAGCAATCAAAGTTTGTTTAAAATATTTGTTAATCTTAATTAGAATTTAAAATAAAGGTATCGTGGAGCCATGGTGTCTTGTGCTCTAAGTAATTGTGATGTGACAAAAAGAAACAATCCAAGTAATCACACTTTTCACAGGTAAATAAGATATTGCTACACATTTCTCTAAAACCAAATTTCGCTACATGTATTCGTTTATCGACAAAGAAAACAATATGGAACATAGTTTATTAATTTCCTTTGCCATATATATAGTTAGGGAGGCGAATAGGGGAATTTTCGGTAATACTCGAGCGTGGCAGTTTAAGATATGAGAGATACCTTGGACCTAATAGAACAACCTTGTAAAGTATTTAGCTCTATATGTAGTGACGCGCGCCTAGGATAGACGATCAGATTAGTAAAAAAAAATCGATAGTCTGAAATACTCGAGCGCGTCAGATTAAGATATTGGGGGTTGATTTTAGTGTTTTAAGACTTAATTTAACTAATCTGACGATAAGTCCTTGACGCCGCCGAGTTATAGGGTCGCGAACTTGTAAAAAAAAACGTTAATTCGGCATTCTCGAGCGCGATTTTTTTTAATTTTATTTTGAAGAATATAATCTAAAACGTACTAAAAATACAAAATCTGCCGGTTTCCGCATGACCGGGAGTGTGGAGGAGCCATTTCGTCTTCCGAAAAACGCGTTGCGGCATATAAGTCGCGAACGATACATTTTACAAAAAAAAAGTTTAAATCACTCTCAGGCACTCAGCAGGAAAGAATTGTGGATGAGGAGCCACAATATGAAAGTTCGAGTGAAGAAGAAGAAGATGAATTGTATTGAGCAACAATGTTAAAGATCATACTTAACAATACAATTAAAATCCATTTTTTATATCATTTCATTTTTTAAACAATAAATAATACAATTCGTACTACATTTCATCTACATTTACGTTGGTTGTAACTATCGCTTTATTGTCATTCTTAAATTCCCCGTTCTATCAAGGAGAAAGAAAGGAAAAAAAAACCAAAAAAACTTTCCGGTCAGATTAAGAGAACACACCAACATTTTTGTCAGATTAAGAAAATATGCTTTCAGGATACCGAGATAAACCTCCCCTATGAAAATCTGACGCGCTCGAGTATTTCAAAAAAACTTTTTTTTTTTGCATTTTCAAAAATTCATCGTAACTTATGGTCACGCCGAAATCGTCAGTTTTTTTAAAGGGAGCTTCCTTGGGGCCTACTTAACACCCCTTCCGAAAATCTGACGCGCTCGAGTAAATTTTTTTTTTTTGCATTTTTGACTACTTTATATGCCTACCCCCACCACGCAAACTGGCAGATTAGTATACCGTTGTTATCAGAGGCACTTGGGGCATACGTAGTATGAATATCTGACGCGCTCGAGAATGCCCAAGTAACTGTTTTTTTTTTACATTTTTGAAAAACCGTACACGCCAAACCCACCGCTAAAATGGTTTTTACCATACGAGCTTTTCTTTTCGAAATTATTTTATCTTTCGATTTTGATAGGTCTCGACGGCGCCGTTGAATTACGCCATTTAGCAACCTCGCCTCCCTAACTAATAGTTATATTTTATGTATCTAAGTCACATGGGCGTACCCAGCAGTAGGTAGAAATTGGGGTTTCTGGATCAAGGAGATCCAGCAACCCCAATTTCTACTTTTCATTTATTCTAGTTTTCAAGTATTCAATGATTCAAGTATTCATCTATTTACTACTTTTTATTTATTCTAGTTTTTAAGTATTCAGTGATTCTATTATTCATAAGGAGATCCATAAGTACATCCCAATTATTACTGTTCAAGTATTCAATGATTCTAGTATTCATCCATTTATGCTTACTATATATAAAACTACGTGATAAATTTTGAATATGTTCTTGTATTCACGTAAGTACTCAAGGTATTTTATCGTCATTAATAAAACAAAATGAAAATTCTTATTTACGCTTTATTTAATATATTTAAAAAACATTATTTTCGATACACCATTTGTTAAGGATAAATACATTTTTTAAGGCACATATATTATCATGTTGCATACAACTAACAATATCGGGTGAATACAAATACTTATCAGATAATGATATCAAACTCGGACAATTTCTATCTTCTAAATTATGAATATTATTATTTCGTAATAATATACTTTTTAACCAAACTACCTTTTCACAACCTTTCGTAAATATACATTTATTATCTAAAATACTATTAATAATATTTTTATAATTCATATAAGGTATAAATCCTTGATTCCACAAAATGCCTCTATTTTTTTCTATCCAAGACACTTGTATTCTTTCTTTCTTCGTTAAGTTATAAAATGGGAATGGTGGTTTTATAAGAATTACAAACACTCGTCTGTTCGACATAATTGCTATTTCTTTCGGAATAAACTCATTTGTTTCGCTCTTGAATCCTTGAACATCTACTATTGCATTCATGATAGTTTTCGGACAATACTGCTTAACGGTTTGTATTCAAAGAGACGATCGTTTATGATCAGACAGTAAGCAGTTGTATTGTCTGGTATTTCTTCTGAGCATTCAATTTCTAGCCGTACGTCAACTGGACCAGTTTTTAATGAGTCATTTTGTCGAGAACAATCAATAACAAACAACGGTGCTTTTTGTCTAAATTGGTGTAAATCAAGCAACGGATCAACACCGTTGTTAAAATATGACTGACGAAAGTTTGCATACATCTCGTATAATATACTATATTTACCATCATCAAATTTCAGATCGAGTGAGTCATATGGAAAGTATTGAGAATTCAAAAATAATTTAAGGTTAGTTACTTGACAGTGATCGAACATAGATGAACTACGAGCTTTATCATGTTTTCTGTTTGTTTGTAGACCCAAAATTACGAATCTAGGTTTTTCTAACTGGGAGGCAGTTTTGACTGACCATGAATGCTTCCTAGTTTTTGGTAATAATGGATACTCATATAAATCCCAATTTCTAAATGCTAACTGCAGTGGTCGATCTTTTTCCAATTGTTTAAGTAATAGCAATTTTGTGCGATCTGAAACTTTTATATGAGGCATGCGCCACTGTATCTTCTGTATTTCTATTTCTACATTATCATTTTTCTCCAGAGTTACGGTATTTAAAACTGAACTACTTCGATGTAATATAAGTTCGTGTCTACAATTAATAATAATTTTATTATAATCTTCAGCAAAACCTAATAATTTGTTCAACGGGATGATGACATTAAAATATCCTTTTTTTAGTGTCGTACCATTTAAGTTCCATCCCCAAACTGCCGCAGCTTTATTTTCACCTTCATTCATGGATATAAATGATTTAATTGTTGTAGTAATGCCAGCATTTTTAATACGATCTATTTCTACACCGTTTAATTCATACCGTATATCTTGAAACAAATAGGTAATTGCATTGTTTATGAACTTAACATCCTTTTCATATTTCTTTCCTGTAGCATCAACTGCAGTCACTTCAGCATAACCTTCTATGTAGATAGAGCTACCCGATGGTAGCAAATATATATCTTGCTGATGGATAGGTATTCTAATTTCATCATTATTTTTAAAGCTGTTGTTATATGGATTGTAGCTATGAATCTCATAGCTTTCTATAGAATTATCGTGATATGGGTGGTCGGTAATTTGTAACATTTCCTAATTTAAATCCCAAATCTTTTAAAAACTTTTTGTTATCTTCAGTGATTGTTTTAATTTTCACAAAACTTGCACGGCGTCTGTCGCCTTTGACTATGGAAAGTGGAATATTACGTTTTCTTCCATGAGGTAGACTTTTATTATATACAATCATAATAAGATTACTGTTAATAGTATATGAATATTATATTATCCCAGTAATTAATATAATTTTCGAACATAGTATTTATTACTAATGTCAATGATAAAGTGATTGCAAAAACGTTTACCCAAATATTATATACTTTCATACTTGTAGGAGAAAATCAAAACCTTTTTTATTTCTTTTGTATTTTATTTTTCTCCCAAAATGAATTGATGAATTTTAGACAATGATGGCCACAGTTGTACAAATGATTTTTTTGTACATTAGTATAGTTATAATTAATATTTGTTCCAACATATCTTATAAATTCTTGTGGTGGTTTTAAATTACCATAACTGTCAAAATATTCGATGTAATCATATATTTTTCCATAGGCTACCCAATGTGTTCCTGTGTTTTCTGAAGTGTCGAGATTGATTACGCCACATTCTAATGGAAATGGTTTGTGAGGTAGTTGGTCTCTCATAAATACACCTCGAAAGAAAGGAATGTTTTTTGAATGCTTTATTATATCAATATTGGTTAAAGCTCTATTGGGTAGCCTATAATTTAGTTTTTTCGCTTCGTGATGTAAATACCGAAACCGTGTTTGTATGGTTTTAGCTGCAATCCTTTACCAATACAAACTGCCTCAATATGCTTGTTATGTCTTTCCAGTTCTTTCAATTGTTTCTTAGCTGCTTTATACTCATTAACTGCTTTAATAATACCTGCAGTACCACCAGCCAAACTTCCAGCAGCGGACAAACCAGCAAATATTGGAATTAAAGGAAGGAATCCTCCAGTTTTAGGTATTGGTATTACTCTAGGTAATTTTATCTTAATGTCAGAAGCTAATTCTTGGGCAGTTGCATAAGCTGCTTTCAACAAACTATTTTTACATTTGGGTTTTAACTTCTTGATATGTTTTTTAGTACATAAAATGATATTTTTAAGAGTTTTTTTTACACCTTCTCCTGAAATTACTTTCTGTTTTTTGCTAGAAATTTTAGATCCTTTTTTTCTTTCGTTAGAGTTACAAACTGTCTTTGCAGATAGCTTGGGCTGCATTGTTATTATCGAGTCAACTGATATTTCAATAATTTAATGTTATACTACTATTTAAGAGTCTATATTGTTTCAGGAACTGATTACGAATGGATTTATATTAATTTACAAGCTATATTTATAGAAAAAAAGAATAATCAAATATCTATATAACATCTAATTTATTTATCCAACTGTTCTCACTTGTTGGAAGACCAAGCCATTTAACATACAAACGATTTCCTTTTTTCTTTAAAACTTTTTCAACCAAGTATATATCATGATGTTTAGTTTTTTGAAGTTCTTGAGAATAAAAAGCACCTTTTATTGGACGATTCTTAAGATCCTCTATTAAGTAAGACGGAGGATTAGTTTTTTGTACTTTCATAATTTTAAATATTTCTGTCGACCAATTGGGAGTATAACCTTTGTCAAAACAAGCTTTGTATTTACTTATTCTCACATAATCTCCCATTTGAAATTTACCTTTAATGTGTTTTCTAGAGTAAGCCATTTTTAAATATTTTTGCAATATGCTACTTTTGTTTTTATGATTTATTGATGCTGGAGTATGACCTATTGTTCTATGGATGGTGTTATTATATTCTTCTACTTTTTCCTCGAGGACTTTATTTTTCCACTTATAATTTCCATTCAAGCTGAATTCTTTATACAATTTATTTTTTAAAGTTCTTATAAATCTTTCTACGATAGAAGCTTTTTTAGTAGAGTATGTAGAGTAATGGTTTATGTTATACTTATCGATAACAGCTTTAAATTTATCATTGTAAAATTCTTTTCCAAAGTCAGTTTGTAAGTTTTTTGGTACACGCCCCTTCTTCAATACTTGTTTAAATGCTTTAGACACCATTTCTTTGTTCTTCTGTTTTAATGCAACTGTCCAAGCAAATTTTGAGAAACAGTCTATGATGGTAAGTATATATTTAAAACCAAAATTAACTCGAGACATTGCTTGCATATCTATTAAATCAGCTTGCCAAAGATCATCTATATCTTTCAAAATCACGTTTCTTCTTTTAAAATTTATTCGAGCACTTTTATGAATTTCGTTTACCACATCTAGTTTGCTCATAGTGCTTATTTAGTTTTCCTGCTATTTCCTTTATGTTGGCAATTTCTTCAAGCTTTTTTAAACGTTTCGTTAAAATTTCTACTTTTTCTAAAATTTCAATTTTTATTTGATTAATTTTATTGTAAGAAGATTCCGATCTTTCTAATGTTGAAATCTTACATGTTGTGAATGAAGAATGACTATCACTTTTCATTTCGTCATCCATGTTCAGAAGACTTCAATAAAATGAGTGATTCATTCTATTTCTTAATTTTTTATAATACCAGCTTCCTTTAATTCTTCAATGATTGATAAAATTTCGTTATCATGATTAGTATTTCCAGCGCTTTGCGAAGCAATCAGTAACTTAAGCCTTTCAATCAATTCATTAGGATCATCCCAGAATATGTAATCAGTATCGCTTTTATACTTTTTACACATAGGTATATATCCACCACTTTTTGTTTCTGAGCTGTCAATATCTTTTTCGAAAAATAATGGTTTGATAATATGTCGATATTTTACACCTTTATCACCTCTTATTTGTCCAGTTGGCTTAAAATCTCGTTTGTGGGCATTTGTATGATGGAGTATATCTTTATATACTAGTTTATCTTTTTCGGTTACTATATCGAGTTTAGGTTTACTACGCATAAGAAGTTCTTTTAATCCTGGAGTAAAACTATAATGTTTATTATTAATGGTAAGTATATAGTTTTTTTCGGACTTCGATGAATCACCCGTGACAGAAAACGATACTTTTGAATTACCCATCATTAAATCTTTATTTTCTCTACGTAATCCAAAGGGAATGTTTATATCACTGTCATATATATCAATAACATCCTCCTTCTTTAATGATTGTAGCGTATTGTTAATGTTTTCAGTAGTACTTTTTTCCTCATCACTATAATCATAATAATCTGAACCATCACTGGAATCAAACTGAGTTAAGTTTTCATTATTTATGCTAACTTTTTCAGTATTAATGTTATATTTTTCAGTATTTATGCTATCTATTTCAGTGTTTATGTCATATTTTTCAGTATTTATGTTATCTTTTTCCACATCTTCATTTTTAGACATATCAATAGACACATTTAATATCTGTTTATCCTTATCATCACTTGCTTTGATTAATGTATCTAAATTATCTGTCAGAGGCTTGAAAATCCTTTTAAATTTCAGATTAGCAGCATCTTCTTCATTTTTGATTTTCTTAATTTTATTTTTTATGTTGTCTACTGACTTGATAAGCTGTGTTTTTATTTCAACATCCATAATTTCTACAATTAGTCTGTCTTTCACAAATATCGAAATGAAAATAACAATATTTTCTAAACACACAATTTATATATCCTATCATTTAGACAAACACAATTATTCTATAAGTGAATAAAAATGTCAAAGCCTTGTCTGTATTTACCATTATTCAAATCACAATCTTTGTTTATTAACAAAAAATTAAATCTGTTTTGCCATATTAAGGAACAAAGTTTTTTGAATTCATTCCAATCAAAGTCAGTAGTCACATGTTCATTATAAATATGTTTTAAATTGGTATCGTCCTGTTTAAAGATAATCAATAGATTAACATTATCGCGTATTAATTGTTTAGGTATTTTAGAATAAGTCTGTGATAAATAAAAACAGTCTATTTTTTTATGTCTTCCCATAGAAAAATAATTACGTATATTAATCTGGTTTTCACATGCTACATCATCAAAAATCATTACTGAATTTTGCAAAGCGTTACTAGGTGGGATCACATCTTTATTATGATTGAAAATAAATATCTTCCCACCAGGAACTTGATCCATAACTTGTTTTAAAAAACAATACTTCGGCTGAAAAGCAGTTTTTGAATATAAATAAATATTCCTGAATTTAAGACCATTTTTATGTAGTAATAAATTGAGCATAACATTTGTTTTCCCACAGTTCGATGGTCCGCACATAATACATCGAATTGTATTGGGTAAAAGTATACTATGTTTTGCTTTATAGGAATCATTTTCAGTTTTTATCTTATTGACTTCCAAAGTTTGTGCTTGCTTGATGAATTTCATTGTAAGTGTAAGGTAATGCAAACATGATTCAGCTTTATATAGGAAAATGAAACTAACAGTCATGGCATTGATTAAATTTTTCTTTATTATTAATAATATGATAACTTGTACATTAATAAATACAAACAACTTATTTAATTAATTAATTAATAATCCTTTATCTCATATGCTTGTACAAAAGAACCTTTTTACGAATAATACAGCTATTAGGTACCATTTTATTATATTATTACCAGAATATATTTTCACATCAATTTTTTTAACGTACAATTTATAACATACATTTTAGTGCTAATACTTTACTTATTTTCTATTTCATTATGTAAGTATTGTAATTAATGGGTTTTATCAAAGAATATCGATAAAAATGAAACAGACATCATTGTAAAACGAATCAAAACATTGTATCACAATGACCCCATGGTAGGGTATGAATTCCATCTTTCTGGATCTGTCTTTTATCATCATTTCCATCAAGAAGTTTCTTGTTTATCTGTTGCGTATATAACACATGCTTAATAGATCTTATCAATTTCATGTTACATCTTGTATCAGTGTTGTCATAAAGGGTTTTTTTGTAATCAGACATATTCAAGTTATTAGTTACCGATTTAGTTATACCTTTCGCCTTTTTAATATTCGAATTCACGCTTTTGATACTATATAACTTAGCTCTAAGACCAACGAATTCAGTAATAATATTACCACCCATTTCATCTTTAAATAATCCAGGTACTTTCTCATTTGTTCTCGGTATATTATATATATTATTTACAGCAAAATTACTAGTATCGAATTGTGAAATATTATTACGCATATCGTCATAAAAGTCATTAGTAAATATCAAATATAACAAACTATCTGTATCTGTGTAACAAAGCTGTGCTCGATCCTTGTATTTTTCTTTGACAAAATCATAATGGAATTGATAAATATGTTGCTTAGCGTATTCTAAAACAGAGAATCCAATATAAATTGGTCTATCCATTACACATTTCTCATGGTTTAGTTGGATAGCTGCAAAGTTTTCAGAAAATATGCTTATACTGTTAAGGTTCGGTTTTGCGATCAACTTTTCAGCAGTAAGATGCTTGTTTGTTTTATTTTCGTTATCTACCCATCTAGTGACTAATTTAACATCTACTTGCTTTCTCTTATTTTCAATAGTTTTGCCAAAAATAGAATTATTGAGTAATTTAAAAAAATCTTTTTCAAATGTAGTTTTTGATAATTGTCTAAGAGAAGTATTCAGATCGATGTACGGCTTCAAAAAACTTTCTTGTCTGAAACTGAGAATACGATGTATTTTTATTAATATTAGCCCATGCTTTATACATTGTTTCAGATGTGTGTAATGAATGACATAATTAAATTTATCGTAAAGATTTGCTATTAATTTCTTACTTTGACCCTCAAGAGGTACCATTTTTTCCATGGCAAAAGGTAAGTCTTGATGATCTTTATGTAAATGATCTGGGTATAATAAGTCAACTTCTAAAATGTAACCATACTCGCTGTTATCACAAATATTCATAACATCAAAATTATTTATTTCTTCCAGTGATAAAAAATTGAACTCTGCGACAGGAAATTTTTTTGTCATCGCATAGCCATACAGATTATTGCAATCTAAATATACTAGGTAGGAAGACTCTTGAGATCCATCATAGTTCGGCAAATATTTATTAAATGCTTTGGCATGTCGTAAAGAGCACTGTGCAAGACCTCCACGTATACCTTTTTCTAACATTTGATACATTTCTATGTCATGAATTAGTTCTAATTGAATATTAGTATGAAAAAGCATCGCATCCCAACTCAAACTTGGTGATGTAATATAATATGCAGGATCAAGTTTGTAGTGCAACAAACTAACGTTTCTAAATTTTTCAAATATATCACACAATAATAATACATCTGCTTTCATGTATAAATCAGTATATTCACTAAGGTTTCTAATATTGAAGCATTTCCATATTTTATGAGCATATTCATAATCGCAGTCAGAAATATGTGATTCATTCAAAGAGTTAAAAAAACTCGACTTTGTAGGAAGCTGTGTTTCATCGAATTTCGACCAACTATTTATATAATCATATGGATATATGCCTTTCTTTTGAAGTAAACTGAATTGTACTTTATCAGTAAACTCATGAGACAAATTAACAAAATCAGTTTCACTCAAACTTTTACTCAATTTATCAAGGCTTGAATTTAAAAACTGGTAAGAATCTATGAATTTAAGTTCGATAGTTCGATTATTATTTCCTGATTCAATTACTTTTGAAATAGAAAGATACTTTTCTTTCGACTTAGGAATTATTTTGGCAGCACCTTTGTATTTCATCAACTCTTCGATAAACAAATGTAAGTCGTAACCAGATAGGTTATGAAACACCACTGGGATGAAGGGGCATACTCTATGCATTAAGTTGCAGTGAGAGTGAGCCGCACCTCTAAACTGGGAAGTAACATGGTCATGATCACGCACTTTGTCATCGAGTAATACTTCATTACATATATGACATATGGTGGCTTTTTGATACTCAGTTTCTTGGTCAGGTGTCAAAGGTAACATAGGCTTTTTATCTGATAAAATATTATTAATTAATTCAGCATCTTTAATTAATGATTTTATGAATACTTCAACACAATCAATACCTCTGTATGCGACATATTTATTTAAGTTTCGATCATGCGAGCAACAAATATAGTAACCGAAACTACAAGGTTGATGCTTTTTCAATGTATTAACGAATTCAGATTTCTGTTCTTTAAAATCTAATAATAGACATTCAAAGTCAGCATATATCACAAAGTTAATTTTTTGTTGTCTTTCATAATGATTGAATTTTAATATAGAACCCTTTTCTGGCAAAACACTTAAAACTCCATTACATCTATGAGACCGATACTTAAATTCACTTGCAAAAAACTGTAAACAAGATTCGCATAAAAATATTTTATCTTTATGTAGTGTTATTTGACGTTTCACTAATCGAGTAAGATCTTTGATCAAACAGTAATGTCCTTTATTTTCACGCTCAAAATATAATAAATTAAAATGATCAATTTTTCGATTTTTTGTCAAATATAGAGGTCCAGTGACACAGCATTTGTTGTTTAGACCATATACATTAATACTTATATCGGGGTTATTGCTTTCAAAGAGCTTGATATCTGTGAATGAAGGTGGGAAAGACATCCCAGTTATATTAAGAATAGAAGAATAATGTGGATACGACTGTATTCTGCACACATTATTCTTAGCCGGAAAAAGACCGGCAACTATACTCCAAAGAAAACAATAATTATCATTATTCTGTATATTAATACAACTTTTCGATGTTTTTACAGATTTCGGTAGTTCTATATATGTCCCGCCTTTCATGGGACTGTACTTATTTATATTTATTTCTAAATGACTGATACGGGTTAAAGTCCAACCAGATTCACAGAGTTCGAATTCAGCTAGTCTAGTTTTAAACTTATCTGCTAAATTCGAGAATAGTTCAGTTAATTCGGTAGACTGATAAACGATTTCATATTTTGTGTTAAAAGACTTTAGTTGCTGTTCATTTGATTTTGGTAACATGAAATAAGCAAATAATTCAAAGTTTATCTTAATACAGCTATGCTTCTTTAATGAAATGTTTATTAATTTTATAATATCGTTTCGATTGCCACTCAGAAACGCCTCAGCTGTGAGGTACTCGACTTTCTGAGAGGGGTTTAATCGGAAGGTAACCAATCTATTTTTAAATGCAGTGGCAATCATATCAATATTGTTGAATTCAGTTCTGATTAAACTATTCGATTTATGTAAATTCGTTTTCAAATGATATCTGTATTCATTTCGAGACATTTCAATTTTGCATTTATTGCATTCTATTTTTTCATTCTTATCATCAGTAGACTGAGGGAGCTGAGCTGAACGCATTGAAGCTGAGGAAATAAAAAAAAAAACAATTAACAATGTCTATATATTTATAATACAGTTTCATTAGCATAAAGATAATTGATTAGTGATTAAACATAATATTAATAAATGAATCATATGCATAATGTTCAAACAATTTAAATGAACTATATGCTTAATAATACTTTTAAATAGTGGAGTAACCACTAATTATGTCAGGACGGCAATGTTTAAATTCTTGCCGAGTGGCTTTAATAAATTCAGCAAGGTGCGTCCATGCCTCGGTGTCAGAGTTTGTTTGATTTTTTATCGTGATTATGGCGTGACGCCATCGATTTATCGGTTGTACATTTTTAATTTCCCCTGATTTGTATACTTTTAATTCTATGTAATGTGAGCCATCTTTAACATGATCAGTTTGTCTTGAAACGCCCTGAGCAACTCTTTTCGTAAAATATGAGCTAATCTTCGGTAGTTTTTTACCCGGTTTCCCGATCAGCTCGAAATGTTCGTCATCGCTGTCACTGCCGAAGACGTCTTTTGCAGAGGCTTTAGTAGATGACCCGTGCGCTGCGTTGACAGTGGCGCTGGAGGTGCTCTTGGATTTCTTTACCACCGGCTCCTCAGTCACACGAGGCGCTCGTGACTTTTTCGAGACTGGTACTGGATAAAAGAAAAAATTAAATTAGGGGATTGTTTTCGTCACACTTCATAAACATCGAGCATTGTTTTATTTGTCGTTGTGATGCTTTAATAAATTTTATAAGATGCATCCATGCTTCCGTGTCACAATTCGTTCTATTTTTTATTATTAGGTCAGCTAGTCTTCTATTTTTCATCTGATAATTTATTTCTTTTCTATTAGAGTTGTATATCTGCAGGCTGATATAATACAATCCAACTTTTGTTTTATTTTTTCGTAAGCTATACGCTTTAGGGTATCTCTGCGTAAAGTATGAATACATATTATTATCATGATTCTCAGTATTACCTTGTGGAATGGAGCTGTTATTATCGCTCTCATCTTCACTATCGGTCCCGAAAAGCTCGTATGCCGAGTATTTGTGTGTTGCAGCAGGGGCGATAGTTGTGTTCTTGCGCTTGTTTCTTGACACTTTCGAGGATGCAGCGGGAGGTAGGCGTTGCTTATTGGGCATCTTGTTGTCGTTGGCATGATGTGAAGTTGATGGCTGGACAAACTCGTCTTCAGAAAAGTCTGGGGTATGGCGAGGTGCAGACCTGAAAAATGAATAAATATAAATTTAATATACAATGTATATTGAATCAGTGTGATTAATGAAACAATGTCAAGAATAAATTACATAAGTAATTACATCAATAGGAAGGTTGAAGAATTGAATTGATGGATATTGATATATGATGATATTTGTCGACTTCAGTGACCGGCTGGCTTGCACACCAATATTTATGGTGTCGCTATCTCTAAGGTCTGAAATCCCCCAGCCAGGTCAATATAGAATACTGACTTTTCTTTGTCTCAACACATGAATTAATTGAATAGAGAAAAAACGTTATATGTATGAATTACCAGAAAATATGAATCAATGAATAGAAGGGCTAATGAATCGATGTACTTACATTTTGTTTCACTCGATATTTTATGAAGAATTTCTGGAGGTAAAATTGCGCTTCCTTGAACTGGACTGTGACAATTCCCGTCGCATCCTGGCTTAAATACACACATTATCACGTGGACCGATTTCCATATTTGTAAAAATTCAACGTGACTAAAACGCATCCATATAAGAAATTGCAACATCAACAAAAATCCCTATTTTAGACAGAGTCCTGTCCCTTACCACGAGTTCTTAACGTAGCTCGAATGATATTGTCAAAGTGAGACATCGCTACATACAGTGTATAACGCTATCCCTTTTTCAACTCGACAATTTGCTGCAACGATGAGTTGATAGTCCTTAGTAAGGTACGCTCACTATCTCCCAACTTCCAATACAAAGTTATTTCATGCATTTTTTACATGGAAGTATAATTTTAACCACCTTAATGGTATGCACATAAGGTTGACAATAAATTACACATCGATGTCTAGTGAAAAATAAATTTGTTATAATTACGATTTGGTACTATGGTATGGGATGGATATTATATTGTGTGATTTTAATACTGTACAGTTTAAAGTTCAAAATCGACTGTACAAAAATGCTTGTATAAACTTGTCAATCAATTTTGAACTTAAATAATGTTAAAAAAAACATATAAAAACTCCATTGAAATACAATTTACAACAATTTAAAAGTGGTCTTCAGTTTGTGCAGAACTTACCTGCTCACAAAATAAATTTGTAAAATGGCGGTAAGTAAAGCCTATTTATTATTGTAGTTAAAACCATAAAACTTCATTCTAATTTCTTCTTTAATGCTTTTCAAACAAAAACCTAAAACTTGCTTTATTCAATCATCATTCGTAATCAAACGAAATTATTATTGAAATACGTAATCATAATATTGTGTATTCATAAAGTATTTTATCCTTATTGCAGGCATCCCGCGACTTTGATATCAGCTACTCGCCAATTCCAGCAGATCAACTTCTTCGACAAAATGTGCTGAATTACATCGAGCGCGAGCGACCCCTTGAAATACATGAACCATCGAATAGTGTTGCAGCCCCTCAAAACAATGGCAACTCCAGAAAAAAACGAGAAATCGATGTTTTATATTCATACATTAAAAGACCATGCAAAGGCCCGCGATCAAAATTAATAAGACTTCAAATATTTGAACTTGATGATATGAATAATGTGGAAAATATAGAATGTAATAATTGTGAAGCTAATACTTGTGCACAATATATAGTTGACTATACATTTTCTGATGAGGTGTATAAATGCGCGAAAGATTTACTGAATAAAATGCATAGAAAATTAATATAAATGTTAATTCACATAATGTCTATTGAAATAAAACATATTTGATACTAAAACTGTGTTTTCTTTCTTTCACCTAAGGCACTTAGGTACTATTAGCGCCGTCAATATATTTTATTTTTATTACTCGTAAACCAATTTAATATATTAAAAAAAAGCTCATGTAATAATCTCTTAAATTATCTCAAATATTTCTTGCCTAACTCTTCTACAGTTTTCATTCTCTCTGTAAGTTATAAAATCCATTTTAGCTCGAAGTGGCCACTTTTGGCTAGGATGGATTTTAAAACTTACAGAAGAATAAAAACTGTTTTAGAGTTATTCAAAAAGTATAGAGTAGAGACGCTAATATAATAAATAAATATTTGACGGCGCTAGTAGCCTACAGCGCCTTAACATAAAAGTTGACTTCTATCACTTAACTTCCACATGTTTTAAACAAAGACTCCTATGTTTGTATTCGTTTAAAGCTAAGTTCGATGTCATAATTTCCGAAAATTTCTTCTAAGCCTCTCATAAAAATATTGAATATTGATTCCTTATGTAAACTAATGTTAAGATACGAATTGTATATAGGTACTATACGTATTAGCAGAGGCTCGCAATGGGTTGTAGGTAATAACGTAATATAATGCGTTTCCTTTTTAGTAGATAGGTAACATTACGGGCATGCATTCATAATTAAATATTTAAAACTCAAATAATAGGTATTATTTTATTGAATGTTATTAATTACTATGTAAATTTAAAAAAGATCTTTTTTTATATTCGTACAGTAATTTAAAAACTTACTTATCCTTAATACCATTCGAATGCTAATTTAAATCTTTAGCACAAAATTATCATGATGAATACAACTTTTAAATTAATGTTTACTATACAAATTGTGTATAGGTACAATTTGTATATCAACACGGTAGGTAGGTAGTACTTAAGTATATCTATTCTGTGTTTAAATCAGAAATCAGAATTATTAAAGACAGGTGAATACTTGAATCGTTGAATACTTGAAAACTAGAATAAATGAAAAGTAGAAATTGGGGTTGATGGATCTCCTTGATCCAGAAACCCCAATTTCTACCTACTCCCAGCATCTACTTAGGGGTGGGGCAAAAGTAAGGAAACTCGATAAATAAGTAGATGCAATAACCTGCAATAATTCTGCAAAAATTTTGTACCAAAATACTTTCGTCTAGCTTAGTTTTTATGAAATTCTACACACAGTGGGGCGTGGGTTCGTATGTTTGTAATTTGTATCCACTTATGCAAAAGCCTAGTTGTGGCGTGCAAAGGGCGCCGCAAGTTTCAGGCCGTGTGGCGATGATGTTTTGGATAAAATCATTACAATCAATGATGGTGCAGCCTAGTTGCGGCGTGCGAAGCGCGCCGCGCGCTCCAGGCCTTGTGGCGATTCGATGGTTTGGATAAAATCATTACAATCAATGATGGTGTAGCCTAGTCGCGGCGCGCGCCCCGCGCGCTCCGGGTCTTGTGGCGATAATGGTTTGGATAAAATCATTACAATCAATGATGGTGCAGCCTAGTCGCGGCGTGCGAAGCGCGCTGCACGTGCCGCGTGCTCCAGGCCTTGTGGCAATGATGGTTTGGATAAAATCATTACAATCAATGATGGTGCAGCCTAGTCGCGGCGTGCGAAGCGCGCTGCACGTGCCGCGTGCTCCAGGCCTTGTGGCAATGATGGTTTGGATAAAATCATTACAATCAATGATGGTGCAGCCTAGTCGCGGCGTGCGAAGCGCGCTGCACGTGCCGCGTGCTCCAGGCCTTGTGGCAATGATGGTTTGGATAAAATCATTACAATCAATGATGGTGCAGCCTAGTCGCGGCGTGCGAAGCGCGCTGCACGTGCCGCGTGCTCCAGGCCTTGTGGCAATGATGGTTTGGATAAAATCATTACAATCAATGATGATGTAGCCCAGTTGCGGCGTGTAAAGCGCGCCGCGCGCTCCTGGCTGTGTGACGATGATAGTTTGGATAAAATAATTACAATCAATGATGATGTAGCCTCTGAGTAGATCTGAGTTTACTGGATTATATTCGCAAAAACTTAGAGTAGAGTTAGAGTTTGCGCGCAAAACCTAACTACTGAGGTTTTTAACCAATCAGAGATCACCATCGAAACTAGCGCAAAACTTAGGAGTTAGAGTTTGCGCGCAAAATATAACTACTGAGTTTCTTGACCAATCAGAGATCACCATCAAAACTCGAGAATTCGATTTTGCCTTAAGAGATTTTGCTTATATGCCTCCGGGCCGTACGGATGCCGTAGTCAAAATCATTACAATCGATCAATGATTGTGTAATAATTTTGACCAAGCGCGATGAAAAATCCTGTCTCGAATAAAAGACTCGCGATTCGCGATTTGCCAACGCCTGAACTAGCGCAACCATACTCCATTTCCTTCAGTTCGCTCTGTACCCTATTTTTTTTGTTGCCACATATTATAACCACATTTCAGCTTCACCAAGAAGACCGTTTAAATTGTATAATAACTCAGAAGGATCTGCCACGCGTGATTTTGAATTTGAATGAAATTAATAAATAAATGATTTTGTAAATATCTAGCTTAAAGTCGGGGTGGAGGGTGGGGCAAGCGCCCCACCTTGCCCCACTGTGGGTACGCCCATGCTAAGTCATATTTTTCGTATCTCATATAAAATGTATGAATCGTTTTTCGGATCACCTGTTTATTGACATTGTTGTTCTTTGACATTCTATTTCTATGATATAAGTATTACCTGTCCTTGTCGGGGAACACTTTGCTGACCAGTCCGATGTCCAAGGCTTCTTTGGCAAACAACTTTCGCGCCGTGAAACATAGTTCACGCGCCACTGAAGCACTGCCAATCACCTAAAAATTAATACACAACACATTAACAAATCACCTTTATCTAGGGATACAGATGTTATTTTCATACAAACAAGGTAACTTTGAAGCCTTGGTTTCCTGCCAGGGATGTACTGTGCTGTGATCTGATGACGGCTATCCAGGAAGTGAATGGAGGAGATTCAGATCGCTATACACACACACCCGTCTGATCTGACCAGCATTCTTAAAACGTAAAGGACATATTTAAAATTAAAAAAAAACCGGCCAAGTGCGTGTCGGGCCACGCGCCATAGGGTTCCGTAGTTACCTTATACCATACCATATTTAATACCACCTATCATTTTTCGTATGCAAAAATAACTTTGTTTTTGACAGTGTTGGTATGAATGACAAAGTTATATTTGCGGTTTTGGAAAATGTGCTGTATATCTCAAAAACTAATTACTATATCTCATTTAAACCAATTTTGGTTGAAAGTGTTTATTAAGATCTACAGCATATATTTTTTTTAGATTTTTCACTCTCTTATTTCAAAAGTTAAAGGGGGGGACACACATTTTACCACTTTGGCGATGTATATCTTTGAAACGGTTAACTTTGAGAAAAAGTTGTCTTAGGAACCTCAATGTCATTTTTAAAGACCTATCTATAGACACCCAACAAGTGTTGGTTTGAAGAAAAAAATTTTTTTCAGTTTCACTTCCATGTATGGGGAAAAAGTAAAAGATTAAGGGGGGGCCCCTTAATCTTTTATTTTTCTTATTTTTGTATTAAATTCGGTAAGCGGTTAACAGAATACATCTACTTACCAAGTTTCAACTGTGTAGTCTTAATACTTTCGGAATAAAGTAGCTGTGACATACGGACAGACAGACAGACATGACGAATCTATAAGAGTTCCGTTTCTTGCCATTTAGGCTACGGAACCCTAAAAACCGCGAAAATAGCATGATAATGTATGGAAATCCTCAAACTGAGAACTCTAACCCATTAATCTTTTAGAATGCTGATCAAATCAGTTTGGTGTGTATAGCGAATCTACTCCATTCAGTCTCTGGATGGCCATCATCAGATTACAGTACGGTACATCCCTGGCAGGAAACCAAGGCTTCAAAGTTACCTCGTTTGTATGAAAATAACACCTGTATCCCTAGACAAAGTTGATGTGTATATTTATTACATTGCGATTAAATTGACAATGGCGGATTGTCACAAAATTTTATCCCGCTAGGTGGCGCTACTGCTGCTGGAGACCTTTGTACGGGCATTATTCCCCGATTTTCCCATGTACAGTATTTAATCGGGTAACAATAAATTCTCATTTTATGTATCAAAAATACTGAATACAGCGTACTGGAATAGTGATATAAGTGAGATCGATATCAATACGGAAACCCTATCGATACGGAAACTTATCGATAGGGAAACCCTATCATTTGGGAAGCCTTTTAATACGCTTTCCGTAACAATTGGCAATAAAATAAACACTATCGTTGGGGAAACCCTAGGGAAAACCCTATCGATACGGAAACCCTATTGATAGGGAAACTTTATTGATAGGGAAACCCTATCATTTGGGAAGCTTTTTAATACGCTCTCCCTAACAATTGGCTTAATGAAATAAACACTATCGATAGAGAAACCCATTCGATACGGAAACCCTATCGATAGGGAAACCCTATAATTCAAGAAGCCTTTTAATACGGTTTCCCTAACAAAAGGTTAATAAAATAAACACTTTCGATAGGGAAACCCTATCATTTGGGAAGCCCCAACATTTGGGAAGCCTTTTAATACCGTTTCCTTAACAATAGTCTTAATCAAATATACTATTTATAAGGAAACCCTATCATTTGGGAAGCCATATCATTTGGGAAGCCTTTTGATATAGTTTCCCTAACAATAGGATTAATCAAATAAAGGGGTTTTCCGGTCCCTGCATGAGTATACTATTACATATACACGCTGAAATTTTAATCATTTGGTTCCCGCCGTGGGTGGTTCCACTCATGATTACAAGCAACTTTTACTATGGGGCACATACATTAAGGTCGAGTAGGTACTGCACTTTTGTATGGAACAGCTGATTTTTTTTTTGCGAGCAGGAAAGTTGGCCCCATAGTAAAAGTTGCTTGTAATCATGAGTGGAACCACCCCACGGCGGGAACCAAATGATTAAAATTTCAGCGCGTATAATATTAAGTAGGGATAAAAATCTTACTTTAGGTAGCCTCTGCAAGGTTCCGACGTCAGCCGCCAGTCCTACCTCCACCTCCTTCACTTGGAACCACGCATCTTCAGTGCAATACCTGGAAACAGACAAGTTTATTAAAAAAATCAAATGAAGACGGAAGACTTATTTATTATAGCAGAGCCGGATTAACCACCGGGCAGAGAGACCTTTTGAGACTTAATCCGCATAAGACCGGATCCGGAAAAATGTACCTTAAGTGAACTTTTAAGCAAACACAATATTTAAGTATACACAAGAAATAAAGTCCTACACCCCGCGAATTTATCGCTCCGTATGTGACCCAAAACTTTGCCACACGGAGGGAAAGATACTGAAAGAAGAATTCATTTTGTTTTTAAAAAGAATTGAAACTGCATTCAAATATTTAAAAAAAATCGCAAAGGATGCGATAAGAATTAATAAAATATTAATCATGGCCTTCCTTTTGTTTACACGACTGCCCAAAAAGGAGTGTATATGTGTTTAGGGTTCATGCATGTTTGTGTGGGTATGTGAGTTTCTTTATTCCATCATAACTTCTAAATGGTTCAACGGGTTTGGATGTATGGGGTATCGTTAGAATCCTTGCAGTGTCCCGAGTGACACTGGCTATATATTTTTTTGAAAAAATTCAATATAGCGACTGTATGACGGCACTTTCAAATATGAAAAAAAAAAAATTAAAAATATTAAAAACACGAATGCCCTGCCAAAAACGAACTAAAAAGTTAAATAACAAGTGTAATTTGCAGTCACAGGAGGGATCAAAATTGTTCCATAAAACGGTCCCCCGACTGCAAATTATACTTGTTATTTAACTTTTTAGTTCGTTTTGGGCAGGGCAGTCGTGTTTTTTTTTAATATTTTTTTTAAATGCTGTGTTACTCTAGAAAATATAACCCTTAATTATGCCCAAGTATAAAATAAAAACTATTTTTTTTTCCAAAAAGGAGTGTATACTCGTATGTGTTCAGGGTTCGTGTATGTTTGTGGGTAGGTATGTGAGTTTCTTTATTCCACCAAAACTTCCAGATGGCTGAACGGATTTGGATGTATGGGGTATCGTTAGAATCTTTACATTATTCCGAGTTACACTGGCTATATTTTTTTTTGAAAAAAGTCAACATGGCGACTGTACGACGCCATTTTCAAATGTGAAAAAAACATTTTTTACACGACTGCCCAAAAAGGAGTGTATATGTGTTCAGGGTTCATGTATGTTTGTGGGTATGTAAGTTTCTTTATTCCACCATAACTTCTAAATGGCTCAACGGATTTGGATGTATGGGGTATCGTTAGAATCCTTACATCATTCCAAGTAATACTGGCTATAATTTTTTTGAAAAAAGTCAATATGGCGACTGTACGACGCCATTTTCAAATGTGAAAAAAAATTTTTTTTCTTCATTTATTACAATATGGGCATCAAATGAAAGGCCCTAATGAGCACATTTCAAAACTATATAATTTGTCACTAAAATATGTGAAATAAATTAAATAAATGTAAAAAATATTAAAAACACGACTGCCCTGCCGAAAACGAACTAAAAAGTTAAATAACTAGTGCATTGCAGTCGGGGGACCTTTTTGATTAAAAATTATTCCACAAAACAGTCCCCCGACTGCAATGACACTTGTTATTCAACTTTTTAGTTCGTTTATGGCAGGACAGTCGTGTTTTTAATATTTTTTAAATTTATTTATTTCATATTTAGTAGGTTCGATACCTGGTTAAGGCAGGCAATTTTTCAAAAATATTTGAATGCAGTTCCAATTATTTTTAAAATCAAAATTAAGTCTTCTTTTAGTAAATTGCCTACCTTCAATATTTAAAGTACTTTCCCTTCGTGTGGCAAAGTTTTGGGACACCCTGAATAAAGATTTGTGCAACATTTCCGCAAATAAAAGGTTTATGGTAACCAGACATGATACTTACCGCATATCAGCAGCTGTTACAAGATCCACCCCAGCACCTATACACGCATTGTGTATGACACTCAGTATCGGTTTATGACATTCTTCCAATGCTGTAATACCATCCTGTAAGAAAAAAAACATTGTGAAAAGAGGAAATAGAGCTTATTACAAGTGGATAAGAGTGTGGTTTGGTTAAAAAAGCCGGCCAAGTGCGAGTCGGACTCGCGCATTAAGGGTTCCGTACCAAAAACGGCAATAAAATCACGTTTGTTGTATGGGAGCCCCCCTTAAATATTTATTTTATACTGTTTTTAGTATTTGTTATTATAGCTGCAACAGAAATACATCATCAGTGAAAATTTCAACTATCTAGATATTGTCGTTATTATTGTCGAGCAAAAACGGCAAAAACATCACCTTTGCTGTATGGGAGCTCCCCTTAAATATTTGTTTTATTCTGTTTTTAGTATTTGTTGTTATAGCGGCAACAGAAATACATCATTTGTGAAAATTTCAACTGTCTAGCTATCACGGTTCATGAGATGCAGCTTGGTGACAGTGGTGACAAGACAGACAGACAGACAGACAGACCGACAGACAGTCAGCCGGACAGCGGAGTCCTAGTAATAGGGTCCCGTTTTTACCCTTTGGGTACCGAACCCTAAAAATGACAACTAATTGCTAATAAATAGTAGAGGAAAATTTACTTTATGGCCAGTATCTTGAGTGTTAAAAATATTGTTCAAAACAGTACTTTTTTCAAATTGATTTTACCCAATATGTTGGTTGGTGATACAATATATTAAAGTGGCAGCCCTGCATGCTGTGTGTTGTATAGTTACAGCACAGAATATACAGGGTGTCCCAAAACTTTGCCACACGAAAGGAAAGTAGGTACCTTAAATATCGAATATAGGAAATTTGACTGCAAGATGACTTCATTTTGTTTTTAAAAAGAAATGAAACTGCATTCAAAGATTTGTTTTTAAATCGCATACGATTCGATACAATTTGATACAATACGTAATAATTTAAAAATAAAATGTTAAATTTCATGGTCTTCCTTTTGTTTAAAATACGGTGTTATTTAAGAAAAATTATCCTTATGGGTAACCCTTTTGATCGGTATTGTAAAAATAAAAAGTTTTGTTTCATACTTGTTGGGTTCGATGCCTGGTTAAGACAGGCAATTTTTCAAAATTATTTGACGCAGTTTCATTTTTTTTTAATAAAATGAAGTCCTCTTTCTGTAAAATTTAAAAAATCTTTTAAATTAATTTTAATATTTGAGTCTCCTTAATTTAATATTTGAGTTACTTTCCCTCCGTGTGGCAAAGTTTTGGGACACCCTGTATGTACTAACGTACAGAAGCCCATCCCCGCGAGGACAATCAAATAAAAAGTTACTCTCGTTGCACGGCAATAGAGTAAAATTCAAATTGCACAGCGCTGCATGCCTCTTATTGTATGCATCTTCTCTTTCTGTCGCATAGCTGTTTCAACTGACACTCTTGTGCGCTGGCTCGATTGAATCAGCCGCGAGCAGTAGGTTAATATAAAAGTTTAAGCGCAGAGTGAGACACCCCTGGCTGGTTACAGTACAAATTATTAAAGTGGCAACCCTGCATGCTGTGTGTACCTACTTAAAAAAATAAAGATTTAATAAAAACAGGCAGTACATTTAATTACCTGACACTCCTTCATCCATTTGTATAAGAATCTTCCTTTTCTTCCAGCATCTTCAATTTCATTGGCCTTTGAAAAATATTCTATCAAACTGTTCAATTCAATACCTGTAATGATATAATGCAAAACTATTATTAATATAATATATATTTTAATTTGAAATATGACAAAACTATGCTCCAAGTTTCTTAAACGTAACAATGTAAAAGATTTGTCAAATAATTTATTATATTTGTTGGCAGAACGATAAAATTATACAGGGTTATTTGTAAATCACCAACAACCTCGCAGGAGTAGAAAACTAACATCATAAACAACTTTTTTGTTCTACGATTTTTCCGAAAACAGAAAAAAAGACTCTCCATACAAAAAACCGGCCAAAAGCGAGTTGGATTCGCGCACGAAGGGTTCCATACCAAAAAACGGCAAAAAAAAATACGTTTGTTGTATGGGAGCCCCCCTTAAATATTAATTTTATTCTGTTTTTAGTATTTGTTGTTATAGCGGCAACAAAAATACATCATCTGTGAATATTTCAACTGTCTGCCTGTTGTCGTTATTAATAACGAGCAAAAAACGGCATAAAACGACAAAAAAATCACGTTTGTTGTATGGGAGCCCCCCTTAATTATTAATTTTATTGTTTTAGTATTTGTTGTTATAGCGGCAACAGAAATACATCATCTGTGAAAATTTCAACTTTCTAGCTATCACGGTTCTTGAGATACAGCCTGGTGACAGACAGACAGACAGACGGACAGCGAAGTCTTAGTAAAAGGGTCCCGTTTTTACCCTTTGGGTACGGAACCCTAAAAAAAGACTCCATACAAAAAAATGTCCGAACATCTGATCGAATTTTGAATGAAATGTCTTTTTAGGGTTCCGTACCCAAAGGGTAAAAACGGGACCCTATTACTAAGACTCCGCTGTCTGTCTGTCTGTCACCAGGCTGTATCTCATGAACCGCGATAGCTAGAAAGTTAAAATTTTCACAGATGATGTATTTCTATTGCCGCTATAACAACAAATACTAAAAACAGAATAAAATTAATATTTAAGGGGGGCTCCCATACAACAAACGTGACTTTTTTTGCCGTTTTTTGCTTGATATTAATAATGACAACAGGTAGACAGTTGAAATTTTTACAGATGATGTATTTTTGTTGCTGCTACAACAACAAATACTAAAAACAGAATAAAATTCATATTTAAGGGGGGCTCCCATACAACAAACGTATTTTTTTTGCCGTTGTTTGGTACGGAACCCATCGTGCGCGAGTCCGACTCGCACTTGGCCGGTTTTTTTTGTCTGTTTTCAGAAAATTCGTAGAACAACCGTTGTTGTTTATGATGTTAGTAATCTACTCCTGCGAAGTTGTTGGTGTTTTACAAATAACCCCGTATAGTTTCAACAATCATGAAAATTAAGCTAATTTACTTGATTAAGGCTAAACTGTCAACAATAGTATTAACTTGTAATAAATAAATAAAAGCATAAGCAGTTATTTATATTATACCTTTATCTATTCTGTGGTTATAATTATGCGTAGTATTTAATCGGGTAACAATACATTTCCATTTTGGGTATCAAAAATACTTTATAAGTAGGTACTGAAATACTAAGTGGGCGACGGACTGAGGGCGACTATACAACACTGTACAAATGGGTGGACTTTAAAATACAAATTCAGTAACATCAGTAACTAGTCATTCAGAACGGGCGACCAAATTACTATTTGAGCGACAACCTTAGGGCACACAAAACATTTAAAAATTTTATTTAAAAAAGGTGACTATTATCCTTATCGAGATGACAAAAATACCATTTTGGCAACTTATTTAATTCAGTTAGTTGGTATAATAGTTGCCCCTCAGACCAAATAAAAAAGTAAAGACGGAGTCTTCCGACAAAGCGGTGAAGCCAGTAAAACTACGCCTTGGCTGTGTACATACACAGTTTACGCACACATATGTAACGAAACTACGCCTTGGCTTTCGTTTGTCATTGGGCGAACCCTGCCGCCCGGCCCCCGCCCGCCCTCTACTACGCACACATGTACCATCAAAAACCGGCTTCACCTAGTTGTTCGCAACCACTGCGCAACGCTCCATCTTCCTTTTTTATTTGATCTGAGAGTTGCCCACTCAGTATTTTTGTCACTCATTTAGAACTTTCACTGCTAACTTAAATTATTTATCTCCCCCATGTAGTCGCCTGTTTTACGTATTTTTTGTAATCAAAGGCTCAACAAATCCTTACTAATATACAGGGTGGAATTTTTTAATGCCACCTGGAGGGAAAGTACTCTAAATTATAGAGATAGCAAATTTCTTTCAAAGGAAACATTCCTTTATTTTTGAAAACAAAACAAACTGCATTCAAAGATTTTTAAACATATGCTTCCCACACCCAGGAATCGACCCAGCTAAAATTCGAAAAAACAACACCCTGTGCTTTTATGTTATCAATCGTTAGGGTCAAACATAAGGTTCAAATCTCTCTAACAAACATGGTAAATTAAATGAAAGGAAAATCATTAAATCTAAATTTATTTTAATTGAACGAGAAAAAAGCTTAACTAATTAGTTGTTCGAAATTGGCCCCATGTTGCTGGATACATAAATTTATTATTTTAAGGAACTCATTTGCATGCAATGGATGCGTAATAGTCTGCATTATGAACATCTTATCGAAATAGTTCTACACAGATAATTTATTGTGAACTAACTAACATAATGGAGCCTTAAGTAAAAGTGCTTTATCTTGTCTTTCATGGTTTTCCTTTCATTTAATATACCATGTTTGTTAGAGAGATTTGATCCTTATGTTTGACCCTAACGATTGATATCATAAAAGTACAGGGTATTGTTTTTTTTAATTTTAGCCGGTTCGATTCCTGGGTGTGGGAAGCGTATTTTAAAAAAACTTTGAATGCAGTTTTGTTTCTTTTTAAAAATAAAGGAATGTTTCCTTTGAAAGAAATTAGCTATCTCCATTGTTTAGAGTACTTTCCCTCCAGGTGGCATTAAGAAATTCCATCCTGTATATCTTTACTAATATTATAAATGCGAAAGTCCATTTGTTTGTTTGTTTGTTCGTTTGTTACGCCTTCACGTCTTAACTATTGAACCGATCATCATGAAATTTTGCATACACGTTGTCAGAGGCACAGAGAACGACATAGGGTACTTTTCATCCCGAAAAAAGTATTGTTCCCGAGGGATAGCAAAAAACCTTTGGCGGCCGCTAGTTGTAACATAATTTTGTAGTGACATTGTAATAGAATATTTTTTTTATTATAGAATATTACCTTACCAGCTGTAAAAAGCTTTCCCTGCCCAGACAGTACAATGACGCGACATGCGGGTTCATGATGTAAGGCTGTGAAGCACTCCTTCAAGTCCCTGAAATTAAATGACACTTTTCCAGAAAATGCATAGGTACCTACCTATCTTTAGAATATAAGATTGGTTTACAAATTATTGTTTAGTGTGAAATGATGTAAAATTACAGTAACTTAGTACAAACAGTACGAGGCAAACACCTTGACACTTTTTGACGGAGCGGGGATAAGTTCGCGCATGTGCACTTGCGAGCGACCAATAGCGCGCGCCCCTCACCGCTGCGCATACACAAAATACGCGTTCTGCGCAAGCCCCACCCGATTTCAAGATATTTGCCTCGTACTGTACTAAAGAATTTCCTGAAAGAATAAATAAGTGATTCATTACAATAATGAATAATGTAATTATCTAACATTTTATTATCCTTTAGAAGTTATCTTTACTCACCCCCACATAGCTTTGCTCACTGTATTCAGTTTCTGGGGACGGCTGAGCTCGACATGATAAACATTTTTACTTGGTACAGTTATGCTTAGCGTCTCGTATTTTGGAACGGATGAAGCAAATCTTAAGAAACCTGAAATAATTTTATAGTGCTTACCAGTGGCGAGGGGTGAAATTATGGCAAAGGTAAGCCGCTCTACAAAAATGATGAAAAATGTTGTGAACTGCATAGTGGATCAGTGGGGTGGAAGGTAAGCCGATGGGAATCGGCTTGTATGGACCCTTCGCCACTGGTGCTTACTATTTTAAATCATTCATAATGAAATATCAATATAAATACTTTATTTAAGTGCCTATAATCATGTTGATTAAGTATTTTCAAATAACTTTATTATTTTAGCCTTTGAGAACAGTAAAATGAGAATGCAAAAAGACATGTCCCATCGCACCTATGTCATTTGCCCCACCATTCTCAAAAAATGAAAGTCTATCGCGTCTTAATCAAAGTAGTATGTCAGAGTAGGTATTTTACTCTAGAACCAGATTGATAATTTATTTTCTGCATTAAAAAGTGGGATTTTTAAGTTAAAACACTTTTAAATCACAATTTTTTATCATTAGAGTACTATTTACTTACATTTTTTTCACAAAATACTTCAGAAAACAACTTAATGTTTTTGCAATTGTTTTTCTAAATAGAAAACAATTCTTGACTGATACTATAGCTAAATAAAATGTAATTAGCATTTTTTAATTATGAAAGTAATTAAATAAAATGAAACTGGGGCAACGCTGGGACATCTCCTTTGTTTAAGGTAATGAGACTAAAATAAGACCAATCTATTTCATGGCTTACATTATGTATAAATGTAAACTTTAAAATCAAACAAAAATAGTAGAAGGCTTTTGCTATAATTATGTTAAGATTAAAGGTCTCTGCTCACTACACCCTATACCATACCATGGCCGTGTTAGGAATATGTCAGGCAAAAATAAATATTCTTTGACCATATAAATTTTTCAATAAAAGTACAATGGCATGGCCAGTGATGGAACGGTCTAGTGGGAATGCTATCCTCTCTGGCAGTAAATTCCATAGATGTACAGCATGCACAGAGAAAGAATATGAGAGGAAATCAGTTGAGTGGCGTGGGATTTCTAGAGTGAGATTGGAAGAAGAGTGCAACGTGCACTGTGTGGATGAGGAGCGGAAGGAGAAACATTCTTTGAGATAGGCTGGGGACGCTGGATGAAAAAGGATGGAGTAAAGAAGCGTAAGAGTATTCAAGTCCCTGCGTCGGCGAATAGGGAGCCAATTGAGCTTAGAATGCAGGTGGGATACGTGGTCATATTTACGTCTATTGAAGATAAATCTGATGCACATATTCTGCAGACGCTCTAACTTTATAGTTTTTGTGATGACTGAATTAAAATAGTACTATAGGTAAGGTAGAAAGACGAACGATTTGTTTCGGATTCGTCTGAGTAATTTAAAGAAACCTACATCGCGATTCTCAATTTAATTAATAACAGAAAATATGTCTATCTACTTACCACAAACGCTGGATTTATGTGAACAAAACTTGGTTAATGAATGCATTTTGTATTATAGGAAATCCTACGAATTACTCTTACTTTTAATTAAAGATATTAGTTATATTAGATTAGTATGATAATATTGTATTTACAAAAATAAGGTATTTTGATCAAAATTCAAAGTTCATAGTCCAAATAAATAGTCCAAAACACCAATAAAAATCACATCAGCTGATATTATGAGCTGTCAGTGTCAGTCTTCTTCTTCTTCTTATTTTTGTTATGGCAATCTACTTTCCTCTTGGAAGTAATTTTTGCCAGTGTCATGTTTTGAATAGTTCAGTATTTCTACAATCTTCTTGTTCTAGATTTTCTAGTAGATTGTTTCAGTTTACATTGAAATGCGGGTGCATCACATTCCAATGCTGCTTGGAGCATTTGGCAGCAAGTATATCAAGACAGTTTACTCGGTAAGTTTTGCCGAGGTAGCCACCACTACAATAACACCCAATTGCACTAAACTTAAGAATCGCCTAAGTCTTTTCTTAACTACAACTCGACCAAGTTAAGTAGGCGACTGACAGCTACATGACCGCTAAGTTTGACACCGTTTTAATTTGGTCGTGTTGTAGTTAGGAACAGACTTAGGCGATCCTTAAGTTTAGTGCAATCGGGTGTAAAAGTCTCAGCTTCACACAACCAAGATCGCGCCTATTTCCATTATCCCACATATTGTTCAGTTGCGTAGACACTTGTACCACAAAACTGCATGATAAATAAGACAAAACCTTTAGAATTACGGTTTTAATCAGCAAAAATAATGCATGACACTAAAGAAGACAGTTGGTAATGACAGGCTAAATACTCTCTTTAACTGCAGAAACTCTAAGGAGTTCCTGCCGATCATCACATTCTTCGAGGCTGTTGAGAATGTAATCATCCAAGTGTCTCGGCAGACGTCGTTCCCTCGATGATCTGCGCTGTTGTTCTATGTATGGAACAGCTTCATTTACCCGAGCGTCTACTTGATCTTCTGTGATATTTGAATCGTAAGAATCATAAAAGATATCGCTTGAATCTCTCGTCTCATTGGATACCTCAGGTGTTTCTTGGATTATCTGAGCATCTTGAGATCTTGACCTAATGGGGCTAAATTACGGTTCGAGACTGTTAACTCTCGACCATCAGCAAGACGAACATATGTATAGTCCGGGTTTATATGAAGTAAAGTCACTTCTTCAACGACTGGTTGATATTTGTTTGCCCTGTTAAATCTTCGCATGAGCACATGATCTGACCCCGTCAACCAAGTAGGTATTGATACTCCATTCGATGACTTTCTGGTGTGGGTAAACATGCGTTCGTGAGGCGTACAATGTGTCGCTGTGCACAACAGTGATCGGATAGAATGCAAAGCTTGAGGAAGAACCTGTTCCCAATGTTCTATTGGTTTGTTGTTTGAACGAAGAGCCAACTGTATTGTTTTCCAGAGAGTTCCATTAAAACGTTCTACCTGGCCATTTCCTCTAGGATTATAGGGTGTAGTCCTGCTGGTAGCTATTCCCTGTGAATTCAGAATTTTTTTAACTTCAGCAGACATAAAGGAAGTTCCTCGATCTGAATGAAGATAAGATGGCAAACCAAAAAGCATAAATATTTCATTTAAATGTTTTATCACCGTCGTAGAGCTCATATCGACGCATGGAAATGCGAAAGGAAAGCGTGAGTATTCATCAATGACGGTCAGAATGTATCTATTCCTAGTATTAGAAGGTACGGGTCCCTTAAAATCAATGCTGAGTCTTTCCATGGGTGACGTTGCTTTAATTAACGTAGGATCCAAATCGGCTCTGTAAAATTTTGGTTTAATTTCTGAGCATACCCGGCATGAATTTGTCATATTTTTGACATCTTCAGTAGAATAAGGCAAATTCTTTGATTTTACCCAGTGATTCATGCGCACTATTCCAGGATGACACAATGCCTCATGTAAAGATTTAAGTCTCTCCGTTCGCGTTGGTATTGTCGCACAAATTCTCGAAAGTGCGTCGGCAACATCATTATGTTTTCCCGGGTGATATACGATGTCATATTTAAATGGTGCCAAGTCTAAGCGCCATCGCTGTATTTTCTCATTCTTTATTTTGCTGGTCACTTTATTATCAAACATGACACAGATCGCTGATCGGTAATGAGACGAAATGGTTTGCCAATGAGAAAATGGCGCCATTTTCTCAACGAGTCCACTATAGCGTAGGCTTCTTTTTCTATAGCAGAATGGTTAAGTTCGCTCTTATTCAACATTCTTGTGAAAAATGGTACTGGTCTACCGGATTGTGATAGCGTTGCTGCAATTGAATGGTCTGATGCATCTGTTTCCACTGTAAATGGAGAATTATGATCGATAGCATGAATAGCAGCCTTTGCAATATCGTTTTTAAGTTTCTCAAAAACTTCTATCAATTCAGTTCTTAATGGAAATACCTGCGTATGCGCGAGAGCATAGATCTTTTCTGAGAAATTTGGAATCCATTTGCTCTAATGTGCAAACATGCCCATTGTTCTTCTCAGTGATGGCATATCAGATGGTGGTGGCAGATTCAATAGTGGACGCAGGCGTTCATTATCTGGCTTTATTATGTGGTCTTTCACATTGTATCCCAAAATATTAATAGAATTCTGAGAAAACTTACTCTTCTCTTTGTTTAGGGTAAGACCGTATTTTTGAACTGCAGACATAAATTTACGTAGATTTTCGTCATGTTCCTCTTGATTTTTGCCACAGACAGTTTACTCGGTAAGTTTTGCCGAGGTAGCGACCACTACAATAAAAGTCTCAGCTTCACACAACCAAGATCGCGCCTATTTCGATTATCCCACATATTGTTCAGTTGCGTAGACACTTGTACCACAAAACTGCACTCATTTTGAGACACAATATCCACTATGAAACAATTTGCGAATAATTAAAATAGTCGCCGAACTGAACTCGACAAAATCCCGCCAAAAACTCTCAGTGACTTCTTCTTCTTCTTATTTTTGTTATGGCAATCTACTTTCCTCTTGGAAGTAATTTTTGCCAGTGTCATGTTTTGAATAGTTCAGTATTTCTAGATTTTCTAGTAGATTGTTTCAGTTTACATTAAAATGCGGGTGCATCACATTCCAAAGCTGCTTGGAGCATTTGGCAGCAAGTATATCAAGACAGTTTACTCGGTAAGTTTTGCCGAGGTAGCGACCACTACAATAAAAGTCTCAGCTTCACACAACCAAGATCGCGCCTATTTCGATTATCCCACATATTGTTCAGTTGCGTAGACACTTGTACCACAAAACTGCACCAATTTTAAGACACAATATCCACTATGAATCAATTTGCGAATAATTAAAATAGTCGCCGAACTGAACTCGACAAAATCCCGCCAAAAACTCTCACACTCATTTGCACTAAACTTAAGAATCGCCTAAGTCTTTTCTTATCTATAACTCGACCAAGTTAACTAGGCGAATGACAGCTACATGACGGCTAAGTTTATGACACCGTTTTAATTTGGTCGTTTTGTAGTTAGGAAAAGACTTAGGCGATCCTTAAGTTTAGTGCAATCGGGCGTCAGTGACTTCTAATTCTTCTTATTTTTGTTTTGGCAATCTACTTTCCTCTTGGAAGTAATTTTTGCCAGTGTATTGAATATTTCAGTGGTAGCTGTTTTGTTTCAGTTTAAGTACATTAAAATGCGGGTGCATCGCATTCCAATGCTTCTTGGAGCATTTGGCACCAAGTATATCAAGACTAGGGCTTCCATTACGTAATTTCGCAATTACGTAATTACGGACAGATTTTAACTATTTCTGAAATACGTAACTCAAAGGTAAAATTCCGGAATTACGTAAGTATCTACTAACATACACATAAATATTTAAAATATCAATTGAATTAAATTTTCTACTTTCAAGACACGGCAACACTAACCATTATAATATGACAACACCATTAGGCCTAGCACGGCAGCCGCGACATCTTCTCGATCAGTCTCTCACACTTCCCTTTTCATTCGAATATAGCGCGTTAAGCCGCTAAGCAACGTGCGAAAGGGAAAGAAAGTCAGAGTAAGTCTATGTTTCAGAGACTCATGTCGTGGCTGCCGTGCTAGGCCTACAATACTCGAGGGTGTATCATCATCATCATTATATCAGCCGCACGACACCCACTGCTGGGTATAGGCCTCCCCTAAGGATCTCCACGACGATCGGTCCTGCGCTGCGCGCTTCCAGTGGCTTCCCGCGACCTTCACCAGATCGTCGGTCCACCTTGTCGGGGTCTACCCACAGAGCATCGTCCGGTGCGCGGTCGCCATTCCAGAACCTTTCCGCCCCAACGGCAATCAGTTCTTCTCGCTATGTGTCCTGCCCGTTGCCACTTTAGCTGAGCAATCCTTCGAGCGATGTCGGTTACTTTAGTTCTCCTGCGGATCTCCTCGTTTCTGATTCGATCACGCAGGGAAACGCCGAGCATGGCACTCTCCATTGCACGCTGGATGACCTTGAGCCTCCTCATGAGACCATAGTTAAAGACCACGTTTCACTACCGTAAATCATCACTGGCAACAGACACTGTTCATAGACTTTCGTCTTTAGACACTGAGGTAAGTCGGAGGTGCAGATTTTTCGAAGCTTCCCGAATGCTGCCCGACAAGAGATCTCTTTCTCAAAGTTGGACTTACTTAACTGGACTGCCTGTCCTAGATATACGTAATGGTCAACAACTTCAAGTTTAGTGTTCCCAACATGAACTGGAGAGGGTACAACATGGCCATTTGACATAATTTTCGTCTTACCCATGTTCATCCTGAGACCCTCTCTTTGGGAAGTACTACGGAGATCTTCCAGCATTGTGTTCAGGTCTTCCATGGTCTCAGCCATAAGGACTATATCATCGGCAAAACAAAGGTGTGTTAGGTACTGGCCATTAATGTTGATGCCGAGTCCTTTCCAGTCCAAGAGCTTAAAGATGTCCTCCAAGGAGTTCTCCGGAGAAATAACGTCTCCCTGTCTCACACCACGCTGCAGTTGGATAGCATTTGTGCTCTGATTCTGTACTCGGATCAACATGGTGGCATTTTTGTATAATTTTGTATAACATAAAGTCCAACCATTTTCATCTGGTCTTAAATCTGTGTTGTGTATGGTCACTTTCCATAGTCTTACTATTATACTAGTATAGTATTATATTATCTGTGCTAATATTGAGCTGGGCCAAACTATCCTTACATACAGTTCCATACAGCGGCGGGTTGAATAGCGCACTTTTCCCGGCTTCATTCTAAAAACTGTAACAATTCAGGTTTAGCTAATAGGTCAAAGGTGGCATTTTCGGATAAATCAATAACGTAGAATTTATTTCTGGTATAAAAAAATGCAATTTATCACGCAGTTTCTGAAAAATTACACAATAACCAACATTTTTAAACTTCTTCAAATTTCGATCATTCAAATTTTGGGATAGCATTCCACACTCCCTTTTATTACGTGAAAAAATGCATATTTTTGACTAGCTGTATGTCCGCAAAGAATGGACCTAAACTACTTGGGTTAAGCTCAAACTGTATAAAATATAGTTAGCATAACAAAAGCATATTACAATTTACAAATTAACCTGAAAACGCTTCTTTAAAGTAGTTTTTTTGAAAATACTGTAACAAGTGCCAATACCTAAAATAAAAAAAATGTAGTTTAAAAATGTTGGTTATTGTGTAATTTTTCAGAAACTGCGTAATAAATTGAATTTTTTTTATACCAGAAATAAATTCTACGTTATTGATTTATCCGAAAATGATGCCACATTTGACCTATTAGCTAAACCTGAATTGTTATAGTTTTTAGAATGAAGCCGGGAAAAGTGCGCTATTCAACCCGCCGCCGTATGGAACTGTATGTAAGGATAGTTTGGCCCAGCTCAATATTAGTTAGGAACAGCCTACAGATCAGTTTCCATCATGTGGCCAAACTTTATCACGACTTGTAACTCCCAACTTTTTTTTGTATAGAGGTTCATACCTACTATAAGGACTCAGCCCACATACTTAATATCCCGAATCTATTTCAAAATATTTCCATTTAATAATACCACTCGTTTCAGTTTAATTAGTCGTTTTTATATCAGTCATTAAATCTA
Source organism: Agriphila geniculea (assembly GCA_943789525.1). Classification (NCBI taxonomy): domain Eukaryota; kingdom Metazoa; phylum Arthropoda; class Insecta; order Lepidoptera; family Crambidae; genus Agriphila; species Agriphila geniculea. The sequence continues at coordinate 6,597,859 of OX038895.1, forward strand.
TTATTTACGAACGACTCAGCCTGCCAGAGTCAATTTGGCGATTTCATTATGTAAGGTGCTGTTCATCTTAATCCGTTATTTTAAATATATTAAGTGCATTGAGTCTTTTCGGATAAACAAAAAAAAATGATGTTCCAACAAACCCATAAAACTGAAACGACCGAACATGTTTAGAGTCGTTTCTAATAATTAAAAAGAAATATTGTGTTTCAATAAACCTATAACACAGAAATGACCCAACACGTTTAAGTCATTTCAGTTGTTTGATAAAATGATATTTCCAGTCAAAACTGATTCTGAGAAAAAATCCAAACAGTTTGATTTTATTCTAGTTCATAGATCTTAAGAACATAAAACTCATAGAAATACATTACTCAGAAACAATTCAAGCGGACTGAATTCATTCTGCAAATACATTTTGAATGCTCTTCATACTGTGGGTTGAGTCGGGGTAGTAAAAACAACTAGTTTATTAAAAAAATAGGGTTTTCACTACATTTTAGATTTGACCCTCAGGCGTACGATGGCATACTTAACTCAATTTCGTCCAAAGTGTGGGTTGAGTCCTTTCTGCTTAACTAGGGCCTTATTGTGGTGGCCCCTTTCCTTCACCAAAAGAGCGGACGCCAACTGGCCAATGAATCCAAAAATAAGTGGATTTCCTCACGGATTATCATAAATGACTTAATGTAAGTACTTAACTTAGGTAGGTAACATATTTTGCATTCAAACATAAAATAAAGTCGCAAAGCTGTCAACAACAATTTTTAATTCAATTAGCTATAATTTGTAAAACTTAACAACAATAAATAAATGAATAACAACAGTTACGAGGACAGGCTGGTATTGGGCGACAAGGGCGACAGGCTGATCTTTGGGATGTCAACTTCGAACTACTGCGTTATAACTGCAAAGAAAAGCTTGATTAGTTTTTTTTTATCATAAATGGGTTTGCTCTTGACCCCAGTCTAGCCCTAAAGCAAAGACAGGGCTTACGATGGAGCGAGCTTGCCCAGAAGGTGTTTATTCACTCTGGCCTTGAATAGAGTTAGGTTGTATGCACTCGGAAACACAGACGCCGGCAGGGAATTCCATTCCATAGCTGTGTGTGCGCAATATAAACGATGTGGAGTAGCGCTTGGTACGCAGAAAAGGTATATCAACCAAGAATGGGTGGTAGCCCGCAGTGCGTCTGGATGTCCGATAGTAGAAAGGAGAAGGTGGAATGAGCTCATGCAGCTCTTGAGCACACTCACCGAAGTACAATCTATAAAAGAGCGATAGGCAAGCAACTTTTCGGCGGTGAGCCAAACTGTCAAGCTTAGCTGCTACCAGTTTTTCATCGCCTATTAATCTCTTGGCTCTGCGTTCCACCGTTATCATGTAGTGTGGTGTGCTCAGACCAAATAAAAAAGTAAGACGGAGTCATCCGAACAAAGCGGTGAGGCCTGTAAAACTACGCCTTGGCTGTGTACATACACAGTTCAGGCACACACGTGTAACGAAACTACGCCTTGGCTTTCCTATATAAGTCCCTGCCGCCCGGCCCCCGCCCACCCCCTTATGTACCATCAAAAACCGGCCTTACTTTATTGTTCGCAAGGCTCCATCTTACTTTTTTATTTGATCTGAGGTAGTGTGTAGTACCATAGGCAACAGCAGCGTCGCTTAACCACTCCTAACCTAAAGGCGGCCATTACATGCTCATAGTTACTAGCGTCAGTCAAATTCCGAAAATGTTGTCCGAAATTCCAAAATCCAAAAATTAGATGGAAAGAACAAAATCAACTTCATGCAACCATCAGTCACTACATTACACGGTAGGTTATTTGTCAGTCATAGTAAACGTAATTTATGACTGATGGAATTGCATGACGCTTGCATAGGGTTACCATTTAAAAATTTGGGAAGTCCTGACAAAAAGCCGGACATTTCAATAAAAGTCCTGACATTTTCACAGACAGACCCAGACTCCATACATTTTGGAACTTCTCTTACGAATACTACTGCTATGTATTTTTTTAATTAGTATTACACCGCCCAATTTTAAAAAGCCGGGCAAATTACGAAGCCGGACAAAGTACGGACAATAGTCTAAAAGTCCGGACATGTCCGGACATGTCCGGATGCTTGCATGACGTGTAATGGCTGCCTAGGTTAAAATCGCTTGCACGCCGGCCGCGCCCAAAGAGAATGTTAAAAAACTAGAGCCGCGCCGTCAGAACACTTGTACTATACTAGCATTTTGGTAATAAGAATTGGTGTTAAAATAGTTATTTAAAAGTGATTTTGGCAAGCAAGAGTTATACAAAGGTTTTAGCAATTGGTGTTAGAGCACGCTCTAACCCCTTACAACCTCTTATTTGGGCCCACGTCTTTAGCGCTATAAGTAATAGAATGGTTATAATGCTCACTCTTTTAACACTGAGAGTTACATTACGGTTATAGAGTGGCGTTAATGGCAAACAATTTTTCGTATCTATAATGGTGGTATAATATAAATGTTGCTACCTTAAGCACTTTAAAGTGTGTATTGTGGTTATAATAAAAACTATAGGTGGTACACAAGTTCTAAAGTCTGCTGGTATAACTTTTATAGTAATATATTAGTTCTTTTTTAGGTTCATTTTTTTCTTGGAGTTACTTTATGTATCTTGATCAGTGCTGATTCGCAACTCAGAGCTGCAGCGCGTTTTCTTCTTCTATTAGTTTTCATTATTTTAGTTCTTAAAGTATTACTGGTGATGTGTGATGTGTGATATCGTGTAAAAATTGATGGCCAACTAAGGAAGTGTAATTAAGATTGTCAATAACTTCACCAGTCAAGTTTGATTTCTTCATCATATGGCTAACATTTATTGCGAGGGCTACTTTATTGAGATAATAATATATGTTTTGCATCTCAATTTTGAAGGGCCTTGAAAATAAGTGATATTTGAATTAAAAATAATTTATATTTTGTCACGCGGGGCATACACATAATATACATGTATATAAAATAGGATATTGGCTCTGTCTTTTACAGTTATTGTGTATTGTAGTAATAATATTGTGTTTTAAAATGAGAAAATTATACAAAAATGGGTTTTAAACTAGTTTTATTTCTGAATTATTTTTAGGTTATGTTTGATTTAGCATGGCGTCTATTCCTTATTACCCTAGGTTCCTATTATTACTGTTAATGAACAAAAAGTGCTAGATGGCCTGTAATTAGAACTATTGTTGCACTTGTAATACCAGAACAGGATTTTAAAGGTAATAAGAGTACAAGTTTAATTTGTTTGGTTTTACTATGGTTCAACTTGGATGTAAAGGTAGTGGTATTTTAGGGTTTCGTTTCTGTTAACTGACTGACTGCCAATGACACTTTCGTTTTATCCACGAACTTATGGCAAAAATCACGAAATTCTGACTACTTATAGGTATCACTGTAATCTGCATGTAATCAGATCAGAAAAGATAACATTTAGAGGTTAGAGACATTATACATCTATAAAAGTAATATTTTATATGTTTTATGATATCAAGTGAAAATAAGAGTTACAATGGTTAAATTGCATGTTAATATTGCTTAGAATAGCAAAAAAGTAAATTTGAACCCCGCTGTAACAATAAGGGCTCTAAAAGTAACTCCATAATACCAATTGCTGTCATATATAGGGGTTTCTAATTACTAAATTTAGTAGCTGTAAATAGGTTGCGATTGACATTTTTATATTAACTTAGGTGATAAAAAAAAATTCTAACTACTTTCTAGAGCTCTTGTCGGTAGAAAGAGTTATAAGAAACTATAATATTACTTTAAGTGTTTTCTGATACTTGAATTTATAAAAGCAGGTGCTATGATGGTTCCGACTATACCGTTTATACCTCCTTAAGTAATATTACGTTTCCTAATTTAGTTAAGTGGTATAAAACATTTACTTAGCACTCTTTAAGAACACTTGGAAATAGTGAGACTTACTAGAAACCTTACTATTACCTTAGGTTCTTATTGTTACTTGAAGTTACAATACCTAGTGTTACTGTGGTTCAGCTTTTCTCTTTTATACCTACCTAAGTCATATTATGTCTTCTTGCTGCTGTTACTCATCTTGATGAGTTATTTAGTTATAGTCATGACCATTGAACAAACAAAAGTTTTACTGGACGCTTTTATACACCCATTAAACCAGTACAAACATTAAGAAAGGTGGAAACTAGCGCCTAAATGTTGGTTGGGATAGTTATTGTGTGTCAGTCAGAACTTTTAGTTCGTGACACTGCCGTGCAATCATAAGAAAAAAAAAATTCATGTCAGTGCGTGCAATGCAGGTAGGGTTGCCAGATGGTCGGGATTCGCCGGGATTCTCCCGAAATTTCAAGTGATCTCCCGACTCCCAAAAAATCTAAAAATCTCCCGGAAAATCAGCTGTTCTGAAAGTTCTCTAGAAAGCAATAATTTTCGCGGATGAAACCACAGATTACAAGATTAGTGGATAAAACTGATAGAAAATCGCGCTGCGCGGCCATTTTATTTTACTATAGTCAGGCAAGAGTACAAGATTAGTGGTTGAAACTGACTAAAAATCGCGCTGCGAGTCCGTTTTTCTACAATAGACAGTCAAGATTACAAGCTTAAGTAGTTGATGAAACTCACTATAAATCGCGCTGCGCGGTTGTTTTCTTATTATAGAAAGGCAAGAGTACAAAATAAGTGGGTGAAACTAAATAAAAATCGCTCTGCGCGGCCGTATTCTTACTGTGTATGTACCTATTTTTATTTCTCCCGACAACAGCCGCAAAATCCCGGCATTTTTAAATTTTCTCCAGATATTTTGGACTTCCGATCTGGCAACCCTAAATGCAGGGGTGATACACGCGCACACGAATGTTGTTGCTACTGGATGTTGCCCGGTACCTACCTATATCAGCCTGCCTAGCATGACCGATTTATATCGCGTGATATAGCATTTTATCGACACTCAACTGTCAAACTCCTTTGTCTTTTTGACAGTTAAACGTGTTATAACGCTATATCACGCGATATAAATCGGTCATGTTAGGCAGGCTGAACAGTAGACCCTTTTAGCACGACGCACGAAAAAGATAAAATACAGCGCAATCTACCTCCGGAAAGGAAAGACACAGGATTACCAATACAAAAAAGTTGGTTACGCAAAAAAAAGGGGCAACAAGGACAGTCTGTTCATCATCATCAGCAAACATCCAAGGTCGTCGCCAAGGGTGGCAGGGAGGGGCAGCTGCCCCCCTAGAGGTTAAATAAATCTGCAAAGTAACCAAAGTCCTAATTTTCAGATAAATCCCGCATCTCAAAATAATATTGAATAAATTCAGTAGGTAGGAGCTGGTAGGACGCCCTTGTGAGTAGGGTTACCATATAAAAAACTCAAAAGTCCGGAGAAAAGGCCCGATATGCATTGAAAAATCCTGAGATTTGTAGCAGTTTGAGAATAACGTACGCAAGGTTCTGCATTTTTTGGATGTTGTTAGGATAGATACTAGTAGTGTAAATCCAAATTTGCAACCCTGAAAGACCTGTGCTAAGTTCGTAGTGCTCGAAAAACCTTGACTTTTTTCAGTTTTTGGCTTACAACTTCTAAAAACTGAATTCTACTTCAAAGTCGTCTATGACACTTTTAAAGAAGATAAAATTACCAACAATTTGAATCTAATTTCAGCTCTGAGTGTCATATATATCTCGAGATACACACTTCAAAAACGGTCCATTTTTGACAAAAAGTTATTCAAGCCAGCCTTTCGAACAAAACAACGTCTAAAATACTCATTCTACGAGGAAAAACATAAGAAATAAAGTTGCATAGCAGCTATTTAGCTTTAATTTAAGATTAAGAAAAACTCTTTAGGAGCAATAATAATTTTCTTGTTATCAGATAAAAAAAAATAGGAATTTGGATTTTTCAAAAAAATTAAGCCTGACGAGTGGTAGGACTCTTTTAAAAAATATGAATGATGTCAATCAGCGGAAAACAGTGTATCATACAAAATTAAATTAAATACAATTAATGTTAACGTGTAATCACTACACATTATAAAACAAAGTTCTTCACCTCGTCTGTCTGTCTGTTTGCGATAAACTCAAAAACTACTGCACAGATTTTCATGCGGTTTTCATTAATAGATAGAGTGATTTATGAGGAAGGTTTAGATATATAATTTGTTAAGGTTTTATGTAAATTAGATGAAATATAACATAATCCGAGCGATAACGCTCCTATAATAAACAGATTTTTGGCGCAAATGGAGGTGCCGACTGGAAGGTATTTGTTTTCTTTTAGGGGTGATGAAAGGTTGCAATTGGTAAAATAAAGGAAGAAATCAAAGCAAAGCCTGAGTAGGTTGCCAATTTCTTAATAATAAAGTCACAGTGGCGAAATGATGGAGGAACCTCGAAATTTTCAGACTTTTTTCAGATTTTGACTAACAATTTCTAAAAAATGCATTCTACGGCAAAGTTATCGATAACACTTTTAAAGAAGATAAAATTGTCAACCAATTGAGCGTAATTTTAGCTCTGTATGTACTATATATCTTAAAATACAACACCTCAAATTGGGTAATTTTTCAAAAAAAGTTTGACGTTTATAGTAAGCTAGTATTTTTGAATGAAATATTGTCTAAAGTACTCATTCTACGAGAAAAGACATGAGAAATATAGTTGTAGGACAGTTATTTAACTTTAATTTAAGACTAAGAAAAACGCTTTAGTACTAATAATAGTTATCTTGTTATCAGGTAAAAAAAAATAGACAATTGGAAATTTAAAAAAAAGAAGCCTGACGTATTGTAGGACTCTTTTAAATGGTAAGAAAGACATCAATCAGCGTAAAATTGCTTACCTGTAAAATGAAATCGAACTCAATTAATATTATTGTGTTATTTCATAATAATGTCACAGTGGCGAAGTGATGGAGAGGAGAGACCTCACCTTACATCTGCGATAGAAACACGCAACACGTCAATTACCTACTATTTATTAATCAATTACAACAAAAAGGTTCATAAATAGATAATAAATTAACAATTAATAAATAACTGTGCAATGTTGTTAACAATTTACATTCAAAGCTCAATTTCTTGAAAAATCAGATTTTCTAATATATTTTTTTTACTTGATAACAAGAAAATTATTAGTCTTTAAGCGTTTTTCTTAAACTTAAATTAAAGCTAAATAACTGGTCTCCAACTTTATTTTTCATGTTTTCCTCGTAGAATCAGTATTTTAGACGGTATTTTGTTCGAAAGACTAGCTTTACTACAAATTTACAACTTTTTGTCAAAAATGGACCGTTTTTGAAGTGTGTATCTCGAGGTATATATGACACTCAGAGCTGAAATTAAATTTAAATTGTTGGTAATTTTATCTTCTTTAAAAGTGTCATTGACAACTTTGCCGTAAAATGCATTTTTTAGAAGTTGTAAGCCAAAAACTGAAAAACGTCGAGGTTTCTCGAGCACTACGAAGTTAGCGCAGGTCTTTCAGGGTTGCAAATTTGGATTTGGGCAGTTCTCAAAAAACTTGCAGATACTTTCAAAAATGAAGCAAAGATAAAAATGATGAGATATGACTGCTTTTTCGACTTAAATAGGTGTAAAATATATTTAATTTTCATGTCTGCATAAAGGTTCACACTTATTTTATAGTTTTATTACGTAAATTCACTTTTTTGTATCATTAGAGACAATTTATAGGTCAGGTCGTTACGAAGAGTTTTTTATTGTAATAAATAATATAGATACATTCAAGCGATAAATTTGGTTTAATTTGTTTAATAAAAATATTAAACAAATTAAACACAAAAAATTCTCACCTTTTCTTACAAATAATAAATAAATCACGATAGAAATAAGTTTTGTTACGATGGTAATAAATTTTAGTCTAACTTTAACTTTTTTTATCTTATTCTAAGTTCTACATTATGTAATCACAACTAAGTTATAACGCTTAAAAACATGTACCTAAATATATTAAATATTATTACTTAAGCTCAGTAATCGTCTATTTATTAACTTTTTTCTGTGAAATAAATAATGGACAGTAACTCACCCTGACGTATTAGTAACAAGACTGACAAGCCAAGGTTTAGGACACACGAAATTTTCAGATTATGAGCTTATTATCATTAAACAAACATTACGAAAAAATGTAAGAATGAAATTCAACAAAACTGAAATGTTTACTTATTTAAATAACTGAAAAAACATTAACCAGGTTTCATATATTTTGGGACAAAATAGAAAGTGCCGGCCAAAAAAAAAACTATTTGTGTATATATCTGATGTCTTTTTTAATATAAAAAATTATAATTAAAAGAAACATTACTGAATTTTTCATTATTAAAAATAATTAGTACCACTAGTACCACAGTGTACCTTCAACCTTACGCTGTCAGGCTAGTTACATTTCTTGTCAGGCTATACGTTACAGCTCAAATCATAACGATCCTGACGTAACGCGGTGCGGTCTCTACGCAAGTAAATCGAAATATTTTTATTATTATCATATAACCCTAGATATTTTTGATGGGATCTGAAACCACAAACATATAAGTTTTCATTACAGTGATTGCAGAAACCACAACTTTTCAAATTTTACGTAAATTTGCATAACTATATTGACAAAAAACAGTGACCAATCTAACTTTACCCAAGTGCCGCTCGTTTCGTGCGACCTACGACAGTTAGTATTTAAAATACTGTCCATACCTCACATTGTCTATGATCAAAATGTTGCTATTTCCATAAAAAATACCAGAAATTAAGCAAAAATTACATCTAATACGAATTATTAACGTAACTAAGTGGACGATGTCAGGATGAGCGTTTTCCCGTGGACAGAATTTAAAATTCAATAAAAATATGAAAAAACGCTTTTTGACGGAATATTATTATGTTTTATGATAGTTCTTTAATGGTATTGTACATTCAAATCATCACCCTTGAGGTGGTAGAAGGAAAATATTAAATTAACCTTAAAGAAACACGGTGAAAAAATTTTTGGACAGTATGGGGAGAAAAAAATGACAGTTTTTAAATGGATTTTATAAATTGATGCCAACGATAATACTTACTTTAAAAATATAGATGGGGTGGCCAAAACCTTAAAAAATAATCCAAAACAGTTATTTTACGGAAATTGTAGCCCAAATTTCCTAAAAAAAATAATGTATGCTATGGACAACCCAAAAAACTGGATCTGCAAGTTTTTTGAGAACTGCCCATTAACACTATTGGTATCTATCCTAACAACATCCCGAAACCTCACAACCTTGCAATTTTTTGCGACCTAAAGCGATTTTTGTGTCTACGACGACTGGCCTAGTAGTCGGCAGTGGCGAACTGATTAAGTAATAGAATGCTTATTTAATGTACTTTTTATTAAATATACTGAATTGTATTGAAAATTCTAAAAATCCTGAGATTTCCTCAAATTTTCGAAATCCGGCTGCAATCCTGAGCAAAGTCCAAAAATCCTGAGATCTCCGGACAAATCCTGAGATATGGTAACCCTACTTGTGAGCATCTCCTCTGTTTTGGCACAGTCAAGGTGATTCGAGTTTCATTGCTTGCATCTCCAACCCGAGGTCGCCTTGCGTTCCAAAGAGTGAAGATGATTATATAGGTTTTTTTTTATACACAACGGAATAGTGCTAGGCCTTCATCTCACCTAATGTTAAATGACGATAAGGCCGAAGGTGGAATCGCACTACCGGCTATCTTACCTCTAACTGCCGGAACACAACAATTTTTAAATTGTTGTTATGGCGTCAGACTTAGGTAAGATGGTGGTAGCTATTAGCCAGGCGGACTTGAAATAAGCCCTACCACCAACCAAACCGAGTACAAATTGTTCCCCCCTGGGAATCGAACCCGGAACCTCTGCGTCTTACACGGGTGGGCGAACCACTAGACCACAGAGGCGGTTAAATAGGTATACCTAGGTAAGGTACTCACATGAAGCGGTGACGTTTTGTCCTAAACTGATGAGCTCAGCCAGCTGTTCCAACTTGTTTATTGTATGTTGAGCATGAGCTAATGCCAGAGCCGCCAGTATGGAGGTACCATTGGCGTCACTGAAAAAAAATGCTTTTTAAGCAGAATGTGACGTAAAAAGGCAAGTTAGTGTTAGATGTTTTTTGCAATACTAACGAGCTAGACAATAGTGACCCAAGTCCAAAAAGCGCTCTGCTCTCGACTCCATAGCAGCACTGTAAAGAAAGGAGTTTGTAATGTTAACTGACCGATATAAGACAAATCTCCACTGGTGGGGCACACTTGCCAACTTTTTTTGGATCAAATATAGTAGTTTTAAGATTTTTAGTGTAAAAATATAGTAGATGGCGAAAAAGTCCAAAAAAATAGATAGATAGATAGATGAACACTTTATTGCACACACACATTATAAAAGAACAATTTACAAACTAAAACTTAAATCTATGGTGGGCAAAGGCGGCCTTATCGCTGGAAGCGATTTCTTCCAGGCAACCTTTGATTTAGGATAGGTAGCTGAGAAGAGATTTGAAGGGCAGTGCTACATATAAAAAATGAAAATGCGATACCTAAATAATCTAAGTTATCAAATTAATAAACTTACATACTATTATACTATTACAAAAAAAAAACTACATAAACCTAAATAGATAAATATATAAATATGTGTTGCAAACTAGGATTTTGCTAAAAGGTAAGCGCGCAATTTAGTCTTGAATACAGCAAATGATTGTGAGTGTCGAAGCTCAGATGGGAGGTTATTCCATAGGCTAGTCGCCGTAACCGTAAACGACTCCCTGTAATAACCAGAGCCGGGCAGAGGATTTCTAAGGAGATTGTCGGTTTCGCTCCGAAGTTCCCGGTTATGATCCACGCCAAGAGGCTGGAAAATATATTTTGTATGGAGGATTTTAATAGAAGTTGCATTTTTCATACTTAAGTAAGTACTATAACATTTTCATAATTTATTCAACAACCATAAAGACATGTGTTTAATCACAAAAAATATTATGTAATTACTTGTGCATATACGTATTTTTTTGTTGCTTTTGTTTAATTTTTTCACTTGAAAAAATATAGAAGTTTTGCCTACTATATATTTTTTCAAAAAATATAGTAGGCGAGCCCTCAATATAGTAGGATACTATATTATATAGTAGGGTTGGCAAACCTAGGCACAGGCCTTTCTTACGGATACTGAAGAATGGGAAGTTATCTGGGTACCATGGCCAAATGCGAATTAATTGCGTGAATGTTAAAATGCACAGCGGCTCTTTCGAAAAATGGCAACGGCTTCTATCATCACTAGGTCTGACTGGTTTATGCATAAGACTAAGAGTGTACTTCAATGTAAGATGCCACACCATATGGAGACCAAGAAATGCTAGATCTCACAGAATGGCGTCTTCAATTACATATTACTTAATTGTTGTGAACTGATATTGTCGAAATGGGGTAGGTACCCTCAGATCAAATAAAAAAAGGAAGATGACTCCATCTTGCGCCATTCCATGTTGCGCAGTGGTGGCGAACAACGAAGTGAGGCGAGTTTTTGATGGTACATGTGTGCGTACTAGGGACCGGGCGGCAGGGTTCGATATGGAACAGCCAATGACGAACGAAAGCCAAGGCGTAGTTTCGTTACATGTGTGTGCGTAAACTGTGTATGTACACAGCCAAGGCGTAGTTTTACTGGCCTCACCGCTTTGTCGGAAGACTCCGTCTTTACTTTTTTATTTGGTCTGAGTAGGTACCTATTTGGAAATATGGACAGCATTTTGGACCATGAAGAAGCGCGAAAAAATTAAAAATAGTCTCTAAACTACAACTATCTAGTGGTTCATGAAGGGTTGTTTTTTGTGGGATGGCTTCCCAGGAAGCTTCCTGGGACCACCGGATAAGAACCACGGGTCTATAACTGTAAATATTGAAAAGACTAGATACTAAACTAAGTACCACAGATTACTAATAAGCAACCTACCTACTACATAATACTTATTCATCTTATCGAATGAGGATTAGCGGTGTTAGAATTTATCAAGCCGCCTGTAAAGCCTCGAACTTGGCTTAACTACTTTTATCAGATGATGACTGGTAGCAGCCGGGACCGACGGTTTAACGTGCTCTCCGAAGCACGGAAGCGCTCAGTTGTAATGCCATTTAACGGTCACCAATCCGACACCTGGCCGGACCGAGCGTTGCTTAACAAACGTGATCGAGTACGATCAGCCTGTCGACTGTCAAGTTCCGCCATGAGAATACTGAAACTAATACTAGTAAAGTAAGTTCATAATACTGAAACTTATCTACTTACAAGAACCAGGAGTAAAGGTAGCACAGTAACAACAATTTTGATGAGCGACATCTTGTGGATATTTAGTAAAACTAACTGCTTCACAAGCTACGCACTTTTCGGTCTACAGCGGTAGGTGCGTGTGGTGGTTAATATAGCGGTGATTTACAAAGGTTAGCCTTGCTAGACCAGGAGACAAGGGACCAAGAAGTTACAATAATTTACAAAAATATTGGCCACTTAGGTGCTCTAACTATGTATGACGAAGTCACATTGCATAGGTACTAAAGATTATTTATTCTTCGGGATTAGATTAAAGATCATTAATTTTCTCTAACCATCAACTACTTAGTTATAGAGCTTTAAATGACTGTCAAATCCATAAATCTTTGCTTTGCAAAGAACGTTGTCGCTTTCACTAATGTGATGATATCTAAGGGGCTGAATTATTCGATTGAAGACTTCCATATTCACAATCATTACTATGTGAGGTCTCACAGTGCCCCGCGGGCACAGCGTGCCCAACCAATCACAACTTAATATAAAACCAACGAACCAATCGCAGGGTTCTATTTCGTTCGTTTGAGTATTGTTCTTGAATACCGACGAGTGTTAGCTTCCTCGACGTCATCAATGTGTTGGTACTTAACTAATAGAATTCGGAATGCGATTTTGGTATAATCCTACTAGGGACCATCAAGACGAACTGGCGATGCGTAAGAAAGTACTGGGTTTAGTGGGTTTTCCCCCCTCCTGGAGTCTCATCAAGCCGCTGGGGCTAGGTGGGGTCATGGTAGGTGGTAGAGGAATAGCTGATAGTGAGCGCTGCTCACTGCTTGGGATGCGCAAATGCATAATTTTCTCGATGTAAAAGAGGGCAGTGTTGGAGATAGATATCAAGCAAGCCATGCCTCCCCTTTACAGGGACGGGTTTCCGATGGAGTTCCAAACAGAACTTTGGTTGGTAAGTTTTCATAAGCTTCATTCAAATATTTTAAATTTTTTTAAAAATTCATAAGTAGGTTAAAGTAGCTGGCAAAAGAAATTGTATTTTCTTATTCCCTGTCCCTAGGCCTAAGATTACCATTACAAGACGATACCTTGCACTACATTTACAATAGTTTTTACCATTCAGTTTATTCAGTTTCATTATGGGCGAAACTAATTAAAGGTCATTGCTTGAGAAAATGTGGATAAGTAATTATTATATTACTCTCACGATTTTATTTCAATGCAAAGAGAAGAGGTGCGGAAGTCCTGAAGTTATTTCAAGTGAATTCAATACTAGAATTTGTTAAGATAATTAAGTATTAATAATATATAGAAAGAAGGTATGTATATCCGGAATGTCCGGATAGCACATTATTATTACTTATTTACTTTCGATTTGACTTAGCATTTAATGATGGAGAGAGATGTGTATACTATAAAATCGTCTCTGTTTTTAACACGTTTTATTAGGTTTCTTTCTTGTTTGTTTGTTTGTGTGTCCAATTGCAAACGATTTTTTTCTACAAAACGTAGGTAACTAAAAAAAATTGATAATTTTCAAACTATTTCAATATTGGAGAGCATGCACAGAACAAGAAAAAAGCCTTGAGATTCACCAGTGGTGTCTTAACTAATTTAGGTTCTTTTTTTCACATCTTAATGATTTAGTTTAGATGACATCTCATAGCCCTCTTTACTCACATTTCTAAAAAGATAACAGATTTTGTAACCATTTCAATAAAGGAAGTTATAATGAATTTAACTAGCATTGTAAATGCACTTAGGTACTAATTATCTAACGTCTAACCCATTGCAACTATGTATTTAGAAGGTACACGTTAAATACCCTTCAAAACAACATGGCCGTGTCGTTGGGTTAACGAGCAATGTCAAAGGTATAACATTACCACAATTAATCGGAAATTAGGTCTCGTGTTTTACGCTTGTTGTAATTAAACGTGACGGGCGTTAATAAGCGCCAATGCTGCGACCGACGTATTAAAAAAGTGAAGTTTAAAATCGTGTCTATCTCCTGTCTTGCATGTCTATTGATTGATAACCAAATTATTAGCGGAAACATAACATCCCACCAAAATCATTTCATGAATAATGTTGCCAAGACCTTGCACTGTCAAAAAGTTATCAGACCGCATATAGAGCCAAGCTTCTAACTCTACGCGCCCTAACTCTGCAAGCGCTAACTTCAAAAACTCTACACCTTAGTCAAAATATGTGGCTTGGCCATTTCGTTTTCGCTACATGGAAACCTTTCTAATAAACAATAGTTCTTGTAGTAACGAAACGGCCAAGTCACATATTTTGACTAAGGTGTAGAGTCACAGAATAAATATAGTACAAGTACAGAAGCAGCACGCCGCAAAGTCATTTAAATAAATAGCGACTTTTGCACGGACACAATAAAGTGCAATTCAGGTCGCGCAGCGCTGATGGCCTACAGTTATATTCACCTAGTAGTTGCCTCTCTTTCTATTGCGTGCTCTTACCTTTTCTGACGACGCAACGTTAGGGTTGACTTCTTTTAAATGAACTACGTAGCATATATATGTCGTTTTTCACATTATGATATCATAATGTGAAAAACGACAATCGTTTATTGGTTTTTTGATTTAGATATCCGTACATTCGACATTGTTACTATTATAAGGCCGGCCACACACAGAAGTAATCACGTAACGGAATTCCGAACGTAATTTCGACAATGTATGAAGATTCCGTACGGAATAATCACGCTTGTGTGTGGCAGCCCATAGATTTTGTATGCAGCTGCTGCGTTCGGAATCACGTACGTACGGAATTCCGTAACGAGATTCCGTTTGTGTGTGGCCGGCCTAATGAGACAATACCTAAGCAGGCAGTAAGATGCCACGCGCTACACAGGCGGGCGTTTGGCGGCCCTCTGTTCACTTGTGCCTTCGTAGGCACGGCTAGCGGTAGGTGCTTATCGCGCGACCTTGAGCGAGTGAAGGAGGCCTGCCTGCCTAGCATGACCGATTTATATCGCATGATATAGCATTTTATCGACACTCAACTGTCAGATTCCTTTGTATTTTTGACAGTTAAACGTGATAAAACGCTATATCACGCGATATAAATCGGTCATGCTAGGCAGGCCTATAGTTGTAAAACAGCGGTTGTTATCGGATAGTTATCTAAAGCAGCCGATAATATCGTATAGACAGCGGCTGACAACCGGCTGCTTATCCGACTCAATACCAAAAGGTTGTTACAACTTTTACAATTCCTGAGTCGAAATTGTTATAATATACGAGTCGTTAAATGCAAATAGGTATTTTTAGTAAATTAAATACCTACTCTGTCATGATGAATTCGTGGGCGATGAATTTGTAGAACATCAAACTGGAAATTCTGGTGTTCTCGTCAATTTCTCTGCACCACAAAACTGTTTACTGGTTACTATAACGTTTATAGTAAGTAGGTAGTATGTAGATAGACAAAAATAATCACTTAGGACATAAAACGGCTTTAATAAAACATAGACATGTTTCAACTGTAGCCAGCTGCGGTTTATGGGTGATCACCGTAGTCAGCGAAAAAAGCGGCTGGTCAGCGGCTGGCTGACTAAGATAACAACCGCCTTCACATCTATAGGCAGGCCGCAGGCATGTAGAGTTTATGAAGTTAGCGCTTGCAGAGTTAGGGCGTGTAGAGTTAGAAGCTTGGCTCTATATGAAGTCTGATAACTTTTAGACAGTGCGAGGTCTTGGCAACATTATTCATAAAATGATTTTGGTGGGATTTCACTTTTTTTTGTAAGTAATGCCTATTGATTGATAACCAAATTATTAGCGGAAACACAACATACTTAGAAGTCTTTGGCGAAAACCGCAAAAACCTAGCTTACCTATGTCAATATCAGTTCCATTTCCGTGATCTATCTTCGTTTATGATTCGAAATTTTGGTAAGAAGACATGAAATAGTTGACGGACGTATTGAAAAAGTGAAGTTTAAAATCGTGTCTCCTGTCCTGCCTACCTAGAAAGAGTCTTTAGAAAAATTTTATGACCAAATTATAAGCGGAAACCGTGAAATCCTAGCTTACCTATGTCAACATTAGTTCCATTTCCGTAATCTATCTTGGTTTATATTTTGAAATTTTGGTAAGAAGACATGAAATAGTCGACGTTGATAAAAAAGTAAAGTTTAAAATCATGTCCTGCCTACCTAGAAAAAGTCTTAAAAAAAATTTGATGACCAAATTATTAGCGGAAACCACAAAAACCTAGGACATGTCAATATCAGTTCCACTTCCACAATCTATCTTTCGTTTATGATTTAAAATTTTGTTAAAAAGACATGTATGAAAGACATATATCTTCAATAATTTACGTTGTCTGCCAAACTTATAAAAAAGTGAAGTTTAAAATCATGTCCTGCCTACCTAGAAAGAGTCTTAAAAAAAAATTGATGACCAAATTGTTAACGGAAACCGCGAAACCCTATGTATCTATGTCAATATCAGTTGCATTTCCATAATCTATCTTTCGTTTATGATTTGATTGGTAAGTAGACATGTAATAAGATAGGGTTGTCTGCCAACTCATAAAAAAGTGAAGTTTAAAATCGTGTCTCCTGTCCTGCCTACGTGGAAAAAGTCTTCAAAAAAAATTTGATGACCAAATTATTAGCAGAAACCACGAAAAGCAGCTAAGATATGTCAATACCAGTTCCATTTCCATAATCTATCGTTTATGATTTGCAATTTTGGTAAGAAGTCATCATGAAATAGTCGACGTCGACTGGAAACAAACTTCAATTCTACTTGTTTATCTTGAATTTCCTTCCAACTAAATATTAAAATGGTTTTCCACACATAGGTACAGTACGAGGCATATAACTTGAAATCGGGTGGGGATTGCGCGAAACGCGTATTTTGGGCATGCGTAGCGGTGAGAGGCGCGGGCGGCGGGAGAGGGGCGCGCGCTATTGGTCGCTCACAAGAGCACATGCGCGAACTTATCCCCACTCCGTCGAAAAAATTTCAAGATTCGTGCCTAGTACTGTAGGTACTTAGATTACGAAAGAAATTAGCTGCTAATTATTGGAGACAATTTGATTTTGAAAGAACTGATTTTTTCCGTGCTATTTCAGAGTTGGTCCCATATTTTACTATCAAGTAACTTTTAAGTTGTTCAGTTTGATGGTCCATATCCACCATACGGCATTAGAGGTTTTTTTTTTTATTTTTATATATTGCAACTTCTCCCTAGACATGGGGGTCCATGTCTAGGCCAGGTCTTTATTTTACTATTTTCCTTCTTTTTACAATCTTTTTTTTTTCTTTCTTTACACTATCTTAATTCTAATACATTTCTTTCTTACATATTTACTGTTCTTATTATCTAATTGTTTATATTCCAATATTGCGTGTCTTAATATTCATTATTATGCATTTGTATTTACAATGTTTTCTATTCTACCTTATGTCTTGTTTCTTTCATGTACTATTTTTATTATAATTTTCTTTGCAAATTCAATCAATTTATCTCTTTCTTTACTGTCTCTCATTATATCCTTTAGGGTGTCTTTGCTGAGTGGTGTGTCTAGTGTCTGTGTTAATGTGTACCTATCAATGCAGTGCAGAGGGCAGTCCAGCATAATGTGGAAGTGGAAGATGTCCTCGCTCGCTTTCGGGTCGCAAACGCATGATGGGTTGTCCTTGCATTTAAATCTGTACAGTACGGCATTAGGGGTTATTTTATAAGACGTTGTATACCTTTTTTATTTTTTTTTATATATGCCGAGGAAAAACGCATTTACGCGCTTCCCCTCCCGCAGGTGAGCGAGAGGGAGGTATGTGGGACTCGCCAGGAGGGGACC
Source organism: Agriphila geniculea (assembly GCA_943789525.1). Classification (NCBI taxonomy): domain Eukaryota; kingdom Metazoa; phylum Arthropoda; class Insecta; order Lepidoptera; family Crambidae; genus Agriphila; species Agriphila geniculea. The sequence continues at coordinate 6,616,014 of OX038895.1, forward strand.
GCAACTTCGGCGTTGCAGCTCCCTCCACGACTGCCTCCCGTAATTCCACCAAGTCAAAGCTCGGTGGAATCCCAGGAGGAGGGAATACCCACTAAAAAACCCCGGCACCTGCCCACTCGCTGCCAAATGTCGACAGCCGTAGGGCTGTATGAGGGTCCGTGGGGACAATCTCCTCAACAGACGTTGTATACCTAGCTTATTTTTTCTAAGTACTTTAGAATGACTAAAAGCTAATTATAAAAATGCACTATGATTGTAATTGCTGCGGTTTTTGAGGTAATGCAAAGTATTATGACTGCATCTTAAGAAATAAAATAATGGAAAATTCTATATAAAGGCGACACGTCTTCTGGCTTTCTCGGAAAAATTTATTCAAGAAAATGCTTGTTAAATTTCATTTCATGCAATTTCCCTTCAAGAGAAGTCACACTTGAATTCAAAATCGTCCTCATCTAATTGTTTTAGTTTTTAGTCTATTACTGACATGACTGTAATAGGTACAGTGAGCAGCACTTCAGGTTACTACAGGATAAAAAAATCCTCGAAAATTTTTGTAAGGGATGGGATGTATTGATGTAAGTTTTATTTAAAATCAATTGAGAATAGGTAACATGAAATACAATGTAATGTAGGGTACGTAGTACGTTACAGTCAAATCACTATTATGCGGTCAAATGTACAAATAGTACTACCACAGAATAGATAATAGTACAACAGTTCACGATCTGATGAAAAGATTGATTTTTGAGCTTCCAATGTGAAGAAGAACTGATATACCTAAGTAGAATTCTACTTCACAAAAAATACTGTTGTCTGATAAAGAAACAAAGAAACAAAATAACCGAACAGAATATTGAAAAATGTCATGGTAACTCTGTAAAAAAATCCTGAATAACACCATAAAAAAATAAACTTGCAATCCAATCTATTTTGTAATATTCAACAACAGTGATATGATTTTTTATGCAAAATGATAGCTTTTTATTTTTGATCTAACACAATATCCGAGTACCTACATTTTTAATAAATGATCCAGTATATTGTTTTAAATTTCCATGGTTATTAACATTATTTAAATATACTGTATCGGGATTTTCACCATGTACCTTTTTATTTTTGAGACTCCGATATTTCGGCGCAGTTGCATGCGCCATGATCACGGAAGAACTGTCGGTTGTCACGTGCGGGTAGATGTTATTGGCAGACAAATCGGTCTACCCTCCGTCTAGTTCTTTTATTACGGTCGGTACCGGTACCATTGTCTGCAAACTCACTATTCACTCGAATCTGTTCTCGACACACGACACTCACTGTATCTTTACGCTGAACGGCACTTTTTTTATTTTTGTTGTTTTGACACAGCCGGACTACTGGATTCCAGACACTCGACAATTTAAACCCATCATCACGATTGAAATTTTTGTATTGGGTAATTTCAATCGCTTCCCTGACCATTCTTGGTATGTAGTGGCGTTCTGTGGAGATGATCTGAGGGTTATGTAACTCGATCCAGTGATTTGTGTCCGAATGAATTAAATGTTCAGCGATGGCCGATTTTTGCGTATCGTTGTTTTTGACCGCTTTTATGTGTTCCTTTATACGGCATGCTATTGTGCGTTTAGTTTGGCCGATATATGAACTACCACAACTGCAGTCGATCTTATAAACACCAGGTTTCTCCAAAGGAAAACTGTCTTTCGGGGACCGTAGATATTGCGATACCTTTTTTAAAGGAGTGAAGATAGTTTTTATGGCGTACTATTGTAATATATTTGAGACCTTATCCGTCACTCCCTTTACATATGGCAAAAATACTGGCTGTCTATCTACTTCCTGCCTCTGTAACTGGTGCCTTTTCATGTGTCTAGGTGGAAGCTTTCCTGAATATCCATTGCTCTGCAGGACATGCCGCACGTGTTGTAACTCTTTGTCTAGGTGTTCATCATCACAAAGATCATATGCACGGTTTGTTAGTGATGCCACTACAGAGTTTAGATGCCTAGGATGATGATGCGAGGTAGCTTTGAGGTAACGATCTGTGTGTGTGGGTTTTCTGTATACAGAGTGGCTGAGTGTACCGTCAGCCAATAACATCTACCCGCACGTGACAACCGACAGTTCTTCCGTGATCATGGCGCATGCAACTGCGCCGAAATATCGGAGTCTCAAAAATAAAGAGGCACATGGTGAAAATCCCGATACAGTATATTTAAATAATGATCCAGTATTTCAGAAATCAATAAAAATGTACAAAATTTCGTCAAATTTCTGGCGAAGCGTCAATTAAAGCTATGCAATATTCAACCTTATTCTAAAGACATAGAGAAAGAGTAAATTTCGTGAACGTTGATAAGAAGTTAGAAATATAGGAACGTGGTAGGAACAATTTATCCTACTTAATTATCCAACCTACGTATTTTATATTATAAAACTCAAAGATATCTTTGATAAAACTGAGTGATTGTATGTTTACATTTTTGTTACTTATGGCTGAATACTCAAACGCTAATTAACTTTGAGGGGCTCTCAAACGTCGTCCTGTCGCATTAAAGAAGAAATGAAGAAATGAAAAGATTTGACTTTAAGATATGACAAAGACAGCATTCTGTTTGAGAGCCGCTCAAAGTAAAGTAGCGTTTGAGTATTCGGCCATTAGTCACGCAAAGAACGAAACTATAGATCGATATTTTTTTACGAAAATAAAGTAGGTACTACATACACTCGGCGTCAGAAAAATCGAATCTTTTAAAACGTTTCTTCAAAGTTAATTTAATCCTATCTAATTTAATGGTAAATGTTGTTATATTATTATACTTCTTCCCCTTCGGACATAGCCAACAGTCTTTAGAAACCGGTGGAATACTCGTCGAACGGAATCAATTACTATTTTTCTATTTTTGAGCAACTACATGGGCAATTAGTATCCATCTTGGGTATTCCTTTTTTTAATTGAACTGTTGAAGTGTATTTTCTCCATCATCTCGATAGCGAATTTACCCGCATTTCCTGAACAGCCCCCCTACTCAAATGGCCACTTTTCTATTCGTTTGAAAGCTACGCTTACTTTTAAAGCTTGAATATGAGCAATAGATGATTAAATCACATGTCGCAAACTTATGTATATCACAGAGTTCGATGTATTGTATGGAATTGTCAAGCTCACGGCACGTAATTTTATGGTTTACTTCTTATTTTAAAGTTTTAATAGTGAGCGTAGCGTTCAAACGAATAGAAAAGTGGCTGTTTGAGTAGCCCCCCTGACCCCTTTTATTTCCCTTTTATGGCGGCGCAAGCATTAACGCTTTAAACGTTTAATTATAGTAACTGTTATGTGAATTAAATTAAACAATTATTAATTGAAAGCTCAATAAATGTACTTTCAATAGATATCAACATTTACACAATAAAATGTTAGCTAGCAATAGCAGGTGGCCAAGTCTAAACTTATTTTCGAAGATGTGCGATTTTTCTGATGTCCAATGTATTTAACAAAACATAACTTAATTAGTATTCAACCTACACACGAGTGTACTCGTACCTAGGTCATGTTTTAAAAATAGGGGTTAAAACAGTTTTTCTATTTAAATTCATGAGTGAACTAAATGCACTGAATTGGCAGACAATAGAATGGCTTAACCAATGTAACCACAGTTTGTCATCGTTTCTTTAAGTTTACGTCGTGATCTGGAAAACTTAGGTCACTTATAGAGCACCTAAGTAAAGAGAAATGAGATCATGCACCAGAAAATTGTGCTTTGTTCTAAATGTATGAAGTAAGTAATATTTTTGTGCATGTTTTCATTAAAATCGAACGTAACTGACTATTTTAGTAATGATTAATAATAATAACTCTTAACCGCCTTTTCCATTACATATTGTTTAAAAACCGGCCAAGTGCGAGTCGGACTCGAGTACGAAGGGTTCCGTACCAAAAAACGACAAAAAAATTACGTTTGTTGTATGGGAACCCCCCTTAAATATTAATTTTATTCTGTTTTTAGTATTTGTTGTTATAGCGGCAACAGAAATACATCATCTGTGAAAATTTTAACTTTCTAGCTATCACGGTTCATGAGATACAGCCTGGTGACAGACAGACAGACGGACAGCGGAGTCTTAGTAATAGGGTCCCGTTTTTACCCTTTGGGTACGGAACCCTAAAAGCACATTAGTTTTGTTTGGGGATTAATTGATTGGGTGACTGGAAATAATTAAAGGCGACTGTTAATGGGATACTTAAATACTAAACCGGGCAGCGGTTTATTTTTTGGGTGTCAAAATAACTAAACGGGCAATAAACTATGTGGATAACAAAAAATACGTAAAACGGGCGACTAAATGTGGGAGATAAATTGACATAAACGAGTGACAAAAATACTGAGTGGGCAACTATTATATATTAAAGTTACTAGCGGCCGCCCGCGGTTTCACCCGCGTGGTTCCCGTTCCCGTGGGAATATCGGGATAAAAAATATTCTATGTTTTAATCTAGGCTATCTACTATCTGTGTGCCAAATTCCAATCAAATCCGTTCAGTATTTTTTGCGTGATTGAGGAACAAACATCCAAACATCCAAACCCACAAACTTTCACATTTATAATATTAGTAGGATCCTTACTAATATTATAAATGCGAAAGTCCGTTTGTTTGTTTGTTACGCCTTCACGTCTTAACTGCTGAACCGATCATCATGAAATTTTGCATACACGTTCTTAGGGGTACAGAGAAGGACAAAGGATACCTTTCATCCCGAATTAATGTATTGTTCCCGAGGGATAGCAAAAAATCTTTCAACGCAGACGAAGTCGCGGGCGGCCGCTAGTAAATAATATATTAAAGTTTGTAAATATTGTTACTTATGGCTGTTACAGCTGATAAGTTTCTTGCGCCCGTTCTTCTTGTCAGCTAAAAAAGTCTGGAACGGGTGGTAGGAAAATATAGACGATTCAAAAGTACTTAATTATTAAGTTTATTTGAATAAAGCTTATTTGACTTTGACTTTGACTATACTAAGTAGGTAACATACAGGGTTATTTGTAAAATACCAACAACCTCGCAGCTCGCAGGAGTAGATTACAATAACATTTGTTCTACGACTTTTCCAAAAACAGACAAAAAAATCAACTTTTCATACAAAACTCGATCAGCTGTTCGGATATTTGTATATTTGTATGGAGAGTCGAATTTTTTTTGTTTGTTTTCGGTAAAGTCGTAGGACAAATGATGTTGTTTATGATGATAGTAATCCTACGAGGTTGTTGGTGTTTTACAAATAACCCTGTATAACTGATTTAAGCTGCCCAACATGGTATGTTTGTCATATCGATTAGGATAATAGTCACCTTTTTAGGGTTCCGTACCAAAATGGTAAAAAAGGAACCCTTATGGTGTGACTCAGTCTGTCTGTCTGTCACAGCTGGATATCTCGAGAACTACTAATGGTATCAACTTGAAATTTGGAAAAGTTTAAGATGACATTTGCCCAACTATTTTGCAAATAAGAAATAAATAGTCAAAGTCAAAGTCAAAGTCAAATAAGCTTTATTCAAATAAACTTAATTATTAAGTACTTTTGAATCGTCTATATTTTCCTACCACCCGTTCCAGACTTTTTTAGCTGACAAGAAGAACGGGCGCAAGAAACTTATCAGCTGTAACAGCCATAAGTAACGATATTTACAAACTTTAATATATCGTTACCAAATAATTACAACAGGGTGACAGGATTATTGGCAACAACATAGACTTATTGTTATATTACTTCAACAAAGTACTTATAGTAGCAAGTTATGTGTTACATCATTTCCACGCATTTTGATCTTTAAGATAATCGTCTACTTTATAATAACCTTTACCCATGAGCGTTTTTTTAACATGGTTTTTAAATTCATGCAAAGGAAGATCAATCACTTGTTGTGGAACTTTATTAATAAAGGCTATGCCTTTCCCCATAAATGAACCTCTAGTTTTTGCAAGCCTAAATCTTGGAACGGCAAGTTTATCTTTATTTCTTGTATTAAACTGGTGAATATTGCTGTTCTTAGCAAATGAATCATAGTGTTTCCTTACATAAACTAAATTTTCATAAATGTATTGGCCTGCCAAAGTTAAAATATTTATTTCTTTGAACAATTCTCTCAAGGTATCTCTTCGCCGTAGATTGTATATGGCGCGAACAGCTCTTTTTTGGAGTACAAAAATATTTTCAATACTGGCAGCTGAGCCCCACAATAGCAGTCCATATGACATTACACTATGAAAATAACTAAAGTATACTAACCTTGCCGTTTCAATATCAGTTAAAAGCCTTATTTTCTTAACAGCGAATGCCGCTGAACTAAGTCTACTTGACAAGGCCTCAATATGTGGATCCCATTGCAGTCGAGAATCTAGTGTGATACCTAGAAATTTTGTACTCTCAATAAACTCGACTTCATCGTCATTCAAATTAATATTTAATTTTGTCTGCTCAACATTAGGTAATGAGAATTTAACACATTTAGTTTTTTTGGGGTTAAGTGCTAAATTATTACTATTAAACCAGTATGAAACTTTAGAGAGGGCACTATTTACTTCGTCCGAACAGTTATTACCTCTGTTTACTTTAAAAACCAAAGAAGTATCATCCGCAAATAGTACTGTCTCACATAAATTATTCGCGTAGTTGGGAAGGTCATTTATATAAATTAGAAACAACAATGGGCCCAATATTGATCCCTGTGGCACACCCATATTGATGGGGGCTCCGGTAGATTCAGTTCTATTAATCACTACTTTCTGAGTTCTATTGTACAAATACGATTTCATAAGACTAACTGATTTATCAGAGACACCATAATGTTCTAGCTTCTTTAATAGTGTTTGATGATCAACACAATCGAATGCCTTAGAAAGGTCACAGAAAATGCCAATTACATCTTGCTTTTCTTCCCAAGCGTCAAGAATATGTTTGAGAAGTGCAATTCCAGCATCAGTAGTACTTTTACCCTTGGAAAATCCAAACTGATTTTTATGAAGTATATTATTGTATGTGAAGTAATCTAATAATTGGGAATATATAATTTTTTCAAATATTTTACTAAGTGCTGGTAGTATAGATATTGGCCTAAAGTTAGCTGGGTCACTTTTATCCCCAGATTTAAAAAGAGGAATCAATTTACTATTTTTCATTAGATCAGGAAAGACCCCTTCGTCAATACATTTGTTAAAAATAAAAGCCAAGTAAGGGGCTAGTATATCAATTATTGATTTAATAATGCTTGTTGACATGCCCCAAAGATCTTCTGTTTTTTTAACATTAATTGTTTTAAAAGCTTTAATGATATCTGCACTATTTATATATTTAAAGGAAAAACTTTCATTGCACTTATCAACACTAGACTCCAGAAGGGAGACAGCGATGTTGGGACAAGCACTAAGAGTACTGGTAGTTTCTGCAGGTATTCTAGCAAAGAAATCTTCAAAAACTTTAGCGACCTCATTGTCAGATTCAAAAGTTTGATCACCAGTTTTTAAACAGAAGGAATTTATATTGGATTTTGATTTGCCCGTTTCTTTATTAATAATATTCCAAGTAGCCTTAATTTTATTGTCAGCTAATTTAATTTTATTTGAAAAGTACTTGGACTTTGCTAAGATACAAACTTCTCTGAATGTTTGTGAATACTTCTTGACAAATTCAATGAAGTTAGGATCACAAGAAGTAGCTTTCTCTGCATAAAGTTCGTATAATTTCCTTCTGCTCTTATATATACCGGGTGTGGCCCAGTCACTAAATTTCGTACTATCATTACATTTGATCACTTTTTGTTTAAAAGTTTCACTAAATTCAGTTTGAACTATGCTAAATAAATGATTATATAGGTTATTGGCTTCAAAATTTGGTTCTGGTAATGTTTCAATTTTACTTGTGACATTGATTCTGAATTTTTCAATACAGTGTTTTTTTATTGGCCTACACATTATTTCCCGTTTAGGTGGAACATGATGGTGCTCAATGGAGGCTAATTGTCCACTATGGTCGGATTTAATACAATTTAAAATTGATTTTTCAATAACATTACAGTTACAGAAAATATTATCTAAGCAGGTTGCCGATGTGGGTGTGATACGCGTTGGTTCATTAAAAATATGTAGCAAATTAAATGATTTAAATAAGTTTATGAACCTACTCGACAGTTTGGCTAATTTAGGGTCTAAGATGTCGACATTAAAATCTCCGCAAATCGCGACTTTTTTATTCTTCCTACAGGTCATTTTTAAGACTTCCTCCATAGTGGACTCAAACTCAGAGTAATTTGCGGTGGGGGGTCTGTATACGCATACTATAATTATTTGATCAAGTTCCACACAAGACAACTCAATGGTTCGTTCAATTGAGAGGGATACTACATCTTTGCGTTCTTTATATTGTAAACTATCATGTAGAATAATAAGTGACCCCCCTCTTATAGCAGATTTCCTATTAAACGAGCTAGCAACTTTGTAATTATCCAAACTTAAAACTAATTCGTGCTTTTTCAACCAATGCTCAGTAACACATAACACATCAATATCTTCAGAATTTAAGAATAAGCTTATTTCTAAATCTTTGCCAGAAAAGCCTTGCATATTCTGGTGTACAATTCTTAAACAGTTAGGCTTTTCTATTGTTAAGTCAGGGCTAGAGGACGCCTCTATTGTCTTAAACGGTAATTTAAATGTAAACAATTATTATTACTTGAATCAAGTAAAATGTTATTTTTATTTGGAACAGATTCCAAAGTTGAATGACAAATGTCAAAAGTTGACTGCTCAATAAAAGCAGTTGTTTTACTAGCCAGATTATTGGCTAAATGTTTAAAGTAAAAAGATAGCGATAATGCTATTTGTCTCTTAAAAGAACTAGGCAGATAGAATTTATCTTTTGTCAAGTAAAAACTATTGAATAATTTATTGATGTCAATTATGTGCAGCTGTTCACTATTATGAAATGCCACTGTATTCAATGTTAAGTTCAACTGATACCTAAAATTATTTTCTATTTGTGGCATACTTTTGCTATATGGGAATGTGAACAAAATCACTTTTCTCACTTTTAGAGAGCATAAGGAATTACAATAATCTAACAATTGGTTTTTGTTCACATTACCCCTATTTCCTATTAAAATTATCAAATTAGTGTTTTCATTAAATGATTTTTTAACAATAATTTTCATCATGTCATCCATAGTTGACCCAGGCATACAATAATTAATTATATTTTCCTTGGAGTGTTTCTGAATTAATTGGCCTAGATCCTTACCCATCTCATCGCAAAACATAATTGTTTCGCAACAGTTATTTTCAGAACAAGGATTAGTTTTGATTGAATTGCAAGTGTATGAGACCTCTGGTGGTTCACATATTAAGTGGGTAATTAGGTTAGTTGGGTTATTATCAGAAACTTCAGGCTCACTCACTGAGTAGGTAGGTAAATGCTCTGGGACATCCTGAACTTCATGACATTGTCTTATAATAGTATTGTGGTTCAAACAGCTACAATTCTGTTTTTTGCCAAGGGATTCGAAACGGTCTGAATTATAATTACACATGTCAATCATGTCATTTGCAGCCAGCATTTGGTAATTTAGCTGTTTGCGAGAAAAATTACTTAAATTATTGTACATTTCCCTTAGTGAAAGTTCCAAATTGTCAATTTTTTCACTTAATTGATTATTTACCTTTTCACATTCTTTACTGTTATTACATGATGCCCTATTAATTACATCTAATTGCCCTAATAATTGCTTACGCTCTTTCCTCAGCTTTGAAAATTGGCTATAATAATTTTGCCTTTTTATCATCCTTTGAGTTTTCTTAATATATCTATTTAAGCGGATGTATTTTTTGATTTTCTTTCCACTATTAAGTTGACAATTATTTCTAATGACAACAGATTTGTCATTATAGTTATTACATGCCAAGGTTGAATTATCATAATATATTGCAGAATCACATTGCTGTAACTCGCTAAACAGGCTTTGAGAATGCTTCTCTTCTACAAAGGTTTTGTTTTCTTTTTCTAACTCTAAAATGGTCTTTTGAGCAAGAGACAAACTAATTTCAAGGTCGGTAATGCGACTCAATGCCTGTTCATGAGTGTCACTACATTCTCTAAATTTTTCTATATAAACTTGCATCTGATTGTATTTATCTACAATCTCAGAATACTTTGTATGAACTTCGGCAAGCTCATTTTTAAGGACAGTGTTCCGGGATATGGTCTTAAGAATCTCGCGTTCACTGTCTTCACGTTCCAGCAATAGGGTGTCATTAAGCTCTTTGGCTGCCTTCAAATCCTCTAGTGCATGTTTGAGTTTGATCTCCACATCCTTTGCGGTTGCCTTACGGGTCATCATGTTATTGAGCTAGATGGAACTTGCAATCCGCAATCACTGCAAGTATACAATAAGTGATCAATAATCAAATTTTATTACAAGTTGTCAGTGTGATTCCTATGTCACAAAAAAAGAAATACAAAAAAAATATATTAAAAAATAAGTTAAGCAAAGTGAGGTCAGTAAATTAAAATAGGTATATGTTTATTATTTATAATAGATTTGATGTGCAATGGTAGCAAATATATATCTATTACTAGGTATCAACTTTGACTATAAAAGCAAGGTAAACCTTTTTCTTTTTATGTATGTCAGTCAATACCTATGAATTTAGTAAACAAATGTAGGTACCACTATACTTAAATGAAGTTAAATGAAGTTAAAACTGAGTGACTGATAGTCTAGAATGGAAATTAATTAATACCTGAACAATATTGTATATAACTAAGTAATATTGTAAGAAAAAAAAAAGCAGAATGGTTCCCCAAAATTATTGTATAAAAGTGAAGTAGATCTGATGTGTTGATGTACAAATATAATGCTTGTAAAGTGTAACAGTATATTGAATGTCTGTGACAGTAGTAGCCACCTTCAACTTTACTTCCACTTTTGTCAAGTAAAGAGAGGTTATAACTGTGCCAGATTGTTTTGAGTTGTGACGTTACTCACTATTAGTGAGTTTTGTACAAGTGGAATGGTCAATGTATTAGTTTAAATTGGAAAACAATCCGCCACTGTGGTTTTAGGTAGGGTTATGCAAATTCAATTCAGTCACAAAGTTTTGTCTTCATATTTTCCTATATAACCTATACCTATGGGTACCTATTAATAACTAAAATTAAGGAATAAATGTACTCCCCCGGTTTAATATGCAGCAGATCATAAATTGTCGTTTCTTCTACGAAGTTTAATCGCCTTTTATATCTTCTCCAGTGACATTTGGATGCCGCTCCGCCGGCGCCGTTACGAATTTGAGATCACTTGTTTTTCAAATAATACCACACCGATTGTACTTATAACACTTTTCGTGACTATTTATACAGTAAAGAATAATTTAAGCACAACTTATTATAGAAATTACTAAGTTTAAACAATTTAATTTAATTAAAATATCAGCTGGTTTATTTGACAAGTGTATCGGTCAGGGTTGCCAGACCAAAAAAGTAATAAAAAAATAAATATATTTTTTTACAGCAAGGCCTGAAAAGGGGTCTTAAAAATTTGAAGTGGGGCTACTAGGGCATGTGGGGTATCATATGAAAGAGCGCTGTTTGCACGTTTTTAATAATTTTTTTCTTTTTCTTTTAGGTCACATAGTTTTCGACTTATGATGAAAAATGTAAAAAAAATACCGTCCCCCCCTTATCTCCGAAATTTGCAAAGAGAAAAATCTTAAATAATTCTATGTGATAGCAGTTTACATAAAGATTACAGAAAAAATAAAACGATGTCTCATTATAGCACACTTTTTTAGAAATTACCAAATTTCTAATAATGTTAACATTAGTTCCCTTATCGGTCAAGAGATGGCGCTGACCTAAAACTGCAATACTAATTTTATTATTCTACTCTGCAGTGTGGTTTAATGGTGCAATTATGATGATACGGAACCCTCGGTGCGCGAGTCCGACTCGCTCTTGACTGGTTTTATTTAAATAAAATATATGCCAAATTTTAAATGTTTTGTGTGCCTTAAGGTTGTCATCCAAATAGAAATTTGGTCGCCCGTTCTGAATAACTAGTTACTCAATTTGTATTTTAATTAAAGTCACCCATTTTCAACATTTGTAGTTGTCCTCTCAGTTCGTCGCCCACTTAGTATTTCAGTACGATATATTCAGTATTTTTGATACCCAAAATGGGAATTTATTGTTACCCGATTAATCGGGTAGTATTTAAATACTGCCTGTTTTGTTTTATTGTATTTACAGTGATATTTTATGAGGGTGCAGTGAGGATCTTGCGGGGTAGAGAAGATTCACATTTTGTCAAAAACCTCCGTCATCATAAAACCTTATTATAGTCTCCGACTTAGGGCTCTTCCGACAGAAAAATCTTGCTTCCACGTTGCAAGAATCTAGGCCAACCATCACCTAAATTACGGAACACGGACAAAAATTTCGAAACCTCAGACATTTGCGTGAAATAAATAATTTTACCCAGCAGACGCACTTGAGAAAAAAAATTACTGCCGGAACACAACAAAATATTGTTGTGATGGCATCAGACTTAAGTAAGATGGTGGTAGCTAGCCAGGCGGACTTGAAATAAGCCCTACCTTCAACCGACCGAAAAGAAAACGGGTCACCAGTCACCACGTTGTCACGTAACAGAAGGTAACGAAGCAATACAATATGAAGAAGGGAAATAAATTAAATGCTATTTAAATTATGTTACAAACTTCCTATTGCTATCAGTTTTCCACTGCTTAAAAACGCTTTAAAAAGTCCCCATAAAAGGTGACGATATCACAACGTTATTTTGCATAAAAATATCAAGAAACATGTCACTTCACAGTCTTAATGATAAAAAACCAAGAAATTGGATTGGCCAAGTGCGTGTCGGGTCACGCGCCGTAGGGTTCCGTTACCACTATCATTTTTCGTCTGCAAAAATAACTTTGTTTTTCACAGTGTTGGTATGAATGACAAAGTTATATTTGCGGTTATGGAAAATGTGCTATATCTCGAAAACAAATTACTACATCTCGTTCAAACCAATTTTCGTTGAAAGTGTTTATTAAGATGTACAGTATATTTTTTTTTATATTTTTCACTTTCTTATTTCAAAAGTTAAAGGGGGGGGGAAGGGAACACACACATTTTACCACTTTGGCGGTGTATATCTTTCAAACGGTTGACTTTGAGAAAAAATTGTCTTTAAAACTTCAATGTCATTTTTAAAGACCTATCTATAGACACCCTACACGTATTGGTTTGAAGAAAAATTTTTTTTTCTGTTTCAGTTCCATGTATGGGAGCCCCCCTTAATCTTTTATTTTTTGTTAAAATCGTTAAGCGGTTAACAGAATCTACCTACCAAGTTTCAATTGTGTGATATTAATACTTTCGGAATAAAGTGGCTGTGACATACGGACGGACAGACGGACATACAGACAGACATGACGAATCTATAAGGGTTTCCGTTTTTTGCCATTTAGGCTACGGAACCCTAAAAAACCATCTCTGCAATGATTTTTAAGTCGATGGATGATTTGGATATTCAAGAAAGAAATACTGACACTTCTTGATTTTTTCGAAAAGGAATAAACGGAAACCGCAATAAGTTCCATACAATGACTTGTTTGAGGAAACTTGTTGATAAGTTTAACATTTGGTTTAGCCATCGATTTAAAAATCATTGCAGAGGTACTCAAACTACTGAATATTTTTATTAAAGAATATTGAAAGCCTGTTTCTTGAATTTGTATGAAAATAACGTGGCTACCCGTTATCTTTGCGGCTTAGACAATACCTAATTAGTACTTAGGTAATAAATAACACTAACATGATTTTACTACGATATTACACAAGTTTATTGCATTTGGTGTAAGTATACGCACAATTATTATGATCAAAGCTGATAAAGCTCTAATATTAAATTAAACTTTATTACACTAGGTAGCACAATATGCTATGGAGAAATCGGGACTCAAAGTTGAATACTAAAAAGTTGTATGAAATTAAACTCTATTACTGTACTGTAAGTTCTCGTTTCCATTGTAATGAGCTTAAAGCTCAGAAGTCACGGTGTAGGTTGTGTGTGTGTGTGTGTGTAATGTAGGATGTTTTGACGTTGTAGTGATGTGCTGATGTGTTATCGAAGTAGATAAGTTTTTGTAAAAACTTTTTATGTGCAATGAATTATTTATAGATATGATTGTAGCTATAATTAGAAAGTGATCGATAAATCGATGAAAAATAAGGCGTAGTCTTATTTTTAATTTAATCGTTGCCTTATAAATACTTGCTTTTACACATGCCACTACTACAATTATTCTAGTAAACACGTATATTAATAACAATTTATTAATAATTTCATTATACTAACAATGATAATATCATAAAAATACTAGGTACTCTAATATAATTTTTGTTACCATTTTTAACTTTAATTTTCTCTGAAAGATTTATTTTGATTTGAAAATGTTTGATCAACCGGAATTGTATTGCATGCTTTATAAATAAGTATAATATTTTTAATTTTTAATTGCTAATGTGTAACATCTATAATTAAGAGTTTTTCATTTTCTTTTTGCTGTGAATGATTTAATGTTAGTCTTGTTGATGTTAATAAATGAATAAAATAAAACAAAATAAAATAAAAGTTAGTATACGTAAATTGCTAAAGCCTAGGTAAAGTGTAAAGTACTTTAATTTATAATCTTGCTATTTTTTATTTATTTCTTAGGTGCGCTTTATGATAAGTCACCGTTGGGTTTTCTGTTCACAAAATGTTCTAAGCTAAAGCTTCTTATAGTATAGTAGCCCGTAGAACATTTAAATCACCAAAAAGGTTACCGTTGGAAAGTGATCATACACAGATTTAAGACCAGATAAAGTCCAACCATTTTCATCAGGTCTTAAATCTGTGTATGGCTACTATTAATAGTCTTACTTTTATCTGTGGCAATCAAACCAAGCTGTAGAACACGACAATTGTTAAACTATGTGCTAAACCTCGAAAAATAAAAAAATATCAATTTTGGAGATATACAAATATAGGTTACGGCGGGTTGCGATCTGTAAAACTTGGGTTAAAGTATCTATAATTTCGTAATAAATAACTATATCACAACGGCAAACGGTAACCTTTATGGTGATTTAAATGTTCTACGGGCTACTGTACTATTAGGATACGAATGTAAAAGTAGAGTGCATGTTTATTTATTTATTAATATTTTTTTCTCAAGTTTGATATAAATCTGTAAGTAAGATACTGGTAAAGATACGGGTTAATAAATATATATAAAAGTAAGTATTTAGATTAGTTGTTTAAAACGTTTTATATGTTCATAATATTTTTAATCAAAAATATTTTTAATTTTTAAGATTTTTAACGTATTTGATTTAGACGTTCCAATGTATACTGAAGTCCATTGTCTCAGTAAAAATATTTAAATTGCGTAATTTAGACAATTTTAATCACTACATTTGTTAGGAATTTATAATGTAGAGAAGTAGGTTAGCATTACATCACATTATGAATTCTTAACAAATGTAGAGATTAAAATTGCCTAAATTTCGCAATTTAAATATTTTTACTGGGACAACGGACTTCAGTAAACAATAAGATGTCTAAATCAGATACAACAAAAGTCTTTAAAAGCAAAAAGTTTGTAAGAAGCTTCAGAAAGTTAAGTAAGCGCTATCGCACACGAGCAACTTAGTCTCCCAGCAACTGTTTTGTCTCTCACATCAAGTCCACGGGTTTATATGGAAGCGCGCACACGAAGCAACACGGTCGTCTGCAACTTTTCATACAAATCACGTGAGAGACATAAAAGTTGCAGAGACAAAAGTTTCCCGTGTGCGATAGCGCTAACATCGACAAAATATCTTATTGACAACGTCGCGTCTCTATCTCGCTACGCACACATTCTCAAGCGCATTCCTATCGAGATTGTCACTGTGTGCGCTCGAAAACTAAACACAGCCGCGGAAAATAAAGTAGCGAAGCGTTTGCTCGACTCGACGAACGAAAGTCCTCATCCTCAGTATAGTTTCCGAACGCGGCGAAGCAGTCGCGTTGCCCGATCGTTCGGTACGTTTCAAATTTCGAATACACAACTTTTTTCAATGAAAATCCGAATGCGTTCCGTTTCACGTCCAGTGTTTTCATTTTGATCAACCCCTTTTTTATTATCTTTGAGTGACCAAGGAGTTTTTGATTGCAAAAAGTTCCTGAAAACCGTGGTATTCAGTGAGAAAAGTGTTTTTTTTTTGTTATGTGCGTTTTGTGTTCCAAATGGATGGTTTATTTATAAAATTCATGTTCGCCCATCGTTTTATGCGTTTTGTGTCTGTGTTGTTTTATAGCGAATGCTAAAATAACTTGAGCGGTAAGGGATTTCAGTTTGTGAAGCGAGTTGACGCGCCAAAATATGGAAATTGCTGTTCACGAGTTAAATGTACCGTTATTTAGTCAGTCATTCGTCTTGTACTTCGTTTTTCACGCCAGTTGAAGTTACTAGATACTTTTAAAGCAATATTATTTTAGCTAATAGGACTCTATATTTAGGCTGACATAATAAATACTTGCACTCTACATTTCTTTACCACTGAAAAAAAAACAGTCAAAGTAAATAAGTACTTTAATTTGGTCAGTAATTTTTTTTGTTTGGTCTTTTTTGGAGATGAAAAAATACGTTTTTTGGTAAAAAAATTCCAGTACGCATACTTAGTTATTAAATTAAAAGTACTCCCAAAATAAGCAATAAGTATAAATATTAACTTTGATCTATCTACAAGACAAATGATTTGTTACATTGTTAAAATAATAATTGAAATTAATGAACACTGTTTTGTCTTCAATTAGGTACCTTCCGCATTATTTGAAGGCCTTTACCAAGTATTTTTAGTGTAAAAAAATTACTGTGTATAATGAAGGTAGGCCCAGAAACTCTAAAAAGTTTTTATGAATTTTGATTATCGTTCGTTTCATTTTTTTCGAAATAAGTTCCAAAACATCTGATTTTATTTAAAGAATAATTTTATAACAAAATATTTGAATGTTAATATTTCTAAAGCGCTTGTGCAAACCACAAACACCCAGTCCTGAGCGAATATAAAATAGTTAAATAGTTTTTTTTTTAAATTAACTCAGCTGGGGATCGAACCCGGAACCTCAGAGATGCCGACACCTTGAAACGGCGTACAAACCACTCGACCACGGAGGTTGTCAAACGTGATTAAATAATAACAATATTTTTATTTGCAAATAAGTGGCGTTTATAAATACTGGCTACCTAGATAATATCTTGACCTTGGCATTCACAAGTGTTAATGAGTATGAATAATCTTTACGTAATGATTTTATGCAATTAACCTACATCTACTTATCTATATTTTGTCAATATCCATAATTTTTACACATGAATTTACAACACTACTAAATACGTGTCAATTTGTAAGTTTCTTGCGCCCGTTCGTCTTGTCAGTTAAAAAAGTCTGGAACAGGTGGTAGGAAAATAAAGACGATTCAAAAGTTGAATAAAAATATTTTGATTTTGACTTTGACTATATTATTTACTCTGACTCTTGATATCAATAATTTTTCAACATCAAATTCTAATAATGTCGACACTAATTAACTTTGTAAAATCAAGCATGGACAAAATACAATTACGTGTGTGCAAAAAAATCCGCGATATTATGTTCCGATCGGCTTTTTTGTATATTTTTGGATTTTAGAACTCCCAAGGTCCAATGCCAGTAAAATTAAAAGACTATAAAGTATTCCTTTTGCAACAAAAAATCATCTAAATTGGTTCATAAACAAAGAAGTTATTCGACCATAAATATCAAAGGTAGTTCACCAAAATAATAGTAATTTCGTGCTACTTTCAGGATTACTTGAAAACTACTGACCCGATTTTCAAATTTTAAAAAATGAGAGAAACTTGGGAGTTAATTTGATGTAATAACGTTTGAATCATTTCAATCGGTCTAGCCGTCTTTGAGTACTAATCGGCATTGATGGGCTTTTAGTAATACACAAAAAAACAAAAAAAAAAGCTTACAGACGAACAGAGAACCTTCTCCTTTTTTGAAGTCGGTTAAAAAGTAGACCCCATGATATTTTATAATATTTCCACTTATATAGATTTTAGCTAAGAAAACTATTTATTTGAGAGCAGTATTAGGCCTACAAAAGCTTTGACACACATTCGAAACGTGTTTAGTGAAAATAGAGAAAAAACCAGGTTATCGATAAGTTATTATGAATATCTGTTATCGATATCAGCTGATTACGTTATCTAGTGATAAGTAATAACAACTGAACTATGGATATTTGGAAATATGTGACACGTGGCGTATACAAATATTCCTACGTGTTTTAATACCGAGGTTTTAGACTTATATCTCTTAAAAAGCGAATAATGATTTGTAAGAAAATCTTAAGAAAATTTATAATATGATTATAAAGAAACTGATCTTGTACAATTTTGCTATTTATCACCTATTTAAACGCTAACTTCTAGAAGTAAAACATTGGAGCTAAAGTTATGTTACAATAAAATAGCGTTCTTTTGCGATTTGCTCTGTCTATAGAATGATAAAGCAGGTAGATTGACCTTAAAAATATTAAAAGAAATAAGAAATATATTTTTCGTTTTTAATATACAAAAAAATTAATGGACCATTATTTTTCGTAAAAAAAATAGCATGCTAAGGTAATAATACTTGTTAGGTATAGACACAATAAGTCTATTCTAATAATACGTATATAAAAAGCTAATTTTCAAAGGTGTCATATTACCATACATTATGCCCCATTAGAAGATGACGTCGCTTCTTTTATTCCATTCACTCATTGTCATTTAAATTAAACTTTTTAATTCAACAGTCAAGGTTGAGCGCCCCTTCGGTTTCACACCTTGATTTTTTTTATTTTATCCGGTGATATAATATATCCCCTCTGTTTGATCAGGAAACATTTTGTGGGATGAGTTTTCAAGGTCAGAATTAGGGTTGTCACATTCACATAAAAACACGAGACAGATATTATAAAAAAAACACTACGATGTCTCGTAGTGTTTTTTATAATATCTGTCTCGTAGTTTTTGTACTCACGTACAAAAACTTTACAGGCAAAAACTTAAAAGGCTTTAAACTTTAAAATCTAAAGTGTCTTAGAAAAATGTTGCTAGATGGTTATCCAAATCTTGATAGTTCCTTCCATAAGGTTCCAATAAGTAACAAAAAATACACAGTACAAAATATGCACTAATTAACATGTGAACAACGTCCCAACCTACATATTTTTGGAAAGCGACTGAAATGAAAAGTTACTAGGTTTCAAATGTTTTTCATTAACTTTATCTCTATATTTGTAATTTATTTGACCTACTTTTGAAACTATAATAACAGACAATTTACGAGCTATTATCTGTACATAAATTATCAAAGTTATTTCAATAATTAATTACAAACATTTAGAGACTCATTACTAATTTATACGTAAAAATAGTAGCTTTTAATATACTTTTCACAAAATGAGTTACCTAGTTATTAACTACCAAAAATTCACATTACTTATACTGGACTACATTTTTGACGTCATTAGGGTTCCGTACCAAAATGTTAAAAAAGCCCCCCCCCCCTATCTCCGAAGTTATGAAAGGGAAAAATCTGAAATAATTCCATGTGATAGCAGTTTATATAAAGATTACAGGAAAAATAAAACGATATCTCAATATAGCACACGATTTTAGAAATTATAAAATTTCTAAAAAAGTTAACATTAGTTCCTAGTGGAATCCTATCGGTGGAGTTCCTATCGGTCAAGAGATGGCGCTGGACCTAAAACTGCAATACTAATTTTATTATTCTACTCTAAAGTGGGGTTTGATGGTGCAATTATGATGGTACGGAACCCTCGGTGCGCGAGTCCAACTCGCTCTTGACCGGTTTTATTTTTTCAAGTTTTTATTAGGTCACTTTCTTGTTTATTTGTTTTTTTTTTGTTAGACTAAAAACACAGGTATTAAAATTGATTAAACTAAAACATAGGTGTTTGTCACAAACACCTACCTATTCCCGACGTTTTTTTGTTTACTGTGACAACCCTAATTTAAACGAAGTGTAATCCCACGGTTAGAGGTAAGTGCAAAACGGATTATTTTATCAGAGGGGAGGTTAAATTTAAACCATTTGATAGATAGATATTTAATTGTTCGCAGGATTTCAAATATAATATCCTTAAAAATGACTCTGCATTAGTTTTAGTAAGCTGTGACAGGCTAAACTTAACTAAAAAAAAATTCTTAAAATAAAACACGTCATTGCATACGAGGGGAGGTCAAAAATAGGAGAGGTCAAAAAGAGAAAACTAAGAAGTGAGAAATAAAACTCAAAATATTTTTTCTTTTGCAATGTATTCTTCCTTAACTCTAATAAGTAATTAATTTATAGATACCGTCGAAAAGAAATATTTTTCATCTTTCGTCGAATCTTCACTTGTCATCACTGGAAAGTTAAATCTGTCTGTCCGTCCGTCCGTCCGTCTGTCTGTCTGTCTGTCTGTCACCAGGCTGTATCTCATGAACCGTGATAGCTAGAAAGTTGAAATTTTCACAGATGATGTATTTTTGTTGCCGCTATAACAACAAATACTAAAAACAGAAAAAAAATTAAGGGGGGCTCCCATACAACAAACGTAATTTTTTTCCCGTTTTTTGGTACGCAATCCTTGGTGCGCGTGTCCGACTCGCAGTTGGCCGGTTTTTTTTCTTTTTTTTTACAAAGACAAGAGTAGAGTTCCCCATAAACAAAAGACTTATGTCTGTTCCAAAAAAGTCTGAGAAGTTTAACTCGGATAAGGCAATAACTACGTGATTCTCACATCTATTAAGATTTTATAAACTTTGTTTTATCAACAACTAGTGCAAGCTAAAAAAGTCATCCTGTCACCCTTCTCCTCCCAATTTTGACTTCCCCTCGTAGCTCAAACCACTAGACTGATTGAGCTGCAAATTTTTATCTTGGTCTCATTAAAAAAAATATGTCAGGTTTAATAAGATAGAAAAAACCGGCCAAGTGCGAGTCGGACTCGCGCACGAAGGATTCCGTACCAAACAACGGCAAAAAAAATCACGTTTGTTGTATGGGAGCCCCCCTTAAATATTTATTTTATTCTGATTTTAGTATTTATTATTATAGCGGCATCAGAAATACATCATCTGTGAAACTGTCTACCTGTTGTCGTTATTAATATCGAGCAAAAAACGACCAAAAAAAAACACGTTTGTTGTATGGGAGCCCCCCTTGAATATTTATTTTATTCTGTTTTTAGTATTTGTTGTTGTAGCGGCAACAGAAATACATCATCTGTGAAAATTTCAGCTGTCTAGCTATCACGGTTCATGAGATACAGCCTGGTGACAGACAGACAGACAGACAGACGGACAGCGGAGGCTTAGTAATAGGGTCCCGTTTTTACCCTTTGGGTACGGAACCCTAATAAATTCGAAAGTGACATAGGTCCTTGGTAGATATTATAAGTATTTTTCTATTCATATTGACAAACATAATAGTAACTTCTAGTACAAATACTGAACTAAATAAACACGTGTTAGATAAATAAAAAAAAACGCAATATGTCTGTTTGTTCTCTGTGCTGATACGGTGACATGCGATAGGAGAGCTGTTCGCAACATATTATAGATAAACTTGTTTATTAGGTAATCTATACTGTGGTGTTTAAGGTTCTGTTAGAACAAAAAATGTTTAACTTCATTTTTCTTTAAGAAAAATTGCAACATTATTGTTCAGTAGTCAGTACACTGATCCTGGATGCATATAAGCAAAATCTAACTCTCGAGTTTTGATGGTGATCTCTGATTGGTCAAGAAACTCAGTAGTTAGATTTTGCGCGCAAATTCTAACTCCCCAGTTTCGCGCTAGTTTCGATAGTGATTTCTGATTGGTCAAAAAACTCAGTAGTTAGGTTTTGCGCGCAAACTCCAACTACTGAGTGCGTATCCACCAATGAGCGCGCTTTAAAATTCAGTTGTCGATTATTGTCTTTGAATACGACAGTGGTAGCGTATTTTATTTTTGAAAAATGACTTTTTTAAATTCAAGTTTTTGCGTATATGCGTCAATCATCCGTACCATTTTGATTGTTGTTGATTTGTCTGTCTATTTGGTACGAATATAGATGAAACCTTAGGGAAGGACATAGGCTACTTTTTATGTCACTTTTGGGCACAGTTCTCCGCCCCCACGATATAACCTGTAGTTCACGCGGCGGGCGAAGTTGTGGGCGGAAGCTAGTACTATAATAAAAATAAAACTAGGCACTATATAGTTTCTACCTGCCAGTGTATGTGGGCATCCACTTTAGGGATGTCAAAAGTGAAATTATATATGGATATATCAATATTTACAAAAATATCGAAACCCACTTCGATTTCAAAAATCCCGTGAGAATTTTGATAATTCCTTTAAAAGATTACAAATTGGAAAAAAAAACTGAAAAATATAAACTTTCTACTTACACATGCAGAAATTTAAGGCGTCGTCCATTTCACGTAACGTATTTTAGCAAGTTTTTAACCTCCACTCCCTCGCCCCTGGTGATACGTGGTGAGGTTTTAGCACAGAATATAATAATACAAGTATACTATATCGGGATTTAATAGCGTTAATAACCATGGAAATTTAAAACAATATATAATAATACAAGGTTTTAGGTTAACCCCCCCTTTCCTTCCCCCAAAGTCACGTGTATTTTTTAAGTATTTCCCTTAAAAATGACGGTTACTTCGGTTTAAAAATTGCGTCAACGAAAAAATAAATACACGTGATTTCTCACTACATCCCCTCCCCCTTGTGATACCTATTTCGTGTTTTTGATCCGATTTTTTTTGAATTCCGTCCCCCCTTTTAAATTCTCACGTGATTAACGGACGAACCCCTACAAAGTTTTTGTAGAGCATATATCCTAACGTCCATATTAATCTATCTCTAAATAGGTACTCTATTTTACTTATGTGTGCTAAGTGTGTGCCTATCAGGTTTTAACACCAAGGTTAAGCGATTAGATCATTTACGTACTTAATTAGCTTAATTCATACTTTGTGATCAAGATTTTTTAATCTAACAATTACCATTGTTTTACGGATTAAATTGTAATACAGTTACCATGACAAGATATTTTTTGTAAACGTAAGTATGTTTTAACATGATAGATAGTGAAATCTTTTGGGAAAATCGCATTTGTTTATCTTTTAAAAAGTAAAGTCTAGACTTAATTTGATTTTGCTACTATTTGTTTATATTAAAGTTAGGTAATCATTAACTACCTATCCAATTTACCTTTTCAAAGATTAAATCGTTTTTCAATAAATAAATTGGTCTCCAACAAAAAAGACAAGAGATTCAAATCTGGCTTAAGATTTCTTAATAAAAAATAATTAATTAAATCGAGTGTTTTTTTACAAAATAAATTATCTTCACTATTAGACAGTTATCTTACTTTAACTACCAAAAACACTGCGTTTATAAATGTATGTGTACGTAATGATAAAAACCAGTCGGTAAAAAAGGTAATTGTATCATCCTATCGTAAAAGTAATTAGTCAGTTAATTTTATGTGAATACATTTTAATCGGTCGATTAAGAAGGCTCTTTAATCGAGAAAGGAAACAATTTGGGAACCACTGAATCGAGCTGCCTTCAATTTGTTACCAAAGAGGATGGATTGTTCTATTTTTGAATTTTCCGGTAGCATTCGTCAGTGTCTGTTTTTAATCAAACTTTATTAAAATGTAACTAAATACTTACAGTTAAGTAATTGATTACCAGATAACGACATACATTATTATTTGACTAGAATTTTGTCTATATATTTATTTTACAATACCTAAGTATAATTGAGGACTAACTTATCTTGAAAAACATTTGGTGTGTTCACGTTTCTTGTTTTAGTAACACACGTGTGTTTTATCTACTGCCTAGCTATATAGTTATCCTTAAGTACATACGTGATGTAAACGCATTTTAATGGCAAAATCTTATCACGGAACTTAACCATAAAGCACTAATTGGTTACTTTTGACAGTCATCAAATCAAATAAAAGTAGTTCATTCATCGAAGATTGACATAAATAATTTAGTAAATCACTCGGCAACTGAATGAGTGACTGACTTGAGACCGGTTCACTCATTTGAGTTATAGAGGACAAGGTATAAGTTGATAGGTGATTGACTTTTGAAACGAATCTCTTGAGTAAGCAGAATAAATACATTTTTATAAGATATTAACCTCTTTACTGTGGAGAGAAACAAAAAGTTGACGGTTGTACATTTATATTTATTTTAGAACGACACGGTTTTTAAGAAGGTGTTATTACAAAGCAAGCGCAAGTTCATAGACTTTTAGTCTTTGGCCTTGTTTACAAAATTGAAAAACTCCTTGGAACTCTCCTTGGATCTCAGGGACAAAGGGTCATAAATTCTGAAACAGTTTGCATTGTTGGAATAAAAATATATAAGTATCACGATTTTTCTTATTTAATAATCGCTTTATAGATAGCTGTCTGTAGCCTAAAGATAAGTGAATTGCGAAAACAAAAATAAGAAGACCATACAAACCATTATGTTACTTTCTTAAGGCTGTAGAGTCGCATCACGTTCCATTTTTAAATTTTCAATACAAATGATTAAAACAACTCTGCGCGAGCCGTAATGGGGGCGAACTTTGATAATTCCTATTAAATTATTAAATAGATATATGTATATACCAAACATGCAATAGATTAGACAAATACCTCATTATTCCTAAGAAAAATTAAAAATTACTTTAGATTCTGTAAATACCAGTAAAAAAACATGTCAAAGTGTACAAATTTGTGAAAAAATAAATATGAGTCGTATTCTTATTTGTTACAGCTGAAACGTTTTTGAAAAATACCTCTGACAAGCAAATTTGAAAATCCACTTGAACTGGACCGGATATCCAAAGGTCGCGGGTTCGATTCCCGTCTGAGTATTGATCTGGTGCGAGTCGTATTTTTTCTAGTATATTATTTAGTATTGT
Organism: Agriphila geniculea; assembly: GCA_943789525.1. Classification (NCBI taxonomy): domain Eukaryota; kingdom Metazoa; phylum Arthropoda; class Insecta; order Lepidoptera; family Crambidae; genus Agriphila; species Agriphila geniculea. Next base: position 6,641,139 of record OX038895.1, read on the forward strand.
TTAAAAATAGCATTGTAAATGCAAAAATCTCAAATTTAAAAAGTCGACGTTTTTTTTAAAATAAGTATTCTATCTGAGTCTCAGGTGGTCAACGGATGTTAAATAAGTTTTTTTTTTTTAAATACTGTGTCTTCATTACCCTTTACAAAAAAGTTCTAATACAGTCTTCATTAGTTTTTGTCGTAATTTAGCTAGATACAGTCTATGCTATGACTGATACTCCAATATAGGCATTATCTTGGTGATTATCTAATACGGTATAGGCAGTTTGATCGATCGTATTTTCAGTTTTGTGTCACGTGGTTTTTTTAATAATCCTATTTTCCTATTATTTAACTACTAGCGGCCGCCCGCGACTTCGTCTGCGTGGAATGGTATTTTGCTGTCCCTCGGGAACTGTCCTTTTTTTTCGAGATGAAAGGTACCTATGTCCTTCTCTGTACCCCTGACAATGTGTATGCAAAATTTCATGATGATCGGTTCAGTAGTTGGGACGTGAAGGCGTAACAAACAAACAAACGGACTTTGGCATTTATAATATTAGTAAGGATGTACAGTCACGAGCAATAAGATGTACACACTTTAGAACTATGTCACATTCAACTCTTAGTTTGAAAATGTCATTGGTTATTCAATAACGTAATATGACATAATTTCTAAAGTGTGTACATCTTATTGCTCGTGACTGTACATCCGAAATTTCTCTCTTATTCCTGAATTATTCTCTTATCAAGTACTTTTGAAAGTCAGCACGGAGAGTATGAGGATCATCACGGTGCTAAAAGAGTACCTATTGTCTCTATGGTCTACGGTCTTAGATTCAAAATAATTTCTAATTAAGTATTATTTTTATTAAGTTTGAGACTCACTGACCTACAAGGTTTAAAGCTAATAACATTATTTTTACTCTTCATCATTCATTCATTAATCGATTCAAATTCAACACATTCATCGATCATCAGGGTAAAAAATCGAGTATAGTATCGATCGTTGTATTCTCACGGACAGGATTATTGATAAGCTATCAGATTTGCGTCAACAGTGCTGCCCTCGGCGAAGGTAAATGATAACGAGATATGCTCTCGAAATTATCTGTTATAGTGTAGAGTATGTTATATTAGTTTCATATTATGTAGACGGGCTGTTTGAATGTACAATCAAGACACGATTATCAATTTTTCGAGTCCGGCCACACTAGCCTGACCACAGCAACAATTAGTGATGTACAAGACTTGAGTTTTCCGAGTCCTTTTGTCTAGAGCTCGGAATCGTTTTACAGGGCTCACTTCGTTTGTATGAAGCTCGACGACTCGGGAGTCTTTTTCAGAGCTCGAGAATTTTCAAAGCTCGGCCGATTTCAAGCCATTTTCGCAGCTCGAGCCTTTTTGAGAACTCGGTCGATCTCGAGGCTTTTTCACGGCTCGAGTCTTTTTCGGCGCACTAGTTGTGATGGGCTGCTGGTGAATGAGGATAAGTAGAGCTAAAACACAATAGATTAAGCATCTACGGTGCTCTTTATAACATAAGACATTCATCTTTTTGAGTTCTAATTTTGTAGACTAGGGTCAGATTTTCAGCAGGGCTCTGTGAGCTTGATAGGCTCGGTTTTAATATCTCTGTAAATAATAATATTGTAAATATCATTATTTACAGAGATATTAAAGTCAGTAAACATAAACTCTAAGCTTTTATGAGTCTCGCGTTCATTTTAAGACACGAGTTATTTTGAAGGCTCGAGCTCTTTTGAAAGGTTCGAGTTCTTTTAAAGGCTCGAACTCTATTGAAGCCTCGAGGCGTGGCTCAGAGAGCTCGTGTCTCAGCCAGACTCGGGTTTACGAGCCTACCGAGCTCACCGAGTCCTGCCAATCCGACTCGAGTCTTCAAAAGTAGAACTCGACGACTCGAGTTTTGTACATCACTAGCAACAATATTGTAAGATACACCTAGTGATTTATTTAAGCTAGGGTTTCCTAGGATGACGGTGCCGCCATATTACGGCCGTAATTTATTATTTAACGTTGTCTATGTAAACAATACGGCGCGATTTCCTAGAGAGCGGTGCTGGACACCGTAAATAATTTTTACGTCCGTAAAATTACGGCCGCTAAGTGACGGCACCGCTTTCTTAGAAAACCCTAGCTTAATATTTAACTGTCATCATAACGACGTACTAGAGGCAGACGTACCTGTATAACCTACAGACCTAGATTCGAGACCTTTTTGATAATGTATTGAGTGTCATAAGGATACCCTACCCATGTGTCTAAGATATGTTATCCTATAACCCTTTAACTTTTGAAAACATATTTACTAAATCTAGGGTTTCCTAGGATGACGGTGCCGTCATATTACGGGCGTAATTTAGCGGCGTAGAACGTTGTCTATATAAAAAATACGGCGCGCCGGCGTAGAACGGCGGCGCCGCCGTATACATAGACAACGTTCTTCGCCGCTAAATTACGCCCGTAATATGACGGCACCGTCATTATAGAAAACCCTAGCATTAGATTTAAAATTAAAAATCATTGTTTAGTTAATTGACTTAAGCAATTTGAAAAAATCATTGATAAAATTCTTTAGTCATCAAGTAGTATTAAATTTCAAACTTCTTCAAAAGTCATTGAAATCAAAATACCTAGGTACTCTAATAAATTGACAATCAAACCAATCACTGCAAAAAAGCATCAATAAACAACAAACCCAATTAACGGAATGAGAAAACGCATTGAAATGAATCAAAACTTATCTTGTTTCAATTAACAAGCAGACGTTTGTGATGAAATAGTACCTCTGAGGTTAGTGGGACAACTTTCTTGATAGTGCCTCCAGTATGAGATTTATGGTCTGGGCGAAACGTTATCGGGTTCCGACTCTACCTAAATGTACCCAGTACCCACCACATTGATTGGTATTATTAGAATTACTTACTAAAATTTTCCTGTCAGTATACAAAGGACATGTCCCATCGCGCCTATGTCATTTGCCTCACCATTCTCAAAAAATGAAAGTCTATCGCGTCTTAATCAAAGTAGTATGTCAGAGTAGGTATTTTACCCTAGAATCAGATTAATAATTATATTCTGCATTAAAAAGTGGGATTTTTAAGTTAAAACGCTTTTAAATCACAATTTTTTATCATGATAGTACTATTTACTTACATTTTTTTCACAAAATACTTCAGAAAACAACTTAATGTTTTTGTAATTGTTTTTCTAAATATAAAACAATTCTTGACTGATACTATACCCAAATAAAATTTAATTAGCGTTTTTTAATTATGAAAATAAGTAAAATGAAACTGGGGCAACGCTGGGACATCTCTTTTAGATTAATATTCCAATAAAATTCTCAAATAAATTCAGAATATTTGGAAATTGTTCAGAAAAACTAGAGAAATAAATTGAAAAAAGTGAATATGATAAGTCTTTACTTCTCAAGCTTACGCGGTCACTAGACATGAAATAAAACACTTTTTAACGGATACTAGCGCGGTTTTATTGAAAATACTTCGGTAATTAGTTAATATTTGGTTTGATTTTAATTTTCCCGATGTTTCGGCACCTTTGCAGCTGCCGTGGTCACGGGGGACTGCTGCAAACGACCGACCAACTACTTTCAATAAAACCGCGATAGAGTAGGTATCCGTTAAAAATTGGTTTTATTTTATATGATAAGTCTTTCAAAGTTTGAGAAATACTGAAATGTGATTCGCGCTCATTATGCTTGGAGCAATACCATAAAGAAAACCAAATATTTTTTGGGAATGAGCAAGCGTACTGGTTTTTTTTCAAACTTTTAAGAGTTCAGACTACCTAATTGTAAAAAGTGCCACAAAAAGAGCCACTCATCTAAGGATCTAAAATGCCGGTCACCGGAAAACGGTCAATTGATATTGCCGATCCTAAAGCCATAAATTCCGCCATCCTTGAGTGTTGTTAATGGTCACCACAAATATAGGTCAGTAGAATTCCAAAGGCAAACACCCTGTGCAAACTGTCACGGCAAACGAATGTCACGACAGTTTGACGAGTGAAAGAGATGAAACATGTTTGCGGCGATTATCGGAGAACGTGAAATTGAAACGGAGTCAAGATCAAAGATTTTTTGCGTATTATTAAAAGTATCGATGGATATTTTTTTTATTATTACGTCTATCTATAATACTTCCATTGAGCTTCCGCTTTATATTACAATTCAATTATTTATATTTAGTATTAAAATAATTGTTCTAATTGACTTTTCTTTAATGTGTAGAGACAGTTGCATCTTTAAAGTTATTTTAACCGCTTTTGTGGTCTAGTGGTCCGCCTACCCGTGTAATATGCAGGAGTCCCGGGTTCGATTCCCAGAGGGGGTAAAATTTTTACTCGGTTTGGTTTGTAGTAGGGCTTATTTCAAGTCCGCCTGGCTAGCTAAGTAGCTACCACCATCTTTCCTAAATCTAACGACATAACAACAATTTAAAAATTGTTGTGCTCCGGCAGTTAGAGGTAAGATAGCCAGTTCCTCAGTGATGAGGATTCCGGGTGTAGTGCGCTTCCACCTTCGGCCTTATCGTCACTAAACATCAGGTGAGGAGAAGGCCAAACACAATCCCGTTGTGCATAAAAAAATCTTTGGAAAAACAATTATTCAAATTATTAATTTTCATTACACATACAATTTTCTTTAACGATATTCACAAGTACCGATAGTGAATAAATTAATATGAATGTATTACTCCAATATATAGGTAAGGTCCTTCTTAAATAGTGTACATAATTTTTCAACACACTTGCTCGTAAAGTGAGCCCTAATACATCGCTTTTAGGGCCGTAAACCGAGCTATAACAAACGCGTGCAATAATATATAAAACACTAGGTTGTTATAGAATTATCCTACGAAGTTAAATTAGTACCTTACTGCAAGTTATAAGCGAGTAAACGGAGCATTCCCAATTTAACCGGGTAATACATTTATTTTTTTAGTAACAACAAAGAGGTTTTAAGATTTTGAAAATTCATATTCATTTTTGAAATAAATAATGTTTAAGTCCTTAATTAAGTCAAACCAATATTTATTATTATCAAATTATTCATAATTCACAATATTTTGTTATTAAATATTAAAATATTTGCATTTTATCACTTAAAATTATAATTTTGAAGTAGGCTGTATGCTTTGTTCTCAAAATATTCTTGCATTGAGCGTGTGAAAAAAAAACAAAAAAAACCTACGCGCCTTTTCCCATTATTGTCATATTTTGTTTTTGTCGTATTCGTTGCTGTGTGGTAAATTACTGTGTATTTTCCTCGCAAATGTGTTGAAAAACGGCGTATGAAACTCGTGAGCTTTTGCTCATTGCACACTCGGCTGAGTTACACCCTCGCCTGCGGCTCGGGCTGCAACCCACAGCCTTGTGTGCAATGAGCAACCTAAGCTAACTTGTCTCATAATGTACTATTATGCCGCTGAAAATTCATATTCATTTTTGAAATAAATAAATGTGTAAGTCCTTAATTAAGTCAAACAAATATTTATTATTATTAAATTATTCGTAATTCACAATATTTTGATACAAAATATTAAAATATTTGCATTTTATCACTTCAAATTATAATTTTGAAGTAGGCTGTATGCTCACTAACCCCTTTGTTTGCAAAATATTCTTGCATTGGGCGTGTGAAAAAAACAAAAAAAACCTACGCGCCTTTTCTCATAATTATCATATTTAGTTTTTGTCGTATTTGTTGCTGTGTGGTAAATTATTTTGTATTTTCCTCACAAATGTGTTGAAAAACGTCGTATGAAACTCGTAAGCTTTTGCTCATTGCACACTCGGCTGAGTTACGCCCTCGCCTGCGGCTCGGGCTGCAACCCACAGCCTTGTGTGCAATGAGCAACCTAAGCTAACTTGTCTCGTAATGTACTATTAAGGGGTCAATGTACTCATGCATACTAACAACTTTTACTATGGTACCAACATTGAAATCGCGAAAAAAAATCAGCTGTTCCATAGAAAATTTAAAATCGAATAGATCAAAATGTATGGAACAGCTGATTTTTTTTTTCGCGATTTCAATGTTGGTCCCATAGTAAAAGTTGTTTGTATGCATGAGTACATTCACCCCTTAAAATTATGTGCACTATTTAAGAAGGACCTTATATATCGGTGCTTAAAACTTTATGCAAAACTTTTGACAAAATCTCAAGACATGATTCACGATATACCAGAAGTATAAATCAAAACTTATTGATTTCGCAATTTAACTGTTTTCAAATCTATATTTAATAGTCTTGCGAAACCAAGGCCAGTTATAATCCGAGCCGATAGTCAATTGTTTACTATTTTACGAGTCGTTAGCTGTCGACAGAGGCAAGGCATTGATGAGTTGTATTGTAAAGAAAATAAGTAGCTAGTCATGGTTTATTACGCTTAGTTGCTCAATGACACTAATCGTTTTTGATCAACTAATTATTACAATACTTATAACAAAATATTTTTTCAACACACTTGCTTGTAAAGTGAGCCCTAATACATCGCTTTTAGGGCCATAAACCGAGCTATAACAAACGCGTGCATGTAATAATTAGAGATGAAACGGATAGCAGTTTGGCCGGATACCGGATATTCGGCCAACCATGTGGCCGGATAGCCGAATATCCGGCCGCCGGCGCCGGATATCCGGTGGAACTTAGCCATTTGGTGCATCGCACACTCACACAGTGTGTACAGCGAAAGACTTTTTTCTGAAGCTGGCCTTATTTATGAAAAGAAGCGAAACCGAATATTTATAAAAATTGCCCCCGCCAAGAATCGAACTGGACACCTCAGAGATGGCGACACTATGGCAATGGGTTTATAAGTCCACCAGTTCTCAAACTGTTGAAACTTGTTGACATATTTCCGGATTTTTCGCCATAAAAATAACGCAAGCAAAACTATAGATACTCGGATTCTATTCTTATTTACATATTCTACTGTTACATTTCTACTATGATTATGTTATTCATGTTATCTATGCAGTTAATTTAGCATTACGGTACATTAAGAACCTATTTCCCTTTACCTTAATTTTGAACCATAAATCCTATACTTTATATACCGAAGATATTCTAAAAGTTTCTTGAAAACATTTAATTCTAATAGCGTTTTTATAAGTTGATAAATTTATGATTTAATTTATTTTCATTAGGCCAAATACATATATTTATATGAAAACATTTCGCAAAATTGTAAATAAGAAGTTTGAAAAAGTGTAAATAGAGCGAAAGTTTTTTAATCTTAGGTTCATAATTTTTGGATTCTCTTTAGAATTATTAGAAATCTTGAAATATATATATTTTTTAATCTCTAATTCCCTATTTTAATAAACATTCAATGAAACATATTCTGCATAAGTAAGCATTTCGTAGTGCAGACCACATAGCACTGATTAGATGATCACAAACATTATACTATTCTATTAAAAGTCAAATTTAAGTTAAATTTTTTTATTGAACATTAACATGGAGAAAAAATAAAACAATAGTACATTATGAGACAAGTTAGCTTAGGTTGCTCATTGCACACAAGGCTGTAGGTTGCAGCCTGAGCCGCAGGCGAGGGCGTAAAGCCCGCCGGTAACGATCAATTGCGATTGTCAATGTTTCCGTCAATGCCATTGTTGGAGCAATTGACAATCGCTTCAATTGCACGCGTAAACGATCAATTTTTCCGTCAATGGGCGTCAATTGCGGAAAAATTGACAATCGCAATTGATCGTTACCGGTGGGCTTTACTCAGCCGAGTGTGCAATGAGCAAAAGCTCACGAGTTTCATACGACGTTTTTCAACACATTTGCGAGGAAAATACAAAATAATTTACCACACAGCAACAAATACGACAAAAACAAAATATGACAATTATGAGAAAAGGCGCGTAGGTTTTTTTTTTCACACGCCCAATGCAAGACTATTTTGCGAACAAAGGGGTGAGTGAGCCTACTTCAAAATTATAATTTGAAGTGATAAAATGCAAATATTTTAATATTTTATATCAAAATATTGTGAATTATGAATAATTTGATAATAATAAATATTTGTTTGGTTTAATTAAGGACTTACACATTTATTTATTTCAAAAATTTATATTAATTTTCAGCGGCATAAAACCTCTTTGTTGTTACTAAAAGAAATAACTGTATTACCCGGTGAAATTAGGAATGCCCTATTTACTCGCATAGAACTTGCAGTAAGGTAGTAATTTAACTTTGTAGGGATAATTCTAAAACGACCTAGTGATTATTACTAGAGATGAAACGGATATCCGGTAACTATCCGGTATCCGGCCTATCCGGTGGCCTTAATATTATCCGGCCGAATACCGGATAACTACTATTCGGCCGGATAGGCATCCGGCCGAATTAAAAAAAAATCTGGATAAAAAATATATTTTTAAGTAATTATTTGCTTTATTTAGTTAGTTTTAGTATCACTTAAGAAATATAATTAGTTTTAGTTTTAAATTATTAATCACACAATAGTAAATGAATTAATTAATACTCATACTGCACTAAGGGCAAATCATGGTGAATAAATACTAGTTTCTCTGCATTAAGAGGTAGCAAGCGGTTTCGCTTCTTTTCATAAATAAGGCCAGCTTCAGAAAAAAGTCTTTCGCTGTACACACTGTGTGAGTGTGCGATGCACCAAATGGCTAAGTTCCACCGGATATCCGGCGCCGGCGGCCGGATATTCGGCTATCCGGCCACATGGTTGGCCGAATATCCGGTATCCGGCCAAACTGCTATCCGTTTCATCTCTAATTATTACATGCACGCGTTTGTTATAGCTCGGTTTATGGCCCTAAAAGCGATGTATTAGGGCTCACTTTACAAGCAAGTGTGTTGAAAAAATATTTTGTTATAAGTATTGTAATAATTAGTTGATCAAAAACGATTAGTGTCATTGAGCAACTAAGCGTAATAAACCATGACTAGCTACTTATTTTCTTTACAATACAACTCATCAATGCCTTGCCTCTGTCGACAGCTAACGACTCGTAAAATAGTAAACAATTGACTATCGGCTCGGATTATAACTGGCCTTGGTTTCGCAAGACTATTAAATATAGATTTGAAAACAGTTAAATTGCGAAATCAATAAGTTTTGATTTATACTTCTGGTATATCGTGAATCATGTCTTGAGATTTTGTCAAAAGTTTTGCATAAAGTTTTAAGCACCGATATATAAGGTCCTTCTTAAATAGTGCACATAATTTTAAGGGGTGAATGTACTCATGCATACAAACAACTTTTACTATGGTACCAACATTGAAATCGCGAAAAAAAAATCAGCTGTTCCATAGAAAATTTAAAATCGAATAGATCAAAATGTATGGAACAGCTGATTTTTTTTTTCGCGATTTCAATGTTGGTCCCATAGTAAAAGTTGTTTGTATGCATGAGTACATTGACCCCTTAAAATTATGTGCACTATTTAAGAAGGACCTTATATATCGGTGCTTAAAACTTTATGCAAAACTTTTGACAAAATCTCAAGACATGATTCACGATATACCAGAAGTATAAATCAAAACTTATTGATTTCGCAATTTAACTGTTTTCAAATCTATATTTAATAGTCTTGCGAAACCAAGGCCAGTTATAATCCGAGCCGATAGTCAATTGTTTACTATTTTACGAGTCGTTAGCTGTCGACAGAGGCAAGGCATTGATGAGTTGTATTGTAAAGAAAATAAGTAGCTAGTCATGGTTTATTACGCTTAGTTGCTCAATGACACTAATCGTTTTTGATCAACTAATTATTACAATACTTATAACAAAATATTTTTTCAACACACTTGCTTGTAAAGTGAGCCCTAATACATCGCTTTTAGGGCCATAAACCGAGCTATAACAAACGCGTGCATGTAATAATTAGAGATGAAACGGATAGCAGTTTGGCCGGATACCGGATATTCGGCCAACCATGTGGCCGGATAGCCGAATATCCGGCCGCCGGCGCCGGATATCCGGTGGAACTTAGCCATTTGGTGCATCGCACACTCACACAGTGTGTACAGCGAAAGACTTTTTTCTGAAGCTGGCCTTATTTATGAAAAGAAGCGAAACCGCTTGCTACCTCTTAATGCAGAGAAACTAGTATTTATTCACCATGATTTGCCCTTAGTGCAGTATGAGTATTAATTAATTCATTTACTATTGTGTGATTAATAATTTAAAACTAAAACTAATTATATTTCTTAAGTGATACTAAAACTAACTAAATAAAGCAAATAATTACTTAAAAATATATTTTTTATCCAGATTTTTTTTTAATTCGGCCGGATGCCTATCCGGCCGAATAGTAGTTATCCGGTATTCGGCCGGATAATATTAAGGCCACCGGATAGGCCGGATACCGGATAGTTACCGGATATCCGTTTCATCTCTAGTAATAATCACTAGGTCGTTTTAGAATTATCCCTACAAAGTTAAATTACTACCTTACTGCAAGTTCTATGCGAGTAAATAGGGCATTCCTAATTTCACCGGGTAATACAGTTATTTCTTTTAGTAACAACAAAGAGGTTTTATGCCGCTGAAAATTAATATAAATTTTTGAAATAAATAAATGTGTAAGTCCTTAATTAAACCAAACAAATATTTATTATTATCAAATTATTCATAATTCACAATATTTTGATATAAAATATTAAAATATTTGCATTTTATCACTTCAAATTATAATTTTGAAGTAGGCTCACTCACCCCTTTGTTCGCAAAATAGTCTTGCATTGGGCGTGTGAAAAAAAAAACCTACGCGCCTTTTCTCATAATTGTCATATTTTGTTTTTGTCGTATTTGTTGCTGTGTGGTAAATTATTTTGTATTTTCCTCGCAAATGTGTTGAAAAACGTCGTATGAAACTCGTGAGCTTTTGCTCATTGCACACTCGGCTGAGTAAAGCCCACCGGTAACGATCAATTGCGATTGTCAATTTTTCCGCAATTGACGCCCATTGACGGAAAAATTGATCGTTTACGCGTGCAATTGAAGCGATTGTCAATTGCTCCAACAATGGCATTGACGGAAACATTGACAATCGCAATTGATCGTTACCGGCGGGCTTTACGCCCTCGCCTGCGGCTCAGGCTGCAACCTACAGCCTTGTGTGCAATGAGCAACCTAAGCTAACTTGTCTCATAATGTACTATTGTTTTATTTTTTCTCCATGTTAATGTTCAATAAAAAAATTTAACTTAAATTTGACTTTTAATAGAATAGTATAATGTTTGTGATCATCTAATCAGTGCTATGTGGTCTGCACTACGAAATGCTTACTTATGCAGAATATGTTTCATTGAATGTTTATTAAAATAGGGAATTAGAGATTAAAAAATATATATATTTCAAGATTTCTAATAATTCTAAAGAGAATCCAAAAATTATGAACCTAAGATTAAAAAACTTTCGCTCTATTTACACTTTTTCAAACTTCTTATTTACAATTTTGCGAAATGTTTTCATATAAATATATGTATTTGGCCTAATGAAAATAAATTAAATCATAAATTTATCAACTTATAAAAACGCTATTAGAATTAAATGTTTTCAAGAAACTTTTAGAATATCTTCGGTATATAAAGTATAGGATTTATGGTTCAAAATTAAGGTAAAGGGAAATAGGTTCTTAATGTACCGTAATGCTAAATTAACTGCATAGATAACATGAATAACATAATCATAGTAGAAATGTAACAGTAGAATATGTAAATAAGAATAGAATCCGAGTATCTATAGTTTTGCTTGCGTTATTTTTATGGCGAAAAATCCGGAAATATGTCAACAAGTTTCAACAGTTTGAGAACTGGTGGACTTATAAACCCATTGCCATAGTGTCGCCATCTCTGAGGTGTCCAGTTCGATTCTTGGCGGGGGCAATTTTTATAAATATATTTACTAGCTTTCCGCCCGCAGACTACATGTTATATCATGCAGGCGGAGACCCGTGCCCAGCAGTGAGATAAAAAGTAGCCTCTATCCTTCCCCAAGGTCTAATCTATAACAGTAGCAAATTTTGTCAAAATCGGTCCAGCGGTCTAGGCGTGAAGAAAACGTATTATAAAAAAGTATGGATTTTCTCAGCTCTAGGTGTTTGTGGTACCGTAGTTGCTTCTGATTTGCATAATACAAGTGCTTCAAACTTTGGTTTCGGAGCAATTTATGGCATGTTCTTCAATGTTGTTAAACAGCTATAAAATAATCTCAAGTAACTAAAAGCGAACTTATTAACTTTTAAACAGTAGAATCTACGGCTTTTCCGAAAAAAGACAATAAAAAAGACTATGTCCGACAAAATGTCCGAACAACTGATACAGTTTTGTACGATAAGTAAATTTTTTTCGTCTCTTTCGTAAAGTCGTAGACAAACTTTAACGTTGTTGTTTATGATGTTTGTAGTCTACTTCTGCGAGGTTGTTGATGTTTTACAAATAACCTTGTACGAGATCAAAATTACCTACTTCGTGGTTGAATTAAATAAGCTAAGTACTAAAAATAATAAACTAAGAATGTTCTTTAGATCAAATTCACCACATTGAAATTGGTTACTCAAAATGCTACCCAAGACAAGACAGCACAGGTAATAAGAAAAAATCGGCCAAGTGCGTGTCGGGCCACGCGCCGTAGGGTTCCGTAGTTACCTTATACCATATCATATTTAATACCACCTATAATTTTTCGTCAGTAAAAATAACTTTGTTTTTCACAGTGTTGGTATGAATGACAAAGTTATATTTGCGGTTTTGTAAAATGTGCTATATCTCAAAACTTATTACTATATCTCGTTCAAACTAATTTTGGCTGAAAGTGTTTATTAAGATCTACAGCATATATTTTTTTTAGATTTTTCACTCTCTTATTTCAAAAGTTAAAGGGGGGGGACACACATTTTACCACTTTGGCGGTGAATATCTTTCAAACGGTTGACTTTGAGAAAAAGTTGTATTAGAAACCTTAATGTCATTTTTAAAGACCTATCTATAGACACCCAATACGTGTTAGTTTGAAGAAAAAATTTTTTTTCAGTTTTAGTTCCATGTATGGGGAGCCCCCCTTAATCTTTTATTTTTCTTATTTTTGTATTAAATTCGTTAAGCGGTTAACAGAATACATCTACCTACCAAGTTTCAACTGTGTAGTCTTAATACTTTCGGAATAAAGTGGCTGTGACATACGGACAGACAGACAGACAGACATGACGAATCTATAAGGGTTCCGTTTTTTGCCATTTAGGCTACGGAACCCTAAAAAGGTTGCATTATTCATTTTTCATTTGTCACACTGAATATAATCTCACTATGGTTTAACCAGAATGAGTTCCCATGCATTTTAACCGGTTCTTACTTAGTTAAGAACTTAACAGCTGTCAGTAAATTGTGGAACACTAATTTATTATATCTCTTTTAATAAGTGATCGATGGATATTAATAAAAACATGCTTTTTAGGGTTCCGTAGCCTAAATGGCAAAAAACGGAACCCTTATAGATTCGTCATGTCTGTCTGTCTGTCCGTATGTCACAGCCACTTTATTCCGAAAGTGTTAAGACTACACAGTTGAAAATTGGTAGGTAGATGTATTCTGTTAACCGCTTAATGAATTTTAGGGTTCCGTAGCCTAAATGGCAAAAAACGGAACCCTTATAGATTCGTCATGTCTGTCTGTCTGTCCGTATGTCACAGCCACTTTATTCCGAAAGTGTTAAGACTACACAGTTGAAAATTGGTAGGTAGATGTATTCTGTTAACCGCTTAACGAATTTAATACAAAAATAAGAAAAATAATAGATTAAGGGGGGGCTCCCCATACATGGAACTGAAACTGAAAAATATTTTTTTTTTCAAACCAACACGTATTGGGTGTCTATAGATAGGTCTTGAAAAATGACATTGAGGTTCCTAAGACAACTTTTTCTCAAAGTCAACCGTTTGAAAGATATTCACCGCCAAAGTGGTAAAATGTGTGTCCCCCCCCCTTTAACTTTTGAAATAAGAAAGTGAAAAATCTAAAAAAAATATATGCTGTAGATCTTAATAAACACTTTCAACCAAAATTGGTTTGAACGCGATATAGTAATTAGTTTTTGAGATATAGCACATTTTCCAAAACCGCAAATATAACTTTGTCATTCATACCAACACTGTGAAAAACAAAGTTATTTTTGCAAACGAAAAATGATAGGTGGTTTTAAATATGGTATGGTATAAATAAGGTAACGACGGAACCCTATGGCGCGTGGCCCGACACGCACTTGGCCGGTTTTTTTTATCATTCGTAATCACTTAATTTAGAACACACTGTTTTTGTTTTTGCTATCTATTTGACCCTTGAATTCGGGATTGATTAACGGTGTAAGAGCAAATAAATAACATTATTATTGTAATTTTATCTTGAAACATGATATATTTCGCCTGATATAGCGTTTTTTCGACATTTAACTTAAAAAATCCATTGTCTTTGACAGTTAAACGTGATATATCGCTATACCATATCGCGTTTCAGTGGTCATGCTAGCAGCATTGCAAATTGCAAACTATTTTTTTGCAAAATGGTATGTAAATACTTAAAACAAAACCAATGCTAGAAGTTTTGTTCGCGACTATTCATAAAGTCGCTCGCACATCAAAGGCTCACTTATAAAAACATAAAGCTTTTTAATCAGCTCAAAGCTCCAATAATATACAATGTTATTACTGGTAGATACTTACCTACTTACATTTTTAGCCAAGAAGAGTTTTCTTCGAAAGTCCTAATTCCCTAACACTTCCATATCTTTAATAACAAAGTTAAACATCCTGATACAAATTAATTGAACCCAATCAACGGGTGCAGTACCAGACGCCATTTTTCTGGGAACAACTCAACTTATAGTTTGGTATTGGGGGTCCACTTCCAACTGCACTTTTCTTTAGTTTCGAACAAAGTTTCGTGCGTTTTTCTATTCGTTTGAACGCTACGCTTACTTTTAAAGCTTAAATATGAGCAATAGATGATTAAATCACATGTCGCAAACTTAAGTAAATCACAGACTTCGATGTATTGTATGGAATTGTCAAGCTTACGGCACGTAATTTTATAGTTTACTGCTTATTTTAGTTTCAATAGTAAGCGTAGCGTTCAAAAAAATATAATGTTGGCCATTTGAGTAGGGGCTTATCAATGCCATTTCTCGAGCCTACAGTTTTTTGTCATTTTGACCGCCTCACTGTGGCCGCCTTCCACTGCAAGGCCGTCACGTTACCACAGAAAATAATATTAAACTAAACGTACGTTACATTGAACTCACAATAGAATAATCTCGTTCTCGTTAACATTTCGGTTGCGGCGGTTAAAAAACTGCGTTAGGGTTAACCCGAAGTTTCGTTTCGTACGACCCGAAACTACGTACGAGTGTGGTCGGAGTAGGCCTCCAAGTTTGGTACAGGAAGTCCGTACTTAGGGGTATAAATAGACGATTTATAGTCCAGTCTTCCGATCCTTTGAAGTTAAGGTATTTTGATGGGAAGCTCGAGTTGCCTGTAACTAGTTTGTAGCATACATTTTTGTCTATGGAAGGATGTAGTTTGTAACTATTTGGCTATGGTATTAGGAATGTAAAGTTTTTTTCTTATAAACAATGTTTCTTACAAGTTGGTTGCTTAGATTTTTTACTATAACCTATTAGATCATGTTTTCAAGGCATTATTGTGGTGAATACCAAAAGGGTTAGTATTAAGCATAGTCGACCAGACTGCAAAAGGTCCGGATTCAGATCTTCGTCGTGTTGTGTTAATTTGTAAGTGAGGGGCTATGTTTTATCAGTTAGGCCATTATTGACTGTTCAGTTTCTTTCTAAACGTATAATGAATATATTAAGTTCTTCTGCAATTTTATAAGTAGGACTTAAATTGTATTCTTTTCTTACAAGTCAAAGATTTTGATTTGGTATGCGTATGACATGTGGCTTTTTATCAATATGTTTTTATTAATTTTATCAATTTATTTATGCATTTTTTAAGGTTTAAATAAACTCTTAATAAAACGCGCTGTATCTTCGTACGTGAGTAGCGATGGCTGGCGGCCTACTAGCATATCGGAATTGCGATAGACCTATAAGTAGGTCTAAGGTCTTACGAAATATAATAACAAGATAACTTATTTATAAAGTGCAGTTACAAGTAACCTTTTAAGTTTAGAACTAGTTAAGTTATTTATTACAGATTCATACGTTTACATAAGTAGAGTTAAAAAACGGCAAAAAATCACGTTTGTTGTATGGGAGCCCCCCCTTAAATATTAATTTTATTCTGTATTTATTATTTGTTGTTATAGCGGCAACAGAAATACATCATCTGTGAAAATTTCAACTTTCCAGTTATCACGGTTCATGAGATACAGCCTGGTGACAGCAGATAGACAGACAGACAGACGGACAGCTGTCTGTCCGTCTGTCTGTCTGTTACCAGGCTGTATCTCATGAACCGTGATATCTGGACAGACAGACGGACAGCGGAGTCTTAGTAATAGGGTCCCGTTTTTACCCTTTGGGTACGGAACCCTAAAAAGAAAAAAATATTTCTTCCAAACGATCTATTCCCCACTCATCCGGATCATGTGGTTTTCATTAAAAATTTATAAAAATGATTATGAAAATATTCTATTTTATTGAAACTTTTTTAACTACAGACCGGTTTGTTTATTTAAAATTCAAATTAAAACTCTAATAATTTATTACTCTTTATTAATTTATCCTACTATCCTACTAATATTATAAATGTGAAAGTTTGTGGGTTTGGATGTTTGGATGTTTGTTCCTCAATCACGCAAAAACTACTGAACGGATTTGGATGAAATTTGGCACACAGATAGTAGATAGCCTATAGATTGAAAAAAATAGAATACTTTTTATCCCGTTATTCCCACGGGAACGAGAACCACGCGGGTGAAACCGCGGGCGGCAACTAGTTAATTATATAAACCACGTGTTTCTTAATAACCCCTAAATATGATAGATAGGGTGAATATGATAGATAGGGATCATCAAACTAAACAACTTTGACTATGGGACCAACTCTCAAAATTGCATTAAAAACAGCTGTTTCATACATTTTGATATTTTCATTATTATTTTTTGTATGAAACAGCTGATTTTTTTCGCGAATTCAGAGTTGGTCCTATAGTAAAAGTTGTTCAGTTTGATGGTCCCTATCTACCATATAAGGCATGGGGGGTTATTTCGTAACACGTTGTATCTTGTAATAAATAAATAATAAGTATAATGTGGTACTAATATTTAAGTTCTTCTTGTCATCGAAAAAGTAGTAAAATATAGAAGATTAAATTCTTTTTAAGTTTATTTGATTTCACTTGACTTGATAGAAATTAATTCTTGGACGTAAATTGTAGAGAAAAACCACAAAATTTGTGTTTTTCTCTACATGTTATTTTCGAATTGTAAGATTATTCATTACATATCATTACCTTTTGCTAACAAAAATAAAGAAAACTCACACCCCTATCTCTTGACCTTAAAAAAGACATAAAACTCAATCCTTTATAGCCCTTTTCCACTTAAAATGAGGCTATTAACAGTTTTATTCGCGAATTTGCTCATTTTATAACAGCAATAAAACAGATTATTGTTTAGAAAGAACACGGCGACTGTAGTTTTAAATGGCGTCGTAATTTAACCACAAGAACTATAAATGAAAAGACTTAGAACATGCGACTCCAAGATGTGATGGAGTCGATGTGCTAATCAGTTCACCATGAATTCGTTAAAGAGCTTGAAAATAGTTTCCATTGAAATTCGATATACATAACTAGATTAGCGATGGATGAGCGATACTTTTTCAACTGATTTAAAAAAAGAAGAGATTGTTTATTCTTCTTGTATATATTTTTAGGGTTCCGTACCTCAAAAGGAAAAAACGGAACCCTTATAGGATCACTTTGTTGTCCGTCTGTCTGTCTGTCCGTCCGTCCGTCTGTCTGTCAAGACCCTTTATCTCGGAAACGCGTGGAGGTATCGAGTTGAAATTTAAACCATATACTAAGGTCTACGGGCCCTTGAAGCTGTAAAAAAATAAAACTTCTAAGTTAACGTAAAAAAAAGATACTGCCGTTTAGGGCGCAAAAAACGCATTTTCGATACTCTCAAAGGAATCAAAATTCATAGGGTACTTCCCGTTGACCTAGGACTATGAAATTTGGCAGGTAATAGCGTCTTATACTACACTTACAGGAATAAATCTGAAAACTGTATATTTGTAATTAAATCATAAAAAATATGGTCATTAAAATACGTAATTATTAATCATCTTGGTGAAACAACGGTATGCGCGGTCATAGTTTAACTTCTAATTACTTTTGTGATAATCGCGCCACTAATTCTTTTTAAAATATCAATATTTATTATTATTAATTATTTAGATTTTCGAACTCTCGAAGATTTCGAACGAAGAAATTCGAACATTATTTTGACAAACTTCTTCGTGCTAAATCGGAGTTTACGGACAGACCTAAACCGCGACGTCAATATTTGTATGAGAATCCATTACTAACGTGTAATAATGGATTTTCATACAAAAATTGCCGGCGTCTGTCCGGCAATGTTTCTATTAAAACTCATCACACACGTGTAATTTAGATATGGAGCGAACTTTTCAATGAAACACAAATACTTATAGGTATCAAATGTCGCCTTGATGAGCGAGCACATTCCAAAAAAAATTTTTTTTAATATTCGGTATACTGGTATCACGTGAAAGGCCTTGATGAGCACATTCCAAAAAACTGAAACAAAAAACGAAAAAAAAAAAATGTTTTGGTGCAATATGGGTATCAAATGAAAGGCCTTGATGAGCGCATTCCAAAAAGATGAAAAAAAATTTAAAATCGAAAAAAAAAATTTTTTAAATATGGGTATCAAATGAAAGGCCTTGATGAGCATATTCCAAAAAACTGAAAAAAAAAAAGAAGAAACGAAAGAAATTTTTTTTTGCAGTATGGGTATCAAATGAAAGGCCTTGATGGGCACTTTCCAAAAAACTGAAAAAAAAACTGGAAATAAATGAAAAAAACCAGAAAAAATTTTTTTTTCAATATGGGTATCAAATGAAAGGCCTTTATGTGCACATTACAAAAAGATTAAAAAAATATTTCCATTTTCTTTTTTCAATTACTGTAATTTAAAATAAAAATAAAAAGCTTAAAACTTTTAAAACTAAAAAGTTAAAAGTTTATAAGCTACTTGGTTTGAATTTCCGCGCATTATTTGAGAAAAGTATACTACTACTACTATACAAGCCTTGGCCGCAACTAGGCATTGATGGACTCACGTATGTTCTTCAATGCCTGTCTTGAGTGCCGCTGCAGTAATGTACTATTCCATTTCAAACCTTCGCCCGTGGTCAATTCTTTGTCGTAATCCCTGGAAGGGACAACGGATGTTATTTTCTACGTGGCGACAAAGGATTTCAATCTATATATAGCAGTCAATTCTAAATGTTTTTGCGCGAATCACTTAAAAACTGCTGAACGGATTTTGATGGTATTTTTTTACAGTTTGGTAGCTTGGAGTCCAACTTATAATCTAAGCAATTTTTCACATAATTCCGGTAGGTAGAACCTGGGATGAAGCTTGAACTCTCCGTAGTACAGTTTTCATATAAAAAAAAAAACTAATAACTACCAACCACTTTTTTTCAAAATATTTCCTATGAACCGACACAACTTTTCTATAGCTTTATTTTATGTATAGATGTAGGTCTGTACGGAACCCTCGGTGGGCGAGCCCGACTCGCACTTGTCCGTTTTTTTTTAATTATCAGAATGGCAACTGAAGTATTCCAATTAAAGCAACTTTTATATTTTTTAATTCTTAGAGCAACTTGCAGTGGCTATTCGCCCAATTGCTCAAAGAGGAATTCTTCGCTTTATCAGCGACAGATCGTGAGGCGTATCAGCGATTTTCGCCAATGACAAAGAATGAGTTAAACATACCTAATTTTAATCTAACACCTAGAACGATAGTTCTCTACTAAGCGCACTGTCAAAAGTGAGGCAATTAAAACAGCCAAAATGGCTCCGTTTTCAGATTGTTATTCTACATTATTACCTAATCATACCGATTAAGTACACAACGGTTTCAATTTTACCACATTTATAACACTAGTTACTATATTATTGGGTTTCAGTTACGATTAGTTAACGTATGAAGGATATAAATTTGAAAACTAAGCCATTCTGGCTTGGTATAAGTTGCCTCACTTTGCATACGAGGACACGGCTTCTAGGTGTTATTATTCTAAGATTTTAACTAATTCCTTTCTATACACAGGTATACAACAACGATTATTAGCAATGAAATTATATAAGATTTTGTAAAAAAGGCTACAGACTTTAATTATTTTCCATAAATTAATCTTATAACTTGGGCAGAATCACAAAACGCATAAAACTAATTAAATATATAAATTTACAGGCACGTAAAAACGCAATGTAAAATAAAATTACACTTTTCCGTGAAATGGAACGGATTTTATGTTTCATAAAATATTTTTTAAAGCTTTGTACCTACCTCATTAAAAGTTCTTCATCTTGAAACATTTAATATTACTGCTATGGATCGATCGTCATTTTCTTTAAGGGTGATCGAAATTCCATAATAATTATAATGCATTTTTACAATTTCTCAATTTTTTTTGCTTTTTTTCCAGATATCTACCCGTTTACTCAGTGCCTAAAAGGGATGTGCCTTCAGTGTTAGTGCTAAAGTAGTGTTTGATAGTTTATTTTATTAACAAACAGTGTTCGTCATAACTACCGAGGTTCGTGTTTTTGTGTTTATCGACAAAAAAGCAACACTATGGATCTACGGAGGTTATCGCTATGTTTAGCACTCGTCATGCTCGCAGTCTACGCACAATGCTCAGGTATGTTTTATTTTTTTAAGGCTGTATGATTCCATTACATTTGTAAATGAAAGAAAAAAAAAACGAAAATAGAACTTTGAAAAAGTAGAAAGCGGTGGCTGTATGAATTCTCAACCTTTGTTTATATTATAAACTAATTATTATTTGGGTAAACCGTAAATATCATTGGAATTCTAACCTACTTTAGTAAAAAGTTTAAGTAGCAAGCCTTTGTTTTTGATAACTTTATTTTATTTACGGATAATGTTTTTGTTATTTCAAGTAATAAGATCCAATAGAGTTGGTTGATGTCAATAAACATATCAAATCAAGTATATTTTTCATTCAGCAATAGGGTATCATAATAAAACATTATCGCTCACATTTTCACCCTCAAGAAATTTTTATCGCATAAAACATGTAAACAAACAATAAAAATATTCGCTCAGCGATTCCAATGCCGTGATTAAATTAAAAATGTAGCACACAGAGTCGCCGGGATGTCTAAAAAAACAGAATGACTAATCTTACAAGAGCTGTGTAATTTTAGACCGGTTCTAGGCTATGCTGAGTGCAGTAATGACAGAAAAAAGTGTTTTCGAGGTCAAGATGTTTCCGATCGAGAAAGACGTTTCACGTTCTACATTATCTGTGGTTTGTCATACTTTTTGACATATAATATAATTTGAATCACCTACAAGAAACAAAACTTTTTAGGAAACACAAGGGGTTCCTTCTTATGGGCCATTTACATAGTTCGATTTTAGACACCTAGCAAGTCGCATCCAAAATTGAATGGCAGATGATGGCGTCGCTGTCATCTATGTAGTTGGTGGTGTAACCTAGGTAACAATATGTAATAACGTGGTTGCAGTTTCGGCCACCAGATCAGATAATTTTGTTCAGTCACCTGCGGCCTAGGCCGAATTGCCATTTACACGGTCGATTTTCGCCGTACGGCGAAAGTTGAGCGGCTTCAGTCACCTATGTAAATACCCCATTAGAAACTAAGATGACATGGATTAATAAAACTTTCACCGATCGAGCACGAAGCGCGACCGAAGAGTCTCCGTTTTAGCTTGGGAAAAAATGCTTTCGTATGTCTGTCCGGCTGTCCGTATGTTCTCCTCTATAGGTCGCGTTTCTCAACGATTTTCGTGAAATTTGTGAGCAGGTTCTATAATTATATATTTTTTTGTCGATTTTTCAAAATTGGGGAGATATAAGAAATAGCATTTCAGCTATTTCGAATACTGTTCAAAAATGTCACAAACGCAAGATTTACAGCTCTATAGAACCACTAGTTTTATTAAACATTTATTTAGTTGAACAATTTTATTAGGCTATAATTAGTAAACAAATGAAACAGGTGAAAAGGGTGGGGATGGGGAACCCCTTGTTCCAAGAAATATGGTTGTTTAATGTTGTCCTATTAAATACCGCTGTTTAATTAATCATTGTCACAGAAATAGGTTTTTGTAACCCTAATAATATTAATAAAATATTTAGAAAGACTGAAAAAAATATGTTACTGAAATATTATGAATCTACAAGGTTTTTCCAGCGACTTCATCCGCGTGAAAATTAAATTACCTACCTTTCTTTTGGAATTTCGGGAGATCGGGAGTGATGATTTTATTTGTTTTTCTCGAAGGTCGAATAAATTAAATTAGAAAGAAAGAAAAATAATTTATTTGAGACAGGCATTAAAAATACATACAGTAAAACTTAAAACCACTATTTGTCCCAAAAAATTAATGAACATTAATGCAGTGACTTAGGATTTTTTAAGCTTAGACGTATTTAGCTACTTTGGCATATATTTGTAGGATAGTAAATTTTATTGCTAAACTTGTAAGTAACATTACGTCCTAGCACAAAATATACAATATACTACAAGTCCCTAGTATTAATTTCAGTGACATTATCACATCGTTTATTGGTTATGCAACTTAATATTTACTATCAGAACTATTTTATTGGTGATAAAAGTCAAATGTTTCGTCACACTAACGGAATAGCAATAAACAGATAAACGATTAATGTCGGACAAATGCAGCCATAAATTCAATAGGGCATTTATTTAATTAACATTATAATTATGATAGTAAGTAATTTGAAAACCTTCATAAAGTCAAGAGAGTCGTGAATATTTTTTGGTGATTTGACATCCGAAGTCAGTAATATACAACGTGTTACAACATAATGTCGAATATGGTAGATAGGGACCATCAAACTGAACAACTTTTACTATGGGACCAACTCTGAAATCGCGAAAAAAAATTCGTCTGTTTCATAAAAAAAAATCGAAAATATCAAAATGTATTTCGCTGATATATTTCGCGATATCAGAGTTGGTCCCATAATAAAAGTTGTTCAGTTTGATGGGTCCCTATCAGTTTGATAGGTACCATACAAAACGCTACTTTGTATGGTAAAAAACCTAATATTTCTGGTTGGTTTTGGTATATTTTCAACACATACAATTCATACAATTTATTTGTTTATTGAACTGCATCAAAAACAGATTAAGGTTAGTCTACAATCGAAGCAATTAATTTTTATCTAAGAATCTATATTTTTTCTCACGATGGTGGTTTTCTAGACTATACTTCCGCCCGCACTCGTTTGAAATAAAACACTTTTGGAATTAAGAGCGCGGTCACTTTCAGAAAAAAAGTGCTTAACAGAACATAAAAAAAATATGACGTTCCAGTCATGATTCGATGAAGACATCCAATGGACTAATCAATACTCGTTTTATTGTAAAAAAAACTTGAGCATAGACAAAGCGCACCACAATCATAGCCTGTCAGTCACGTACTCGAAAGCGTACCCTGAAATTTAAGTTCGGAACTTAATTGGATCATTAACAATTCTAACGGCATCAGTAATAACTCTCTCACTGACAGCACCTTTTTTTAGCGCCAAACCTTTTGTCAAATTGACAGCTGTCAAATAATTTGATGTCGAAAATTGTTGCATTCGAAATCAATTATCATTTTGATTTAGCTACATAATCTAGGTGCATTGCATTGTATGTGCAAGTAAACGTTATGGAAGACATTTAAAAAAGGAAAAAAGCTCCTCTGTCTTTGTTTTAGAATACCGTGTGTCGTCCGGCAGAGTAGATAGAATATAACGATTATATACTGCCCGGCATAAATATTGGCAAGAGAATGAAAGAGGCAAAAGATGCGCTCTTTCTTTCTCTTGCCAATATATATGCCGGCATCTGTACCTAAGTACTTTTTTGAAGTGAAAACTTCTTTAGCGGCGTTGTACGCCTTTTTGTAATGGGGAAAAAATCTTAAACTCGCGTCAGTCAGTCAGGATCACGTGACCCTGATCGAAAATTCGTAAGACGGATATGACGGATGGAGAGCAGACAGCAGGCGGCGGAAGTATTCCCCTCTCTTGAAAATTGCGGCGCGTCATTTCAATACATAAACACCTGTGTCACCATAGCAAGGCGCAATTTTTTTTATTCAATGCCAAGACTCTAGATTTTCTGTCAAGCTATGGATAAGACTCGTACAATACTGTTCTGTATTCGTAAATTCAAATCAGAGTAAATTCGTAAGACGGCAATTCGTGCAAAATTATTCCCTAACCATTCCAAAATATCAAAAATGCACAACGTTAATATTCAAGTTTTCACTTCTGCCGGCACTCCCGGAGTGCAACCCGATTCTTTTTTATTCACAATGGGATAGTGCTTGGCCTTCACCTCACCTGATGTTAAGTGACATTAAGGCTGAAGGTAGAAGCACACTACACCCGGAATCCTCATCACTGAGGCACTGGCTATCTAACATCTAGTTGCCGGAACACAATTTTTCAATTGTTGTTATGGCGTCAGACTTTGGTAAGATAGTGGTAGCTAGCCAGGCGGACTTGAATTAAGAAAGCCCTACCAGTCCTACCACCAACCAAACCGAGTACAAATTATTCCGGCGGCAGAGTAGATAGAATACAACGATTACAATAGAGATACCTAAGTAGTATCACAGAATACCTATAGTACAAAAAATGGCTAGCGGAATTTTCCGATATAAAAAGTGATCAAAACACTGTGATTTCCTACTTGTTTGCTAAGCGTAGAAATTATAGCAATATTCACAGGCCTTCGCCCTCCAATGGACTAAATGGACTGCTAATATGAAAAAGTGTAGTTTTACTACTTTACTACACTCAAAATCAATATTGCCTCGCCCAATGCAGTTCAAAAGCCTCATTCAATTAATTAGCTACATCGCCGCTTACGATCGTCGTAGCCATAAAGACGTGCTAATGAGAACAATAAAGGCATGGAGGCGGTAAACAATGCAAATCGGCTAAATTATTTCTTAAGAACAACCAAGTGTTTTAATAATGTGGCAAAAATGTATAACTTCTTCGAATAAGTGTGTAATAAGAATACTTTTCTATCAAATAATTTGTTAAACAATACTGCTTTAGGTCATGGCACATATAAAGGCACCGCAACAGCACCGCTCCAACCCAGCAGTTAACTTGTCATTCAAATTAGAGCTTTAAATCATGTGTCGTAAAATATATTTCATAATGCCAATAAGAAAAATCCAACGGTGCGCCAACGGCGGGCGGTCAGTGCGCTTACCGCTACCATACGGCTCGACTCGCAGCCGCCTCGCTGCAAGCGAGCGGACCGCGCGCTTACCGCGCGCCGACCGCGTGCTTGCCGCGCGCTGACTCCGAGTCGCCAGCGAAACAACATCATATGCAAAATAGCTTGTACTCGCGCCCGGCCCGAGGTATGCAAGCTTACACCTCGCGGACGGCGCGCGGGCGGCGCGCTTACGGCAAGCCGACCGCGTGCTTACACCGCGCTGGTGGCTAGCCGTAGCCTAAATTCGAGGTGACGCCGTGCTGTTGCTGTACAGTTGCGGTGCCGTTATAGTGTGCCATGACCTTTTATTTACTGGTTTGTAATACTTACTTGTAATATTTAAGCTTACGTAATAGGCTAACGTTTTATGGTGTTTATGCAGTTCGATTCCCAGGGCGTACATTTGTACTCGGTTTGGTTGGTGGTGGTAGGGCTTATT
Organism: Agriphila geniculea; assembly: GCA_943789525.1. Taxonomy (NCBI): domain Eukaryota; kingdom Metazoa; phylum Arthropoda; class Insecta; order Lepidoptera; family Crambidae; genus Agriphila; species Agriphila geniculea. Next base: position 6,667,130 of record OX038895.1, read on the forward strand.
CCAAGTCCGCCTGGCTAGCTACCACCACTTACCTAAGTCTGACGCCATAACAACAATTTTTTTTTTTTTTGTGTTCCGGCAGTTAGAGGTAAGATAGCCAGTTCCTCAGTGATGAGGATTCCGGGTGTAGTGCGCTTCCACTTTCGGACTTATCGTCACTTAACATCAGGTGAGGTGAAGGCCAGCCACTATAGTGCCCGTTTGTGGATAAAAAGTACCACTTCGCATCGTGTTATGGCAACGTGGAAGAGTTAAAATTAAGTTTGGCTCTCAAAAAAATAGCCGACCACTACTCTATCTAATAATTTAACAAAAATACATACATACACTCACGCCTGCTTCTCATGGGGTTAGGCAGAGACTATGGATCACCACTGCTACCCCTCATTCCTCTACGATCCACCGACGAGGTTCCACCGGTGGATCGAAAGCTACGATCCTTTCACACTTCTTTCGCTTCATTCACATCCATCAGTCTTTTCATACATGCCCTGCGGTTTTTGTCACTGTGTACACCAGCCTTTTTTATTAAAACCCCTATTTGGTCCGCGTAGGATTTTCTGGGATGCCCTTGCGCAATCGTTTCTTCCACATTCCCACAATTATATCTCTTTCGTGATTCGCGTTTCATTCATCCTCTCTAACAAAAATACCACATCCAAATTTCTTATTCGTCATAAAACACAATTTCTTGGCAAACAGGTGGGGTGCAACTCGAATTGTTATCGGACACGCAACGCCCACTAAAACTCTAATTACAAATTACAGCTGATTAACAAACGTCAGAATTGTGTCTCTGGTTAATTGGTTTTATTTTTTATCGCTATTATTAAAAGAGGTTTTATTGCGGTATTAAATTCTAGCTATCCTTTTTGGTTGGTAATAAATGTTATGTTTTAAATAAAAAAGTTTTAAAATGTTTGTTTTCAATTGTTTTTTTATCTTTTTTGTTTTCATCAGGGTCAATCAATAGTGCTTTTCAAATTATTATTCAAACTTTTAGAAACTAGTGCGTTTTGACATTTAAGGCTGAATTCCCCATTCTCCATTTCTTCGCTATTTTGAAAATAATCGAAAAACTGAATCGACCAAAAAATCTTTACAATCATGAATCTGCTCACAAAATTTCACGAGGATCTGTTGAGAAATGCGACCTGTAGGGGAGAACAAACGGTCAGCCGGACATCCGGATGGACATACGAAAGCATTTTTTCCACCCACGGAGACGCATCGCTATCGCTCGGTCAATTAATGAATAGTTTGCTATACATTTAATTTATTATACAACGATAACTTTTATAAAGTTTTAACTCGAAAACAGCAACAGTTCTATTTTTAACACGATTTTATTAAGTCGCTTTTTATTGTGTTTATTTTCTACTACTTAATATACTTACGTACTATGCAATTTCCAATGATTCACATTTTATTATGCAAGCTTACAGTATGTCGATCATTTTAAATGTAGGTGAGATACTGTTTTGTAAACAATACAAATGACATTGAATTGTTTATTGCGTAACGCCGCATAACCTTCTTATCAGTCAAAAACAATGGTTCATTCAATTGAATGCATCAATCATTCAATAGTTCATAGTGACTCATTTATCAATGATCTTATTTTGAGGTAATAATTTTATAGTTGGAATAATCCGACGCGTGTTTATTTCGCTAGGTTCGTATATTACTACAAAATAACCTCCGAATATTATTTTATGATGAAAAATTGTGAAAAACTTAAATCTATTTGTAATTACTATGTATTTTTCCTTACTTATTTATTTTTTGTAAGTATGAATGACAGAATTACGACTGTCGGGTCAACTATAGTTTATATAAAGAGGTATATTTTTATGTAAATTCTCTTCTTATATAAAAGCTGGAAAAAGGAAAAACACTTTCACTAGCTAGTGACTTTCAACTTGCTCATCACCTAGCATTTAAATCTCACACATGGATCAACATAAAGAAATAACTCTTCTAGAGTTTGTCTTTTTTGATGCACAACGGGACAGTGCTTGGCGTTCACCTCACTTGATGTTAAGTGACGATAAGGCCGAAGGTGGAAGCGCACTACACCCGGAAGCCTCGCCACTGAGGAATTAGCTGTCTTACCTCTAACTGCCGGAACACAACAATTTTTAAATTGTTGTTAATGGCTTCAGACTAACGTTGGACGGTGCTAGCTAGCCAGACGGGCTTGAAATAAGCCCTACCACCAACCAAACCGAGTACAAATGTAATTCCTCCTGGGAATCGAACCCGGGACCTGCATCTGACACGGGTGGGCGAATCACTAGACCACAGAGGCTGTTAAAGTATTAGAGGGAGGCGATGTCGCCCGCGACTTCGTCTGCGTGGAAAGTTTTTTGCTATCCCTCGGGAACAATACTTTTTTTCGGGATGAATGGTACCCTAAGTCCTTCTCTGTACCCCTGACAATGTGTATGCAAAATTTCATGACGATCGGTTCAGTAGTTGAGACGTGAAAGCGTAACAAACAAACAAACAAAGTAAGGATAGTAAGGATTATCACTGTTTCTTTCGGGCTTTTATAAAAAGATCTTTAAATTTAACATAAGGTCTTGTTGTTTTACCACTTCTAAGATGTAAAGATATGGAAATTTCTCCACCAATTGTATTTAAATTTCATTACCGATTCCCGGTTTGGTATTATGTTTCGAGTAATCAATATCCCGATTGTTCGTACAGATTGATCGATTACTATTCGAATATTTTATCATTTCGAAACCCTATTTCGAAGCCAAACCCGTTTAGGTAGGAATGTTGCTTAACTAGCGTGGCAAACTATAATTATATGTACTGTCAGCATCATACTTAGTATTGCACTATGATTGAATCTGTGATTTAAGTGGGCGTTTGTAAATGAGGTTTATCATAAGTGTAAAGAAATAAAACCGGTCAAGAGAGAGTCGGACTCAGGGTTCCGTACCATCATAATAAATACACTGCAGAGTAGAATAATAAAATTATTATAGCAGTTTTAGAAATTTGACTGTTTTAGAAATTTGATAATTTCTAAAAAAGTGTGCTATATTGCGACATCATTTTATTTTTCCTGTAATCTTTATATAAACTGCTATCACATAGAATTATTTCAGATTTTTCTCTTTGCAAACTTCGGAGATAAGGGGGGGAACGGTCATTTTTTTTACATTTTTCATCATAAGACAAAAACTATGCGGTCTAGAAAAAAATTTATTAAAAACGTGCAAACGGCGCTCTTTCATATGATACCCCACATTCCCTAGTAGCCCCACTTAAAATTTTTAAGACCCGTTTCAGGCCCTGCTGTAAAATAGATATTTTTTTTTATTTATTTCTTATTTGCAAAATAGTTGGGCAAATGTCATCTTAAACTATTCCAAATTCCAAGTTGATACCATTAGAAGTTCTCGAGATATCCAGCTGTGACAGACAGACAGACAGACTGAGTCACACCATAAAGGTATGATTCCGATCTCGGCAGCAGCAGCAGTGTTGCCGCAGCAGTGCACACCAAATTGAACCCTAATGTTACGTGAAAGGCTCAATTTGATGTGAGCGGAGAAGCGACGCGACATTGCTGCGCAACACTGCTGCGCGACACTGCTGCGCAGCAGTGCTGCGCGGCACTGCTGCCGCAACACCACTGGTCCCCATACATTCTCTATAGGTTTATATGAGACTACATTCCGAGCTCGGCAGCAGTGTCGCGCAGCAGTGCTGCTGACATCGGAATCATACCTTAAGGGTTCCATTTTTACCATTTTGGTACGGAACCCTAAAAAGGATTTCTAAGACTCCGCGCGTGTCCATTAGAAATAAAACACTTTTTACGTATACACGCAGCACGTATATTATTAATTCAGGTGTTACTATTTAAACATTATTTAGTTGGCTGTGGTCACGGGGGCACGGACAGTAAATAATTCTAAAATAACAACTGAAACTGTATTTATAAAAGGCTTCTGTATATATAAAAGGCTAAGAGACTGACTGATCTATCAACGCACAGCTCTAACTCTAACTACTGGACTGATCAAGCTGAAATTTGGCACGATAATAGTCATTAGGACGCAAACATCTGCTAAGAAAGAATTTTGGAAAATTCAACCCCTTAAGGGGATTGGGGATGAAAATTTGTATGAATATCCGTCAGTTTCGAAGTCAGGATCTTCCAATTTTGTGGTCAAGCTGACGATTGAAAATTATTATCTACTGCCTCAGCCTTTTTGATAATTCCACCCCCGAAGGAGTAAAAAGGGGGATGAAGTTGTAAATGGAAAGTCGTTCATTTTCAAAGTAAAACTCATTAAATTTTAATTAGGCTTATGATTGGAAACAAAAAATATTATATAAATACATTTTTCGTAATTTCGGAAAATCAACCTTATCAGGGGTTATCGGATTTTGATGAAATTAAAACATAAAAAATTCAAAAATTCAAAATTCAAAATAATTTATTCAGTCTAGGCTGTTACAAGCACTTGTGAATGTCATAGAAGCTACGCCATCGGTTCGCAAACCCTAAGCGGGAGACCTTGTAACGAGAAGAACCGGCAAGAAACTCGTCAAGGGCTGCTTTTTTCTCCCTGTATATTTCATACAGAGTCGTCAACATTGAAAAATGAGCTCTACGTTTAAAGTGAGGTCATTTTTCATCACAATAATTAACAAAAGTTTGCACACAATGGGTAGGTAGGTTAAAATTAAATATATCTACTACATTCAGATAGGTAAATATGAGAGTAAATAACTTTCAACTAGTTGAGAAATCACTCTGTCTGCTACTCGAACCAAAAAACACTTGATGCAAGACATAAAAAGTAAAAACGCAATTCTTACAATTCAATATTCATTAAGATAGGTACTCAGAAGCAGACCCATTCCCACTGGCAGCACCCGTTCACGAGCATGACGCATGGACCAGCCATTGCTTCGCTCAACCATATTTGAGGGAACGTAACGACCCGCCCCACACGACACCACCGCAGAAATGATTAAAGAGAGCATGACATACTTACCCATCCTAAGGCACTGAATTGAAAACTAATATCCAAAAGCTTTTCATAGGCCTTTACTTACAAAACTATAGACGAAAAAATACGAAAAAAAATTACGAAAGCAAAATAATCATTTTAGTCATCAGCAATAAAAAAAGTGAGAAATCAAAACAAGGATTAGTTATTAATTTTATGTTTTGAGTAAGAAGTGCCATACAGATTGATAATATTAACATGAAGAAAAAAAAAATATATGCGACGCCCTTAGTACAAGCAGACAGAAGCAGACCCATTCCCACTGGCAGCACCCGTTCACGAGCATGACGCATGAACCAGCCATCGTTTCGCTCAACCATATTTGAGGGAACGTAACGACCCGCCTCACACGACACCACCGCAGAAATGTTTAAAGTGAGCATGACATACTAAAGCTACCCGCATTAAGGCGTCGAGTCAAAAGCTTACAATACGTTTTAAGTAGGTAGGACACTTCTCTCAATTTTCACATGGAATAGAAAAATCTACGACCGAGCTGTTTTATCAATTAAGTAATCTTTAACAGTATAGTATCCTTTTTTGAGAAGACAATTCTTTACATGAGTCTTGAAGTTTTCAAATGGTAAATCCAAAATATTACTTGGAATTTTATTATAAAACTTTATACCAAGTCCTATGAAAGAACCACGGACTTTTTCTAATCTATACTGAGGCATTACAAGTTTGTCTTTATTTCTGGTGTTCCGATTGTGTCAATCACAATTTTTTGTATATGAGTTAATATTGCGACGCACGAAAAGTATGCAGTTTAATATAAATTGTGATGCTGCTGTCAATATACCAATCTCTTTGAATCTATCCCTAAGAGATGTTCTAGAACTTAGTTGATAAATAGCTCTTATTGCTCGTTTTTGTAAAACAAAAATAGTATTTATATCGGCTGCTATCCCCCACAAAAGAATACAGTATGACATAATGCTATGAAAATAGCTGAAATACACTAATCTGGCAGTTTCTTCATCTGTTAACTGTCTAACTTTTCTAATAGCATAAGCAGCAGAGCTGAGCTTGCCAGCCAGAGCTGTGATATGCATATTCCATTGAAGTTTACTGTCAAGAGTTACACCCAAGAAAACTGTTGAATCGAGCAAATCTAATTTCTCATTATTTATTACAATTTCAGTGGGATTCGCCTGTACATTAGGTAAAGTGAATTTAACACATTTGTTTTTCTTAGCATTAAGCTGGAGATTATTTACATTAAACCAAGTAAGAACCTGCGAGAGTGCTTTGTTCACATCGTCAAAATCAGTTTTATTCCTGTCAACTTTGAATATTAAAGAAGTATCATCCGCGAACAAAACAATATCACAGAACCTCTCTGCAAAAAAGGGTAGATCATTTATATATATTAAAAATAAAAAAGGGCCCAAAATGGAGCCTTGCGGAACGCCCATTTTTACATGAGAACCTGATGAACTTACTCCATTGATATTAACTGTTTGAGTCCTTGAACTGAGATACGACAGTATTAATTTTTGGGCATTATTTTTTACACCGTAATGATTTAGCTTCAACAGCAGCGTCCAGTGGTCCACGCAATCAAAAGCCTTGAACAGGTCGCAGAAAATGCCAAGGGCATTCTGAGACCCCTCCCAAGCCTCAAAGACATGCTTCAAAAGCGCAACCCATCAGTTGTGGAACGACCTTTCGTAAAGCCAAATTGTTTGTTGTGCAGAAGTTGATTTACATTAAAATGACCTAATAATTGCTCGAGTATTATTTTTTCAAAAATTTTGCTTAGGGCAGGTAATATCGATATTGGTCTGTAATTGCTAGGGTCTTCTTTATCTCCTGATTTAAACAATGGTATTACCTTGCTAAACTTCATAAGATCAGGAAATATTCCTTGATCAATACACCGATTAAAAATGTCAGCAAGATAAGGGGCAATAGTATGCACAATATTATTAATAACCTTAACTGATATGCCCCATAAATCAATGGAGCTTTTCATTTTTAGAGAATTGAAAGCTTTAATTATATCTAAAGCATTAATACATTTAAAATTAAACATTGAATCACTTTCAGCCACATGTCCCTTTAGCATAGATACAGCAGCCGCTGGTGTGGAATCCAAATTTGATGTAGTTTCTACTGGTATGTTTACAAAGAACTTATCAAAAATATTTGCAATTTCTTTATCTGATTTTATTAATTCATTATTAATATTAAGCGTTAGGTTATTTTCCCGTGCTTCAGATTTACCAGTTTCACGATTAATGATATCCCAGGTTGTTTTAGTTTTGTTACTCGAGTTTTTAATTTGCTTTTTAAAGCAGTTAGACTTTGCAACTGCACAAAATATTTTGAAAGTCTTCGAGTATTTTTTAACATGTTCTAAGAAACCTGGGCTTTGGTTAGTTTCTCTAAGCTTGTAAAGTTCATAAAGTCTGTTTCTACTTTTATAAATACCTGTCGTAGCCCAATCGCAGAACCGTAACTTCTGAGTACATTTAATAGTCTTGGTTTTAAATGATTTATCGAACTCATTAGTAACTAAATGAAAGAGGTTCTCATACAGAACATCAGGATTATCCGAAATCCATGGCAATAAAGAGATTTGTTCATCAATGTTGTTTTTAAAATTGTCCAATCCCTTTTTTGTGATAGGTCTGCATTCTACAGTCTTAGGTGTATCTATGACGTTCACAGCGTATGAAACTTTCAAACCGTAATGGTCGGATGAAATATTACTAAAAACAAATTTGTTTTTCGGATCACATTCTAAAAAAACATTATCTATGCAAGTGGCGGAGTGTTCAGTTACCCGTGTGGGTTCTAAAAATTTATTATGTAAATTAAAACATTTAAATAATGCCAGAAAACGAGTGGTCGAAGAATTGCTCTCGAGAATATCAATATTAAAATCGCCACAAATTACTACTGGTTTATTTTTTAACCTTAACTTTTTTAGAACATCTTCCATGACAGATTCAAAGATTTCATAGATACCCTTAGGGGGGCGGTATACAGACACAATAATCATGCTATCTAATTCAATACAAGACAACTCCACATGGCGCTCTGATGTAAGGTTCACAATATCTTTTCTTTCTTTATACTTTATATTATTATTCACAAAAATTACAGAACCGCCACGAATAGTTGTTTGCCTAACCATCGCACTTGCTAGTTGAAAATTATTTAGATTAAATGACATATCACCAGGCTTTAGCCAGTGTTCTGTAATGCAAATGATTTGAATATTATTACATTCAACAAACAATTCTAATTCTAGATCTTGCCAGACAGGCCCTGAATATTTTGACTAATTATATTGATACAATTAGGCCTGGCTTTTGTCTTGTGCCTCAGTTTAAATCTGAGTTTGTCACTGTTTTATTTGAAACAATATGCCGAGTAGTAGATGAAGTACTAATACTCGGTTTTATGGACTTAGTTACAGCTGTAACAGAGTCCTGTAAATTGTAGGCTAACAAATTAGCTATTTGCATCCTACATTTTTTCGGTAGATACATACTATCTGGAGTCAATGTAAAAGTGTTAATAAATTTATTAACGTCAAAGTATAAAATAACGTCACTGTGACGACAAATCAAATTATATATATACAAATTTAAATCAAAAGTGCGCTTATTTTGATCCCAGTTTAAGTTACTTGCATAAGGGAAAGCGCTAATTATTATTTTACATCTTGTTTCAGACTGCAATGTTAATAGACTATTAATATTTTTATGAATGTCCCTTTTTGTAATATGGGAACTGTCCCCACATAATATTACAACTGTTGTGGCGTCATCAATATGTGACTTATTAATATTTTGTACAATTTGGTTAAAAGATAAACCAGGAGTACAAATATTAATTAGTTTTTTAGAGAGCTTATCTCTTAGGGCTAAACCTAATCCCTGACCTAATTTGTCTGAAAACATAATTATTTTTGCCTCCTTTGAGTTAAAAGATAATGCTGGTTTGAACGTGCATTTACTATAGCTACTTTGTAATGTTTTTATGCAGGATGATGAATGACAGGGGCTCTGTGTAGATTGGCTAATTTTATTTACATCAGAATCATTATTGTGAATAACTGAAGATTCAACAATAAGTTGACTATTTACTAAGGAATCATACCGGTCCGCATTGTAATTGCAGAGTTCCACTAACTCTGTGGCAGATTTGATGTGCTCATCAATTTGTTTCTGCGCAAGAGAGTACTTCTTTTGCACAAGTTCAAGTGACTCATGCAACTGAGTGATTTTAAATTGCAATTTTTTAGTGTCCCGGTCATACATTTGCCTGCTTTCAGTTAATTTACTACTATAAATTTCCAATGAATCCAAGAGGCTAATTCGTTCTTTTCTTAAAACAATATTTTTAGAAAAACAATTATTTTTCCTAATTAGTTTTCCTGTTTTTTTAATTAATTTACGTATTTTAATATATTTCTTCAGTTTCTTAGCACCTAAAATTTGAGGTCGAGGTGAAAAATCATTGTCTTTGGTTATTGACTGTTCTGCCGACTGTACTGCTGTGCTGTACAGCTGTAGGTGAAGACATCATGAGCTCCTCAAAAAGACTCTGTGTATGGTCCACTTCTTGAAGTTGCTGCTGCTCCTTGAAGTCTAATATTTGCTTGTTAGCATCGTTCAGCTCCCGTTCCAAATCAGTGATGCGGTTTAGGGCCCTCTCGTAAGTGCTGCACTGATCATCAAAGCCGCTAACGGTGTTCTCGAGCTGGTCTCTTTGGCGTATTACTTCCATGTGCTCAGAATGCATCTGAGCCATCTCAATCTTCAGTTGAGAGTTGCGAGCAATAACTTTGCTGATTTCTTCTTCACTGTCTTCTCGCTCACGTAGTAGCCGGCTGCAAGTATCCCTAGACTCCTTCAGTTCCTGCAGTGCCTGCCTCAACTTCATCTCGGTGCTTTGTGCTGCAGCCTTACGGATCAGCATGATGAATTTATAAGTCCTGAAAGTTTACAAACAACAGTATCAGGAACTATTTAAAACAAATATTGATTATTTATTTATTATCAGAGAATATACTTGGATGAAAACAGAAATTAAAAACTTAAGACAGAGGCCACAATTGTTAAATAATTGGGAATAATTTACTTATTTATACCTACTCCTTTTTAGGGTTCCATACCAAAATGGTAAAAAAGGAACCCTTATGGTGTGACTCAGTCTGTCTGTCTGTCTGTCTGTCTGTCTGTCTGTCTGTCTGTCTGTCTGTCTGTCTGTCTGTCTGTCACAGCTGGATATCTCGAGAACTACTAATAGTATCAACTTGAAATTTGGAATAGTTTAAGATGACATTTGTCCAACTATTTCGCGAATAAGAAATAAATAAAAAAATAAATATCTTTTTTACAACAGGAACTGAAAAGGGGTCTTAAAAATTTGAAGTGGGGCAACTAGGGCATGTGGGGTATCATATGAAAGAGCGTCGTTTGCACGTTTTTAAACATTTTTTCTTTTTTTTTTAGGCCGCATAGTTTTCGACTTATGGTGAAAATTGTAAAAAAAAATACCGTTCCCCCCCCCTTATCTCCGAAGTTTGCAGAGAGAAAAATCTGAAATAATTCTATGTGATAGTAGTTTATGTAAAGATTACAGGAAAAATAAAACGATGTCTCAATATAACACACTTTTTAAGAAATTCAAAAAACAATCAATTTTTTTTTAGTTTTACTACCAGTCAACAGATGGCGCTGTCCTAAGCATGCTAACCTAAGGAAAAATATAGTTCCACTATCGGTCAAGAGATGGCGCAACCTAACACTACAATAATAAATTGGTGGCTGGTTCTTAAATAATTACCTACTATTTGCCGTACGAATAAACGAAGAATAAGTTCCTACTTAGTAATATAAACAGTTTGCAATGTGGAGTGGCTGAAACGTTTTTCAGTCACCATAAGCAGCTGTGGTTAAGATTTGTAAATTAACTGTCCGCCTGTTCGCCCTTCCAACTGTCTGCCGTTTATCCTACTTTTTAAAAAACTGTACTAAAGTAACATATCCAAATATATTTATGATTGTACGGAACCCTCGGTGCGCGAGTCCGACTCGCTCTTGACCGGTTTTTTTTATTTTAACTATGAGTAAGTGTATGTAAGTACCTGTTTAAATTATAACATTAGTTTAGTCTTATACTTTTAGTTAAGTTTAATCATTATGCAGGTACACAAGAATGTTATAATAGTTATAAAAATAAAAGAATTAATCCAGATACTATTTGGTTATAGTTAGAGACACTTTAGAATGATGAGATGGTTAATTTAATTAATTATAGCAATAAAACATGGATGATGTTTAAGTCAAAACAAAAAAAAAAATATCAATATCAATAACACTAAACAGACAGACTGACCCCAATAAATCAAAAATTAAGTACTTATACAATACTATTCAAGTAGCAAAATGGTTACACAATGTTTTGATTGTAGGGTTTACATATAGCTGTATTGTATTTATGAGTAGTGTAATGTTTGTAAAGTGTAAACAGTTTAGTGAATGTCTGTGACAATAGTAGTCACCATCTCAACTTTACTTCCACTTCACGTTAAGTAAAGAGAAATCGACTCTGCCAATTCGTATTGAGTATTGACGTTACTCACTTTACGTGAATTTTGTACAAGTAGTAAAGAACAGTTGCGATAATTGAGAACCAAAATGCCACACAAGCCGTGAGTTTATTTATAAAGGTAGGTAGGTACCTACGCTGTTGCTTTGAAAAATAAAATGTTTAGAATCAGTCTGATTGGCTTAGTGATGTAGTCTATGTTGAAATAATATAAATAAAATTACGGAACAAAAGTACTTCCCCGGTTTAGTGCGTAGTATTCCACAGATTTGTCCTTTTCTATGAAATGTTTACCATAACAACATTGGCGGTGGCTAGGTGAAGCTCGGTCGTTTTGGTAATTCGAAAACTACCCAATGGATTTGTCAGAAAACACTTCCTTATAATATTTAAGTTGTAATAAACACTTTAAAAACAATATTACTAAAGGAAAACAATATTAGATTAGTTAAAATTAATTTTAAAATCAGCTGCTTAGATTTGACAGCTAGACCGGCCAGTGTTGCCAGCCCAAAAAAAATACTTTTTATCCTGGTTAAAGGATTCCTAAGGATTTCCTCAGATGTTCACGTGGACGAAGTCGCGGGCGGAAGCTACTTAATAATATACGCGCTGTAATCCGTAAAAGTGTTGTATTTCTAAAAAAGGATTGTTTAAATGTTTTTCCACAGGATCGACCTAATTAATCTAATAATGAAAGTAACATTTCACAACACTTCCTGTGTAGAAATCGCTAACTGATAATATTAAGTACCTAAAGTAGGTGTCGTTATCAGTCAAGAGTTCTTTATCACACTTTTATGTAACTCTGATAAAGTTGTAATACTCTCATGCGTTGAAAATGTGAAAGGAGATAGGAATTTAGCCACGTGACTTTTGGTGGCAAAGTTTCTAGTTAGGTTATAAAATAAACAAATAAATTGGATAACATTGCTCCAATTCCGAAGTAAGTAGCCAAAGTATTTGTCTTTTGTAAATCAGCGACAATGGTACCACAAACATATATAGACATTCCGTCAAAAGTTTAAAGGCCTTAGAGGCGGCCTGATAAACTCTAAGACCAGAGGTGGCCACTAATCCTCATACATAAGAAGCTGCCACTATGCAGTTTTTCAAAAAAAGAAAGAAAACGTGTTTTCAAAAAAGTGGTGATTTTCAGAGTTTATAATAATTTTCCGGGGTTGTTTGCATGGTACCAACTCTATCTACCATATTCATATTTATATTTCTAAACACCCTGTATGTTATTGTATACTTGATAACAGACGAGTCCCACATTACGTCACATTCATTAAGCCGAAAAGCATGAAAGAGCAAATATTGCGTCAACTTCTTATCTCTACTACATGTGCTCTCACATACTGTTTGAGAAAAGTGATTAGGAAGTACAACAAACAGTCTTTATAGTGTGATAGTATGGCCGCGATTTGATCTCGTTTCATCACATAAATTCTTTGTAAAAAGAAAGAAGAGAGAGTAAACATTTATTGACATGAAAAAGAAACAGATATGGTGTTAATTATACTATACGACTTACGGCAGTGAAACGTGATAGCTAACTATGGGTCTCTTGGTTGCGTGAAGGCTCAAGGTCACACAGCATGCATTAGAGAGAGCTCGGCATTTCCTTGCGTGATCGAATCAGAAATGAGGAGGAGATCCATAGTAGGACTAAAGTTAACCAAGATCCCTCGAAGGATTGCTCAGCTAAAGTGGTATTGGGCGGGACACTTAGCGAGAAGAACCGATAGCCGTTGGGGCCGAAAGGTTCTTGAATGGCGATTGCACTACGGACGACGCTCCGATGGGTACACCCCTGACGAGGTGGACCGACGATCTGGTGAAAGGCGCGGGAAGCCGCTGGATGCGGGCAGTGCAGAACCGATCGTTGTGGAGATCTTTGGGGAGGCCTATACCCAGCAGTGGGTGTAGTGCGGCTGATATGATGTTGATACAATATAGAGGATCTTCTCAAAAAGAACTGGCGAAAGAAACTTGACCGTGACCAGGAATTCCGCCATTCTTCTGCCTAAGACAACGTAAAAAAAATACCTTTTTTAGGTTTCCAAACCTCAGAAAAAAATAAGCTTGAGGTGTCATATAGATGTCACATAATAATATGACTGGCCATATACAGATGGAATTTTCATTTGGAACTCCGAAACGGAATCATTTCGAGCACAGCTAATCCATACAAATCTATGGACCTACCCACATACATGCGCAGCGGTATTTTTCCGTCCGGAATTTTCATACATTATCGATATTCCGTTTCGGGATTCCGAATCAGATTCCGTCTGTATGTGGCGGGCATAAAGAGAGTTATAACATTATGCCGGAACTATGTATTCGCCAAGCATTGGCATAATTCATCGTACTTTGCCGGTTTTGTAACAAATGCTTCAAAGAGGTTCTTTCAAAAGCATCAACGTACGATAAATAGTGCCGATGCTTGGCGAACATAGTGTATAGTTGGCATTATATTTGTTGAGATGTTTGAGTCAGATTTTGTACTTGCACTTTTGCACGGTTTTTTATTACAGTGGTTTTTGGACCATCAAGTAAATTTTGATTTTCCTAATCAGCGCAATGCTTGGTCTAATATTTATTAATGGTTGGACTCTTTTGACGAGTACGTTTGACGTTAATACTGAGCTCACGTAGAAAATGATGTAGTTATATTTCTAAACGATGCAGGAAGGTTGTGCTAATATTGACAAATTGGCGAGTATAATTAGCCGGCCAAGGTTGTGTTGATTTAGCGAGCGTGCCATACCAATAAACAAGCTTGTTCATTAATTACTTTATTAGTTTACGTAATAATGTGGACGCTTCCTATGTTTTAATAATTTCGTTATGAACTTCCGGTTTTTTGAGCTGAGGAAGAAACGAAGAGGCAGAAAGTTGGTATAATTAAGTCAAGGGTGGCCAATACATTTGCCAGGTGGGCCAAATTTTTTAGACTACGGCGCCGCCCTGGCCACAACTTTTAAGCCGGGCTGGCCGGCGCGCAGTGCTAGAATACTCTCTCGGCTGTGGTGCTACCGTGCGCTGGCCAATGCCTTGGTGGGCCACTTAGTGGCCCGCGGGCCAGCCTTGCTTTAAGTTGTGACTTTGTGACACACCAAGGGCAAAGATAATGGCTTTTTTTATGCACAAACGGGATAGTGCTTGACCTTCACCTGATGTAAAGTGATGACAAGGCCAAAGGTAGAAGCGCATTACACCCAGAAACCTCATCACTGAGGACTTGTTACCAATGCTGAATTGATCTGATATTCTCTGCCTGATATGTGTCTAAGATTCTTCTGTCGTGTAAGAGTCGTGAAACGGAATTCTGAATTAGGAATTACAAAAACAACGTTATATTTTTTGGTAGAAACGAAAAAATTCAGACAAATATTCGGATAATTTGAGTGTGAATTTTGGTCTCAATTATTCTCTAAAACCTAGAGTTCGAGATTTTACAGATTTCAACAACAAACATTTTTTTTTCAGTAGCAATATGTTTCCTGTTTCTCAGCCTAAAATTGACCCCTAAAAGGCTAAAAATTAATCCCATCAGTCAAAACGCTGGGTCATTTATGTCCATTAATTATTCTTATCGCGGCACATTTCCCGTGATCATGTCAGCAATTTATGACGACTAGAGACATTAAAATAATGACATCTGTAATTAGTCTTCTCTCCCACTGAATGTTAAGCCTTACCGGACCCGTATGTTAATTTAGGGCGCCGTAGTTAAATTTTTTCGTCACTTGACTAAAACAAAAGTTGTAAAGTTATCCCCAAGTTAATACTTAATCTTTTAATTGTGTCTTATTATTGAAAAAGATTATTCTTTTTCAGGACAATAAATAATAGTGTTTGACAATTTATTGTTACGAAACAATACATTCTGGCCTGAAAATTCGCAACGTTTTTCGTTGAAAATGGTCGAAAACTACGATATCCGTCCCGCCTGCCAAGCGTTCTGAGTGAAGTGTAGTAGAGTTTATGGGCTGTTATGACGAAGTTAGGTATGATGGCTTTTAACCGCCTCTGTGGTCTAGTGGTTCACCCACCCGTGTAAGATGCAGGGGTCCCGGTTTCGATTCCCAGCGTAGAATTTGTACTCGGTTTGGTTTAGGGTTTATTTCAACTCCGCCTAGCTACCACTATCTTACTTAAGTCTGACGCCATAACAACAATTTAAAAGTTGTTGTGTTCCGGCAGTTAGAGGTAAGATAGCCAGTTCCTCGGTGATGAGGATTCCGGGTGTAGTGCGCTTCCATCTTTGGCCTTATCGTCACTTAACATCAGGTGTGGTAAAGGCCAAGCACTAGGTACTTCGTTGTGCATAAAAAAAATCTGAAATTACAGGGTTCATCCAAATTGAAAAGAAAGGTGACCCGTGTAATTTCAGCATAACCGAAACCTAAATGAACCTTACATCATTTATCTATTTCAACTCCTTTACTCCTACAGTCTTAAGCCCGCCGGTAACGATCAATTGCGATTGTCAATTTTTCCGTCAATTCCATTCTTGGAGCAATTGACAATCGGTTGAATTGCACGCGTAAACGATCAATTTTTCCGTCAATGGGCGTCAATTGCGGAAAAATTGACAATCGCAATTGATCGTTACCGGTGTGCTTTAAGTATCGAATTAAGTAGTTTCACAGTCAATACCATAGACATAGAAAAAATTTTCGCTGCATTTCTATGGTCAATACCTAGGTACAATGCGACTAAATTGACAATAGGCAGTGATCCGCAGCGACTTTACTCGACAATGTATGGCAAAGAGAATTTTACAGACTCAAAATACACGGTTTTGTGCCTCAAGCGCTCTGAAATTGGTCACTTTTGTACATAGTTAAATTAATCGTATTGTGTTTACCTATATCAGAATACAAGATGCTAAGAAGTAGACTTATAAAGCCGAATATGGTAGATAGGGACCATTAAACTGAACAACTTTTACTATGGGTTCAACTCTGAAATCGCGAAAAAAAATCAGCTAATTCATAGAAACATTATAACGAAAATATCAAAATATTGTATGAAACAGCAGATTTTTTTTCGCGATTTCAGAGTTGGTCCAATAGTAAAAGTCAAAAAGTTAGATGGTCTATCTATCATATTCGGCATTATAAGGCTATTTCAAACACCACTTAATTGAACTAATTTCATGACATACTGTCTGAGTATTTTAAGCATTTACATACAATAATGTAGGTCGTATACAATGTGCAATGTTATTTTACATTCATTCACACGTCCCTCAAATTGAAGTGATTTCTTTGAACTCTTAACCGACTCGCCGTTTAAAAAAAATTGAATCTTAAATTGCAAAGTATACGTGTCAAAATCCAGTGGCTTTGTTTGTAATAACACTTCAGGACTTTTTGCGTCAAGCTGCAAGCTTAAAATAAACTGAACGAAATTAATACAGAGCAGAGTATCCTTGCGAGATTGTGTTACAGTTATAATAGGAAGTTTTTAATTTCATTATTGGCTGTTATGATTTAAATTTGGAACGAATTCGAATCAAAATCCCAGACATTTATTTCAAAAATGTAAAAACCTTTTTTTTTTGTAAAAATCAAAAGATTCTGAGATTATTAGTATTTTATTGGATTAGTGAGATTTAATTCAAAATGCATGCGCAGAGATGTAGCGACTTGTAATAAAAAATATGTAGGTAAGTTAGTACTTACTTAGACATGAGTCTTAAAAAACCAGAGAGTAACCTAACCGATTAAATGATAATCTGATCATTTCACTTGCTTTTTTAAAAATAATAAACCATGAAAATATTTGATTGAATCAGGCGTCACTTGGCGGAAGTCCCAAACCATTTTGAAAAAAGAAATATATGTAGCTTACTTCCGCAAACAATGTATGCAAGATGCACCGCCCGCCCGCCCGCAAAAATATGCACATGCACACCACAAAATATCAGTGCACAAACCTGCATTTAGCAAGACAGCAACACACCTTGCACCTTCACCAATTAGGCTACTCTACACGTGTTTCGCCCCAACCCGGAGCATCCTCAGGAGTTAGATCGTGCGTAAACCAGCACCGAATGAGCTCCTAACGCCTCCGACACCGTATTTGTTGTCCCTTCCTCCCCACTCCGCACCGAGTGACTGACGTTTGAAGAATGTTGCCAGTTTAAAATAAAAAGAAAAAAGAAAGAAAAAATATTTTTAATTTAAATTGTGTACAAATAAATTGATATACATTAAATAATGTGTTTTATTAATAAGATACTTATTTTTAAGAATTATTATTATTTGAGAAAATGCGCAGCAATGGCGAGGAAGAGACATCAAGTTGATTGTTAAGTATGGCTCCATCAACATTGTGTTTGATAATTTCTAGGTTTTCCAACACGCTCAGTCGTAGACCTTTACTACAAGTATGTAAAACCTCATAGGAATGACCATCAGATAGCTGATGTCCGGTATTTAATAAATGTTCCGCGAAATGAGATCGCTCTGGATGGCCATTCCTATAGGCAGAAATGTGTTCTTTATAACGTATATTAAAACTACGGCCGGTTTGACCAACGTATACTGAATTACATTGGTTACATGTTAACTTATATATCCCCGACTTCCTGCCAACCTCCGTTTTTTCCTTGCCATTGCAAATGGCACGCCGGACGGTATTAGTAGTACGAAAAGCCACGTGAACGTCGTTATTTTTTAAGAGTTTTGATATTTTATCTGATATTTTACCTACGTAAGCCATACTTGACTGATAATTGTGAATAACGCGTTCACGTGGCACCGCATATAAAAGCCCAGTCACCTGTTTGTTAATTTTACTCCTAATCATGTTATCTATCATCCGCCGATCATAACCATTTGCAACGGCAATATTATAAATTGTATTTAACTCTCTACTATAGGCTTGCCCTGATAACGGTACCGTCATTAAACGATTTATATATGAGTGAAAAGCAGCTAATTTATGTTGCCAAGGATGACAAGAAGTTGCGGGGATAACTACATCAGTATGTGTGGGTTTTCTATATATTTGAAAGTTATGGCGACAATGCTCCCGTGAGATAGTTAAATCCAAGAAATTTAACGAATTATTAACCTCAATTTCTAATTTAAATTTGATTTTTGGGTGTAAACTATTTAAATATTGAAAAAATGATTCTAACTCTTGTCTAGTACCTGTCCAGCATATAATAATATCATCAACATAACGATAATAATAAAGAATGTTATTATTGCCCACTATGAACCTATTCTCAAAATGATCCATGAAGATCTCCGCCATCAAAGGTGATAACGGAGAACCCATGGCTAGCCCCTCCCTTTGTTCGTAAAACCCACCATTAAACTTAAAATAATTTTGTTGCATGCAAATATGTGTTAAGTTAATTATTTCATCTGCCTCCCCTGGATGAAGACCGCGGCGTTCTAAAATATTTGATAGTATATCTAAACTTTCTTGATAAGGAACGTTAGTGAACAAACTCTCCACATCCAAGGAAAGCAGAAACGAGTTAGAAGGCAAAACAACATTCTTTATTTTTCCAATTAAATCTGATGTATTTTGAATACTATACTTAGGTGAGAAAGATGATTTATCTTTTATAATATTATTTAATCTTTTAGCCAACTCATATGCTGGACAACCTATATATGAAACAACGGGACGCACTGGAACATTGTCTTTATGTATTTTAGGTAAACCATACAACACAGGGGCCTGTGGATTCATTGGGGCGATATAGCGAGATGAATACTCGTTTGGAAAAATAAATTTTGAATTATTAATATTTGCTTTGACCTCTGTGTTGTACTTTGTGGTTGGGTCCGAGCGCAAAGGAGTAAAGTCACCGCTGTTAATTACTTCCTGAACTTTATTTATATACTCCGATTGGTTTAAAATAACTATACTATTTCCTTTGTCTGCTTTTGTTACTACTAAATGATTATCATTGATTTTATTTTGCAACGACTTTACAGTTCGCAGCTCGGGCCCACCACGGTTAGAAGGTTGTATTTTCTTTAATTGGTTAGTTACCAAACCCTTCACCAAATTATCCTTCTTATTCATAATAACCGCCACCTCTGAGTCCACCGCTAAACCCTCCACCAATGACTTGGTTATTTTAGGGGTTATGTTATATTTGAGGCCTTTTTCCAAAAGCGAAGTCTCGCTTTGGGAAAACTGCACGTTAGTTAGGTTTTCTACCCGGGGATAAAAAGATGTTTGACCACCACCAGTATTATTGTTACTAATTCTACCCCGACTACCCCCATTACTGGTACCAAGTTGAATTTCCCTTAACCTTCGTAACTTGTTGGATTGATTAATATACTTGTTATAAACAGCCTGTGATGCGAAATCTCTGGCCTTTTGGTCTAAAAGATCGAATTCAATATTGTGTAAACTATGAATTAATTCTGTATGTAAAATTTTAATATGTAGTTTTAAATTATCCCGTATAACAAACCAACGGCGAGATTCCGCATCTAACCAGACCTTTTGGGCTTTACGTATGGCCAAACCGGCCGCGGGACTGGTCGTGTTGGAACGGATGTTGATATAATTTGGAATTAGATTTTGGCGCTTACACTGTTGATTGAACCACACATTTTGTGCCGCCACCCGATGTTGTGTAGTTAATTTAATATATAAACGTGCCTGTACAGCTATGCTTGCCGATTGTAAGTATTTGATTGAATCAGGCGTCACTTGGCGGAAGTCCCAAACCATTTTGAAAAAAGAAATATATGTAGCTTACTTTTCGTACTACTAATACCGTCCGGCGTGCCATTTGCAATGGCAAGGAAAAAACGGAGGTTGGCAGGAAGTCGGGGATATATAAGTTAACATGTAACCAATGTAATTCAGTATACGTTGGTCAAACCGGCCGTAGTTTTAATATACGTTATAAAGAACACATTTTCTGCCTATAGGAATGGCCATCAGAGCGATCTCATTTCGCGGAACATTTATTAAATACCGGACATCAGCTATCTGATGGTCATTCCTATGAAGGTTTTACATACTTGTAGTAAAGGTCTACGACTGAGCTGTGTTGGAAAACCTAGAAATTATCAAACACAATGTTGATGGAGCCATACTTAACAATCAACTTGATGTCTCTTCCTCGCCATTGCTGCGCATTTTCTCAAATAATA